>CM059432.1:102824497-103545989 GCA_030390025.1 Squalus acanthias
AATTCTAAGGGTTTTCTGCGGGTGGAGGGTCTCCAGAAAGTGGAACTCTCTCCCCGCAGAGGCCCTTCTCCAGGGCAGGCATCCGATCTGTCAAGAGCATTCTTGACAGATTGGAAATGCCAGTTTTCAGCACATGCGCTGTGCATGCCTGAAACCGGCATTTCTGATGTCCCTACGGGTGGGTACACAGCGCAGACCCACCCGTAGGGATCGGAATATCCGGGCCATAATAAGTAATCAATCTCACTAATAGGCATAGTCTATAGACCACGTAATAGTCGGAGGGAGGTGGAGGAAGAAACAGGCAAACAAATTAGGGAGATGAGTAAAAAACAGAATAATAATCATGGGGGATTTCAACTACCCCCAAATTAACTTGCCAGAAGAGGTAGGGAAATGGGCTAAGGGAATGGAGTTCCTACAATATGTACAGGACTCCTTTATAATCCAGTATGTAACAAGCTCTACAAGGGAGGATTCGCTACTGGATCTAGAAATGGGAAATGATCTGCCCGCGCCCGTTGAAAGTAGTGCAGGCAGCATTCGTGCTGCCTGCTCATTACCATGATTGCAGCACTGAGCCCAGCACTAAACGCCTAGCTGGTTCACTCAGTGCTCAACAGGGAGCCCAATATCATGCTCTCTATTTAAAGGTTGCCTGCAGAGTGAAAGCCTATCTGCACTTTTTAAAGGGGAGGTGCTTTGTTACAGGAGTACCTCATTATGACTGGAGCTGGAGTAATGTCTCAACAGGGGAGAGAAAGGGCACCTTGGTTCTCCGATGCAGCACTGGAGGCCTTGGTGCAGGGGGTCTACAGGAGGACCTTGTGCAAAGACATACTGTGCAAAGACAGTGGGAGGAGTTCGCAGAAGTCGTCAGTGTCATCATTGTTGCCATCAGGACCTGGATCCAGTGCCGGAAGAAGTTCAATGACCTCACACGAGTGGTCAAGGTCAGTGAACGCATCTTCAAGTGCCGTATCGCACCAACTGCACCACTAGCCTCATACACAGCTCAATGCACCACACCCCCATCACTCACCTACCAACAAACTCCAGCAATCATGACTCATCTTCTTCTTCTTAGGCAGTCCCTTGGAACCGAGGATGACCTGCTTCCACGTTAAAAATGAGTTTGCAGGTGACTGATGAGTCCAATGCGGGACCTACAGTCTCTGTCACAGGTGGAGCAGACGGTGGTTGAAGGGGCAGGTGGGTGGGGTGCTTGGGTTGACGACCGCTCCTTGCGCTGCCTGCGCTTGGCTTCCGCTTGCTCCCGGCGAAGAGACTCAAGGTGTTCGGCGCCTTCCCGAATGCTTCTCCTCCACTTTGTGCGGTCTTGGGCCAGGGATTCCCAGGTGTCGGTGGGGATATTACACTTTTTCAAGGAGGCTTTGAGGGTGTCCTTGAAGCATTTCCTCTGCCCACCTGGGGCTCTCTTGCCGTGCCGGAGCTCCGAGTAGAGCGCTTGCTTTGGGAGTCTCGTATCGGGCATGCGGACAATTTGACCCGTCCATCGGAGCTGATCGAGCGTGGTCAAAGCTTCGATGCTGGGGATGTTGGCCTGAGCAAGAGCACTGACGTTGGTGTGCCTATCCTGCCAATGGATTTGCAGGATCTTGCGGAGGCAGCGTTGGTGGTACCTCTCCAGTGCTTTGAGGTGCCTGCTATACATGGTCCATGTCTCTGAGGCATACAGCAGGGCGGGTATCGCCGTAATTGTGACCATCTTCAAGAAAGGTGACAAGTCCAATTGCGGTAATTACAGAGGAGTTTCCCTGCTGTCTGCCACAGGGAAAGTCATCACAAGAATCCTCCTCAATCGCCTTCTCCCAGTGGCCGAAGAGCTCCTCCCAGAGTCGCAATGCATATTCCGCCCACGAAGGGGCACAATGGACATGATCTTCACCGCACGTCAATTACAAGAGAAATGCAGGGAACAGCACCAACCGCTGTACATGGCCTTCTTTGATCTCACAAAGGCCTTCGACACTGTAAACCGTGAGGGATTATGGAGTGTCCTCCGCAAATTCGGCTGCCCTCAAAAGTTTGTCACCATCCTCCACCAGCTTCATGACGACATGCAAGCCGTGATCCTGACCAATCATGACTCATACCTCACAATCATCTCACCTCATACACTTACCACTGCTGCAAGCCTCACACCCACATCTCACACCTTGAATACAATACCAGTTATTTAACCATGATGGCCACATTACCCAAACAGATTGCATCAAACTCACTGGCACAGTTACATAAGAACATAATAATTAGGAGCAGGAATAGGCCCTATGGCCCCTCGAGCCTGATCTGCCATTCAATAAGATCATGGCTGATCTTACACCTCAACTCGACTTTACAGGCCGACTGATCTCCATATCCTTTTATTCCCCTAAGGGGAAAAATTTGGTTGGTTAGTGCCTCCGGGGGGGGCGGGGGGCGGGGGGGGGGGGCGAGGGGGGGAGCTAATGGGGCACTAATGACTTAACGCCCGGGCGCAGCGATTTTAGCACCGCCCGCAAAATTGACCTGGCGGTTCACGGTGGGGCTAAACACTACTGCCATGATCTCCTGCGCGCATCGCTCCGGTAGCGTCCTGGGCGGGAAATTGATTCTCGCCCCCAGCCTCAGTGCCTGGCGGTAGGAACGACAGGTAGAGGGAGACGTTTTGCAGTCGGCTGGGAGTTGGGGAAGCGTTATTTAAAGGCGTGCACTTCCTGCTTTTTCCTGTCGACAAAAGATTCTGCATACGCAGGTTGAGAGAGGGAGAGAGACATCTGGAGACATTTAATACTGTTCTACAAGGAGTTTTGTTCCTCAGCAAGACTTTTCAGGTTCCCATTTCTGTCAGCTTTATTACTACCACATTTAGAAGATTAAATGGGGGCTGTATTAGCTCGGGGCCTCGTCCTCCAGCTTCACCGTCGGAGGCGGCGGAGAGAGAGATTGGAAAACATGGCCAGAGGGAGGAGGGCCAACAGGGCTCTGCACAGGAGACCTTACCCTCCCAGAGTATTCCGGGAGCAATTCTCATATATCCATCTGTCCGAGGAGCAGCGTTTTAGAAGGCTGCGTTTCAGCATGGAGGTGGTCACAGAGCTCTGCCACCTCCTACAGCCAGAGCTCGAGCCTCAGCTCAGGATCAGGACGTCTCTGTTGGTGGCAGTGAAGGTGACGATGGCTCTTAATTTCTACGCCAGCGGCTACTTCCAGGCTTCAACTGGGAATATTGCGAATATCTCCCAGTTTGCCGTCCATTGTTGCATCCGGGAGGTCACAAATGCTCTAAACAAAAGGAGAAGGGACTATATCTCATTCCCCATGATCCGAGACAAACAGCGTGAACGTGCATGTGGCTTCGCTAGGATAGCGGGCCTCCCCATGGTTCAGGGCGCCATTGACATGTGGCATTGCGGGCACCTCATGAAAATGCAGAGGTTTTCCGCAACCGCAAAGGCTTCCACTCTCTCAAAGTCCAGTTGGTGTGCAACCACAGACAGCGCATCCTCACTGTCAATTCCCGCTATCCTGGCAGCAGCCATGATGCATTCACTGTGCACCAGACTGGTGTCCCAGACCTGTTCCAATCACCGTATCAACCTCGTGGCAGGCTCCTCGGGGACAAGGGTTATCCACTCTGCACCTAGCTGATGACACCACTTCATAACCCCAACACTCCTGTTGAGTTTGCATACAATGAGAGCCATAGCGCCACTAGGAAACTCATTGAACAGACGATCGGCGTCTTGAAAACAACGGTTCCAGTGTCTTGACCACTCTGAAGGAGCCCTGCAGTACTCTCCCGAGCGAGTATCGCTTTCCATTGTTGTGTGCTGCATGCTTCACAACCTCGCAATTCTGAGGACACAGCCATTGCCACCAGGGATTGGTGCACCACCTCAGGAGCAGGAGGAGGCAGAGGAGGAGGTTGAAGAGGAGGATGAGCAGCAGCAACATGGGAGGGAGGCGCTCAATGTTGCTTCTGCAATTGCCGTTCATGAACGCCTGATAAGACACCGCTTCTGATGAATGACAGTGAAGATGGCTTTTGGGACCAACAAGCACATCATTACAGCCATCCCGTAGCCCCTATTACCGGGCAAAGCTTCAATGAGTAACATGAGCAAATTTGTAACGTTTCAATAAAAAAATTTATTTTTCTGACCAACTGTGTCTTATTAAGCACAACCAATAGCAATCAAAAACAACAATTCATTAACAAACAAAACTGGTTCTTACCCTATCGAGATAAGCGTTAACAGAGTGAACAAGATATTAACATAAACATCCAACTTTGGGACAAACATTCCCCCCGTTTGTTTGAGAATTTTTCGTTATTCGCCCTTCGAGAATGATCTCCCTCCCCTTCGCACTTCCCCCTTCCCACCCTACTGCTCTTCCGTAATGTGGCTGCAGCAAGGCTGGTGGAAAGCTGCTGAATGCTGGATCCAGAGACTGCAGATGGCCTTGAAGGATGCCCTCGACCAGCTCTGGGCCTGGAGGGCCCCGGCTGCAGACTGCACCAACTCTGCATGGGCGGCAGCAGTCTGGGCTGGCTGTGTTGCAGGCTGAGGCAAGTGCAATGGCGGAGTGGCAGTGGTGGCAGCAGGAATGCTGTCATCCTGAGAGAGGACAGCACCTTCCTGCTCGCCCGACGCACTGCCACTCCCCTGGGGCAGAACCTCAGCATCCGGAGCAATCTGCTCGAGCACAGATTGCTGGCCTGCTGCGGTACCGTGAGATCCCCGGTGGACTGTGGGCGACCCAGCGATGGTGGCAGCGGTCAGTGCTTGTGTGCCATCAATCTGAGACTGCATGAGAGCAGTCTGAGACTGGATGGCACCAACCAATGACTAAATTCCAGCACTAAGCCGTTGCGTTGCCTCGGCCTGTGCTGCAATAGATGCTGCCACCTCACCCATTACACGTGGCATGGGGTCTGGGTGTCCACGGTCTCTTTGCAACTCAACCATCCTCTGCAACGAGGCAAAGATGGGTTCAAGAGTTTGCACACAGATGACAGCTGTGCTGGCGGCGGACTCCTCCATGCTCCTAGCCAGTGCATCCATGCTCTCGGGCACCCTTGCCATTGCACCCATGAGCTCAGTGTGCATGCTCATCGCCTTAGTATTCATCGCCGCAATATCGAGGTCCTCATCCGTGTCCTGTGCAGCAGATTCGTGCGCGCACTCACCCTCCGGAGAGATGACCCCCAAGCTTCCCTTTTCCCATGGCATTGCTGCAGCCCGCTGGGTCCCGAAGCTTCACCCACATCAGATCCAAATCCCCTGCAACCCTTCAGTGACCGTGTGGCCCCAGTATTGGATGTCTCGCCCTCGGGAGATGCAGGCGGTGAGGCGCCAGCTTCGTGTTCCTCCTCCTCTCCCGTGTCGCTGCCACTGGGAGGCTGAGGGACAGGCTGGTCAGCTGGTGGTTCACTATCTGAAAGCAGGAAGGTACAAGAGTAGCTTTAACGTAAGGGCAGGGGGGCAGGAAGGGAGCAAGGAATGGAGGCAGTATAGTTAGATGGAAAGTGGGAAAGGCTGGTGTTGTGAGGGGGAAGTGATATGAGAGGGGTGAGAGAGATGATGAACATACCGTTGCTGTCCCCAAGGAGGTCGACCTCTCCAACTACCACAGCGCCCACGACATGACTGGCGATGAGTCTGTGAACTCGCTCCTCCAGCTGTGTGGGGGGGTGCAGCTCCACCTGACCTCCTCCCATGCTCTGTTGCTCCCTCCGGTTATGTGAAAGCTTGGCCTGCAAGAAAAAGGGCAGCGTGTGAGTGAGTGTGTAGCCATTTGTTTGGCAGATGTGCCTACCGTAGTTGAATAGTCAGTAATGTCTGCAAGGTGTGGGATGTGGATGTGATTTTTAGTATATGGGCATAGTTGTTGGGTGAGTGTTGGGGATTTGGGAATTTACACTGTCTGCACAGAGTGAGGTTGAGGTGGTGGGATGTAAAGGTATTTCATGCATCTACTCACCCTGACCACCCGAGTGAGGTCGTTGAACTTCTTGCGGCACTGCGTGTGAGTCCTTTGGACCAGGCTCCTGGATGAAACGTACTGGGCCACCTCCCTCCACACCCTTGTAAACTCCCGGGACAACGGCCTCCTGCCAGTCTCTGGAAACAGCACTGCTTCGTCGGCGTTCCATAGCGCCAACCAGAGCCACCAATGGGTCTTGGCTATGCCTGCCTTTTCATGGGATATGTGGAACATTCTTTGTTCCAGTCCTACTCAGGTCCCCTCCCTCACCTCTTTTTCCGGTACATTGATGACTGTATCGGTGCCGTTTCCTGCTCTCGCCCTGAACTAGAAAATTTCATTCACTTCGCTTCCAATTTCCACCCTTCCCTCACCTTCACATGGTCCATCTCCGACTCTTTCCTTCCTTTCCTTGACTTCTCTGTCTCCATTTCTGGGGATAGGCTATTGACAAACATTCGTTATAAGCCCACTGACTCCCACAGCTACCTGGACTACACTTCCTCCCACCCTGCTTCCTGTAAGGACTCTATTCCATTCTCCCAGTTTCTCCATCTCCGCCGCATTTGTTCTGATGATGCCACCTTCTATACTAATGCTTCCGATATATCTTCCTTTTTCCTCAACTGAGGATTCCCCTCTACCGTGGTTATCACAGCCCTTGACCGTGTCCGTTCTATTTCCCGCACTTCTGCTCTCACCCCTTCCCCTCCATCCCAGAACCACGATAGGGCTCCCTTTGTCCTCACCTTTCACCCCACCAGTCTCCACATTCAATGGATCATCCTCCGTCATTTCCGCCACCTCCAGCGTGATCCCACCACCAAACACATCTTCCCCTCCCCTCCCCTTTCAGCATTCCGAAGGGACCGCTCCCTCCGCGACACCCTGGTCCACTCCTCTATCACCCCAACACTCCTTCCCCGTCCCACGGCACCTTCCCATGCAAGCGCAGGAGATGCAACACCTGCCGATTTACCTCCTCCCTTCCCACTGTCCAGGGCCCCAAACACCCCTTCCAGGTGAAACAGCGATTTATTTTACTTCTTGCAATTTAGTATACTGTATTCACTGCTCACGATGCGGTCTCCTCTACACTGGGGAGACCAAATGCAGATTGGGTGACCGCTTTGCGGAACACCTCCATTGAGTCCGTAAGCATAACCCCGAGCTTCCGGTCGCCTGTCACTTTAATTCTCTGCTTCACTCCCAATCTGATCTCTCCGTCCTCGGCCTCTGACACTGTTCCAATGAAGCTCAGCGTAAGCTCGAGGAACAGCATCTCATCTTTCGATTAGGCACTTTACAGCCTTCTGGACTCAACAAAGAGTTCAACAATTTCAGATCTTAACCTCTGCCCCCATTTAAAAAAATGTTTTTCTTTTCTCTCTCACATGGCAGCTGCCGATCATTCTGTCATTGCCAATTACACCTCATCTAGAGTCATCTTTCGTTTCTTAACTTGTCCCATTACCATCTCCTTCTGCTGGCACCATCATCCCTTTTGTTTCTTAATCTCTCCTGCCTTCCATCCTATCACAGACCTTCCCTTTTATTCTTTCCTCCCCTCCCCCCTTTCTCTGCCCCTACACTTGCTTAAAAACCTGTTCCATCTCTAACTTTTTCCAGTTCTGACGAAGGGTCATCGACCTGAAATGTTAACTCTGTTTTTCTCTCTCCATGGATGCTGCCTGACCTGCTGAGTGTTTCCAGCAATTTCTGTTGGTATTTTAGATTTCCAGCATCCGCAGTATTTTGCTCTTTCATTCTGTTGTCTTTAAAAACTTGCTTAGATCATAACTTATTCAAACATATAATTCATCTATTTTAGAAGCCACCTCTGATATCTCCCACCAATATTGCGTATAAGTGACATGACGCAGAGAAAGAAGAGAAAGGTGAACTGGCCTGACACAGGGGAATGGCATCCACTATCTGTAGCATCTTTCATGTCTTCAGGATGTCTCAAAGTGCTTCACAGTAAATTAATTACTTTCAAAGTGTAGTGACTGTTGCTATGTAGGCAAATATGGTAGCCAATTTGTGCAAAGCAAGTTCCCATAAACAGGAAATAAATGAATGACCACATAACTCTGATGATGTTGTTTGAGGGAATATGCAATGTATCTCTTCATGGAATAGTGCGATGTGCCATAGGATCAACATTCAATTGAGTTGTCAGAGAGGGTCCCAGTTTAACATCTCATCCAAGAGCAATGCTTCCTGAAGCATCAGCCAAGATGATGTGTTCAACTCCATAGGGGGGCTTGAAACCACAACCTTCTGATTCAGAGACAAGATTGCTTCCCTGACTAAGCTGACACACAAAGCCAGCAAAACTAAAAAAGGATATCATCTCAGTTATAGAATTCTCCACAAGGATACCTTGTAATAGAAAGAGATAATTAGTGATACCACCGATGGCAAGTGAAACACATTGCTACAAAGCCAGATAAGTCTTCCAAGATAATTACCCCAAAATGTCATCATGTTAAATAATCACTAGGGGGAAAAATATCAACAGAGACAGGAAATTAGCAAAGTAGACCGAGAGGAGCGCACCTGGAGAGAGCACAGCGAGAGCGGAGCAGTTAAAAAGAGCGGCAGCAACTCAACCGAGGCAGTTTTTGAAAAAGTGATGTCAGAGTAAAAAAAGTGAAATTGGCACAAGGGAAGGAGCTGATTGGTGAGTAGCCGGTGAGTGTATTTTTTTAAGTTTATAAGTTTATTTCTGCTAAGTTAGTTAATAGCCTATTAAAGAGAGGGAAAGAGCTGATTGGTGAGTAGCTGGGGAGTATTTTTTGTTAAGTTTTAAGTTTATTTCTGCTGGGTTAGTTCTTAGTCTATTAAATAGAGGCATGGCAGGGCAGCTCAGTCCCGTGGAATGCACATCCTGTGTCTTATAGGAAGTCCTGGATGCTTTGCGTAGCCTGGATGACGACATGTGCGGGAAGTGTCGCCAGCTACAGCAACTTGAGCTCTGGGTTTCAGAGCTTGAGCGGCGGCTGGAGTCACTGTGGTACATCCACGAGGCTGAGAGTTACGTGGATAGCACGTTTCTAGAGGTGGTCACCCTGCAGCTTAAGAGTATGCAGGGAATGGGTGACCACCAGACAGGCAGTGCAGGAGTCCCCGGAGTGCATTGTGCTCTCTAACCAGTATTCTGTTCTGAGTACTGGTGACGGCGATGGTTCCTCTGGGGAGTGCAGCCAGAGTCAAGTCCATGGCACCATGGTGGCTCAGCTGCACAGGGGGGCAGGAAAAAGAGTGGAAGAGCAATAGTGATAGGGGATTCGAAAGTTAGGGGAGCAGACAGGCGTTTCTGCGGCCATAGACGTGACTCCAGGATGGTATGTTGCCTCCCTGGTGCCAGGGTCAAGGATGTCACTGAGCGGCTGAAGGACACTCTGAGGGGGGAGGGTGAATAGCCAGAGGTCGTTGTCCATATCGGTACCGACAACATAGGCAGAAAGAGGGATGAGGTCCTGCAGGCAGAGTTTAGGGAGCTAGGAGAGAGATTAAAAAGCAGGACCTCAAAGGTAGTAATCTCTGGATTACTCCCGGTGCTACGTGCTAGTGAGTACAGGAATAGCAGGATAGAGCAGATGAATGCGTGGCTGGAGAGATGGTGCAGGAAGGAGGGCTTTAGATTCCTGAGACATTGGGACCGTTTCTGGGGAAGGTGGGACCTGCACAAGCCGGACAGGTTACACCTCAACAGAGCCGGGACCAATATTCTCGTGGGGAGGTTTGTTAGTGCTGTTGGGGAGGGTTTAAACTAACTTGGCAGGGGGATGGGCACCAGCATATAGGAGTAGAAAAGAGGAATAAGGTGCATAAAAGAGTGAGTGTGTTGGATAGTACTAGAGAAGATAGTACTAGAAGCAGTAGTAGTACCATATTAGATAGGAGCAGACTAAGAAAGACTACGAAAAATTCAAAAATGGGTTTTGAATGCATGTACGTAAACGCACAAAGTGTGGTGAATAAGGTTTGGTGAGCTACAAGCACAATTAGCTGTGTGGCAATATGATGTGGCAATTACGGAAACGTGGCTTAAAAATGGTGAGGACTGGGCACTTAATATTCAAGGGTGCAAGGTGTTCAGAAAAGATAGGGAAGGTAAAAAGGGAGGTGGGGTGGCAGTGCTGATTAAGGAAGACATTGGCCCAGAAATTAAACACTGAGGGCTGGATTTTGTCTTGGGGTCGGTTTGGGGTCGTGTAATCCGCATTTCGTGTTTCCCCCCCGACTCCAGATTAATGTGGGTGCCTGATGCAATTTTCACTTAATTGGGCAATTGAGTTGGAGCATGTGGGAACCCATGAACTAATTAGTGTTTTCAGTCTGAAAGTCGCTTCTGATGATGTCATCATGACTGACTGCCTAGTCTCAGAGACTGTTGGTGAGAAAGGACTTGCCTGGCTTTTGATGTGAGTGGACCTGGATTGGGGGCGGGGAGAAGGAGAGAGAGAGACAGAGAGACAGAGAGAGAGAGAGAGAGAGAGAGACTGACTGACTCCCAGGCAGTCTATGAACACATTCAATGCAGCAACATCAGAGGCAATGTTCAGACCTACTACTACTACCTTCATCACATCACCGTTGTAATAGTGGACTTGTAGCCGATAGTCAGCTATCCACTTGTGCTTCCGCCAGGTTTCACTGGAGTGTTTCACACCAGGCGTGCTTCACGTCAGAAGAGGGTTAAACTAGCTACAGCGTTTCAAAATAGCATTACAGAGCCAATTTAGAGCTTGTTAAGGGCTTTAATGGCCCCTCCCGCCTCTTGGAGGCGGGACGGAATCAGGAACCCCGCGACTGATTAAGTCAAAATTGCGTGGAGGCGGGATGGAGTCGGGATAGGGTCGGAAACCCCGACACCGCAAATTTAACCCCCCACACGCCTCCAAACCCGACTCCATGGGTCATTCAAAATCCAGCCCTGAGTGTTCACGCGGGGGTAAGGCTTCCCCGCGATATCTCACTCCATGCCTACCTTTTTCCTCCGGGCCCACACGAACTTTAGTTTCAAGGCTGCAGCTGTGCAGTGCTTGCGTGACCCAGAGACGCAATTAGTTCGTGCGAGCTCTGGGATCACGTGATTCAGTTAGAGCCAATGGCAGCACACCATCTTTCATTCATAGTTTTCACAGCAAGAGCTGTCAAAGCTATGAATACTATACCCCCACAAAGGAACAGCTAAACCTCAATTAAATTTAAAAAAAAGCCATCACATTAATAAAATAAGTATAGTTAAATAAATTAACCACTTTAAACAAAAAATAAAATTTTTGAAAAAATTTTAAATCTTTTTAAAAGTTATAAAAATAAACTTACCTTTCTTTAAAGTCTCTAAAAAAGATAAACCTGTTGAAAAAAATTTAAAATAATACTTAATTAACTACTTACCTTGTTAAAAGAGGGTCTTACGCCTCCTTTCTTTATGTGTAAAATCTTCCATGCTTACCTGCGCGTTCAAAGCACTAAGTGCACTGCGTGCGCACAGCCTGTAGCACGCACGCGGTTCACTTAGGAACTGCCCCCTTTTGAATTCACGAAGTGCCGGTTTCCCGCGCATGCGCAGTGCATGCTGGAAACCGGCAATTGGAGACCTAAAACGCGAGAGTACACAGTGCGTACTCTCGCGTATTAGGTCTAATTTTCGGGCCAATGTAATGTTGGAAAGGGAGAATGTTCTTGAGGGGACAAGGACAGAATCCATTTGGTTAGAGTTGAGGAGCAAAAAGGGTATGATCACGCTATTGGGGGTATTCTATAGGCCTCCAAATAGTGAGAGGGAGGTAGAGAAGCAAATCTGCAGGGAAATTGCAGAGACATGCAAAAGCTATAGAGTGGTGATAATGGGGGACTTTAATTACCCAAATATCGATTGGGATAATGCTAGGGTAAAGGGAAAGGAGGGGGAGGAATTTCTGAAATGTGTTCAGGAGAATTTCCTTGACAATTATGTGCTTGGCTCAACTAGGAAGGAGGCATTGCTGGATCTGGTGCTGGGGAATGATGTGGGCCAGGTCGACCAAGTCTGTGGGAGAACACTTGGGTACGAGTGGTCATCGTATCATAAGAGTTAGATTAGCAATGCAGAGGAGCAAGGAACAATCTAGAGTGGAACTTCTAAACTGGAATAAGGCTAACTTCAATGGGATGCAAAAGGATCTAGCCAGGGTAAAATGGAACCAAAGACAGACAGGAAAAACTGTAACGGAACAATGGGTGATCTTTAAGGAGGAGATGTTCCAAGTACAGGCTAGGTACATTCCAACAAGAGGGAAGGGTAAGGGAACTAAAGCAAGGGCTCTTGGATGACGAGGGAGATAGAGAAGATGATGAAACAAAAAAAGAGGGTGTGTGATGCATGTCAGGTGAATTCTTCAAGGGAGAACCAGACCAAATACAATAGGTTGAGAGGGGATGTGAAGATGAAAATAAGATTGGCAAATAGAGAATATGAGAGTAAAATGGCGGTTAACATAAAAGGGAACAGTAAGGGGTGACCTGGTGGCTCTGTGCTTAGCCTGGGTGCTAGTGCGGGGTTAGGCCTTGTTGCCTGTTCTGGTCTCCAGCCAGCCTGATAACACTAGACACCTGTGAGTGGTTTGACCCACTCGCCCTTACGGTTCTGACACTGGACTTAGGTGCGAGAGCAATAATGCAGAGAAGACTCAGGTAGACCCGGTTGAATAGTGCGAAATGGAAAATCTTTATTGCATATTATTCAAGATTACGAGATACATGTCATAAGCACAGATTAACGACAGTACAATCTTACACACAGTTATGAAACTAATTTTAGGGAAACGAGGAGCGCACGACACATCGTAAAAGGGGACACACATTATAATTATCCTTAAAACTTAAACCCTCCCCTATCAATACCTGTCCTAATCTAGATTTGTAGGATCGAGACTCATGCTCACCACTCGTGATAACTCGGAGAATTCCGAAACTCTGCTCGGATGTTTTTACCGCGGCACCTGACTATCCACGTGTTGATCAGGGGTCTCTGTACCCCACTTGTTTACTCGCTTCTGCTCCGGCTAGCAGGCTGGACCGTCTGCTGCCATGAAGATCTGTGTTGGTCTTCGGAGTTCGGACACCACTCGAAAAAGAGTCTTCCTGTGCCCTACACCAGTTGCCTGTAGAACTCGAAGAATAGTCTTCCTGGGCCAGTTGTGGAGTAGCCGATAAAATTCAAAGAAGTGTTTAATCGACTTACAGGCGCGGTCGGGGCTTACTGACCATGGCGATACGTATTGTCGTCTTCTTCTCTTCTCATCTCATCTCATCTCCTCTCGGGCCTTCGGTTCCAACACCGTTTACCGACTTCTCGGGATGGTGCGCCCGCTTCCAGGCCTCACAGCCCAGTTCTCCACAGATCTTCGCGGCAAGCCACGAGGTTGATCCTAGCGGATCAGAGTCCAGAGCCGTCAGGCAAGAGAATAAAAGTTCAGCAGCCTTCCAGCGAGTCAAAGCAGCAAGAGAAAGATGGACGGTTGTACTTTACAGTTATAGTGCTGTAATTCCTCTTTTCCCGCCCAATCTTAATCTCTATCTTTTGTCAGGTTTTTGGCGCTCAAACTTCTTGTATGGGGTGATCTCAGTCTTTAATGGGTTTCGGTGACACTTGTAACTGTCTGAGTACCCGTTAATATTTCTCCCATTGTGGAACCGGCTAATAATCTCCCTGGAGGGGTTTTGGGGCTTCCAAATGCTTGCTGTGAGTACCCGCAAACAGCTCTCTCATCGTAGAGTCGTGGGGATTTTGCATATTAATGTCTTTGGATGGGTTCTTGATCGCTCAGTACAATAGCCCTTGTTTGCACCTGGGAGACCGATTTCAGTATTTATGTTTAAAATGCAAACCCATCATGTCTTGTCATCATCTCAAATGTGCTGAGTCCTGTTCGATCTTGTTGAAATGTTTATTGAAGCGCCATCTTGTCTGCCTATTGAAAGTCTAGAACTTTCTGCCACGAGGCGTGGTGGCCATTTTACAGGCTGTTTGTGTCCGTTTTGAAACCTGACAGCATTCTGCTGAAATAAAGCTGTTTATACGAAACTTTATGTCTCCTTCTTATTTTTATAAAATCGCGATAATTTTGCGAATTCTACAGAACCCAAAAATATTCTACCGGCATTTAAACAGTGTAAGGGGTTTCGGTTCGGGGTGCTTGTGCGGGGTTAGGCCTTCGTTGCCTAATACTATTGCTTGCTCTGGTCTCCGGCCAGCCTTGTTGCAATAAGCACCTGTGAGTGGTTCGACCCACTCGCCCTTACGGTTCTAACACTGGACTTAGGTGCGAGAGCAGTAATGCAGAGAAAACTCAAATAGACCCGGTTGAATAGTACGAAATGGAAATCTTTATTGCATAATGTCCAAAATCATGAAGTACATGTCATAGGCACAAATTAATGACAGTACAAGTATACATACATTCATAAAACTTGGTCTAGGGTAATGAGGAATGCACGGCACATCTTAAAAAGGGGAACACATTATATTTATCCTTAATAAAACTACCCTCCCCTATCAATACCTACACTAATCTAGATTTGTAGGATCGAGGAAACATGCTCACCACTCGTGATACTTCGGAGAATTTTAAAGTAAGGCACTCGGCTTGTTTCGCTGCAACACCTGACTGTCACGTGTTGGAAAGGGTCTCTGTACCCCACTTGTTTATCTTCTCTGCTCCGGCTAGTAGGCTGGGCTCCCCGTTGTCATGAAGAACTCGACAGTGCTCGGGCCCAACTGTAGAACTCAAAGAAAAGTCTTTCTGGACCGACACCAGTTGTCGATAGAATTCGAAGAAAAGTCTTTGACCAGTTCATGCAGTAACCTGTCGAGTTCAAAAATGGTCTATATATTTTCGGGCGTGGTCGGGGTTTACTGACCGCGGCGGCACGTGGATTCTTCTTCTTCTCTTCTCATCTCGTCTCGTCTCATCTCTTCGGGCCTTCGGGTCCAGAACACCGTTTACCGACCCTCGGGATGGTGCACCCGGTCAAACGAATCAGCCCCGGGAGGATCAGAGGAATAAGAGAGTTCAGCAGCCAGCAGCAAGATAAGAGTCAAGAGCCAAGAGACCGATGGACATTTGTTCACTATAGTTATAGTGCTGTGTTCCCTTATCTCCCGCCCAAATCTTAATGTTCATCCTTTGTAAAATCTTGGCGCTCAAAATTCCCAGTATGGGGTGATTCTTGTTTGTAATGGGTTTCGGTAGCACCTTGAACTGGCCAACTACCCGTTAATGCTTTCCCCATTGTCGAACCGGCTAGGAGTCTCCCTGACTGGTTTTGGGGCCTTCTCGAATACTGACTTAATCACCCGTGGGAGGAGATAGCGGATGGGCGTGCCATAATTTTCTAATCTTCCCTAGATGCGGAGGAGGTGCCTGAGGATTGGAAAGTGGCAAATGTGACACCATTGTTCAAGAAAGGGTGTCAGGACAAGCCTAGAAACTACAGGCCGGTCAGTTTAACATCAGTGGTGGGCAAAGTTTTAGAAACAATAATCAAGGAAAAAATTAACGGGCATTTGGAGAGGTTTAAGCTAATTAAGGAGAGCCAACACAAGTTTGTAAAAGGAAGATCGTGTTTGACTAATATTGAATTTTTTGATGAAGTAACAGAGAGGATTGATGAAGGGAATGCAATGGATGTTGTCTACATGGATATTCAGAAGGCATTTGACAAAGTACCACATAAAAGGCTGGTGAACAAAATTGAGGCTCATGGAATAGGTGGGTCAGTGGCAGCTTGAATAAGGAATTGGCTTAAGGACAGAAAACAGCGAGTTGTGGTAAATGGCTGTTTTTCAGACTGGAGGATGGTAGACAGTGGTGTTCCCCAAGGGGCCACTGCTTTTTTTGATATATATAAATTACCTGGATATTGGAATACAAAGTAGAATTTCTAAATTTGCCGATGACACCAAACTTGGGGGTGTGGCAAACAGTGAGGATGATACCAATCGACTGCAACAGGACCTAGAAAGGCTAGCAGAATGGGCAGACAAATGGCAGATGGAATTTAATACAGAGAAGTGTGAGGTGATGCATTTTGGCAGAAGGAACAGGGAGAGGCAATATACACTTAATGGCAGTTTTAATGAGTGTGCAGGGACAGAGGGACCTGGGAGTTAATGTGCATAGGTCCCTGAAGGTGGCGGGACACATTGAGAGAGTGGTTAACAAAGCATATGGGATCTTGGGCTTCATAAATAAAGGTATTGCAGTACAAAAGTAGTGAAGTTATGCTGAACCTTTATAAAGCACTGGTTAGGCCACAACTGGAGTATTGCGTCCAGTTCTGGTCACCACACTTTAGGAAGGGTGTGATTGAGAGGGTGCAGAGGAAATTTACCAGAATGGTTCCGGGGATGGGGGATCTTAGCTACAAGGACAGGTTGGAGAAACTAGATTTGTTTTCATTCGAACAAAGGAGGTTGAGGGGTGATTTGATGCAGGTGTACAAGATTATGACGGGTTTGGATAGGCTAGACGGGGAAAGGCTGTTCCCACTAGTTGATGGTACAAGGACTAGGGGACACAGATTTACCATTTTGAGCAAGAGATACAGGGGGGGATGTGAGGAAAAACTTTTTTACGCAGCGAGTAGTGATGACCTGGAATTCGCTGCCGACGGAAGTGGTGTAAGCGGAGACACTCAATGTTTTCAAGGGGAGACTGGATAGGCACGTGAGGGAAATAAACTTGCAGGGCTACGGGGATAGAGCGGGGGAATAGGACTGACTGGATTGCTCTACAGAGAGCCGGCACGGACTCGATGGGCCGAATGGCCTCCTTCTGTGCCATTATGACTCTATGACTCTATGACTAGTGTAAATGTTAAAGGGGTTGATTTTCCAAACCTTTGCCCCAAGGCACAAACATCAGGAAAAAGAAGGTAGGGACCCATAATGTCAAGTCTCTGCCCCTTTTACATTACCCTAAATGTTCTCCGTTTCTATGCAGGTGACAGAGCTGGTCCTGCATCTTCAGAAGGTGCAGACCCAGTGCTGGTATGCAAATAAGGTGGGAGAGGCTTCAATGGTCTTCACTCTTCTTCCTGGACTTGTGTCCCTGGAGCGCCCAGATGCAGGGATAGAAACGTAGAAGCATAGAAACATAGAAAAATAGGAGCAGGAGTAGGCCATTCGGCCCTTCGAGCCTGCTCCGCCATTCAATATGATCATGGCTGATCCTCTATCTCAATACCATGTTCCTGCTCTCTCCCCATATCCCTTGATGCCTTTTGTGTCTAGAAATCTATCTATCTCCTTCTTAAATATATTCAGTGAATTGGGGGGAAAAATTCAGTTGGATTGCGCCTCCCATTAGCGCATTAAGAGGGCACTAATGAGGTGCAATGCAACTAGCGCCCGTGCGCGGCGATCTTTGCGCCGCTCACGAAATTAACTTGACATTTTGCGGCGGCGCTAAACACTACTGCCATGATCTCCTGCGCCGGCCGATCGTGACGTCAGTCGAGAGTGCAACGCCCCGGTAGCGCCCCGGACCGGATATTGAGTGGCGCCCCCTGTCTTATCGATGGTTTGTGTCAGCTTCACCTCTGACTTCTGAGCGGTTCGATTCGCTCACAGCCCCTTGGTTCTAGACCTTGGACTTATTTAGGGGTTGTGATAAAAAGTGCAGCAGACAACTGGGTTTGATGCAAGAACTTTGATCTTTATTAAGAAAGTAAAACACAACACAAACACTCTTAACACTCTAAAAGTGGGGAACACTTCGGTACAATCGAGGGAAATAACATTAAAAGAATACTTCACCCCTCCCAATCCCACTTTACAAGCTAGGTTGGACTCCAGAGGACCAGGGATGATACTCACCAGAATCCTTGACAGTTAGGTTAGTTCGCGGTTTTGGGGTTCACTCTATATGTCAGTTGGTGTCTGCCATACCCCGTACGCGGTAGAGGACTTCAACTGCGTATCTGGTCAGTCTTCGCGAGTCCGCTGATGCAGTAGGGTGCGTATTGGATTTATCAGGTGAGTATGTGGATGTGGTGTATTTGGACTTTCAGAAGGCTTTCGGTAAGGTCCCACATAAGAGATTAGCGTGTAAAGTTAAGGCACATGGGATTGGGGGAAAGGTACTGACTGGGATAGAGAACTGGTTGGCAGACAGGAAGCAAAGAGTTGGAATAAAGGGTCTTTTTCCGAGTGGCAGGCAGTGACTAGTGGGGTTCCGCAGGGATCGGTCCTAGGACCCCAGCTATTCACTATATATATTAATGATCTAGACGAGGGAACTAAATGTAATATCTCCAAGTTTGCAGATGGCACAAAGCTAGGTGGGCGTGTGTGCTGCGAGGAGGATGCTGAGAAACTCCAGTATGATTTGGACAGGTTGGGTGATTGGGCAGAAGCATGACAGATGCAGTATAATGTGGATAAATGCGAGGTTATCCACTTTGGTGGCAAAAACAGAAAGGCAGATTATTATCTGAACGGCAATAGATTGGGAGAAGGGGAAGTGCAATGAGACCTGGGTGTCCTTGTGCACCAGTCGCTGAAGGTAAGCATGCAGGTACAGCAGGCGGTTAAGAAGGCAAATGGTATGTTGGCCTTCATAGCGAGAGGGTTTGAGTACAGGAACAAGGATGTCTTGCTGCAGCTGTACAGGGCCTTGGTGAGACCACACCTTGAGTATTGTGTGCAGTTTTAGTCACCTTATCTGAGGAAGGATGTTCTTGCCATGGAGGGTGTGCAGCGAAGATTTACCAGACTGATACCTGGGATGGCAGGAATGACATACGAGGAGAGATTGGATCGATTGGGCTTATACTCGCTGGAGTTTAGAAGAATGAGAGGAGATCTCATTGAAACTTATAAAATTCTAACAAGGCTAGACAGACTGGATGTAGGAAGGATGTTCCCGATGGCGGGTGAGTCCAGAACAAGAGGTCACAGTCTAAAGATAAGGGGTAAGCCATTTAGGACTGAGATGAGGAGGAATTTCTTCACCCAGAGAGTGGTGAACCTGTGGAATTCTCTACCACAGAAGGCAGTTGAGGCCAAGTCAGTAAATATATTCAAGAAGGAGTTAGATATATTTCTTAAGGCTAAAGGTATCAAGGGATATGGGGAGAAGGCAGGGACAGGATACTGAGTTTGGATGATCAGCCATGATCTCATCGAATGGTGGAGCAGGCTCGAGGGGCCGAATGGCCTACTCCTGCTCCTATCTTCTATGTTTCTATGTTACCCACTTTCTTTAGTTTAGAAGTAGGGTTTAGAGTTTTTTAAGGGAAAATCTTACCCAGGGGTAAGTCAGGAGTAGATTGCAGAGTGGAAACTTTGCGATTCTTCGGTTTTTCTTCGAGTTGGTTTTCTTTGGTCGCGGTGGCCCGAATACTGGTACTTGGTGTTTGTTTGGTTATTTTTTGAGGGCCTTGTTGCCGCGAGGTGTCCGGTGGTCACTGAGGCGGTCATTCTGGGTTCTTCTCGTGTCAGCCTACTTTGTTGGATGGTCTGGCCTTCGAGCTGTCGACCTCCTAGCTGGACACAGAACGCTGAACAGTGTTGGTT
Source organism: Squalus acanthias (assembly GCA_030390025.1). NCBI lineage: Eukaryota > Metazoa > Chordata > Chondrichthyes > Squaliformes > Squalidae > Squalus > Squalus acanthias. The sequence continues at coordinate 102,844,071 of CM059432.1, forward strand.
TTAGAACTGTGTTGCGGAGAATGCCTCCGTTGATGTCTTCTTGTTCTTCCATCCTCCTCTTCTTTTTCAGGTTGAGAACGGGCCTTCAATTATATCCATTGAAGGTTCCTTATCTGCGCGCCAAATCAGGTCCTGGTCTTTGTTAGTTTTGGCGGGCTCGTTAACGGTAACGATTTTAGTAATGTGTTAACTGGTTTAAAACAGGCCTTCAATCTCACCCATTGAGCATGGCCTTATCTGCACGTCAAATTTTGTCCTGCTCTTTGTGAGGTTTTGGCGGACTCGTTACCAGCAACTGTTCTGTAAGTGTCAAATGGCTTTCGGGATGGCTTGCATCCTGTCGATCTCTTCGGTTGATTACAGGTGATTGGTTTTGTGTTTGGTTTTCTTGGTTGGGCCTGTAATTTCTATAGGGTAAGCCGAAGTAATTTGTTTTATGCATGTCTTAATGGGCTCTGTAACTTGGGGTGGAGACTGGTTTTCCTTGGGTTTATTGTTAGGATGTTAATGTCTGATAGGGGCCGATTTACACTCCCAGCAAGATCATGCGGTTCCCAGACAGTTCCCATTAGCTCCAATACCCAAACTGGTTTTACACAGGTTGATCTCACCTTCCTTCACAGCCTTTTCTCCCTGACAAGCCCAGACATGTCTTTTAAAATCCCAAATCTTGGTTTTTGCTCGAAAGGTCCTTCGGTTTAGGCCCAATGCACTTCACCACCCTGTAATAGCTAGGAAAGAGTCCAAAAGTCTTTTTCCTTAGGGTTTTCTTAGAGTTAGGGGGATCTGTGAATTTTGAGAATCTTACACCGGCTACTGCTAGCAATGACAGGTTGAGGGGAGCGTTTTGCAGTCAGGAAGGGACTGGGGGAGTGCTATTTAAAGGCGACCGCTTCCTGCCTTTTTTTGTCGGCGAAATTTTTGCACCACGCATTCTGAGTGAGAGAGAGAGACTGCAGGAGATATTCAAATCTGTGTTGAGGAGTTTTGGGTACTGAGCAGCACTTTGCAGGTTCTGTCTGGTTTGATCTTCCTTGCATCGATTTAGAAGAGAATATGGGGGCTGCAGTCTGAGCTCTTTCCCTGGGTTCTCTCCATTGTTCTTTCCAACAGATTTGATGTACAGGTCTCTCCAGGCCGAGATTCAAGTCTGCAATGAGCAGGGTGTGGATGTAGAGCAAGAGCGACACTCTCCTTTAAGAACTGGCCGGCGCCAGTGTGTCTGATTTCCATTGCTGACTGACATCACATGAGCTTCGCCAGCGCTCTGAGGTAGCACCTCGCTCCTCGACCTTTGCGCCTTAAGACAGATGTGTAGCGCCTGATTTAGCGCTCCAATCACCTCCAGGGGCGATAAAAATCAAATTTGCAGTCGGAGGCGATAATTAGCGCCAGGCGCTAAACTTTGCGCACGGCCGATAATGGCGCCCCAAACGGAGCGATACTGAATTTTTCCCCCTTGGCCTCCACAGCCTTCTGTGGTAGAGAATTCCACAGGTTCACCACCCTCTGAGTGAAGAAATTTCTCCTCATCTCAGTCCTAACTGTCCTACCCCGTATCCTGAGATTGTGAGCCCTCATTCTATACCCCGCAGCCAGGGTAAACATCCTCCCTGCATCCAGTCTGTCTAGCCTTGTCAGAATTTTATACGTTTCAATGAGATCCCTTCTCATTCTTCTCAACTCTAGTGAATACAGGCCTAGTTGACCCAATCTGTCCTCATACGACAGTCCTGCCATCCCAGGAATCAGTCTGGTAAAACTTCGCTGCACTCCCTCTGTGGCAAGTATATCCTTTCTTAGGTAAGGAGACCAAAACTGCACACAGTACTCCAGGTGTGGTCTCACCTAGGCCCTGTAGAACTGTAGTAAGACATCCTTGCTCCTGTACTCAAATCTTCTTGCAATGAAGGCCAACATACCATTTGTCATCCTAACTGCTTGCTGCAGCTGTATGTTTGCTTTCAGTGACTGGTGTACAAGGACACCCAGGTCCCTCTGTACATCAACATTTCCCAATCTATCACCATTTAAATAATACTCTACCTTTCTGTTTTTCCTACCGAAGTGGATAACTTCATATTTATCCACGTTATACTGCATCTGCCATGTATTTGCCCACTCACTCAACTTGTCTAAATCATCTTGAAGCCTCTTTGCATCCTCCTCACAACTCACAATCCCACCTAGTTTTGTGTCATCAGCAAACTTGGAGATATTACATTTGGTTCCCTCATCCAAATCATTGATATATATTGTGAATAGCTGGGGCCCAAGCACTGATCCCTGCGGTACCCCACTAGTCACTGCCTGCCACCCCGAAAAAGACCCATTTATTCCTACTCTATGTTTCCTGTCTGTTAACCAATTTTCAATCCATGCCAGTATATTACCCCCAATCCCATGTGGTTTAATTTTGCACACTAACCTCTTATGTGGGGCTTTATCAAAGGCCTTCTGAAAATCCAAATACACCACATTAACTGGTTCTCCTTTATCTATTCTACCAGTTACATCCTCAAAAAACTCCAGTAGGTTTGTCAAACACGATTTCCCTTTCATAAATCCATGTTGACTTTGTCTAATCCCATTGATATTTTCTAAGTGTCCTGTTATCACATCCTTTATAATAGACTCTAGCATTTTCCCTACTACTGATGTTAGGCTAACCAATCTGTAGTTCCCTGTTTTCTCTCTCCCTCCTTTTTTAAATAGTGGAGTTACATTTGCCACCCTCCAATCTGCAGGAACTGTTCCATAATCTAGCGAATTTTGGAAGATGACAACCAATGCATCCACTATTGCCATGGCTACCTCTTTTAGTACTCTGGGATGCAGATTATCAGGCCCTGGGAATTTATCGGCTTTCAGTCCCATTAATTTCTCCAGCACTATTTTTTTACTAATACTAATTTCCTTTAATTCCTGCTTCTCACTAGACCCTTGGTTCCTTAGCATTTCTGGGAAGTTATTTGTGTCCTCTTCCGTGAAGACAGAACCAAAGTATTTGTTTAATTGCTCTGCCATTTCCTTATTCCCCATTATAAATTCTCCCGTTTCTGACTGTAAGGGACCTACATTTGTCTTCACTACTCTTTTTCTTTTTACATACTTGTAGAAGCTTTTACAATCCACTTTTATGTTCCTTGCAAGTTTACTCTCATACTCTATTTCTCCCCCTCTTAATCAATCTCTTGGTACTTTTTTGCTGAATTCTAAACTGCTCCCAAACCTCAGGGTTGCTACTTTTTGTGGCAACTTTATATGACTCCTCTTTGGATCTAATACTATCCTTAATTTCTTTTGTTAGCCATGGTTGGGCCGCTTTTCCTTTTGTGTTTTTGCGCCAGAAAGGAATGTATAACTGTTGCAATTCATGCATTTGTTCCTTAAATGTTAGCCATTGCCTATCCACCGTCATGCCTTTTCATGAAGCTCCCCAATCTATCATAGCCAACTCCCTCCTCATACCTTCATAGTTTCCTTTGTTTAGATTTAGGACCTTAGTTTCGGATTGGACTTCTTCACTTTCCATTTTAATGAAGAATTCCATCATGTTATGGTCACTCTTCCCTAAAGTACCCCACAAAACAAGATTATTAATTACCCCTTCTCATTGCACAATACCCAATCTAGGATAGCTTGTTCCCTAGTTGGCTCCACAATGTACTGGTCTAACAAACCATCTCGTACACACTCCAGGAATTCATCCTCCACAGTATTATTGCTAATTTGGTTTGGCCAGTCTATATTCTTCTTCTTCTTAGGCAGTCCCTCGGAACCGAGGATGACTTGCTTCCACATTAAAAATGAGTTCTCAGGTGACTGATGAGTCCAATGCAGGACCTACAGTCTCTTTCACAGGTGGGGCAGACGGTGGTTGAAGGGGCGGGTGGGTGGGGTGCTTGGATTAACGTGCGCTCCTTGCGCTGCTTGTGCTTGGCTTCCGCTTGCTCCCGGCGAAGAGACTCGAGGTGTTCGGCGCCTTCCCGGATGCTTCTCCTCCACTTTGTGCGGTCTTGGGCCAGGGATTCCCAGGTGTCAGTGGGGATGTTGCACTTTTTCAAGGAGGCCTTGAGGGTGTCCTTGAAGCGTTTCCTCTGCCCACCTGGGCCTCTCTTGCCGTGCCGGAACTCCGAGTAGAGCGCTTGTTTTGGGAGTCTCGTATCGGGCATGCGGACGATGTGACCCATCCATCGGAGCTGATCGAGCGTGGTCAAAGCTTCGATGCTGGGGATGTTGGCCTGAGCGAGAACACTGACGTTGGTGCGCCTATCCTGCCAATGGATTTGCAGGATCTTGCGGAGGCAGCGTTGGTGGTACCTCTCCAGTGCTTTGAGGTGCCTGCTGTACATGGTCCATGTCTCTGAGGCATACAGCAGGGTGGGTATCACTACGCCAGTCTATATGTAGATTCAAGTCACCCATGATTACTGTAGTACCCTTGTTACATGCATCTCTAATTTCCTGTTTGATGCCATCCCCTACATTACCACTACTGTTTGGATGTCATATTTGAGCTTGCGCTGAGAACCCCCTCAAACCAAAAATCTGAGAGAGTCTGGAAGCAAACCAAAGCTGAGTCTCGTGGATAGTTTTTAAAATTTATCCAGTTAATGGTCGACCTTTGGGCCTTGGGCCTTCTGGTTGCTGCTCTCCAGAAGCATCTGTAAGGTCTCGAGGCCAGCAGCCAGGAACACAACACGACAACTTCTTTCTCCTTTCACCAGTGCTAGGCATACGTCAGGGGTGTTAATGGCCTGCGTCAGGAAATAACAGCATCCCGGGCCTGGACAGACACAGTGTATTTCAAGTACACTGTTCCTGTCCAGAGTTGGTGGCAGAGGGGGCTAGGAAAATCAGCCCCAATATATTTCTTTGTAACTGTATAATTTTTTTAAAGGAGTATAGTGATGACACTCCATTTTAATTTTATCTTTTACTTCAATTTAGATTAACTGCTCAAGAAATAATATGGGCTTATTACTTACCATTAAACTGCTTTCATACAGATGATTGATATTCATAATGGGCTGGATTTTGCTAGAGTAGATGCAAGGATGCCACAACATGCCCTGTTAGTTCGACATTTTTCTGCACCCTACAGCTCAAAAAAGTTTTGCTGCGCAACTTGCTGGAAGTGCGAGCTGATAATGGTGTGACGATGGCAACAGGGTAACTTGGACCTCAGTGAACGGCAGGACCAACAGTGTATCTCCTTAACCAATGACATTGAAGGATTGAGAAAGAAAAAGAGGAACTACTGAGAAGGAGGGTAAATTAGAGTCAAATCAGGTACAGTTTTTTTTACTTCTTCTTTCTGTCTCTTTTATCTCTCTCTCTCTCTTAATCCAATCTTTCTTTCCCTCTCTTTATTTTGCTTTCTGTACCTGATTTGACATTAGATTCACAAAGGTCCCAGATGCCCTGTAGAGGGTGCTTAGCAGTTTGGATGTTTGGCTGAGAGGAACTTCCAGTGCAATAGCCCATAGAAAGTCTACGGGCAAGTGCAAATCTAACGAACAACTGGTGCCGTTCGTTGGCTGCTCAGAGCAAAACCCAGCCCAATATTTAACAAACAGAATACATTAAAGAAAATGTAATGGGAAGCATCTGAGTTACACAAACAATTTAATTTCTGCCATGACCTTATGACTCCTTGAATTGTACTATATGTATTCAAGGTTATGAATAATTGTGAGAAACAAAATAATGTGAATTAGAGAAAAACCTGGTGATGCTTAGCTCCTAGAGACAAAGTTAGCATAGTCAATTAGCAGGAGACAGCGAAAGTATGAAGGAAACAAAAAATACTCCTGAGGAATCTGACTATGCTCATGAATTTAAACATTTAAGGTTTGCAGAATCAACATCTGACAGTACAGACAAAGTACAACTCACAATTCAACAGATTCTGAAATTATAATTGAATTTTTTTAGTAATTCTGCAGGCAAATATAAAACTGATTGCAAAGGAAAAATCAAATGTTGATTTAAATGAAACAGTGACTTCACAAAGTAAACAGTCAAATGCTAAATTATGAGCAGACCTAGCTACACTTTAACAAATGGCTGCTGATTTCCAGGTAGACTTCACTACTAATTCAAATTTTAAATTCAAAAGCGTTCTAATGGAAAGCTATAAAGAGAATATAAATTGCAAAGATGGACTTAATGGAAGTCTAGCAATATAATAAAAGTACACAGGACTTAGACACAAAAGTAAATACTTCCAGATGACAGGGTTGCTGGATTGTCCCTCTGTGAAGCTGCAGGCGATGCTAGCCAACTAAAAGCAGCTATCAATTTAGTAGCTAAGCAAAAGCATATTATATATGAATCCCCAAACAGCAATGAGATAATTGACCAGATAATCCATTCTTAGTAATGTTGGTTGAGGGCCAAACGTTGGCCTGGACACCAGAAGAACTTCCGTGCTTGTCTTCAAGTATTGCCGTGGGATCTTTTACATCTACCCAAGGGGGCAGATAGAGCCCCAATGTAACATCATATAGAAAAGACTTCACCTCTGACAGTGCAGCACTCCCTCAGTATTGCACTGAAGTTCAGCCTAGATTATGGGCTTAAGTTTCTGGAGTAGGGCTTGAACCCACAACCTTCTGATTCAGACCTAAGAATGCTACCAATAAAACAAAGTTGATACCTTACAATTTCTGGCAGAAAGAGTCTAAAATAATAGAATTAAGTTGCAAAGATTTCTACACACAAAAATATATATTTTTTATTTTTTTCAATAAGATATGGTTGAATAGAAGTCTCCATGTATTGGACGAACAAGACAAGGTAAATTAATTAAATGGCTCACCCTGATAGCCTGCGTTTTCAATTCACTTGCTTATCTTCAGCTCCCTGGTGCAGCACATGTAGCTATCCATCACTACTTATCTTATTGGTCATCCACTTTTTTTGAACATGCACTACATTTTTACATATATTTTAAAGTCTCATTTTGCCACTACTTTCATCTCTAGTCCATTAATCAAGCTGCATAAATTCTCTTAGCTTCTCACCCGAAATTATTCACCTAAAATAATGCATCTTTTTAAATAATATAAGCATAAAAAATCATTTCTGCTGGATAATGCAATAAATGCCAGATATAGTGCAATAAATAGAGGAATACAGCAGTATATTATTTATCTGTATTTATAGAGTCATAGAATCAGGCCATTCAGCCCATCATGCCTGTGCCAGCTCTTTGAAATAGCTATTCAATTAGCCCAGACCCCTGCTCTTTCCCCATAGCCCTGCAAAGTTTTCTCCTTCAAGTATTTATCCAATTCCCTTTTGAAAGTTATTATTGAATCTGCTTCCACCACCCTTTCAGGCATTGCATTCCAAATCATCACAACTCCCTGCATAAAAAAAAAATTCCTTATCTCACCTCTGGTTCTTTTGTCAATTACGCTAAATATATGTCCCCTGGTTACCAACCCTTCTGCCACTGGAAGCAGTTTTTCCTTATTTACTCTATCAAAACCCTTCATGATTTTGAACACCTCTATTAAATCTCCCCTTAACCTTCTCTGCTCTAAAGAGAACAACCCCAGCTTCTCTAGTCTCTCCATGTAACTGATGTCCCGCATCCCTGGTACCATTCTAGTAAATCTCCTCTGCACCCTCTCTAAAGAGTTTACATCATTCCTAAAGTGTGGTGCCCAGAGTTGAACACAATACTCTAGCTGGGGCCTAACCAGTGGTTTATAAAGGTTTAACATATCTTCTTTGTGGTACTCTATGCATCTGTTTATAAAGCCAAGGATCTTGTATGCTTTTTTTGACAGCATTCTCAACTTGTCCTGCCACCTTCAAAGTTTTGTGTACGTACACCCCCAGATCTCTCTGTTCCTGCACCCACTTTAAAATTGTACCATTTTGTTTATATTGCCTCTCCTCATTCTTCCTACCAAAATGAATCACTTCACACTTCTCTGTATTAATTAGCATCTGCCAGATATCTGCTCATTTCATAAGTCTGTCTATGTCCTCCTGTTACTATCCTCCTCACTACTTACTACATTTCTGAGTTTCCTGTCATCTGCAAAATTTGAAATTATGCCGTGTATCCACAAATCTAGGTCATTAATATATATCAAAAAGTGCAGTGGTCCTAATACCGATCCCTGGGGAACACCACTGTATACTTCCCTCTAGTCTGAAAAACAACCGTTCACCACTACTCTCTGCTTTCTGTCCCTTAGCCAATTTCGTATCCACACTACCATTGTCCCTTTAATCCCATGGGCTTCAATTTTGCTAATAAGCCTATTCTGTGATACTTATTAGCCAAATGCCTTTTGAAAGTTATACACAACATCAACTGCACTACCATCATCAACCCTCTCTGTTACTTCATCAAAGAACTCAATCAAGTTAGGCAAACACAATTTGCCTTTAACAAATCCATGCTGGTTGTCATTTATTAACACATATTTTTCCAAGTGCCAATTAATTTTGTCTCAGATTATTTTCTCTAAAAGTTTGCCCACCACTGACGTTAGGCTGACTGGCCTGTAGTTGTCGGGTTTATCACTCTCCCCTTTTTCAAACAGCAGTGTAACATTTGCAATCCTCCAGTCCCCTGGCACCACTCCCATATCTAAGGAGGATTGGAAGATTGTGGCCTGAGCCTCCACAATTTCCACCCTTACTTCCCTCAGTAATCTGGGATGCATCTTATCCAGAATGGGGGGTGCATCCTTTTCGACTTTGAGCACTGCCAACCTTCTAAGAACCTCCTCTTCATCTATTTTTATCTTATCCAATTTCTCTACTACCTCCTCCTTTACTGCCACATTGGCAGAATCCTCTTCTTTAGTGAAGACAGATGCAAAGTACTCATTTAGTACCTCAGCCATGCCCTCTGCCTCCACTAAAAGACCTCCTTTTTGATCCCTAATCGGTCCACCCTTCCTTTGACTACCCTTTTAACTATTTATATGTTTTTAAAAGACTTTTAGGTATATTTGATTTTGCCTTAATCTACTTGCAGTACCTAAACTAATCATATCAATATTAATGGCCCAGAAATTGATCTCGCTCTGTTCCCGCGGGGGTAAGCCTTCCCCGCGATCTCTCACTCCGCTTGTGCTTTTTCAGATCCAGCTCGCACGAACTTGATGTTCCAGACATCAGCCGGGCAGTGCTTGCGTATCCCACCGGCGTAGTGAATTCGTGCGAGCTGTGGGATCACGTGACTCAGTTAGAGCCAATGGCAGCACACCATCTTCCATTCATAAGTTTCACAGACGTGCTGTGAAATCTATGAATCTTACACCCCCCCAAAATAACAGCTAAACCTCAATTAAATTTTAAAAAAAACCATCACATTAATAAAATAAGTATAGTTAAATAAATTAACCATTTTAAATAAAAAATTAAATTTTTGAAAAAATTTAAAATCTTTTAAAAAGTTATAAAAATAAACTTACCTGTCTTTAAAGTCTCTAAAAAAGATATACCTGTTAAAAAAAATTCAAAAAAATACTTAATTCACTACTTACCTTGTTAAAAGTGGGTCTTACTCCTCCTTTTTCAATTTCTAAAATCTTCAGTACTTACCTGCGTGTCCAAAGCATGAAGTGCACAGCGTGCGCGCAGCCTGTAGCGCGCACGCGATGCACCGAGGAACCGCCCCCTTTTCAAAAGAGCAATTGCCGGTTTTCAGCGCATGCGCAGGGCATGCAGAAAACCGGCAATTGCAGAGGGAATATGCGAGAGTACGCACTGCGTACTCTCGCACACCGGGATGAATTTTTGGCCCAATATAATGGGTTTTTTGGCACTCCACGCACATGCACAAAATTGCACCCTGAGTTTGGAGCCATCTATAATTGTCAATATTCTAACTACAGTACAATGAATACTGTTTGAAGGAGGGGAAGGGGAGTGTGTTATGTCTGAAAAACACTGAAGCTGGTGTGGCAATGTATTAGTTGCTTTTAATTCAGTCTCTCTGGAACATTCCCTTTTAGATATAACAAACAATATAAGAGGAGACCCTGGAGTATAATTGCTGCAGTCTTCTTGCTCCCATCACGGTGCCCTCTAGTATTCAATTAACAATATGCAAGTACCATACATATCACTGTGCCCACCCACCCCACCGCCAGCCCCACCCCCTCCCCACCACCGCCACCACCACCACCACCACCCCTTCAGAATTTCAAGATGCTAACAACCACCTCCAAGAATGAGCCTGGTTAACTGCAACTACATCAAATAATAAATAATAATAACCATAGCATTCTCCTGGTAATATGCAGGAAATATGGGTTATGCCAACAAAAGAACCGTAATGAAAGCCACCATTCTGATAACTATCTACAAATCCAAACGATTTGGAGGTTTCCTTAACCTTTGAGGTGTAAGCCTTTCTCTTACTACTGTTCGGACTTCGAGAATTACGAATAAGCGTATCAATGACAGACAAGTATGTGATCAATAAAATTGGTCTTAATTCACACTATAGTTTAAAATTCAAGTGTACAATCGCAATCAATATGCTCCCAATTTACCCGTACATAAAAGTACCCGCAGCAACTTCCATGCTACCTCCTGGCAATTTATAGTCCAAGTCAACCGTACATAAAAGTACCCTTTAACAATATCTAAGCTCTATGTTCGACTTTTATACATACTCCTTTATCTCTGGGTTATCGGTCCAGAAAGTCATAAGTCGATACATAGACTGGCCAGCTTTCTTTGTTCGTCTGTTCTTCTGTTCTGTCTTCTTTGTTCTTCTGTGTTGTGAATTTCCCACCTCTGGGTCACTTCTGTTATCGGGCCTTTCTGCCAGCCCCACTCGTATATCACTGTCTGCCCCCCTCTGATAGGTCAGTTTCACTCCAAACCTTCCCTGATTGGAGTTCCTTCCACATGACACGTTCATGTTCCTTTGAGGTGTGTGGGGGTGGGACTTCCTTGTCAGTCGTGTTTCTTCTTCCTGTCCATGTGGCCTCACAAACAAAGACCATGCTGAACACCAGGCAAAGGACCCCCTGCTGACTTCTGTCATTTTGTGTCTTCACAAACAACGAACACATGCTGACTTCCTACATTTTGAATCCATCCGTAACCATTTCACAATTCATTCTGAACTTTGATCTCCACACGGTAGCAACGGTTTTATTACGGTTTGTAGAACCTTACAGAGGACATCTTTGAGTAGATTCGACAGTGGGTGAGCTGGGACAAATAACAGGAGCAGTAGATGGTAACTGCTCAGGTTTGGTTGCAAAACCATCGAATTTCACAACTTTCTTCGGAGACCGTCCTGGAGAGTTCACACCAGAATCAGGGGGTGGTTGGTTCCTTACACATGAGAATAGGTGAAACATCTGAAACTTTTGGAGAAGTTGTAACTACTTACTGAGGTGGATTTAGGCATTGGGGGCTGGGTCACACGCAGTGTTATCATTTGGTACATCAAAGGCAGTTCATCGATGCAGTTCTCGTAATTGATCCTTATGACGCTTCCACAGAAAACTATCCGCTGAAACTAAAAACATAACTGGCTGGATTTTCCGATCAGAGGCTTCCTGCGTGTGGATGCCTCCGATCGGGAAAAATCTACGCACTTACCTGCTGGCTCCGTAGGTCTCGAGACTTCCAATCCTGGGCCTCTCCTGGTCCTCGCGCGCAGAGGCCCAGGTATCCCAGGGGCGCAGGCCGTTCGCAAGATTCCCTGGGATCACGTGGGCCATGGGGAACCAAACAAAGAAGGGGATCCCCCTGCACACTTTTGACAGGTCTCTACGCACGGATCTGTCAAAAGTATGAATGGGGAATCACTTAAAAAAGTTAAACATTAAATAATTTTTTTAAATCACGTATTAAAAATTAGTTAAAATTACATTAAATTAAATATTTTAAACAAAAATGTAATTTTTTGAAAAAACGAATTAAAGTTTTTTACGGGGCTAAAAATAAACTTACTTTTTTTAGAAGTATTTTTAAATTATAAATGCGTGGAAAAAATTTGACTTTTTTATTTTTTTAAACTCTTATGCTGGTAAAAGCAGGCCTTATGCCTGCTTTTACCAGGTGTAAGATTTTTAAAGGTTTTCAGCGGGCGGAGGTTGTGCAGAAAGCGGAACTCCCTGCCTGCGGAGGCCCTTCTCTCGGGCAGGTGAATGATCTGTCAAGAGGATTCTTGACAGATCGGAAATGCCGGGTTTTAGTGCATGCGCTTCGCATGCCTGAAACCGGCACTTGCGAGGCCCCCTACGGGAGCGTACACACCTCGTACGCACCCGTGGGGGTCAGAATATCCGGCCCATTAATTCCAATCTTCCACTTAATAATACTCTTTCTATCACACAATATTGCTTTGAAGTTGCCGATCCAGCATTACACAGTTTCCTTCTCGACACTGATATTTCTATGATGCGGAGATGCCGGTGTTGGACTGGGGTGGACAAAAGTGAGAAGTCGCACAACACCAGGTTATAGTCCAACAGGTTTATTTGAAATCACAAGCTTTCGGAGCGCTGCTCCTTCGTCAGGTGAAGTCAAGTTCACCTGACGAAGGAGCAGCCGCTCCGAAAGCTTGTGATTTCAAATAAACCTGTTGGAATGTATATGTTGCAGGTCCACAGATAGTAAGCAAAACTGCTCTCATTTTTTGCATCTGTTAGAAGGTCATTTGCCTTCAAATAAAAATTAAGTCTTTCTACATGCTTGCTCCAGCTAGACCCCATTCGGTACTCTTCGATTTTTCCAACTTATGCTAACATGATAAAATAAAATCGTAGTGGTGAGGTTGACCACAACCTAAGTAACAAAGATGTCCAATGTTTGATCATCGTAACAATACGTTGTCCATTATCCATGTCGCCAACTGTTATGTTCAATAAACACTCAAGCTGGTGTGGTAATGTAATGGCTACTTTCGTTTCAGACTCTGGAACATTCCTCTAGATGTAACACACATTATAAGAGGAGACCCTGAAGTGTAATTGCTGCAGTGTGCTCGCTCCTATCAGGGGCCCTCTAGTGTTCCATTAACAATATGCAAGTATCATGCATAGCAGGGTGGAGAATGTGTATGTACATTTTCAGATAATCATTTTTTATCATTTTAAGATACAGTGGAATGTCAATTTTTTGTGTTCCCATTATCAGTGTTTTCAATCATCATGGAGAATAGTCTGAGGTAATTGAAACTCTCCTTTGTTGTTCTGATCCTGCCAGCAAAACCATCTGGAGTTCAAACTCGATCCATTAGTTTAAAGGTCCCCCTCCCCCTGGCATTTGCCCGTGACACCTACCACCATCAGGACCTCCCAGCTACAGAGGTGAGCCTAAGGCATTATGCCCTCTCCTCCAGCGATCCCATCAGCAACATTTGCAGTGTTAATCTCAGCAGAGTTACCGGGGTGGAAATTCATTGGCGCCCGTTTACGGGCAGGAAGGTGGCATTGCAGCTACACCTGAGCACGAACTGGGAAGCCCGAGGTCCGCCCAAAATTGGGCCTGAGTTTCATCTAAATAATCTGGGTGAGCTGTTGGCCCTGTTGCACCTCCACATGCAGCTCGCCCTTTTGCAGCAATGAATTTGAGGTCGCCTGCCTCACTGGCAGCAGCCTCGGGTTAGTGCCAGGGCGAGGAGGATAGCGGGAGGAATGATGTGGAGTCAGGGGGAGCACTTCTGCTCCTCCTGGCTCCATAGGAAGGGTTTTTAAAAAAAAAATTGATTTAAAAAGGGCCACTGAAGAATCCTGAGCAGGTCAGGCCCAACACCCGACCCCTTCATCACAATCCAGTTTCTGTGAAACATAGAAGATAGGAGCAGGAGTAGGCCATTCGGCCCCTCGAGCCTGTTCCGCCATTAAATGAGATCATGGCTGATCATCCAAATTCAGTACCCTTCCCTGCTTTCTCCCCAAATCCCTTGATCCCTTTAGCTGACCTAAAACAGGCATTCGGCCCATTATTTACATGTGTAAGGGACCGAATACCTGTTCTCAGCAGTCGCCAGCAATGCCCAAAAAATAGTCTGACCTAATTTCGTCCTTGGGAAGCATGATGTTGGTCCCTGAAATTATGCCTCATTGTGGCTGTTTTTCACCCATAATTTAAAATCAATGGAGAGTGTCCCTGTTTAAGTGTGCTCTTGTGCAGATGAGCAGATCATGTGCTGAATGTAATATGTATAAATGATGTGACACAGCTTGACTTAATGATTTGAAAAATAATGTATTGATGGTAGCTTGTGTCTTTGAAAATTGGATAAAAATGTGAAGCTTAGGAAGATACAGGGCTGTGGAGAGAGAGAGCGAGCAGGGCAGAGGGATTCATTTTATATTGGTCTATCAAAGACGCACAAACAAGATGGGCCGTATGCCCTCCTGTGCTGTAAAACTCTATGGTCCATGATAAAACCCTCAGCAGACATTCCTTTATGTTAATTATTGCCATTATATTGTAGAACTTTACCATTAACATGCTAAAACTTTGAAGAAATATGAATTCACAGTGATTTTAGATTTTTAAATTGCAGTGACTAGAAGTGCACAGACACCAGAAATAAGGCGTATGGAAAGGAAGGAAGGTCCACGGTAAACAGACCCCCTGGTAGGCACTGAGTAAAGGGCTAATAAAGGGCAAACAATTGCAGTGGAAGAATCAATTCTCAGATAAGTGGATGCAGGAATAAGGATAAGCATGGAGTCTACCTTTACTGGAACTAAGGTGAATGACATTTCAGAGAGCAATAGCGTTGTTTGCAATACAGCAACTGATCACTATCAAAAATGTTGAATTAATTTTTGATGAGATGAGGTCTAAAGATGCCGTTTAGAATCAATATGAAATCGCTTTGCACCAATGCTAATTTTACAGTGTAAATCCAGACTCAGGGCTGCACCTGGATCTGCAGAACAGTGCAGCAACCATTACATTTTGGTAGGAAGAATAAAGAGGCCATATACTGCTTGGATAATAAGAGTCTAAATGGGGTAGAGGATCAATGGGATCTAGGGGTACAGATACACAAATCACTAAAAGTATTGACGTAGGTTAATAAGGCCATAAAAAAAAGCAAAACAAGCAGAGCAGTTCATTTCTAAAGGGTTAGAATTGAAAAGCAGAGAAGTTATGTTAAACCTGTATAGAACCTTGGCAAGACAATACTTAGGCCACGATTTTCCGAGTGGAGGTGGGTAGGAGGCGGCTTTGATGTTCGGCGGGTTCTGGTCCCGCTGCCGGTTTCAGTCGCCCTGAAATTACGATTTTTGCTTAAGTGGGCTGATTAAGCCCGTCGTGCGTGTTACCTGGCCCAACCAGTGGGTTCAGGTCTGCTGCTCGTCTCTGCTGACGTCTTTCAGCCAGCTGCATTTAAGGGGCCCATGCAGCCTTGTTTTTGATCAATCCTATTCTGCTGCTTTTCGGTGTGGCACATCTGAAAATGACTGCTTCAAGACCAAAGGCATCTCCCAGATTTGATGATGACTCCTTCCATGCTCTTGTGGAGGGAGTGAGAGGGCGCCAGGAGGTACTGTTCCCCTCAAACGGATGGAGGAAACCTCCTCAGCAAACCAAAGTAGCCTGGCTGCAAATTGCTGAGGAGGTGAGCGCCAGGCCTTTGTGTGCACGCACCTGGGTTCAGAGCAGGAAAAGGTTCAATGATCTGCTGCACTCAGCAAAAGTGAGTATAACATCACACTTACCTTCAATCTGCTCCCCATCTCCTCTCATCACCAGCACTCTGCATTGTCAACCTACTCCTGCACATCCCACTTTACCCTTACATCCTTTGCACCCTTAACCATCCCTCTCTCTATATATACAGAATCACTTCACTATTCTACTATGCAGCCCTCACACTCGCTATCATTGTTCTGCAATGGCAACAACTAACAACGCACAGGGAGGGCCCTTGGTATTGGCACCTCACTCCATCTTTGTCTCCCTCTAAGCATCTATGCGATGGATTCTCTACACTCACTCCAACATTCTCACTCAAACTCCACTTGTGTCCCTCATTGCAGGAAAAGAGAGCCCACAATAAGAGGGAGAGGGGGAGGACAGGAGGAGGGCCATCTTCGATTGCCCACTTGACCACCACTGAGGAGGCTACTCTTGACATCGTCGGAGGTGCTGAGGATCTGGAAGTGGGGGACGGAGAGACGGGCGCAGTAGAGCAAGCTGGTGACAGAATAGATATGCTATTGTATATATGTCAGTTGAGGAATAGATGTTATAAGCTCTCAGGCAATGTGGGGAGAGGGTTTTCCAAGGAGGTCACAGTGCATATGGATCTCAGCTTAACCACTTACAAGCTCAATAGACCTGCTAAAAGTGTTCCAACACCTCAAAAATCAAAGTTCTGTCATCTGAAAGTCAGCCATGTTACAGGTCCGCTTTTATGCTGCAGGTGCAGCTGTCAAGAATTCAGGTACTTGCTGAACCCGACACAATCAGCTGGCGTGTTTTGCGAACGGCGTGGAACATGCTGAAAATCTCCTAAAATGGGAAGAGCCTCCTAAAATCGGATTATGTAGGCAGTTAACAAGCTGTTAACTGCCTTAAGTGCCTCTCTTGCCTCTTGGTGGCGGGCCTGATCGGGACTCCAAGAGCCGACACTTGGCAAAGTTGCGTGGAGGCGGGTTGACAGTGGATTCGGAACCTGCCATCAATCAACACGAATTTAACCTCTGACCCGCCTCCAAATCCACCCTCTGAGCGCTGGCAAAATCGCAGCCTTAAGGTGCTGTGAACAGTTCTGGTCTCCATATTATAAAAAGGATATAGAGGCACTGGAGAAGGTGTAAAAAGGATTCATAATGATGATACCAGAACTGAGAGGATATACTTATCAGGAAAGGCTGAACAGGCTGGGGGTCTTTTCTCTAGGAAAGAGAAGGCTGAGGGGTGGCCTAATAGAAGTCTTTAAAATTATGAAGAGGTCTGATAGGGTAGATGTAGAGAAGATGTTTACACTTGTGGAGGAGACCAAGACCAGGGGCCATAAATATAAGATAGTCACAAATAAATCCAATAGGGAATTCAGGGGAAACTTCTTTGCCCAAAATATTGGTAAGACTGTAGAACTCGCTACCACAAGGAGTAGTTGAGGGAAATAGCATAGATGCATTTAAGGAGAAGCTAGATAAACACATGAAGGAGAAAGGAATAGAAGGTTACGCTGATAGGGTTAGATGAAGTAGGATGGGAGGAGGCTCATGGGGAGCACAAATATCGGAATAGACCAGTTTGGTCGAATGTTAGGCTGTACATTCTATGAAACTTGAACTCTCTCCTCTGCTCAGCAGGACTATCTGGAGTAGGGCTTAATCCATAGGGGAAAAAATTCAGTACCTTAGCGCCTCCTGTTAGCACCAGCAGATGGGGGTAACGGGGTGCTGATGCAGTAGCGCCGGGGAGAGGCGAATCCAGCGACGCACGGCAAATCTGGCCCCCCCCACACCCGTTGCGCCGCTGGTACGAGGTACTGCCGGGGACTTCAACGCCAGACAGATCATGACGTCAGTGAGCGGAATGCTCACTGGCCGCCCGATCTGGAAAATTCATTGCCGCCACTTACCTTAGCGCCTCGATCAGACAGTGACAGGGAGAGCTGCTGTGCAGCTCCAGGAAGCTGGCACCAGCAACGTTATTTAAAGGCATCAGCATTAATCACTCTCAGCAGGTTAGTTTCAATGGTTTGTTGTCAGTTTCACCGACTAGAACAGTTCCTATGAGTAATTTCAAACTTCTTTTGTATCAGCAGTCTTCTAGCAACTAAAATGTAGCTACATTTATTCTTCAAAGATTCAAACTGCTACACTTGGTAACATTAATGGGGGCTGTACTACCACCTCGCCCTCCAGGATCTACAGCAGAGGGAGCATAGGCAGCGAGAAATACGGGAACATGTGCGCGGAGGGATGAGGAGGGACATCAGGGCTCACACAAGGAGGCCTTACCCTCTGAGGATATTCCGACAGCATTTCTCCTACCTTCAATTAAGCGACAAGCAGTGTATTAGACGGCTCCGCATCACCAAGGTGGTGGTCACAGACTCTGCCACCTCCTCCAAGCAGACCTCCAGCCTCACAGCGGGATGACTTAAACCCCAGATCCCTTTTGCTCACCACATTCCCATCATGCCATCCCTGTGTCATGCCATATCACAGCATCCTCCTGGGCGCAAAGGTGAAATGAGAGAGACCACAAAATATTGCAAACTCCATTAATAAATTTATGCATAAACATATCACACATATCACATTCATTCTAATAACTAATGACCCTTGTGCCTGCCATAGTTGAATAGCTGTCATTGTGTGCAAGGTGTGAGATGTGGGTGTGAGTGTTGGTAGGTGGCGTTTGTTGGTGGGTGAGCGCTGGGGGTCTGGTGCTTTGGGCAGTGTGTGAAGCTTGTGGTACAGATGGTGGTATGTAGCATTTGTTGAAGTATTCAATCACCCTGACCACCCGACTGAGGTGGATCTGCCATGAGCACACCTGCTTCAGTCCTCCGGCTCCTTCTTCTCCTTGTGCTTCTCCTTGCTGAGGCAGCTGCACAGCCAGCAATGCTGAGAATGAGGTGCTGCAGTATCAATGAATCCCCCTTTAAGTACTGGGAAAAGTCTGTAGCAATAATGAGTTGCGATTAGACTGCACCCGATATTGTTCCACCCTTTCAGTGTAACGCCAATGAGCTGGGCCTTTAAAACTTGAATTAGCTCTAATAATTTCTTTGATCAGTGAGAATAAATTTTGCATGCAGTCTAAAGCATTAGTGCCTGGCGCTAATTGTCTAACTTTTCTAATGATACCGCCCATTCCTGGGATATAATGAATTTCTAGCCTATAAACTTCTAACTCAGAGGCAGGAATGCTACCACTGAGCCACGGCCCACTCCTTTGTAAACCAGCTGATCTTAATTTATATCCTTAGAGGGCAGAAATTTTCCACTTACTGGTCTCTAAACATTGAAATTTCTAACTGTTGAAAGAGTGCTCTGCCAATGCAAGTGCAAAGTTCTCCCTTAAAAAGGACAGTTAAAGTTCCATCCAGCAAAGAGCCAAGCAATGTAAATATAGGGGTTAATTTTGACTTTGGGTGATAGTGAAAATCAGGAGAGATGTATAACGGGTGGCTGAACCAATATTGCCCGTTTTATACTATTACCCAGCCAAAATTAACTGCTATGGTACTGCCTGGCAGGAAGCGTAGCTACTGGTTTCAGAGTGATAGCTGCACTGTAAATGCACCACAAGTCAATTTGTCTCTCCAAGGGAAGGGAATTAAAATGGGGATTTGCTATAGATCATCAGTGAAACTCATGTAAATTATTTGAGCAAATATGGAAGGGAATCCAATCTTTAGAAAATGTTAACAGCAGGAACATTACACTTCTACAGCTGTTGAGAGGATATCCGAGGGTCTGAAAAATATTTAATGCAATTATAAATGAAGTAATTCAAGAATCATGAGCATCTAGCCAAAGCAAAGGAAATACATATAAGTTGACAGCTCATGAAAGACAGATCATTGCTAACAACTGTGTTGAAATTAAATGGGGATGTAACAGAGCTACTTTTCGTTTGATACTTATTACTGGGGGGGGAACATTGACGAGCAAAATGCTAACTAAACAACTTCACCACAGCTGCAGAGTGTTGTATGTCGCCAGATGTGTTTCTTAAGTTTGTTCTTTACGTCTTTGTCAATTATAAACCAATGTGAAGTCATAGGACAGGTTAGCACTCAAAATAAAATATTACTATAAGCTGAAGTACAGTAAAAATAGAATTTGCAAATCTTACATTTCCTTAAGTAGTCCAAGTTGTGTTTCAACCCAATTTAATTTGAAGTTGAAAATGTAATTTCTGCTAGCGTTGCACTATTTAACCTTACCGTTGTAACCCTATTTCTACATCAGTTCAAGGATTCCAGTAGCATTAAGCTCTTTATAGTAAATTCATAACATTTACTGCGACATCGGAAGTTATTTGAAAAAACCTGTAACAATCCATCAATGGGTCCATCAAATTTTCTATTGCTGGAAATGTATTATTTACTGCAGCTAACTGGTGCACTTCAAACTTTTGAAACATGGAATACATTGGGGATTGTGCTTTCTTGTTATATTTAGCTGATATTTTCATGATTACATTATCTTTAACTATTATTGCTTTTACTTTTGAACCTAGTTGCTCGCAAAATTTTGACTTCAAATACATGGAAACTGTTTCAAACAATTATTACCTTACGAGTACTTCTCCAACTGTTAATGTTAGTTAACTTTGATTTTGTCTAATGTCAACTTCTTAAACAAATTAAACTGTTCCAGTAATATTTTCCATGGCAGTTGCCAATTACATAGTAAACAGACTGATTATATGCCTGAACTGGAATTACAAGGCCTTTTGGATAAACTGATTTTCTCCATTTGCATGGAGCTATTACACACAAATATTGCACACGCCAGTGCAGAATTACAGAACTTCTCATCGGGTAAATGGTCAAATAGCTCCTTAAGAAGTACATTATAATTAACCTATTCCCTCTAGTAAGTTTGTGTTTCACAAAATCCACCACAATAAAATCACACCGAATTATAATTGCCATTTAAATCTACCAAAAATAGAATATTTCAACCTTTGTTTGAAAAAGAGGAAAGTTTCACCTTATGAATTAAATGTAATTTCAATAATACCTTCTTATCATTGAAATGTGTTATCTGGAAGCATTCAAAATAGTTTGCAAATCTAAACTATTATTTCTTGCCTCTACAGAAGCAGATCGTGAGCACTTAAATATTTTCTGAAAGAGAAGAAACATTGGCCTAGAAATTCAGGGGTTTAGCCCCGGCCGTTAAGGCCCATTTTGATGAAAAAACAATGGACGGCTCGCTTCCGCCGGCTTCTGGCGGGTCCCGCGGCGGCCGCCATTTTCAGCAGGTCGGCAGGTCGGCAGCGCTGTCGATGCCAGCGCTCGCTAGAAAAATGGAAATAAGACAGATCATGACGTCAATGAGTGTTCAACGCTCATTGACGCACGATCTGCCATTTTTGTCATCACCGCTCCACTAACCGCCCTCTCCTAATCACGATCAGCTGACCAAGCATTCAGCAGCAGGAAGGAGCCCCCAACAGCGCTATTTAAAGGGATTATCAACAAAAACTTGCAGCTGACATGCTTTTTCAGTTTGACTGGCTCTGGTTAAGTTTCTGAAACTCTTGCAGCTTTCTAAACTTGTTTCACATTCCTGAGGTGACAGGGAGTGTTGTTGCAAGTGGAGAACGCCATGATTCTCATTTAAAGGCTTCTGCTCACAGTCATGAGGACTCTACTTGTAGTCCCTCTCGTGCTCGAGTATCTTCGGAAGAGGGAGCAGAGGCAGCGAAGAAGAGGAGAAGATGCTCGCAGAAGGAGGAGGAGGAGGGTTAGGAGGGCTCTCAACACGAGGCCTTACCCACCTAGGGTCTTCCAAAAGCACTTCTCTTACCTCCACTTAAGCGAGGAGCAGTGTATTAGGAGGCTCTGCTTCACCAAGGTGATGATCACAGAACTCTGCCACCTCCTGCAACCAGACCTGCAGCCTCAGAGCAGGGTGACCACAGCTCTCCCAGTGGCCCTCAAGGTCACCATGGCCCTCGACTTCTTCGCCAACAGATCTTGTCTGACTGCAGCAGGAGACATCTCACAGTTCGCCATCCATCGCTGCATCCGGGAGGTCACAGTGGCTCTCTACTCTAGGAGAAGGGACTACATTGTATACAGAGAGAAGCAGGATGAGTGCACATGGGACTTTTCCAGGATAGTGGGCTTCCCCATGGTGCAGGGCGCCATCAGCTGCACACACGTGGCTTTGCAGGCACTGCATACCAATCCTAAGATGTTCCGTAACTACAGGGGAGACTACAGATGGCCTTGCAGGACGACCTCGACCAGCTGTGGACCTAGAAATCCCGGCTGTAGACTGCACCACCTTGGCATGGGCGGCAGCAGTCTGGACTGGCTGGCTGACAGACAGTGACAAGGGCAATGGTGGAGTGGCAGTGGTGGGTGTAGGGATGCTGTCATCCTGAGAGAGGACAGCAGGTTCTTGCTTCACTGACCCACTGCCACTCCCCCAGGGTGGTTCCTCAGCATTCCTAGCAATCAGTTGGAGGACAGATTGCTGGCCTGCTGCAACACACTGCAAGCGCCTTTTGACACTCGTAAACCCAGCGATGATGGCAGCAGTCTGAGCATGTGTGGCAGCAAGCTGAGCCTGCAGGAGAGCAGTCTGTGCTTCCGCTGCAGCACTGAGACGTTGGGTCGTTTCTCCCTGTGCTGCAATGGAAGCCCCGACATCGCCCATTACACACAGAATCATGGCTGGGTCCACAAGTTCTCTCCTGGAGTTGTCCATCATTTCCATACTGAAATCATGGGCTCCAAGATCTGCGCAAAGCCCCGTCCAATGTTGGAACCGGACTGCTCGATGCTCCTTGACACTGACAAGAGGCTCTCTGGCAGGCTTGCCATTGCACCTAGGATTTCTGTGTGCATGCCCATCACTCTTCATCGAGGTCATCATCTGAGTCATGTGCAGAAGAACTCGTTCGTGAACTCGCCCTCTGTGGTGCTGGCCCCTGAGCTACCCTTTCCACCTGGCCTTGCTACAGCCCACTCGTGCCCGGTGCCTCACCATGTGCAGATCCCACCTCTATACTACCCTCTAAATTATGCGCAGTGCCAGTTTCTGAGCTGGTGCCTGTGAGTGTCAGATGCAGTGCTGATGTGAATTCTTCTTCTCCTCCATCACTCTCCTCCACAAGTTCAGGGACAGGCTGGCCTGCTGGCAGTTCTTGGGTATCTGAAAGCCGAAAGGCACAAGGGTCGGGTTGTGGTGAGGGGAGGGGGGAAGCAAGATATCCATGCAGACACCATCAGCAGCTGGTCAGTGCGAAGAGATTGTGGGATGAGGGAAAGTGGGATGTGAGAAGAAGGATTAGGTATGAGTATACCATCATTATCAGCAACAGCTTCAACTTCTCCGCTGGCCACGGACTCCGTCACTGCCCCTCCAATAAGTTGAAGCACCGATTCCTCCAGGTCAGTGAGGTTCTGTATTGTGGCTTGGCCACCTCCCAGCTGCCGTTGCTCCCTCCTGTTGCCACCTTTGCCTGCAAGAGAAAGGGAAGTGTGTCAGTGAGTATGGAGCAATGTGTTTGGGTGATGTGCCTGCCATAGTTGAATAGCTGTCAGTGTGTGCAAGGTGTGAGATGTGGGTGTGAGTGTTGCAGCAGTGGTAAGATTGTGAGGGTGAAGTGAAGCCATGAGTTTGAGGTATGAGTGGTGATAGGTAGAGATTGTTGGTAGGTGAGTGATGGGGGTGTGGTGCATTGAGCAGTTTGTGAGGCTTGTGGTGGAAATGGTGGGATACAGCATTTGCTGAAGGCTTCACTCACCTTGACCTGCCATGTGAGGTCATTAAACTTTATTTGGCACTGGATCCCGGTCCTTGAGATCACACTGGTGGCCGTGACAGAGTCAGCTATCTCCTCCCATAGCCTTCTGCAAATGGTCTTGAATGGCCTCCTGTCGCCTTGCTTGTACAGGACAGCCTGCCTTCATCGCACGGCCATGACCAAGGCCTCCAGTGCAGCATCTGAAAACCTTCTTGCTCGCTCCCTTGGTTGCTGAGCCATGGCTTGCTCTACAATGACAATGAGGTGCTTCTGCAACAAAGCACCTCCCCTTTGAGTAGCGCAGAGAGCCTCGGCCAAACATTACTGGCCATTAGACTGCACCTGATATATGTCCCCCCTTTCACTCTTAGTCAAACAGCAGCGCGCTTAGTGCTGAGATCAGCGTTCCAATCATTATAATCAACAGGCAGCACGGATTTTGCGTCCTACCTGCACCACTTTGAACGGGCACAGGCAAATAGTGCTGGTCCTCGACACCGCCTGTTTTCAGGCCATATCCAATTTCTAGGCCATTATCTTAAATACATATTGACCAACTCTGTTACATTCCTAATGAATTCCAATACATTTGTTCGCTACAACCTGCCTCTCATGAACTCATGTAAGATTGTATTTATTACTTTTACTCTGACTAGATGTTCTTGATTCCTAAATTGCTATTGCAATATCAGATGCCTGAGTTTGTCTTCTTCTCTCACTTGCTTTAATATATATCCCTCTATAATCTCCTCTTTTATTCATTTCATCGTGTCATTTCCACCAAACCAGCCAGTAAGAGTGGCACTGCTATTGTGTAGCAGAAGGACTTCACTTTGGTTGAGGCCAAAAGACAATTATCTCACCCTCATCTCACCTCACCGGAGATCATTATCACATCGTCAAACGGCAACACATCATCTCACAGACAATCAGATTAAGAGTCACACACAAACTGTTGATTAATGATCAATGATCAATTAAGTTCTTATGTTCTTATGATCAATCTGTCTCTTAACAGCATTGATTGGCCGTCTGTGTATTTCCGGCATTTCTACATTCAAAATGTAAATAGGTAGATTCCCGATTTAATGAGAAGTAGAAGTAAATAGCTGTTGTGCAGAAGAAAAGAGACGGGGGAGAAATTCAGTATCGCCCCATTTGGGGCGCAATTATCGGCCGGGCGCAAAGATTAGCGCCTGGCGCTAATTATCGCCTCCGACTGCAAACTTGACTTTTATTGCCCCTGGAGGTGATTGGAGCGCTAAATCAGGCGCTTCACACCTGTCTTAAGGCGCAAAGGCCGAGGAGCGAGGAGCGAGGCGCTACCTCAGAGCGCTGGCGAAGCTCATGTGATGTCAGTCAGCAATGGAACACACACACAATGGTGCCGGCCAGTTCTTAAAGGGGAGGGTTGATCTTGCTTTCCATCCACATCCTGCTCATTGCAGCCTTGAATCTTGGCCTGGAGAGACCTGTACATCAAATCTGCTGGAAAGAACAATGGAGAGGACGAGGGAAAGAGCGCAGAGTGCAGCCCCCACAGTCTCTTCTAAATCGATACAAGGAAGGGCAAATCAAAATGAACCTGCAAAGTGCTGCTCAGTACCCAAAACTCCTTCACATAGCGTTGAATCTCTCCAGAAGTCTCTCTCTCTCCCTCTCAGAATGCGTGGTTCAAAAATGTCACCAACAATAAAAGGCAGGAAGCGGTCGCCTTTAAATAGCGCTCCCCCAGTCCCTTCCTGACTGCAAAACGCTCCACTCAACCTGTCGTTGCTAGCGGCAGGCGGTAAGGCAGGGGGCGCCACTCAATATCCGCTCCGGGGCGCTACCGGGGCGTTGCACGCTCGACTGATGTCACGATCTGCCGGCGCAGGAGATCGTGGCGGTAGTGTTTAGTGCCGCCACAAAATGTATAGTTAATTTCGTGAGCGGCGCAAACATCGCCGCGCCCGGGCGCGAGTTGCTTTGCGCCCCATTAGCGCCCTCTTAAGGCGCTAACGGGAGGCGCAACCAACTGAATTTTTCCCCCATAATATCCAAAACATGGATGTAATTAAGGCATTGCTTGATGAATAAAGTGTCCTTACATTGTATGTACCTATGTCATGGTAGAAAAGTTGACTATGACTGAAATGGAATACAAATACAGTAGAACCTCAATTATCCTCATTCCAATGAGGCACCTTCTCATTTATCCACCAAAATTTTCACTTGATCAAGCCTTACATGAAGCAGTAGCTCATTGCGCAGTTTGCTAACACCACTCCTCTCCTGCTTGAAACAAATCACCCTCAGAGCACAAGAAAGATTAAATTCAAATGTGTATTGTATTGTTTTCAGTCTTGTGCCGAGTATATTGCTGCATCATACATGTAAGAGCAAAGACAGAGGATCCTCAATTATTTTCCAATTTACATGACTGGCTAGTGAGTCCCCTCTATTGTGGCAGAAAGTGGACGCTCCACTGTACATTCAAGCATGGAATTTGGCAGCATTACAGAGGACCAAGCTCCACTGATGTGATAAATGTAAGCTGCAATCTTCTGCCTTCTCAGCATTGTAACTTTGTATCTGAGCTCTCTGCTGTACCATATCATGCTATCATTCTTCTCAGATTTGTCACTGGTCTCTTGGAGCTAAGACTGTTATATTCAAAACAAATAATTTGAGAACATATCCCTTCAATATTTAGACGAAACAAATCTGGTTGCTTACTCCACTTCATAATGTTAGAACCTCATTAACATTGCATAATATGAAAGAAATGCAAGATCTTTATATTTCAGCTGCAATTTATTATCTTATTTCAAAATAGACAAGCTGACTCCATAAACAGATTCCAGAGCCAAAATTTAAAATGCACAAGAAACTACAATCTGCTTTACATTGTTTGTAACTAATACCAATATAATATGTTTCTTTAAACCAAATGCTGTCAAATTTTATTAAAGGCTTTAAAGACAACTGATATTGAAAACATATGATCATTCAAGGCAATGATGGTGTTGGCAGACGGCAAATGCAATTAGAGTTACCTTCTTTTTTGTCAACAACAATACAATTACTTAAACAAAGAAAGAAAAACTTTTGCTTAGTCAGCCATATTCTATCTATTGCACTAGTTCTTACCACCAGGGGCCACCATTGACTTCTTGTGGCTCAGCCTCTGCCTCCCTCAGCTGATGTTTTCTCAGTACTCTGCACAGTGCTATACCCCTCTGACACTACCAAGAGAATAAAATGAAAATGTCATCCACCAGCAGGAGAGAGGTTCTGAAGGCATGCTGAATGTAAATGATATTATTACTTACATGTAATCCTGGAAAGAACAACATATAAAGCTATACATTGATCTCACCGCTGTTCACCATCGATATATTGGCCCAGATATTCCGATCGCAGGCCTCCCGCGGGCGGAGGACTGTGATCTGGAAAAATCTGCGCCCTTACCTGAGGGCTCCCGGGAGGCACACAGTTCCGCTGCTGGGCCTCTCCAAACTGCCGGTGTGCAGGGCCCACGTATCCCAGAGGCGCATGTAGTTCGCAGGTCCCCTGGGATCACGTGGGCCATGGGGAGCCAATCAAAGATGGAAATCTCCCTTCATACATTTGACAGGAAGACCTGTCAATTATATGAATGGAGATCACCCCCAAAACATAGTAAAACTTCAAATACATTTTTTTTAATCACATTTTTAAAATGACTTGAATATACATAAATTAACTATTTTAAACAAAAATTTAAATTTTTGAAAAAAATAATTAAAGTTTTTAACGCGGCTAAAAATAAACTTACCTTTCTTTAAAGTATTTTTAAATGATAAATCAGTGGAAATTTAAAAAAAAAAAATTTTCAACTCTTATCCTGGTAAAAGCAGGCCTTACGCCTGCTTTTACCAGGCGCAAGAATTGTAAGTGTTTTCTGCGGGCGGAGGGTCTCCAAAAAGCGGAACTCTCCACCCGCAGAGGCCCTTCTCCCAGGCAGCCAGAGGATCTGTCAAGAGCTTTCTTGACAGATCGGAAATGCCGGTTTCCAGCACATGCGCTGTGCATGCCTAAAACCGGCATTTCCAATGTCCCTACGGGTGAGTACACAGCGCGTACACACCCGTAGGGACCGGAATATCCGGCCCAATATACGTAAAAATACTGCATCTAGTGTGCATTTTGTCCAGCACACTTCAAGCATCACACTTTTCTATAAGCATTTTCTGTGTTTGAAATACCTCTAAAATGTTTTTCGTTGGACACCTGTGTCTATATGAGATACCTAAACCTGAAGAGCATGCAGATTGCCATTGTCCACTGACTATATAAAGTATTAGCCTGTAGCTCCCAGCATTTACCTGTGTCTACAGCTTCCCCAAATGTTATGATTGACAGCAACACTTGGCATTTACAGAGGCCCCCCCTACAATGGAAAACTACTGGGAATGAAAACTAATTTTTAGGAGCAACTGGAATTTGTTTCTGTATAACACATCGGAATAAGGAAAAGTATGAACTCCAATTTTATCTGAGGTGGTTTTGAAAAGAAAGCACTGCATACTGTGTACTAACATGCCTCCTGCAAATGCAGTCAGCAATTACAATAAGACGGCAGATCAGAACCTGTTGAGTGAGGAAGTCTTTATATTATGTGACTTTATATTATATAAAGTTATCTAAATGGTAACAGCAGCTATCTTTTTTAATTTATGCTTATCATTGCTCATATAAAATGTAGCAAAATCTGGAAGAACTATACCACTATTCACATGTTCTAATTAAAAGTTTTGATTTAAGCATACATGTTTAAGTAGATTGGGGTAGAAATTGGTATGTGTCGTGCCCATTTTTCAGGTGTAAAATGGGCGTTAAACCTACTAAGTTTGGATCATTATGTCCTGCGTCTGATTCGCCCCCTAAGTGCGGCAAACCCAAAATTGGATCAGGCAGTATTTAGGTGTTGTGGGCGCCCACCTGAAATAGGCGTTAGGCCCCTTACGTATGCTGATCAGGAGCCTAATGTCTATTTTAGGATCGCAATCTGATATTGGTCAAAATCTTGGCAGAGCTTGCACTGCACAAAGCTCCGACTAGTTTTTTGGGGGTTCACAGTGGCCTAACCAACAGTCCTTAAGTCATTATTGACTTGGAGTGAGTGAGGATAATACTATTTTCTAGGGACCAATGAAAAACACTTCATTTTCGCTAACTTCAAATCTCTTACAAACTTCTTTCCACATTCTTTTAGTGAAAATATGCACCCCTCCCCCACTTCAACAATCCCACTCCTCATCCCTGCAACAATGCAATCACTATGAGCAATGCCACAGGAGATCTTTCAGTGGATCTAAAACAAATATTTGTGCCACTGATCTAAAATCTTCTTTGAAGCGGTTTAAACCTTGCTTTGATCACAATGGCTAGCTATTCCTTATGTTTAGTAAAGTGTAAATTTATAACAACAAACAACTTGCATTTATAAAGTGCCTTTAATGTAGTAAAACGGTACTTAATATATCGCTGGATTTCTACAGGCTAAATATTGGCCACAGTGTTCGCAAACCTTTCTATTTGCATTGACTCGAACAGCCTAAAGAAGTGTTTTGTGCTCAAATACAAGAGTGTGATATGAAGCTTATGAAACAAGGCAGTTTGGGGAATTGGCTCAGCTGATTACAAGTAAAAGGAGAAACAAGATTTCTGAAACACAACTTTTGAAACAGGTCACTGCTTGAATATATTTGAAAATTTAGACTCTGTTTTTGTTTATGGCACAAGTGGTAGTCAAAGCATCTTTGTAAATGAGCAAGGAATATGCCTTATTCAGTATTAGGAGCTTGCTTGTCCGTGGTCTCAATTTATAAAGGCAAGTTTGTGTTCCGAAGCAGATGATATGTAACCTTATAATGTTCAGTCAAAACAACACACAGGTTGAAGATTTGGATTCAACTTTAAGTAACTAATTCTGGAGGATTCATTGGTTTAGGAATTAGTTTGTGCCCGACTTCAGTCACAAACTTAGCGACAAATAGAAATGGCCACGCTGAAACTGATGAGCAAGAGGACCAGGCCAAATTGGTCCCCTTGCATCATCATAACACAACTCGCGTGCTGGGGATGCCCGTTGCACCCCATGGAGGCTGTGCGCCAGTCGCATAGAAAATGAAGATCGGGGACGCTGGCAGTGTTGCTTGTTCTATCTCCACATTCAGTTAGCAGCCTCCAGCAGTCCATTTAAGGACCACATATTTGGCTGCTCTGCGTCTGAGAGAACTGACTGCAGCATGCACGGCGCATCCTGAGCTCAGGCACTAACCAATTTCAGGAAGAAGCTTGAAATAGGTGTTAAACTCTCAATTTGCATAGGCAATGGGCCTAACACCTGCTTCAGGTGGGCACTTTGGATGACTATACGGCGCCCTAAGATGGTTGTGGTGGTTGAAGGTCAATCATCACAGCC
Organism: Squalus acanthias; assembly: GCA_030390025.1. Classification (NCBI taxonomy): domain Eukaryota; kingdom Metazoa; phylum Chordata; class Chondrichthyes; order Squaliformes; family Squalidae; genus Squalus; species Squalus acanthias. Next base: position 102,873,958 of record CM059432.1, read on the forward strand.
CCAGGACATCGCTGCAGGAGTTCCTCAGGGCAGTGTCCGAGGCCCAACCATCTTCAGCTGCATCCTCAATGACCTTCCCTCCAACATAAGGTCAGAAATGGGGATGTTCGCTGATGACTGCACAGTGTTCAGTGCCATTCGCAAATCCTCAGATAATGAAGCAGTCCATGCCCGCATGCAACAAGACCTGGACGATGTTCAGGCTTGGGCTGATAAGTGGCAGGTAACATTCATGTCACACAAGTGCCAGGCAATGAATACCTCCAACAAGCAAGAGTCTAACCACCTCCCCTTGGCATTACCATTGCCGAATACCCCACCATCAACATCCTGGGGGTCACCATTGGCCAGAAACTTAACTGGACCAGCCACATAAATACTGTGGCAACAAGAGCAGGTCAGAGGCTAGGTATTCTGTGGCGAATGTCTCACCTCTTGACTCCCCATAGCCTTTCCACCATCTACAAGGCACAAGTAAGGAGTGTGATGGAATACTCTCCACTTGCCTGGTTGAGTGCAGCTTCAACAACACTTAAGAAGCCCGACACCATCCAGGACAAAGCAGCCCACTTGATTGGCACCCCATCCACCACCTTAAACATTCACTCCCTCCACCACCGGCGTACTGTGGCTGCAGTGTGTACCATCTACAAGATGCACTGCAGCAACTCGCCAAGGCTTCTTCGGCAGCACCTCCCAAACCCGCAACCTCTACCACCGAGAAGGACAAGGGCAGCAGGTGCATGGAAACACCACCACCTCCAAGTTCCCCTCCAAGTCACACACCATCCTGACTTAGAAGTATATCGCCGATCCTTCATCGTCGCTGGGTCAAAATCCTGGAACTCCCTCCCTAACAGCACTGTGGGAGTACCTTCACCACATGGACTGCAGCGGTTCAAGCAGGCGGCTCACCACCACCTTCTCAAGGGCAATTAGGGATGGGCAATAAATGCTGGCCTTGCCAGCGACGCCCACTTCCCATAAATGAATATAAAAAAAGAACCAGTATGGCAGAATGAGCGCGTGCACGCCGCACGCCATATTGGACACTTCAGGACCTGTTTTGTGCCAGAAAAATGGGTGCTGTACAAACCAACTTCTAGGCCATTGTCTTTGAAATGTTGACTGGATGAAGTTATATGCTAACTACAACCCCCTTGTACATGATAATATTTCACAGTGTTCATTTAAGTTATTTGACAATAAATGATATTAGTCTGTAGTATTCATTTATATATGATGAACAGCATCATATATGGCAAACAGTTTTAACACTAAATACAAAGGGGGAAAAATTCGGTTGATTAGCACCTCCCGTTAGCGCCCTATGAGGGGCTAATGGGGCGCAAAGCCAATAGCGCCCGGGCGTGGCGATGTTTGCGCCACTCGCGAAATTGACTAGACATTTTGCGGCGGCACTAAACGCTACCGCCACGATCTCCTGTGCCCGCAGATCATGACGTCAGTCGAGTGTGCAATGCCCCAGTAGCGCCCCGGACCTGATATTGAGTGACGCCCCCTGCCTTTCTGCCTGCCGTTAGCAATGACGTCAGGAAGGGACTGGGGGAGCGCTATTTAAAGGCGGACGCTTCCTGCCTTTTTTTGTCGGCGACATTTTTGCACCACGCATTCTGAGAGAGAGAGAGAGACACTTCTGGAGAGATTCAACACTGTGTGAAGGAGTTTTGGGTACTGAGCAGCACTTTGAAGGTTCATTTTGATTTGACCATCCTTGCATCGATTTAGAAGAGACCATGGGGGCTGCACTGATTCGGGGCATCATCCTGCACCTGCAGAATCGGAGGCAGCAGAGACGCAGAGAGAGAGTGGCAAACATGGCCAGAGGGAGGAGGGCCAACAGGCCTCTGCACAGGAGACCTTACCCTCCCAGGGTATTCCGGGAGCAATTCTCCTACATTCATTTGTCTGAGGAGCAGTGTTTGTCGCAGGCTGCGCTTCAGCAAGGAGGTGGTCACTGAGCTCTGCCACCTGCTGCAACCAGATCTGCAGCCTCAACTGAGGACCAGGATGTCTCTGTCGGCGGCAGTGAAGGTCACAGTGGCTCTGAACTTTTATGCCACCGGCTCCTTTCAAGCAGCTACTGGGGACATCGCCAATATCTCCCAGTTCGCTGTCCATTGTTGTATCCGGGAGGTGACAAATGCCCTGTATAAAAGGAGACACCAGTGCATCTCTTTCCCCATGACCCGGGCCAAACAACATGAATGCGCATGTGGCTTTGCTAGGATAGCGGGCTTCCCCATGGTGCAGGGCGCCATCGACTGCACGCATGTGGCATTGCGGGCACCGCATGAAAATGCAGAGGTATTCTGAAACCGCAAGGGCTACCACTCCTTAAATGTGCAGTAGGTCTGTGATCACAGACAGCTCATACTCGCCGTCAATGCCCGCTATCCTGGCAGCAGCCACGATGCTTTCATCCTGCGCCAGACTGGTGTGCCAGAGCTTTTCCAGGCACCGCATCAGCCAAGTGGTTGGCTCCTCGGGGACAAGGGTTATCCACTCTGCACCTGGCTGATGACACCGCTCCATAACCCCAACACCCCTGCCGAGCTGCAGTATAATGAGAGCCATATCGCCACCAGGAACATCATTGAGCAGACGATCGGCATGCTCAAGCAACAGTTCCGCTGTCTGGACCACTCAGGAGGAGCCCTACAGTACTCTCCTGAGCGAGTCTCCCTCTTCATACATGTGTGCTGCATGCTTCACAACCTGGCAATCCTGAGGACCCAGCCAATGCCACCAGGGATTGGTGCACCATCTGAGGAGGAGGAGGAGGAGGAGGAAGAGGAGGAGGATGAGGAGGAGGAGCATGAGGAGGATGAGGAGGAGGATGAGGAGGATGATCAGCAGCAGCACCAACGTGGGAGGGAGGCGCACAATGTTGCCACTGCAAGGGCTGTCCGTCAATGGTTGATAACAAGCCACTTCTAGGCCCCTACTCAGAAGATGGTTTCTGGCATGGAGAACAACATCATGGAAAGCAACCCGCACCACCTATTGCCGGCCAAAGCTGGAATGATTCCAAAGGCCCAAAATGTAAATTTTGAATACAACAACTTTTTTCTTTAACAAACTCTGTGTGTGTCATTTATTCAGGACAAACAATTAGAAACAAACACAACAAATCATGATTCTCACAAGATGGAGATAAACGGCAAAACAGTAAACAAATGTAATCACACGAACCTCGACCTTTACTACAAACATTCCCACCATTTATTTAGACCTCCTACTGTTTGCCCTTCGAGGGTGATCTCCATCCCTTGCGCACTTCCCCCCTTCCCACCCTACTGCTCCACCGTAATGGGGCCCCAGTGGCTGTAGCAAGGCTGGTGGAAGGCTGCTGAATGTCAGATGCAGAGAACCAGATGCCCTTGAAGGATGCCCTCGACCAGCTCTGGGCCTGGAGGCCCCGGCTGCAGACTGCACCAACTCTGCATGGGCGGCAGCAGTCTGGGCTGGCTGTGTTGCAGTGGTGGGAGCAGGAATGCTGTCATCCTGAGAGAGGACAGCACCTCCCTGCTCGACTGACACACTGGCACTCCCACGGGGCAGTACCTCAGCATCCGGAGCAATCTGCTGGAGCACAGATTGTTGGCCTGCTGTGGCACCGTGAGAGCCCCGGGGCAATGTGGCCGACCCAGCGAGGATGGCAGCAGTCAGTGCTTGCGTGACATCAATCTGAGACTGCATCAGAGCAGTCTCAGACTGGATGGCAGCAGCCAGTGACTGAATTGCAGCACTAAGCCATTGCGTTGCGTCGGCCTGTGCTGCAGCGGAGTGCTCCACACTCCTTGCCAGTCCATCAATGCTTTCGGGCACCTTTGCCATTGCACCCATGAGCTCAGTGTGCATGCTCAAGGCCTGGCTATTAATTTCCGTGATTACGTGCTCCTCCTCCGAGTCCAGTGCAGCAGGACTCGTTTGCCTACTCGCCCTCCGGGGAGATGGCCCCGAGCTTCCCTACTCCCATGGTGTTGCTGCAGCCCGCTGGGTCCCGGAGCTCCGTCCTCATCAGACCCTACCCCCCTGCTCCCCTCCAGGGAAGGCGTGGTCCCAGTGTGGGCATGGGCTCCCTCGGGAGACGCATGCGGTGAGGCTCCAGCTTCCTCTTCCTCCTCACCTGGGGCGTCGATGCCACTGGTTGGTTGAGGGACAGGCTGGTCAGCTGGTGGTTCACTATCTGAAAGCAGGGAGATACAAGAGTGGCTTTAGCGTCAGGACAGGGGGGCAGTAAGGGAGCAAGGACTGGAGACATTTAGTAAGTTGGATTGAAAGTGTAAAAGGCTGGTGTTGTGAGGGGCAAGTGGAATGAGAGAGGAGAGAAAGCTGATGAACTTACCATTGCTGTCCCCAAGGGGGTCGACCTCTCCAGCGGCCACGACACCTATCACCTGGCTGGCAACGATCCTGTGCACGCACGCCTCCAAATCACTGAGGGTGTGTAGCTCACCCGGTCCTCTTCCCGTGCGATGCTGCTGGCGCCTGTTGTGAGATAGCTTGGCCTGCAAGAAAAAGGACGGCGTCTGAGTGAATGTGCAGCCATGGTCTTGCCTGATGTGCCTCCCATAGTTGAATAGCCCTTAATGTATGCAGCCATGGTCTTGCCTGATGTGCCTCCCATAATTGAATAGCCCTTAATGTATGCAGCCATGGTCTTGCCTGATGTGCCTCCCATAGTTGAATAGCCCTTAATGTATGCAGCCATGGTCTTGCCTGATGTGCCTCCTACAGTTGAATACCCCTTAATGTATGCAAGGTGTGGAATGTGCGTGTGTGTTTTATGAGATGGCCATAGGTCTTGGATGAGTGTTGGGCATTTGGGGTTTTTAAACCCTCTGGGCACAGAGTGAAGTTAAGCTGGAGGGATGTAGAGGTATTGAAAAGCAGCCACTCACCCTGACCACCCAAGTGAGGTCGTTGAACTTCTTCCGACATTGGGTGTTGGTCCTGGGCACCATGCTCCTGGAGGAGACGTGCTGAGCCACCTCCCTCCAGACTCTTCTGTATTCGCGTGGCAATAGCCTCCTGCCACTCTTTGGGTAGAGTACTGTCCTTCGCTGCTCCACAGCACCAACCAGAGCCACCAAGGCCCGGTCGCTGTAACGCTGAGCTCTTTCCCCGGGCCTCTCCATTGTTCTTTCCAGCAGAATTGATGTACAGGTCTCTCCAGGCCGAGATTCAAGGCTGCAATGAGCAGGGTGTGGCTGGACAGCAAGATCGACCCTCCCCTTTAAGAACTGGCCGGCGCCAGTCTGTTTGTGTTCCATAGCTAACTGACATCACCTGAGCTTCGCCAGCGCTCTGAGGTAGTGCCTCGCTCCTCGGCGTTAGCGCCTTAAGACAGGTGTGTAGCGCCTGATTTAGCGCTCAAATCTCCTCCAGGGGCGATAGAGGCCAAGTTTGCAGTCGGAGGTGATAATTAGCGGCAGGCGCTGAACTTTGCGTCTGGCCGATAATTGCGCCCCAAACGGGGCGATACCGAATTTCTCCCCCTTAGAACCTGTTCTGCTTTTATTCCATCTGAGCAGAAAAATTAATAAAGTATTTATGAAGCACACTTACTGCTCCTTCATGCTTAATATGGTTAAATTTCAACAATAATCAAAACAGCAGGTGGCACAGTAAATCAATGCTTTGGCTCCAAAGTGGTGCGACATAAATTCTGACGCACAATCTCCTACTTGCTAAATCCCCAATCCCGGATGTCTCACCATGAAGGTGACATGCTTCTCTATAGGGGAAAGGAGAGAAACAAAAGGGCACCATCAATCTTCTACTAGCTGACTACTGAGCAGCACTGGAGAAGGCTTGGGTCTAGTCACCAGCCTGGCTTCTCAGCCACAGGCAACAGATCGGACAATTGTTAGCTCTTATTATGCATAAAGATTTTTCACTGATATCCCTGCATGATGTCAACTGGTATCATAAGCCAATTTGGATGACACCTGTAGCATAACAGAAAGTACCACAGGCAGATATTCAAAATGTGGCAGCCTACAATTTTGATACCTTATTCACAATTTGTATAATTGAAGGATTTAATGAATTATGAAACCAAGATTAAAGCATGATGCATGCCAATATGATATATATCCCTTTGTTCACCAATATAAGCAAAACGTGTTAAAAGTATAAAATGAGTTTCCACAATTGTTACTCAATTTAACTTATTTCACTTGCATTAGAAACTGGAGAGAAAATTACCTATTCTTTACAGCTAATAAAAAACACAGAATGTCAGATCCAATAACTCAACCAACTCAATCGAGCATTAGGATACACATTAAAATGTATACCCAAAGTGGCAGAAATATTGGGCCATGCAGCAGAAGTACTTTCAAATAAAGACTCTCTGCATATATCCTGAAAGTCCCAAAAGTCATTAATATAAATTATATTTAATGTTTAGCAAAGAATAAATCTGTTAGAAGTTCTGTTGATTGTTTGCAAAACTTCTTGGGATTTTATATCTCTCTTTCTTCCTTCGTACTTTATAATGAAAAATGATGAACGTTTTATTTCTTCTGGTCTCTTGCTGCTGCTGTCCTTGCTGCCAAATTGTTTCCCCTTGATGGCTTCTGTGCCATTCTGTTCCATTCCTTTCCAACTCATATATGACAGTATTGCCAACACACATTTCAGCAATCAAAGTATTTAACCAGCCTTATATAATATAAATATAATATACAAACAGAAAATGCTGGAAATACTCAGCAGGTCAGGCAGTATCTGCGGAGCGAGAAACAGAGTTTCAGGTCGATGACGTTTCGTCAGAACTGCTGAATCAGCCTGTTGCATACAAGTTCTTGCAAAGTTGTCTGTTTTTTTTACTACAGTTGGTGTAAGCATGAAAACCTATTTTGTCTAGATAACTATAGTGCTGTGTTCTGATAAGCGATAAAGGATTTCTTGAGTGCAATTATATGATACACATGTTTGTTTTGTGGTATTCATGTTTTTACGTGCAAGTAATAGTAATTTCCCTACCCCAGACTACATCAAATCTTGTAATCAACCTAATGGATGAACTGAATAGACTAACAGAGCAGCAACAGGAATTTGGGGCTGAAATCACTTGCAGTATAATGAATTAGGAAGTGTCAACTCCCTGCTCGCCAAGGGAAAAGGTTATTGGAAGATTGGTAGATGAAGGAATAGCACATCACAATATGCAGAGTATACGATGCCACGTTTGGAAGCTGTACAGCTCTCCATCTGTGTAATGCTACTGCCAGGAACAAAGGAGAAATAGCATTGTACCAAGGAACATGTCATATTGAGGGAAGAATTCTAATGTGAAGCCAGTTTAAAAAAACGGTACTGATGATATCTTGTCTTAGTGGCACTGCTTTATATCATAACCAGCTATATTGTTCAGAAGTAGTCAGACAGTCCACTGTTTAGCAGATTTAATGAATGTGAAATATTCTGTTCTACTTAATTCAGCTAAATGTAACATCAATTGTAGTGCTTATTCATCAAAATTGATCAAAGGTAGACTGAATAGCAGGCACAGAACTGAATAGCAAACTTAATAAAATGAAAAGTACTCTGCGTAATACAATTAAATCACGATCAATCATCATTCTTATTCATTCATTAATATTAGTAGACTGAATATCATATTTAATGAGGTGAAAAATGCTCTGTTTAATCCTTTTAACTGCTCAACTGTAAAAAGCCTTAGAGTGACCAGTTTTATGGTGAACGCAGTAGAAAACCTGGTGCTACTGCTTCCAGTGCTAGCTGAATGTAAAATGTTCTTGCTGTTTCAGTACATGTTGCAGAATGCTGTTAGTCTTTTTCACTTAATGATGGAAACTGTGTCCAGTACTGTGGATCCCTCCCCTTTTGCAGGAGGGTTTACTTGGAGACAAAGGGCAACAATCACAAGCCCTCTTGACAGCTGTTGAGGTCATTCACCTGGCTTCTCCTCAGTCACTAACAACAGTTTCCCTACCACAGAGTAAGAATCCATTCTGCTTAATCTTCTCTAATAGTCACTTGTGTGGTACATATAATTTCTAGGGTTATTTCTTCGCCCATTTCCCTTGGACTCCTCATATGTATCCTGTCAGGTCCCAGCACCTTGTTCTCTTCAGCTTAACTAACTTCTCTAATCCTTTCCTTTTATTTATTATAATATCTTTCATCTTACTTTTGATTATTTCAGGATTTACCTCTTTTGTAAACAGTGAGGCGTAGTACTTGTTAAGTATCCCCGTCAATTTACATTTATCCTCTATGTGGGCCTACTGAACCCCACACTCTCCAAATGATTTTATGTTAATAGGACTTGTTAAGCCCACCCTGCGAGGTTCCCGGCCAATTAATAGGAAGCGGGTCTGATGAAGTCATTTTGATGATGCGTCATCAGCCAGTTTCCTTAAAGGGGCCATGTCCAAATTGATCTCGACAGTTGTGCTGTCAGTGTTCTGCAGCATTGAGGTGCTGCAAACACTGACAAGAACTGCACAAAGGTGCACGGCTGCACCCAGGCTCTTCCATGACTCCCTCTATATGCTTATGGAGGGAGTCACAGCATGCAGGGAGGGTCTCTTCACTTCCCATGGGCGGAAGAGACTTCCCCAGGAGACCAACGCAGCCTGGTTGCACATTGCACAGGAGGGCACAAGCAGGGATGTTGTCAGGAGGACCAGGCTGCAGTGGCACAAATCTTTCAATGATCTCAGTAGATCACAAAACGTTACTGCCAAGCCCCACTCAACCTCATCCTGCTGTGCCACTCATCACATCCACATCACTCTGCCTTCCCTACCCTACTCCTGCACATCTTTACTCACACCAACTTACCTTGCACCTCCACCCATCCCTCTCTATCTACATTATCACTTCCCCATCTCACTAGCCACCCCTCACACTCACCCTCATCCTAGTGCAATCATACCAACTAACAACACACAAGGGTAGGCAATTGGGTGTTTTGTGCAATGTTCATGTAAATTTTCTGTTAATGTGTTGGCAAACATTGAAATCTTTGTTTTCAACACTCTACCTTATTGGACAGATCTGTGCTTACCTTTGGAAGTGTCTTAGTGAGTTCCAGTGAATGTTGAGACATAACTTTCTCCCCCACCCCCCCCAATTGTGATGAGTGTGAAATGAATGGCTTGGTCATTGTAGGGATGCTTTATGGTGCTGGTGTGGGGTGGTGTCAACCTGGCACATCATGTGGCAGCCAGGGTGTACAGCGTCAAGTGAAGTAAATCTGGCCGTGGTGATGCTATCGCTGGCCTCCTGGGCAGCAATGTTGTTGGGTGATGATGCCCTGTGTCCTGTGCAGCATCAGGTGATTGCGGAGAAGGTTAGTATTGTTGTTGGTGATGTTGGTGTGCCTGGTGATGTTGGTGCTGGGGCTGATCATGGAGGGATTCAGAGGACCAAGGTGAGATATTTTCAATGGCACTGATGTTGATGGTGGAGGATTCAGTGATGGTAATGTCATTGAATGTCAAGGGGTGATGGTTAGAGTCTCGCTTGTTGGAGATAGTCATTGCCTGGCACTTGTGTGGCGTGAATGTTACCTGCCACTTATCAGCCCAAGCCTGAACGTCGTCCAGGTCTTGTTGCATGCGGGCATGGACTGCTCCATTATCTGACGAGTTATAAATGGCACTGAACACTGTGCAGTCATCAGCGAACATCCCCATTTCTGACCTTATGTTGGAGGGAAGGTCATTGATGAAGCAGCTGAAGATGGTTGGGCCTAGGACACTGCCCTGAGGAACTCCTGCAGCGATGTCCTGGGGCTGTGATTGACCTCCAACAATCACAACCATTTTTCTTTGTGCTAGGTATGACTCTAGCCAGTGGAGAGTTTTCCCCCGATTCCCATTGACTTCAGTTTTACTAGGGCTCCTTGATGCCACACTCGGTCAAATGCTGCCTTTATGTCAAGGGCAGTCACTCTCACCTCACCTCTGGAATTCAGCTCTTTTGTCCATATTTGGACCAAGGCTGTAATGAGGTCCGGAGCCAAGTGGTCCTGGTGGTCCACCCAGGTATTTGCAGAATGTCAGCGTATGATGTTTCATCTGTCAAAATTTTTTGATGTTTTGATGGAGGCATTAAGCTTTTTTGACATTAAATGGGTTAACACCTCCGTTAAAACAGCAGGCAGATAGGTAAATACAGTATTGAGCCATGGTCAAAGAGAATGTAGGTCAGAGAAAGGATTACAACACAATAACTGTAATTCTTCATTCTGTAATAAAAACAGAAAAGGTTGGAAATACTCAACAGGTCAGGCAGCATCTGTGGCGAAAGAAACAGAGTTAACGGGCTGGATTTTACCAGCCCTGAGGAGGCGGGTTTGGAGGCGGGACTGCTGGGAAAATCAAAAAGAATGGGAGCGGGTCCCGAACCCGCTCCCAACCCACCGCCAACCAATCTTCCCGGGAGTCGGTTCCCCGATTTGCGCAGGGACCCAGGTAGTTAACAGGCAGTTAAGAGGCTTTTTCCCATTTTGAGACTTCTGCTGCGGGCTTCCCGATGTCGGGGAACTCCGCCAGGGTAAGTGACGCATACTGTGGGTCTGTTGTAACGTTTGTGTATACATGACAGCTGCAGAAGTGGTGTGAAGGATGCAATGGGACACTGGTGAGTATCAGAGGTAAGGAAATGTTGGGAAAGTCATTTTTAATGTGTTTAGATTTTTCTGTAGGTGACAAGCTTTGAAGTGTTTGTGTGGCCTCACCTCATTGGGAGAAGTGACAGATCGCTTCTGTACCCTCACCTGCAGCTCCCATCTGTTTTATCCTAAGGAGAAAGTCATTGGAGAGCCTCGGTACAAGGGCTCACCTTTGTATAGAGATTGTCAGTGTTTGACAGCACCTCAATGCTGTCAAACACTGTCAAATCATCTGTCAAAAATAAATGGTTCATGTCCCTTTAAGAAAACTGGCAGATGAAGCGTCATCAACTGACGTCATCTGACACTGGCCTTAATTGGCCAGCAAGCCCATAGGGCGGGCTTAACAAGGCCAATCAGGGGAAAATAGCGTCTGTGCGTCGGATGTCGCTGGGGGTGGGACTAGAACCCGGAAGGCCATAGTTCCGCCCCCAACTCTTCTCGGCAGGTAAAATCCAGCCCAACATTTCAGGTCGATGACCTTTCATTGCTGATGTTGCCTGACCTGCTAAGTAGTTCAGATTCTGAGGGCGATGACAGGCTAGATGCTGAGAGGTTGTTTCCCCTGGCTGGAGAGTCTAGAACTAGGGGGCATAGTCTCAGGATAAGGGGACGGCCATTTAAGACTGAGATGAGGCGGAATTTCGTCACTCAGAGGGTTGTGAATCTTTGGAATTCTCTACCCCAAAGGGCTGTGGATGCTGAGTCATTGAGTATATTCAAGGCTGAAATAGATAGATCTTTGGGGGTAAAAATTGAGTCGCGCCCCATTTGGGGCGCTAACCTCGCCAGGGCGCGACTTTTAGCGCCCCGAAAAAATTAGCGGCCCCGCGCCGGAACTTCAGTGGTTGCGCCCCAAGAGGGAAGCGGGGCGCCACTGGAAGCACCCCGCATCCCTCTTGGGGTGCTGCGAGTGAATATCCTGGCGCTACGGCACGTCGCGCCGCGGTATTGCAGGCCTTCCTCCCCTTCTTAAAGGGGAGGGACCCTGCACAGCGCGAACCGGGGCCCAGCTGGGCCCCCAGGGATCGGGAGTGCCGGCAAAAGAGCCCGGCACTCAAGAGAAGTGCCGGGCTCTTGGAGCGCAGCCGGCACTTCACGGTGGGGGGGCTTCACGGGGGCCGGGGACAGCAACGGGGGCAGGTGCTGGCAGGCGGCCAGCAACAAAAATGGCCGCCTGCCACCTCCCCTTTAAATATCGCCGCCCCGGCCGCACGTACGCCTCCCTGAACCCGTCGGACATAGCGTCTGGCGGTAAATCAGGGGGCGCGACTGAAGATCGCGGCTGGAGCGCGAGCGGGGTGCTGCGCACGGCGATGACGTCATCGCCGGCGGCGCAGCGCCACAGGGCGCTACCGGCTGCCGCCGCTGCTAACCTCCCACTAAATTTTTCGGGAGGCGTGGGCGGCGCTGCGCCCGGGCGTTAGCTGCTTTACGCCCCATTAGCGCCCTCTTAAGGCGCTAACGGGAGGCGCAAGCAGCTGAATTTTTCCCCCTTGGACTCTAGGGGAATCAAGGGATATGGGGATCGGGCGCAAAAGTGGAGTTGAGGTCGAAGATCAGCCATGATCTTATTGAATGGTGGAGCAGGCTCGAAGGGCAGTATGGCCTACTCCTGCTCCTAATTCTTATGTTCTTAGTTCCAGCATTTTCTGTTTTTACTTCAGATTTCCAGCATCTGCAGTATTTTGCTTTTGTATTTTTAATCCTGAGCTCCATTTCAGCATAGCTCTATACTGGTAGCATAGGATTGCGGAACTTCCTTTAGAGGATTGCCATGCAAATGTGTTATCCTTTTGTTTATTAATATCCCCAACCATAATTTTGAGGTTATTAGGCACCGTCATTATTCAACCCTACCCAGTTGCTTTGTAAAGATGGCATTTCCTTGGTTCCAGAAACACAGAAACCATCAAGTTCCATAGAATATTTGATTTCTGACTGTATTTAGTGCGATAATCTTCATCCCGTTACTAATCAGATGTTTATACAGCTGTTTATGTGTAACTCATCTAACATTGCCTACAATCCCATTAAAAAGAATCTTAGGAAGGTAATGACTAGTATTCTAAAAAAAGATTAAACAGCTGCATCAATGGTGCCATCTGTATACAATGAGAGGAAGCCACGAGAAATGTTCAGAGAATGCTAGACCCCAGATATTTTAAACCTTTTCCTTTGGTCAGACAGATGTCAGGATACGTGTGAAGTCTTTGGGTATCACCTATATTTTTAGTAGCAGGAATAATGACTAAATATTTTGTGTTAACTGGAGAAACCTTCAGCCACAGTAAAGGATTCAGAATCCTTTACTGTGGCTGAAGGTTACTTCAATGAATCAGTTATTCTCTGAATGCACTTGCTAGATTCTGCTGGTTTTCAATGTTGAATTCATCCAGTGGATACTGGCAAGAGGGAGTTGCTAAGGGTAACTTATCAAAAATTGCTTTCGCTATTACAATTGGCCTTTGTCAGTTTACAATTGTACGATTCAGACAGTAAAGTCTCTAGTGACTGTTAAACACCTCAGGAACCACATGCTGAAACCCTTTCTTGCCAAGCAAGCTTAGTTTATTTAAATTGCATCATTGTTTATGTCACGGAATTCAGCAGTGTAGTTACAAGTATGGTCCTAGGAAATGGAAAAGCAGAAATCACAGAAAAATTGCAATACAAAGCAAATATTACCTCTGTGGGAAATAGTTCTAAATTGTCTCAGGAGAGCAAAAATCAACAGTAAATTATCAGCAATAGCATGGAATTACAGAGCAGCCAACCCTGTGCAATTCAATTGATGCAACAATGAAAGGGCTCATGTTGTGATGTATATACATGAGGCCCTAGTTATCTTTATGATTGGTACTGGACTGATAACTGCACTCTTGGGATTCAATGCGTATGATGGACTCCTGCTATTAAAAAAATCTAATTTTTAAAAAGTACAGGTTGGTCTCACAATGACAGATCAATATCCATCACCTAACAAGGCAATAGTTTCCTTCCATGGCAGCTCTATGTGTTGGGGCTCAAGAAGGCCTCTGGCTTAATGTAATGTTTGGATTAGATTTTCTGCAGCTACATCAGGTGTAGCAAGAAAAGACACAAGAGGAGGGTTACAGAGTACAAAGGAGAAATATTACAGAAATGTTGTAGAGTTAAGCTGGATACAAATGTTGTCATCTTGAAAGAATTAAGCCAATAATATTGGTCAGTTAAACCCATAGTGAGCACATATCAGCTGGTCTTTATGGATGCAGGAAGATGTGTCATTGCATGAACACTGGTGATAGTTCTTGCTTCATATGAGGAGAAAAGCTTATAATGAGATATCTAGTTTGGCTATCCATCCAATGGCCTCCTGAGATGCCGAGTGGAGGAATGAGGTGCTTCCCGCAACAGATCTTAGTGGGCAAGTTGACATGATGTGGTCCATGGTCTGGGACTCATGGCCACAGTCGCACTTCGGGTCGTCCCTCATCGTCCACTTGTGGAGCAGGTGGCCGCATCATCCATGCCCTGTGTGGTGATAGTCACAAGGGGTGCTGAAACCATTCCGAAGGAGAAGATAACAAATGCTTCGGATATGCCAGTGGCCACAATCAAAAATGCCAATATATGAAATATTGCAACAAGTGCAACGAACTGGAAGTAAGCCTTTTTTCTATTGGAGTGACTGAGATTATGAGCGTATAGAGGATATTTGTTTAACCTCAGTATTTGCTAGCCGTATTGTAAAATAGTGGTCAATCTTTGAATAGATAGGAGATGACATGTTTAGTGCAGAAATTTTATTTTCCAATCCAAATGAATGGCTGGCAATATAACCCAACAGGGAAACCTAGAATTGTGGAAAGGATGTCTGACCTGTTAAAGTCCACACAGTTTTCAATATAAAAAAAAAAGTAAATCAGTCACTCTTGGATATACTGTTGATTCATGACACTTCTATAAAGTAAATTACAAATTATTACCCTATCAGGGGTAATGTTCTGTCAAGAGCATTGCTTATACTTTTGTAATGGAATTCTCTGATTCTCGTGTTTTGTGTATGTGAGAGATTGAGATTGTAGGGGTGATTTTAACCCTGTCTGCCCAGTGGAAACTGGACAGGTGGGCAGTAACAATCAGCCAGGAGACTTACCCACTGATATTCCTCTCCCTTCCCACAGTCTTCCATTTTAACCTGAGCAAGCGTAAAGGACTCCCACTGGAAATCGGTGGAGTCCTTCTTTAAATATGTAGATCGGGCCACAATGATGTCATCAGGATCCGAGTATTATTTCAACTCGTGCCCTTCGTGGGGAAGCCATTGTGTCATCATCTGTGACAGGTATAACAGGAAATAAATGGCAGAATGTGAGTAAAACCACGGAAAAATACATCTCTCCCCAAGAAGCTCAGTGACATACCTGCAGAGTTTAGTCGTCCTTCCAACTTTTGGAGTTTGTCAAATTCAGCAGGGATGGACATCGCTACATTGTGCTTCTGAAGCTGTGATAGCCAATCTATTTCTAAGCAGACATTGACCCATCTGCAATGTGTGGTTTCCATCTAGTTAAAACATGCTGGTCCATAATTTGCAGTCAGCAGTGAAGCAAAGGCGCTCGCCACTGGCACCGAAGATAGCTGCCCACAGAGATCTCGCTGGCGAGAAGTGTGCCTTTTTTGGCATTCAGTTGATTCCAGTGCTCAGTAATGGGAATTCCTAGTGTGATGCTGCAGTGACGTCAACAAGCTGTCGAAGCAGCCAATCACATTGCAGAATTCTCACAGACCAGAAACCAGGAAATGAGAAGCTGCTTTTATCAGGACTTTTTAATAATGTTACAGAGAGTGAAATAAAGATTGAGACTTTCACATGGGAATAAGGTAGAAGCTGAAATATCATGAACAATTGTACAGAGCTTTGGTGAGACCACAGCTGGAGTACTATGCACAGGTTTGGTCTCCTTATCTGAGAAAGGACATACATGCCTTAGAGGCAGTGCAACAAAGGTTTACTAGATTGATTCCTGGGTGAGAGGGTTGTCCTATGAGGAGAGTTTGAGTAGATTGGGCCTATAATACTCTCAGGAGTTTAGAAGAATGAGAGTTGATCTCATTGAAACATATAAGATTCTGAGGGGGACTAACAGGTCAGATGTTGAGAGGTCGTTTCCCCTGGCTGGAGAGTCTAGAACTAGGGGGCATAGTCTCAAGACAAGGAGTCGGCCATTTAAGACTGAGATGAGGAGGAATTTCTTCACTCAGAGGGTTGTGAATCTTTGGATTCTCTACCCCAAAGGGATGTGGATGCTGAATCGTTCAGTATATTCAAGGCTGAGATAGATAGATATTTGGGCTCTAGGGGAATCCAGGGATATGGGGATTGGGCGGAAAAGTGGAGTTGAGGTCGAAGATCAGCCATGATCTTATTGAATGGTGGAGCAGGCTCAAAGAGCCGTATGGCCTACTACTGCTCCTAATTTTTATGTTCTTATGTTCTTTTTATGTAATTTGTAATGGAGAAATTTGACACTCCACAAATATAAAAATTAGTTTTTCAGGGCCAGAACGTTTGTTGATCAGTCAATACATTGTTAAAATCCCAGTTACACCTATTCCTACAAGGCTTAACATTTAATGGGGTATTTAACAGCCAAATTGCCGCGGAGAAGCCCAAGTTTTCATCAGTTTCACTGATTACACTGATTGCCGGCTAAGGGGCAGGGGGGTGGGGGGGAGGAGTGGGGGCCCACAGTCTTCTTCTTCTTCTTCTTAGGCAGTCCCTTGGAACCGAGGATGACTTGCTTCCACACTAAAAATGAGTTCTCAGGTGACTGATGAGTCCAATGCGGGACCTGCAGTCTCTGTCACAGGTGGGGCAGACGGTGGTTGAAGGGGCGGGTGGGTGGGGTGCTTGGGTTGACGCGCGTTCCTTCTGCTGTTTGCGCTTGGCTTCCGCTTGCTCCTGGTGAAGAGACCCGAGGTGTTCGGCGCCTTGCCGGATGCTTCTCCTCCACTTTGAGCAGTCTAGGCCAGGGATTGCCAGGTGTCGGAGGGGATGTTGCACTTTTTCAAGGAGGCTTTGAGGGTGTCCTTGAAGCATTTCCTCTGCCCACCTGGGGCTCTCTTGCCGTGTCGGAGCTCCGAGTAGAGCGCTTGTTTTGGGAGTCTCGTATCGGGCATGCGGACGATGTGACCCATCCATCGGAGTTGATCGAGCATGGTCAAAGCTTCAATGCTGGGGATGTTGGCCTGAGCGAGAACACTAACGTTGGTGCGCCTATCCTGCCAATGGATTTGCAGGATCTTGCGGAGGCAGCGTTGGTGATACCTCTCCAGAAATGGACCAGGTACAGCAGGCACCTCAAAGCACTGGGGCCCACAGTACAGCCAGTGTTGGAGCAGTGAATGACTGACCACATCTTCAGGATTTACGCGTTTAGATGCGCATGCACTAAATCCTGAAATTGCGGTCAGTTTCAGAGGGGTAATGACGCCGAATGCTGCTATCATATTGTGAGCATTGTCGGTGCCAATTGTTGTTACCTAGCCATGGATATCCCACTCTTTCGCAACATCCAGGAAACGCACTGCACATGTCTCAGTTTAGTGTCTCACTTCAGTATGTTTTATTGCAAGCGCAAAAGAGGATAGTGTCCAAGCAGCATCAATCAAGTGTGCAATCATTCCAAGATAGCTGTGAGTGCTCACTGATGTCCAGTAATCACCAGTCAAACCAACAATTGGCACATTCTTCAGTAGCACCTACTTTGTAGTTTGTTTTAGAGGAATGTCGACTTGTGATACGATGAAGGTAAGGTATATGACTGATTCAAAGATACTGTTTGAATAACATCTCTTAGCCCTGCACTCGCCTGGTTCTATTCTTATCTATCTAATCATAGCCAGAGAATCACCTGCAATGGCTTCTCTTCCCGCTCCCATATCGTTACCACTGGTGTCCCCCAAGGATCTATCCTTGGCCCCTCCTATTTCTCATCTACATGCTACCCCTCAGCGACATCATCCGAAAAAACAGCGTCAGTTTCCACATGTACGCTGATGACACCCAGCTCTACCTCATGACCACTTCTCTCAACCCCTCCTAGGTGTCTAAATTGTCAGACTGCTTGTCCAGCATCCAGTACTGGATGAGCAGAAATTTCCTCCATTGTCTTCGGTCCCCGCCACAATCTCCGTTCCCTAGCCATCGATTCCATCCCTCTCCCTAGCATCTGTCTTAGGCTAAACCAGACGGTTCACAACCTTGGTGTCATATTTGACCCTGAAATGAGCTTCCGACCACATATCCACGACATGACTAAGACTGCCAATTTCCACCTCCGTAACATCGCCCGTCTCCACCCTTGCTTCAGCTCATCTGCTGCTGAAACCCTCATCCATGCTTTGTTGCCTCTAGAATTGATTATTCCAATGCACTCCTGGATGGTCTCCCACGTTCTACTCTACATAAACCTGAGGTCATCCAAAACTCGGCTGCCCATGTCCTAACTCAGACCAAGTCCCGTTCACCCATCACCCCTGTGCTCGCTGACCTACATTGGCTCCCAGTTAAGCAACGCCTTGATTTTAAAATTCTCATCCTTGTTTGCAAATCCCTCCATGGCCTTGCACCTCCCTATCTCTATAATCTCCTCCAGCCCCACAACCCTGCCCCGCACAACCCCGCCCCCCACCCCCGAGATAGCTGTGCTCCTCCATTTCTGCCCTCTTGAGCATCCCTGATTATAAATCGCTTAACCATTGGTGATCGTGCCTTCAGCTGCCTAAGCCCTAAGCTTTGGAATTCCCTCCCTAAACATCTCTGATGCTCTACCTCTCTTTCCTCCTTTAAGATGCTCATTAAAACCTACCGCTTTAACAAAGCTTTTGGTCATCTGCCCTAATTTCTCCTTATGTGGCTCGGTGCCAAATATTTTGATTTATAACATTCCTGTGAAGCACATTGGGATGTTTTACTACATTAAAGGCGCTACATAAATACAAGTTGTTGTTGTTGTTGTACTACTTACAATGTTAATAGGTCTGCAATTGGTAGCTATTGTAGAGTTTCGCAATTATCGCGATTCAAAATAACATGAGAGAAGCAGATTCAATTGATCATTTTTATTAAACGAAATGCTGTCCTGATAATAAAGGTCATGATGTGGAGATGCCGGCGTTGGACTGGGGTGGACAAAAATGAGAAGTCGCACAACACCTGATTGTAAAATTAAATAAATCTGTTGGACTATAACCTGGTGTTGTGCGACTTCTCATTTCTGATAATAAAGGACACAGAAGCCTGTAAAATGGCCACCGCGCATCGTGGCAGAAGCTTCCAGAGACACAGTGGGCAGACAAGATGGCGTCGAATATACATTCAGTATGAGATCGGATCATACTCGGTACACATTGTAAAGACAGGATGCAACCCGTTCGCATCTTGAACAATAGCAATGATATAAGTGCTGGAATCGTTTCCTACGCACAGTAAGGATCATTGAACTGGGCCATCGAGAACCCATCTAGACACATCAATACACAAATACCCCCCCGGCTCAACAATGAGAGAGACATTGGCGGGTGATTAAGCCAGTATTCGGGGGGCCCCAAAACCAGTCGAGGAGACGATTCATACACATCCTGGCTGGCTCAACAATGGAGAAGGTATTAACGGATAGTTGGCCAGTTTCAGGTGCTACCGAAACCCGTTAAGAAAATAATCGCCCCATGCTGGGAGTCTTGGGCGCCAAAATCACACAAAGAATAAACGTTTAGATATGAGCGGGAGATAAGGCCGACAAAGCAGTATAACTATAGAGGACAAATGTCCATCGCTCTCTTGATTCTCTCGCTTCCTGGCCTCTTCCTTGACTCTTGACTCTTCCTGAAGCTCTTGCTGGACTCTTTTTGACTCTTGACTCTTAGCCGTGCTGGTCAGTTATTCGAGTGTTGGGTAGAGCTCAATCGGAACGAGCCGCCTCGACAGAGCAAGTAACAGGGTACACCATCCCGAGTGTCGGTAAACGGTGTCCGGACCCGGAGGCCCGAGTGACGAGAAGAAAGACGAGAAGAAAGACGAGAAGAAATTCCACGTGCCGCCATGGTCAGTAAACCCCGACCGCGCCCGAAGATATAACGACAGAACTCATCTTTGAATTCTACCGACTACTACATGTACCGTTTCTTTTGAATTCTACGGATTACTGCACGATCCGGTCTGAAATCCATCGACTGCTTCATGACATCAGGGAGTCTGGCTTGCTTTTCGCGGCAGCGAGAGTAAACAAGTGGGGTGCAGAAACCCTTCCAAACACGTGACAGTCAGGTGCTGCAGCGAAACGAGCTGAGTGCCTCACTTTAAATTTCCGAAGTGAACCGAGTGGTGAGCATGTTTTACGATCCTACAAATCCAGACGTAGTTTAGGTATATTGAGGGAGGGTGGTTTTTCTAAGGTTAATGTACAATGTGTTCCCCCTTTTACAATGTGTCGTGTGTTCCTCATTTCCATAGACCAAGTTTTATGAACGTGTGTATACTTGTACTCTCTTTGATCTGTGCCTATGATATGTATTTCATGATTTTAGACGCCATGCAATAAAGATATTCATTTCGTGCTATTCAACCGGGTCTATTTGAGTTTTCTCTGCATTACTGCTCCTTGCATCTAAGTCCAGGTGTCAGAACCGTAAGGGCGAGTGGGTCAAACCACTCACAGGTGCTTATTGCAAAAAGGCTGGCCGGAGACCAGAGCAAGCAATAGTATAGGCAACGAAGGCCTCACCTCGCACCAGTACCGTGACCCCTTACACTATCCATTTTGTAATAATATTGGTTATATTATCGTAATTAGCTTGATTCATGAGATTGCAGTGATCCTGAATTTCTAAAAGAGTACTCTGTCAAAACTAATTTCTGAATGAAATATTGTAAGAAATACCTGATTAAGCCATTGAGAATAGCTATGCCTAATATAAAAGAAAGAAGAAATAATTTGGATTTATATCGCACCTTTCACATCCTCAGGATGTCTCTCAGCACTTCAGAGCCCATGCAGGAGCAGTTCGGTGTTAATTATATCTGCTGTGGCTCTGTCACCACACTGCTCTACAGCTGTGGAGAAACTTTGATGTCTTGCCCATCCTTCACATTATTAACTCAGGTCCAAATGTGAGCACATACTTAAACTTCCTTTTGTTCCTTCCTCCCCTCCCCCCCCCCCTTTCCCTGCCTCTGCACACGCTTAAAATCTGTTACATCCCTAACTTTTTCCAGTTCTGATGAAGGGTCACAGACCTGAAACATTGGCTGCGATTTTTCGTTTTGAGGCGGCTTGGGTGCGGGACAGCTGCCATCCGGGTTCCAGTCCCGCTCCCAACGACATCAGACGCACAAACGTGATTTTGCGTCAATTGGCCTTGTTAAGCCCGCCCTGCGGGCTTGCCGGCCAATTAAGAGGAAGCCGGTGTCAGATGACATCAGTTGATGACGCGTCATCTGACGGTTTTCTTAAAGGGGCCACGCACATTTTCTTTTGACAGCTGATTTCTCAGTGTTTGACAGCATTGAGGTGCTGCAAACACTGACAATCACTGTACAAAGGTGAGCTCTTGCACTCAGGCTCTCCAGTGACTCCCTCCTTGGGCTAGAATAGATGGCAGCTGCAGGTGAGGTTACAGAAGCGATCTGTCACTGGTGAGAGAGGCTCTCCCAATGAGGTGGGACTACACATAAAAATCAAAACTTGTTACCAACAGAAAAGTGTAAATGCATTAAAAATGATTTTCTCAACATTATCTTACCTCTGAAACTCACCAGTGCAACATTGGTTCCTTCACACCACTTCTGCAGCTGTCATCAATGCAGAAACATTACAGTAGACCCACAGCATGCCACACTTACCTGGCGTGGTGTCCGGACGTCGGGAAGCCCGCAGTAGAACTGTCAAAATTGCAAAATGCCTTTTAACTGCCTGTTAACAACCTGTTAACAAGCAGTTAATTGGCTATAATCCTCTTCCCGCCGCTAGGTGTCGGGTCCATGCGGAAATCGGGGACCCGACACTTGGAAAGATTGATTGGAGGCGGGTTAACAGCGGGTTTCTGACCCTCTGTCAATCTTTGAGATTTTGCCGGATGTCCCGCCTCTAAACCCGCCCCGAGCGCCAGCAAAATTCCGGCCATTAACTCTGTTTCTCTCTCCACGGATGCTGCCTGGCCTGCTGAGTGTTTCCAGCATTTTCTGTTATTATTTCTTAAACTTCCTTTGTTAGTTCTAGTTGAATAATGCTGAAAAATTCTTATGCAGTTTGATCTTTAACAAAACTTTTAAAAAATCACATAATTACGAATGATAGAATGCTTTAACACTAACTTCTTCTGTTAATTAATGAAATGGTCTTTGAATTACATATTTTATTGACACATGATTTATGTATTCATATACTTGTGATAAAGTTACAATTCCTTGGATTGCTACTTAGAAGAAAAATATTTCTTCATAATCTATTTGTAAAATAAATGATTTATTAAGGATAGGCATCTACAGTCAGTTGCCATTGATGAAT
Organism: Squalus acanthias; assembly: GCA_030390025.1. Classification (NCBI taxonomy): domain Eukaryota; kingdom Metazoa; phylum Chordata; class Chondrichthyes; order Squaliformes; family Squalidae; genus Squalus; species Squalus acanthias. The sequence continues at coordinate 102,896,197 of CM059432.1, forward strand.
TCTTTATTTATCTGTTTAGTGAAATGTGATTAAACTGACTAAAACTGTTACAAGTCAGACAACATTCCAAACCACCAGGCATCTTTTAACAATATCAGTCAGTGTATTGGGGAGGGGGGAAATCAGAACATTTTTACAGGATTTAGTAATTTGAGTACCTTTTCGGTTCATTGTGATTAAAATTTAGTTCTAGTTTATTTAAATGCAGTACTTATACAGGCTATTGTAATATGATTTCTTGTACATCAAAGGTCCTTACCAAGAAGACACACTTACAGCTGTAATTATATCTTTGAAGTTATTCTGATGTCATCCTAAAGAAGTCTATGCATTGAAGAAGAAACACTCTATTTAATTATATGAATTCAGTCTAACAAAAACTGGAACAGAAAATATAATGTAACGTAAGTGCTTCACACTTTCTGGCATTTCTAGGATGATTTTTATGAAAAAATTGGAACTTTTTCTGTTTTCCCAAGTTTCCTAATAATAAGTAAAAGTGCTGGTTTGCTTTTATTATTTTTCACTGGCGAGCCTGTATGAGACACAGTTTATACCCTCTACACAACTGCGTTATAAAACCAACCTTCAAGGATTCCTTAAATGTTGTTAGTTATCAGACATTAAGCAAATCCCAAATGTACTGTAGTTGTCCAACAATGGGAATAATTGACAACTATTACAAAACACATTATGATAGAAAGGATCGTTCTTAGTGATGGAAGAGAAAGGGATTTTTTAACAAAAATCATAACTTACATTCAGTTTTCAATTAATGCGTTTTAATTGTAAACGTTATTGTGCTGGTCACTCTTCCAAGCATTTTTTTCTTTTGCAGCATAATGTAGAATATGCTGGATCATCATCTATCGGGGATATTATTGAAGATTGTGGATCATAATATGCAGCTGTGGCATTCAACTTTAGGAATTTGGCAGTGAGCAAGAGTTGATACATAGGACTAGATTCTCCTCTTTCCAGCGGGGCCGTGGAGAAGTGGGACTGTAGCCTACCCCTCCAACTCCACCACGATCCCTGTTGGACTGTTTTCTTGTTCCTTTTTGTCTTGTTACTTTAAACACCAGATTACACACACATTCAGTTGTAGCAATGCAGGATCAGATCTTTATTGAAACATTATCCCATCTCCCCTCATGACCTCTCTGTGCTCATCTTGTCCATGAGATCACCTCCTGCTCCCTCAACTGTATTCCCACCAAACTGCTAACCACCCAACTTCCTTTTCTGGCTTCCATGTCAGCTGATAGTTAGTGGTTCTCTGTCCTCAGATACTGTCCCCCTCTCCTTCAAATCTGCCGTCATCACCCTCTCCTCCAAAAACCAACCCTTGATCCTTCCATCTTTGCAAACTACCGCCCCATCTCCAACCTCCCTTTCCTCTCCAAAGTCCTTGAACGTGTTGTCGCCTCCCAAATCCGTGCCCATCTTCCCCGCAATTCCATGTTTGAATCCCTCCAATCAGGTTTCCGCACTTGCCACAGTACCGAAACGGCTCTCATCAAAGTCACAAATGACAGCCTTTGTGACTGTGACAAAGGTAAACTATCCCTCTTCATCCTTCTTGACTTTGACTTGTCTGCAGCCTTTGACACGTTTGACCACTCCATCCTTCTCCAACGCCTCTCCACCGTCGTCCAGCTGGGTGGGACTGCACTCGCCTGGTTCCATTCTTATCTAAATAATCGTAACCAGAGAATCACCTGCAACTGCTTCTCTTCCCACTCCCACATCATTATCTCTGGTGTTCCCCCAGGGATCGAGCCTCGGAGCCCTCCTATTTCTCATCTACATGTTGCCCCTTGGCAACATCATCCGAAAACACAGTGTCAGTTTCCACATGTACACTGACGACACCCAGCTCTACCTCACTACCTCTTCTCTCGACCCCTCTACGGTGTCTAAAGTATCAGACTGCTTGTCCAACATACAGTTCTGGATGAGCAAAAATGTACTCCAATTAAATATTGGGAAGACCAAAGCCATTGTTTTCTGTCCCCGCTACAAACTCCGTTCCCTAGCCACTGACTCCATCCCTCTCCCTAACATCAGTCTGTGGCTGAACCACACTGTTCGCATCCTTGGTGTCATATTTGACCCTGAAATGAGCTTCCGACCACATATCCGCAGCATAACAAAGACCGCCGACTTCCACCGCAGTAGCATCGCCCGTCTCTGACCCTGCCTCACCTCATCCGCTGCTGAGACCCTCATTCATGCCTTTGTTACCTCTAGACTTGACTATTCCAACGGACTCCTGGCTGGTCTCCCACATTCTACCCTATGTAAACTTGAGGTCATCCAAAACTTGGCCTGGAGAATGGTGGCGCAGTGCTAACCTTGCGTGCAACGTCCTCCTGGTGGTGTTAGTGGAGTCCTCCGAGGTGAAGTTCCCATCTTGAAGTGCTGTTCGAGCTTCACACAGCCTCTGGGAGCGAGGCTGTAGAGCTCGTAAGGAATTGTGGGTACTTAATAGGGCTATGAATTAAAGTGGCAATGCACTCAGAAGTATAACAAATTATAATGCAGCTAAAAAATGAAGTTTTCAACCCTTACTGCCTTTCAAAAATGTTTTAACATTAATAAGAAGTTCCAAATGGGATTATTCAGCTCTTAAAGCTGAATTCCTTTCCGAAGCTCAATAAATGGGAAAAGTGCTTCAGCACTAACACAAATGGCTCAGCAAGGCAGGGAAGGGGCACCCAGGGTCTCACATGCAGCACTCCAGCTTCGTGCAGGGGGTCAACACTGAAAGAGAGGTCCTCTACCCACAGGGGCTAGGAGGCCCTCCAGAAAGAACGCTGTGGGACCACATCACCAAGGCTATCACTGCCAGCAGTGTCTTTCTGTAAGGGGTTCGGGTGCTCTGTGCTTAGCCTGGGTGCTAGTGCGGGGTTAGGCCTTGTTGCCTGTTCTGGTCTCCAGCCAGCCTGTTAGCACTAGACACCTGTGAGTGGTTCGACCCACTCGCCCTTACGGTTCTGACGCTGGACTTAGGTGCGAGAGCAGTAATGCAGAGAAAACTCAGGTAGACCCGATGAATAGTACGAAATGGAAAATCTTTATTGCATACTGTTCAAGATTACGAAATACATGTCATAAGCACAGGTTAATGACAGTACAAGCTTACATACATTTATGCAACTAGGTTTAGGGAAACGAGGAGCGCACGACACATCGTAAAAGGGGACACACATTATAATTATCCTTAAAAAAAAAACCCTCCCCTATTAATACCTGTCCTAATCTAGATCTGTAGGATCTAGAACCATGCTCACCACTCGTGATAACTCGGAGAATTCTAAAAACGGTGCTCGGCTGTTTTCGCTGCAGCACCTGACTCCAGGAGTCTCTGTACCCCACTTGTTTATTTGCTCTGCTCCGGCTAGCAGGCTGGGCTCCCCGTTGTCATGAAGAACTCGACAGTGCTCGGACCCGGCTGTAGAACTCAAAGAAAAAGTCTTTCTGGATCGACACCAGTTCGATAAAATTCGAAGAAAAGTCTTCCTGTGTCAGTTCGTGCAGTAACCTATAGAGTTCAAAAATGGTCTATATATTTTCGGGCGCGGTCGGGGTTTACTGACCGCGGCGGCACGTGTAGTCGTCTTCTTTTCTTCTCATCTCATCTCATCTCATCTCCTCGGGCCTTCGGGTCCAGACACCGTTTACCGACCTTCGGGATGGTGCACCCGATTTCGCAGCACGCCACGAGGTCGACCCCAAAAGGGATCAGCGGAACAAGAGAGAATAACGGTCGTCCGGGATAAGAGCCAAGAGATGATTCCAAGCGAATGAAAAGGATAAGAGAGCGATGGACGTTTGGACACTACAGTTATAGTACTGTAATTCCTTATCTCCCGCCCAAACTTAATGTTCATCTTTTGTCATGTTTTGGCGCTCAAACTTCTTGTATGGGGTGGTTCTTGTCGTTAATGGGTTTCGGCGATACTTGTAACGGTCTAAGTACCCGTTAATATTTCTCCCATTGTGGAACCGGCTAGGAGTCTCCCTGGAGGGGTTTTTGGGGGCCTCCGAATTCTTGCTGTGAGTACCCGCGAACGGTTCTCTCATCGTAGAGCCGCGGGGAATTTGCGTATCAATGTCTTTGGATGGGCCCTTGATTGCTCAGTACAATTGCTCTCGTTTGTGTATGGAAAACCGATTCCAGCACTTATATTTCTTGCTTAGGTGTCAAAAATGCAAAATGATCGCGTCTTGTCTTATATCAATGTATGCTGAGCATTGTCCGATCTTGCTGAAATGTTTATTGGAACGCCATCTTGTCTGCCTACTGAAAGTCTAGAAACTTCTGCCACGAGGCGCGGCGGCCATTTTACAGGCTTCTTGTGTCCGTTTTTGAACCTGACAGCATTTTGCTGAAATAAAGCTGTTTTTACGAAACTGTATGTCTCTATCTTGTTATTTCGAAATCGCGATAATTTGCGAATTCTACAACCCACACCACCTGGTTCCAGTGCCCAAAGAAGCTTCATGACCTCAGACCACTGGTCAAGGTCAGTGAATGCATCTTCAAAAGCTGTCTCCTAACAACTGCACCACTAGCCTCACACACTGCTCAATGCATGACCCCCAATCACTCACCTACCAACAATCTGCACCAATCACGAGGCACATCTCCCATTCCAAGCCTCACCTCACCCCCTTGGAGGAGACGGTGCAGACCATTCTTGGCAGGGGCATGGCTGAGCCCTTGGCCAGCGGCGGGCTGAAAGGATAAAAAATGCTGATATCTTCATATGTTATCCTCCTTCTGGCATGCACCTCTTACTCTCCTGCCCTCCCCTCACCACAACTCCACCCTTGCGCCTTCCTCATTTCACACACCCAAAGAAATGCAGCCTGCCCAGCCAGTGGGTGACCAAGAAGAGGGAGAGCAGAGTGAAGAAGAAGAAGAAGAAGGTGGTTGATTTGACACTCCCAGCCACCAGCTCCTCAAGGTCGATCAGCAAGGCCATTTGCAGTGTCCCCCACTGAAAGTCAGCAGCCTTCCACCAGCCATGCTGCAGCCACTGGAGAAGCACTGCGTGACATCAATAGGATTGGCAAAAGCACCGCACGACAGTCACTAAGGGAATGCATAAGGGTGATTAGTTGATTTCTTGTTGTCATATTGGATGGATAGATGTTTAAAGTTGGGTTGGGAAATTTGCTTTGTGATGGCTTTTATTTCAGCATTGTGGCCAAGAGGACTCTGTGATGGTCAATAACAGAGGGAAGGGAAGGTGTGGGACAAATGCTGAAAGAGGAATTGGGATTGTGGTCACTGGGACCGCAGGCAGATGATTCCATCCCGGATATCCCAGCCACAAAAGGGGATGTCTGGGTTGCATCCTGCTGTCTGCTTCCTCCTCTTCTGCTTCCTCCTCTTCCCTCTGTGAGCAGATGCTGCAAATCTGAAATAAAAGCATAAAATGCTGGAAATACTCAGCAGGTCAGGCAGCATCTCGACCTGAGATGAGAACTCTGTTTCTCTCTCCACAGATGTTGCCTGACCTGCTGAGTATTTGCAGCATTTTCTGTCTTCTCAGAGGCCTACCAGCAGCACTCTCTACATACTTAAAAAACTTTTAACATCTATTGCAGCAAGCCATTACTTCAATAAAATCAAGAAAACACAGTCCAACAGCTTAAATCCAAACTTACATGAATGATGTGCATGTGTCCCATTAAGAGGTGCTGACATCGCCACTGTCAGCCTGATTGCACGCCAGATTAACCTGCGTGCTTAGGACCCAGCGCTGAATGCTAAGGTTGAAGTTCGGATTGGTGACGGTAAGTCGGCGTTGCACGCCGATTGACGTCACCACGCCACCATTTTTTTCTCCAGGGCGCTACCAGTTACTGGCAGCGCAAAGGGAACACCGAAAATGGAGGACACCACATGACCCATCACCAGCAGGCGAAAGAGCAGCAGTTGCCGCACTTTCGCCATTTTTTGCCGGTAACAGCTGGCATAAAGCCCCTGAATTTTTCACCCCAGGAGTTTTAGCACTCTAGCGCTGTTTAGAGGCAATTTTCATGGAGCTGTATATGTAGCCTCCAGGCAGCAATTTTCAATTAAGGTCTGGAGTGCGTGGCTGACAGACAACAGACATTTCAGGATAGCTCAGGGACTGAGGGAGAGGACACAGGGACCGAGGGAGAGGGCTCACAGGTCCTCGGATGTGGCACTGGAGGTCCTGGTGGAGGAGGTCCAGAGGAGGGGGGATGTCCTGTACCTGCAGCGGGGGAAGGAACCCACCTCGCTTTCCTGTCCCTCCTTCCTGCAGCAGCTGGTGCTGCTCTGTCTGGGCTCATCTCCTCCTCCCATTCCTCCTCCAGAACAAGGGGTACCCCTAACAAGATCCCCATGACCAAACACTCCCTTTCTCCTGGTGACTCAATCACAGTTTTCAAAAGGGAGTTGAATAAGTACCTGAAAGAAAAACATTTGCAGGGCTACGGGGAAAGGGCGGGGAAGTGGGACTAGCCGAGGTGCTCTTGCAGAGAGCCGGCACGGGCTCAACAGGCCGAATGGCCTTCTTCCGTGCGGTAACCATTCTATGATTCTATGATTCTATAACTCCTATAAGCTGTTCAATAAGATAGAGTAGCACAGCACTCACTCTCTTCAGCTGAAGACCTCAGAGAATTTCCAGAAAAAATGTTGATGGTGAAGTCTTGACAAAGTGTCCCAGAAAGTCTCCCGATGTGTCTCAAATGTCCTATTGAAACACAATCTATCTCCAGCCACAAGTGAACAGTGAAAGCTGAGCATGGCTTTAAGTAGTGCTCAAAATCCTCAGCAATTACTTCTTTACTCCTGTTCAGCTGGTCGCTGTTAGGAGAAGTCATTAATTGAAGCAGCCTCTTTAATGAGCACTAGCAGTCAAATTAATTGTCAATCAGGGACTTAATGATCTTCGGGCGGCCATTCCTAGCGCGCGTTTCAACTCCTTTACGGAGATGGCCCCATGCACTAAAGGCGGGCTACACCGGCGTTGCAGCTCAAGACCCCATCTTAGTCACCTCGGAGGCTCTTAGGGGTAAAAATTCACTTGGTTGCGCCTCCCGTTAGCACCTTAAGAGGGCGCTAATGGGGCGCAAAGCCGCTAATGCCCGTGCGCAGCGATGTTTGCGCCGCTCGAGAACTTAACTTGAGATTGTGCGGCGGCGCTAAAACTTACCGCTGCGACCACCTGCGCGCGCAGATTGTGACGTCATTCCATGGTGCAACGCCCTTGTGGCGCCCCGGAGCAGAAATTGAGTGGCGCCCCCTGCCTTACCGCCTGGCGCATCCAACGACCAGAAGACTGGAACGCTATCAATCGCTGTGGGGCTGGGGGGGGGCGCTATTTAAAGGGGGCCTCTTCCTGTCTTTTATTGTTGGCGGCATTTTTGAACTACGCATTCTGAGAGAGAGAGGGAGAGACTTCTGGAGAGATTCAACGTTGTGGGAAGGAGTTTTGGGTACTGAGCAGCACTTTGCAGGTTCATTTTGATTTGCCATTCCTTGTATCGATTTAGCAGAGACTGTGGGAGCTGCACTCTGAGCTCTTTGCCTGTTACTCTCCATTGATCTTTCCAGCACATTTGATGTGCAAGTCTCTCCAGGCCGAGATTCAAGGCTGCAATGAACAGGATGTGGATGGAAAGCAAGATTAACCATCCCCTTTAAGAACTGGCCCGTGCCATTGTGTGTGTGTTTCATTGCTGACTGACATTACATGAGCTTCGCCAGCGCTCTGAGTTAATGCCTCACTGCTCGGCCTTTGCGCCTTAAGACAGGTGTGCAGCGCCTGCTTTAGCACTCCACTCACCTCCCGGGGCGGTAAAAGTGAAGTTTCCTGTCAGTGCCGATAATTAGCGCCATGCGCTAATATTTGCGTCCAGACGATATTTGCGCCCCAAATGGGGCGCGACCTAATTTCTACCCCCAAGTGCCTAAATTATACGGAGAAAATCACCCCCATAGTGTATATGGATTTTCAGAAGACCACCTCACCAATAGTGCCATTCTCTTCAACCAATGAACCCTTCTCTACATTCCTAACATGTAGAGTGGATGATGTGTTCTAGTGTTGCTGAAAGATGTCACTTGTGGCTCAGTGGTAGCACTTTTGCCTCTAAGTCAGAAGGTTGTGGATTCAAGTCCCACACCAGGGACTTGAGCAAAAATCTAGCCTGACATTCCAGTGCAGTACTGAGGGAGTGCTGCACTGTCAGAGGTGCCTTATATTGGGTGAGACCTTAAACTGAGGCCCCATCTGCCCTCTCAGGTTGATGTAAAAGATCACATGGCACTATTTCGAAGAAGAGCAACGGAATTTTTTATTTATCCCACAACCAGCACCTCAAAACAGATTATCTGGTCATAATCACATTGTTGTTTGTGGGACATTGCTATGTGAAAATTGACTGCTGCATTTCCTACATTACAACAGTGACTACACCTCAAAGGTACTTAATTGGCTGAAAAGCGCCTTGAGACTTCCTGAGGTTGTGAAAGGCGCTACATAAATGCAAGTCTTTTTTTATATGTTAAGAGGAAGCTCCTGGATATGCCCTACATTATGATCCTGTAACGCGGCAAGGATCAGACTTCTGAATCTTTCATCTGTGGAGAGAGTAGGTAGAACAACATGAGTAATGGAGAGCATCCTATTATGAAGTGCAAACACGGAAGTACATTGCTTGAATGTATTATTTATTGCCTGCACAATGTGATGCCTGGCATTTGATATTTACTTTCTTGAGTTCAAAGGCTAACTGTCTCAGGAAAATCTACTCCCTAATGGAGTTTGCTTCACAGCAACTCAACTAATCGGGGCTCTCAGGGAAGCTCAATATTTTACCAGAAACCTCCGCCACAAGTATCATGTCTAACTCTTCTGTTGTGGCTAACTTAGTCTGGAAGAAGCAATGGTATATTTGTTGAAAATATTGCCAATAAATAAAAGTGTACTAGCGCAGTTGGTTTATTGTATACAAAAGCAAAATACTGCGGATACTGGAAATCTGAAATAAAAACAGAAAATGCTGGAAATACTCAACAGGTCAGGCAGCATCTGTGGAGAGAGAAACAGAGTTAACGGACCAGAAATTCGGCTGTTGTCGGGTGAGTACGTGCTGTGTACTCACCCGTAAGGCCATCTGAAGTGCCGGTTTCCTGCATGCACTGCGCATGCGCTGGAAACCGGAACTTCCGTTCCCCTGAAGGAAGGTGTTCAGAAGTCGAACGCGTGCGCGGGAGAGGCTGCGCGCACGCAGCGAACTTCAGTTTTTTATTCAGGTTTCTCCGGGAAGGTAAGTGTGAAGAAGCTGCACTTTTAAAAAGGAGGCGCAAGGCCTGTTTTTAACAAGGTAAGTGGTTAATTAATTACAATTTAAAAAATTTTTCAACAGGTTTATCTTTTTTATATACTTTAAAGAAAGGTAAGTTTATTTTTAGCACCATTAAAAAGTATAATTAATTTTTTCAAAAATTTAAATTTTTGTTTAAAGTAGTTAATTTATTTAACTTATAGTTATTTTAAAAATGTGATGTTTTAAAAAAAATGTATTTGAAGTTTAAGTGTGGTTTTGGGGCCGATCTCTATTCATAGATTTGACAGGTCTTCCTGTCAAATCTATGAATGAAAATGCCCTGCTAGGATTGGCTCTCCATGGCCCACGTGATCCCAGGGGACGCTTCGAACTAACTGCGTCCCTGGGATACACAAGCACTGCGCGCCGGCAGCTGCAGGAGGCCCAGGAACTGAAGTCCTCGTGGGCCCAAAGCACAACTGCAGGAGCGGTAGGCAAGTACGCGCACGCTGCTTGCACCCGCAGGAAGCCTGAAAGCTGAATTTCTGGCCCAACGTTTCAGGTCGATGACCCTTCATCAGAACTTGGAGAAGTTGGAGATGGAACAGGTTTTTAAGCAAGTGTAGGGACAGGGAAAGGAGGAACGGGAGGAAAGAACAAAAGGGAAGGTCTGTGATAGGATGGAAGGCAGGAGAGATTAAGAGACAAAAGGGATGATGGTGCAAGGCAAAAGGAGATGGTAATGGGACAAGTTAAGAAACAAAAGATGACTCTAGATGAGGTGTAAATGGCACTGGTAGAATCATCGACAGCTGCCGTGTGAGAGAGAGAAAAAAACATAGGGGCAGAGGTTATGGTTTGAAATTGTTGAACTCGATGTTGAGTCCAGAAGGCTGTAAAGTACCTAATCGATAGATGAGGTGCTGTTCCTCGAGCTTACGTTGAGCTTCATTGGAACAGTGTAAGAGGCCGAGGATAGAGAGGTCAGAGTGGGAGTGGAGCGGAGAATTAAAGTGACAGGCGACCGGAAGCTCAGGGTCACCCTTACAGACTGAACAGAGGTGTTCTGCAAAGCGGTCACCCAATCTGCGTTTGGTTTCCCCAGTGTAGAGGAGACTGCATCGTGAGCAGCGAGTACAGTATACTAAATTGCAAGAAGTACAAGTTTGTACTTCTGGTTTATTGTATGGGTCAGCCAAGGAGAATGTTTCAGATTCCCAGAACATCATGTGCCATATATGCCCTGCTGTGCCAAATCATAGATAGAATACACATTCATCGCATTTCAAAGACAGGACATGAATGACAGAAAGCACACAAAGATGAAACGGTCCCCTCCATTTCTTCAGATGCCTGCCTTTATAGGGCTTTTGCTCATTTTCTTACAAATATGCCTTTACAATGGCAACTAGGTTGATTTTCCCCTGTCAGCACTTTTTGCAGAACATTTGCATATTAATTAAAAATGTTCAATCATATTTAATTCATGCTATGATTGCTAAAGGGTGCTTACATTACATGCAGTTCCAATCTATAGCCTCCTTTAATTATTACTGTTATCTGACATCTTTAGCAGGTATAATGTACGAGGACATCTCAAAGAGGGAATAATAAGGCACCTAGAGAAATACAAACTAATAACAGAGTCTGGATGGCTTTATAGGAGGGAGGCTACGTCTGAAAAATCTATTTGGCTTCTCCGAGGAGATAACAAGCCCAGTGGATGGGGGAACCTGAGTAGATGTTATGTATTTAAATTTTAGTAAAGCTTTTTACACAGTACCACACAAGAGATTGATCCACAAAGTTAAAAGACATGATTGGGGGAAGCTTCTGGAGTGGAATATTACATAGAATTTTATAGAATGTACAGCATGGAAACAGGCTATTCAGCCCAACTGGTCTGTACCTGTGTTCATGCTCCACAGGAGCCTCCTCCCAGCCCTCTTCATCTAACTTTATCAGCATATCGTTCTATTCCTTTCTCCTTCATGTGTTTCTCTAGCTTCCCCTGAAATGAATAGAAATTGTTTCAATCAGAGGAAGCAATGGGTACATGGGAGCTGCATTAGAATGGAAGAAGATGATTAGTGGGGTGCCTCAGGAATCCGTGCATGAAGAATTATTGCTATTATTGTATTTAACTGATTTGGAAATGGGGACAGAAATGATGCTTTCTTCATTTCCTTATGAGTTTACTGAGGGAAGGGGGACTGCAAATTACAGGGAAAAAGCAGACCAAGTACGCATTGGGAATTGGGTTGATATGTTGCAGATGTTTAATGTACACAAATAAGAGTGATGAGGCTAGGGAATAAGCATTTAGGAAAATAATAAAATGACTGTAGAGCACATATAGGAGCATGATCTGGGGATACTGATACTGTGCAACAGAAGTAAAGAAGGCAAACAAGATCTTAGGGTGTAGGCAGAGAATATAAGTCCTGGATAAAATAGTGAGTTTGTATAGAGCTGCTTCAGTGCTTGTGGAGTACTGTGTAGAATTCAGGTCACTGTACTATAATGTGGACATTGTGGCTTTGGAGAGGATACAGAGGAAGGTAATTAAACCAATACAGGTTATTAGGCACCTGAGCCACAAGGAGATGCTAAAGCTACTGAGAATGTTTACAATGGAGAAAAGAAGGCTCAGTGACAATCTCAAACTTTTCTAGATTCTAAGAGGTTCTAGATTATAAACTAGGCCATAATAAATTGTTTCACACAACCATAAACTCCAGGATCAGTGGGTATCTATTCAAACTAAGGAGAGGAAAAGCAAATTTAGATTTAACTACTAAGTTAAATAACAACACTTCAAAAATAATTCATTAGGTGTCAGCCTTTGCTCAGTGGGAGCACTTTTGCCTCTAAGTCAGAAGTTTATGGGTTCAAGCCCTATTTCAGGGACTTGGATACGAAATTGGCTAAGTGACAGGAAACAGAGAGTAGTGGTGAACGAAATAACAACAGAAAACGCTGGAAAAACTCAGCAGGCCAGGCAGCATCCGTGGAGAGAGAAAGAGAGTTAACGTTTCAGGTCGAAGACCTTTCGTCAGAAGTAGTGGTGAACGGTTGTTTTTCAGACTGGAGGAACGTATACAGTGGTGTTCCCGAGGGGTCGGTACTAGGACCACTGCTTTTCTTGATATATATTAATGACTTGGATGTGGGTGTACAGGGCACAATTTCAAAATTTGCAGATGACACAAAACTTGGAAGTATAGTGAAAAGTGAGGAAGATAGTGATAGACTTCAGGAAGACATAGACTGGCTGGTGGAATAGGCTGACACGTGGAAGATGAAATTTAACGCAGAAAAGTGTGAAGTGATACATTTTGGTAGAAAGAATGAGGAGAGAAAATATAAACTTTCTTTTTTATTTGTTCATGGGAAATGGGCGTCGTTGGCAAGGCCAGCATTTATTGCCCATCCCTAATTGCCCCTGAGAAGGTGGTGGTGAGCCACCTTCTTCAACCGCTGCAGTCCGTGTGGTGAAGGGACTCCCACAGTGCTGTTAGCGAGGAAGTTCCAGGATTTTGATCCTGCAACGATGAAGGAACAGCGATATACTTACAAGTCAGGATGGTGTGTGACTTGGAGGGGAACTTGGAGGTAATGGTGATCCCATGCGCCTGCTGCCCTTGTCCTTCTAGGTGGTAGAGGTCACGGGTTTGGGAGGTACTGCCGAAAAAGCCTTGGCGAGTTGCTGCAGTGCATCTTGTAGATGGTACACACTGCAGCCACGCTACGCCGGTGGTGGAGGGAGTGAATGTTTAAGGTGGTGGATGGGGTGCCAATCATATGGGCTGCTTTGTCTTGGATGGTGTCGAGCTTCTTGAGTGTTGTTGGAGATGCACTCATCCAGGCAAGTGGAGAGTATTCCGTCACACCCCTGAATTGTGCCTTGTAGATAGTGGAAAGGCTTTGGGGAGTCAGGAGGTGAGACACTCGCCGCAGAATACCCAGCCTCTGACCTGCTCTTGTTGCCACAGTATTTATGTGGCTGGTCCAGTTAAGTTTCTGGTCAATGGTGGCCCCCCAGGATATTGATGGTGGGGGATTCGGTGATATTAATGCCGTTGAATGTCAAGGGGCGGTGGTTAGATGCTCGCTTGTTGGACATAGTCATTGCCTGGCACTTGTGTGGCGCGAATGTTACCTGCCACTTATCAGCCCAAGCCTGAATGTTATCCAGATCTTGTTGCATGCGGGCATGGACTGCTTCATTATCTGAGGAATTGCAAATGGCACTGAACACTGTGCAGTCATCAGCGAACATCCCCACTTCTGACCTTGTGTTGGAGGGAAGGTCATTGATGAAGCAGCTGAAGATGGTTGGGCCTAGGACACTGCCCTGAGGAACTCCTGCAGCGATGTCCTGGGGCTGTGATGATTGACCTCCAACCACCACAACCATCTTACTTTGTCCTAGGTATAACTGCAGCCAGTGGAGAGTTTTCCCCTCAATTCCCATTGACTTCAGTTTTACTGGGCTCCTTGATGCCACACTCGGTCAAATGCTGCCTTGATGTCAAGGGCAGTCACTCTCACCTCACCTCTGGAATTCAGCTCCTTTGTCCATGTTTGGACCAAGGCTATAATGAGGTCTGGAGCCAAGTGGTCCTGGCGGAACCCAAACTGGGCAGCAGTGAGCAGGCTATTGATGAGTAAGTGCTGCTTGATAGCACTGTCGATGACACCTTCCATCACTTTGCTGATGATGAGAGCAGACTGATGAGGCGGTAATTGGCCGGATTGGATTTGTTCTGCTTTTTGTGGACATACCTGGGCAGTTTTCCACATTGTTGGATAGATGCAAGTGTTATAGCTGTACTGGAACAGCTTGGCTAGAGGCGTGGCTAGTTCTGGAGCACAAGTCTTCAGCAAGGCAGCCGGGATGTTGTCGGGGCCCATAGCCTTTGCTTTATCCAGTATGCTCAGCCGTTTCTTGATATCACGTGGAGTGAATCGAATTGGCTGAAGACTGGCTTCTGTGATGGTGGGGACCTCAGGAGGAGGCCGATATGGATCATCCACTTGGCACTTCTGGCTGAAGATGGTTACAAATGCTTCAGCCTTGTCTTTTGAACTCACGTGCTGGGCTCCACCATCATTGAGGATGGGGATATTCATGGAGCCTCCTCCTCTCGTCAGTTGTTTAATGGTCCACCACCATTCACGACTGGATGTGGCAGGACTGCAGAGCTTTGATCTGATCCATTGATTGTGCGATTGCTTAGCTCTGTCTTCAGCATGCTGCTTCCGCTTTTTAGCATGCATGTGTTGCAGCTTCCCCAGGTTGGCACCTCATTTTTAGGTATGCCTGGTACTGCTCCCGGCATGCTCTTCTACACTCCTTATTGAACCAGGGTTGATCCCCTGGCTTGATGGTAATGGTAGAGTGAGGAATATGCCGGACCATGAGGTTACAGATTGTGGTGGAATACAATTCTGCTGCTGCTGATGGCCCACAGCACCTCATGGATGCCCAGTTTTGAGCTGCTTGATCTGTTCTGAATCTATCCCATTTAGCACGGTGGTAGTGCCACACAACACAATGGAGGGTGTCCTCAGTGTGAAGACGGGATTTTGTCTCCACAAGGACTGTGCAGTGGTCACTACTACCAATGCTATCATGTACAGATGCATCTGCGACAGGTAGATTGGTGAGGATGAGGTCAAGTAGGTTTGTCCCTCGTGTTGGTTCTCTCACCATCTGTCGCAGGCCCAGATTGGCAGTTATGTCCTTCAGGACTCGGCCAGCTCAGTCAGTAGTGGTGCTACCGAGCCACTCTTGGTGATGGACATTGAAGTTCCCCACCCAGAGTATATTCTGTGCCCTTGCTACTCTCAGTGCTTCATCCAAGTGATGTTCTACATGGCGGAGTACTGATTCATCAGCTGAGGGGGGGCAGTAGGCGGTAATCAGCAGGAGGTTTCCTTGTCCATGCTTGACCTGAAGCCATGAGACTTCATGGGGTCCGGAGTCAATGTTGAGGACTCCCAGGGCCACTCCTTCCTGACTGTATACCACTGTGCCGCCACCCCTGGTGGGTCTGTCCTGCCGGTGGGACAGAACAGGACATACCCAGGGATGGTGATGGAGGAGTTTGGGACATTGGCTGAAATGTATGATTTTGTGAATATGACTATGTCAGGCTGTTGCTTGACTAATCTGTGGGACAGCTCTCCCAATTTTGGCACAAGTCCCCAGATGTTGGTGAGAAGGACTTTGCAGGGTTGACTGGGCTGGGTGTGTCGTTGCCGTGTCCATAGCTGGTGCCGAGGTCGATGCCGGGTGGTCCGTCCGGTTTTATTCTTATTGTTTTTTGTTGCGGTTTTTTACAACTGAGTGGCTTTCTAGGCCATTTTAGAGGGCAGTTAAGAGTCAACCACATTGCTGTGGGTCTGGGGTCACATATAGGCCAGACCAGGTAGGATGGCCGATTTCCTTCCCTAATGGACATTAGTGAACCAGATGTGTTTTTACGACAATCCGATAGTTTCTTGGTCACCATTACTGATACATCGTTTTTTTTTAATTCCAGATTTATCTAATTAACTAAATTTAAATTCCCCAGCTGTCGTGGTGGGATTTGAACTCATGTCTCCAGATTGTTAGTTCAGGCCTCTGGATTACTAGTCCAGTAGTAAACTAAAGGGTACAATCCTAAAGTGGGTGCATGAACAGAGAGACCTAGGGGTATATGTGCACAAATCATTGAAGGTGGGAGGGCAGTTTGAGAAAGCAGTTAAAAAAGCTTACGGGAGCTTGGGCTTCATGAATAGAGGTATAGAGTACAAAAGCGTGGAAATTATGATGAACCTGTATAAAACACTGGTTCGGCCTCAACTAGAGAATTGTGTCCAATTCTGGGCACCGCACTTTAGGATGGATGTGAAGGCCTTAGAGAGAGTGCAGAAAAGATTTACGAGAATGATTCCAGGGATGAGGGACTTCAGTTACGTGGATAGACTGGAGAAGCTGGGTTGTTCTCCTTAGAGCAGAGAAGATTGAGAGCAGATTTGATAGAGGTGTTCAAAATCATGAAGGGTCTGGACAGAGCAGATAGAGAGAAACTGTTCCCATTGGCAGAAGTGTCAAGAACCAGAGGACACAGATTGAAGGTGATTGGCAAAAGAACCAAAGGTGACATAAGAAAATACTTTTTTACTCAGCGAGTGGTTAGGATCTGGAATGCACTGACTGAAAGGGTGGTGGAAGCAGACTCAATCGTAGCTTTCAAAAGGGAGTTGGATAAGAGAGAAAAACATTTGCAGGGCTACAGGGAAAGGGCGGGGGAGTGGGACTAGCTGAGGTGCTCTTGCAGAGAGCCGGCATGGGCTCGACAGGCCGAATGGCCTTCTTCCGTGCTGTAACCATTCTATGATTCTATGGGGTAAAAATTGAGTCGCGCCCCATTTGGGGCGCTAACCTCGCCGGGGCGCGACTTTTAGCGCCCCGAAAAAATTAGCGGCCCCGCGCCGGAACTTCAGTGGTTGCGCCCCAAGAGGGAAGCGGGGCGCAACTGGAAGCAGCCCGCATCCCTCTTGGGGCGCTGCGAGTGAATATCCTGGCACTACGTGCCGTGGTATTGCAGGCCTTCCTCCCCTTCTTAAAGGGGAGGGACCCTGCGCAGCGCGAACCGGGGCCCAGCTGGGCCCCCAGGGATCGGGAGTGCCGGCAAAAGAGCCCGGCACTCAAGAGAAGTGCCGGGCTCATGGAGCGCAGTCGGCACTTCACGGTGGGGGGGCTTCACGGGGGCCGGGGGCAGGTGCTGGCAGGCGGCCAGCAACAAAAATGGCCGCCTGCCACCTCCGCTTTAAATATCGCCGCCCCGGCCGCACGTACGCCTCCCTGAACCCGTCGGACATAGCGTCTGGCGGTAAATCAGGGGGCGCGACTGAAGATCACGGCCGGGGCGCGAGCGGGGTGCTGCGCACGGCGATGACGTCATCGCCGGTGGCGCAGCGCCACAGGGCGCTACCGGCTGCCGCCGCCGCTAACCTCCCACTAAATTTTTCGGGAGGCGTGGGCGGCGCTGCGCCCGGGCATTAGCTGCTTTACGCCCCATTAGCGCCCTCTTAAGGCGCTAACGGGAGGCGCAAGCAGCTGAATTTTTCCCCCTATGATTATATGATCATCCAGGCTGACACTCCAGGGCAGTGCTGAGGGAGTGCTGCACTATCGGTGGTGCCATCTTGCGGACAAGACATTAAGCTGAGTCTTCCCTCTCAGGTGGCCTGAAAGATCCCACGGCACTATTTGAAGAAGAAAGCAGTGTCCTGACCAATATTTATCCCTCAACCAACACCTAAAACAGATAGTCTGGTCACTTATTTAATTGTTGTTTGTGGGACCTTGCTGTGCACAAATTGTCTGCCGCATATCCTACATTACAACAGTGACTACACATAAAAAGTACCTCATTGGTTGTAACATGCTTTGGGACACACTAAGGTTGTGAAAGATGCTATATAGATGCAATTTCTTTCTTTGACATCCTGAGGAAGTAATAAGGTCCTATATAAATGCCAATTTTTTCTTTACTTCACAGAGAGAGTGGCAAATGTGTGAAACAGACTGTTAAATGGATATTAAGTCACTTGAGAAGTGTGAAACTGGCAATAATAGCAGTTAACTCATCAACAACAATTTTCATTTATATAGTGTCTTTAACGTAGTAAAACAGGAGCTTTATCAAACAAAGACACATAAGGAGATATTAGGGTACATGAAGAAAAGTTTGGTCAAAGAGGTAGGTTTTAAGGAGCGTCTTAAAGGAGGAAAGAGAGGTAGCGAGGTGGAGAGGTTTAGGGAGGGAATTCCAGAGCTTAGGGCCTCGGCAGCTGAAGGCACGGCCGCCAATGGTGGAGCAATTAAAATTGAGGATGCGCAAGAGGCCAGAATTGGAGGAGTGCAGATATCGTGGAGGGGTATAGGGCTGGAGGAGGTTACAGAAATAGGGAGGGGCGAGGCCATGGATTCAAATTTAATAAACTCAGGATGGTGAATTTCTAGCCATACATATGTACCCAAAGTGTTACTGTTACCCCAGTCTGGGTGAATTTTGATCGCAGTTAAAAACCTGGGAAATTTCACCTGGAAGAATCTCAGTGCTAATTGAGTTAAAAAAGTTATGAACTCTGAAAATATCAAAAATAAAAAATATATGTGTCTTATGACAAAAGAACCAGAGCTGATTGTTATGATCTGGAATGCACTGCCTGAAAGAGATTCAATAGGAACTTTCAAAAGAAAATTGGACATATACTTCAAAAGGAAAAAATTGCAAGGCTATGGGGAAAAAGCAGGAGAGTAGGACTAATTGGATAGCTTTTTGAAAGATCTGGCACAAGCACGATGGGCCGAATGGCCTCCTTCTGTGCTGTATTATTCTATGATATCACTGTGTCTCACAGGGGTTGATAGTTCAAACTAATCGCCTGTGTCTCAGTCCATAGATTGAAATTCTACATATAGATATCTGGGGTGAAATTACCCTGCACAAGACTAGCATTAATACCACTTATTTTAAACAGTATAGTGCCTCTGTTTAAATAGCAGAGGTATTTTTAATGAACAAGTTCATGTTTTCATACAATTCCACAGTACAATTCCATTCTGATCAACATATATGTTCTATATGTTTGGCCCAGAAATAATCTGCCGTCTAATAATTTTAGGCATCCTTAGCTAGCCAACAACTATCTGTAGCTAATCCAATTTCACTGCATGATATGATCAATTTGCCTCTGTCAATACATAGGGCTGGATTTACCAACCTTGGCGGGCGACATTGGTGGTGGGTTCTGACCTCACTGCCAGTTCCAGCCTGTTGTGTAGAATGATGTTCCCCTGATTGTGCTTGTTAAGCCTGCCCTGCGCATTTGCCGGCCAATTGAAGGAAGCGGGTCTGATGACGTCATCTGATGACGCATCATCAGCCGGTTTCCTTAAAGGGACCATGGCCAAATTTATTTTGACATTGGTGCTGTCAGTGTTCTGCAGCATTGAGGTGCTGCAAACACCGACAAACACTGTACAGAGGTGCACGGCTGCACCCAGGCTCTCCCATGACTCCCTCCATATGCTTATGGATGTTGTCAGGAGGACCAGGCTGCAGTGGCGCAAACCTTTCAATGATCTCAGTGGATCACAAAACGTTACTGCCAAGCCACACTCAACCTCATCCTGCTGTGACACCCATCACATCCCCATCACTCTGCCTTCCCTACCCTACTCCTGCACATCCTTACTCACACCAACTTACCTTGCACCTCCTCCCATCCCTCTCTATCTACATTATCACCTTCTCATCTCACTAGCCACACTCACCCTCATCCTAGTGCAATCATAACAATTAACAACACACAAGTGTAGGCACTTGGGTGTTTTATGCAATGTTCATGTAAAGTTTCTGTGAATGTAGTGGCAAACATTGAAACCTTTACTTTCAACACTTGGACAGATTTGTGTGCACCTTTGGAAGTGGCTTAGTGAGCTGCAGTGAATGGTGAGACACAACGGTACCCCCCACAATGGTGATGAGTGTGAAAGGAATAGCTTGGGCATTGTAGGGATGCTTTATGGTGCTGGTGTGGGGTGGTGCAAACCCGGCACATCATGTGGCAGCCAGGGTGTACAGTGTCAAGTGAAGTAAATGTGACCATGGTGAGGCCATCCCTGGCCTCCCGGGCAGCAATGCGTTCGGGTACTGATGCCCTGTGTCCTGTGCAGCATCAGGTGATTGCGGAGAAGGT
This sequence comes from Squalus acanthias, assembly GCA_030390025.1. NCBI lineage: Eukaryota > Metazoa > Chordata > Chondrichthyes > Squaliformes > Squalidae > Squalus > Squalus acanthias. The sequence continues at coordinate 102,916,288 of CM059432.1, forward strand.
TGGTGTTATTGTTGGTGATGCTGGTGTGCCTGGTGCTGCTGGAGTTGGGGCTGATCGTGTTGGGATTCTGAGGACCAAGGTGAGAGAGTTTCAAGGGCACCGATGCTGATGGAATAGATGGCAGGTGAAGTAGAGATGACAGAAGTGATCTGTCAATGGTGGGAGAGGTAATGAGGTCAGACGGCATGGAGACTTGTGTAAAGACTTGCAGCATTCTCAATCTGTAGTGGAAATGCAATTTAGAGAAGCTAGTGGCTAAGGGAAGATATCTGATTCAGCTGCGAGCTTTGACTTGACATTTGAAGCTCTCAACTCATCAGCTGAAACAATGGCCAGTTCTGCCTCAGCTTCACTGAAGAGGTCTAGGCACAGCGGAAACCAGTGGGTGACCTGTCAAAATCAAAAAGCTGGGAATAAAGCATTGGAAACAAGCCACTAATGATTTCAATTGCCTCCCCAGCCGCTGTGTGTCAGGTCTGCTCGGCGCTGGCAGGCCCGACATTGGGAAAGGTGCGTGGCGGTGGGTTGACAGCAGAGTCCCGACCCGCTGTCAAAAAAAAACACTTTCCCACCCGACCCGCCACCGATCACACCTGCTGACCCCGCGGAAAATTCCCCCCATGTAAACTTAAACAATGAATAATAATATAGAATGTAATTTTACATTCAGAAGCAAATACCAACAAAACAGTCCATTGTACTTATTCAAAGATGCAATTTAATCACTGAAAAGTAAAATCCATTAAAATAATTTTAATCTTAAACTACATTCCATAGAAAATTCTTTGAAAAATACTGTGACCTTCTATTATGTTGTCGGGAAAAGAACTTGTGTGGCTGTGTGGAGAAAATGTACTATGTGAGGAAAATCAGTTATCTACAGAGGATTTTAATTAGTTTTCATCAATCTAAATGCAGAGACTTTTGCTTCAATACAAAATTCTTTCTTGCTTTTGGTGGTCATACAAGGCAGGGTTTTATTGGTACCTTTTGTGCCTGTGGTAACTGCCAATACTAAAGTATTGAATTTACACTGTGGGTAATGGTTACAAGTGCTTAACATGTTTGGCTGAAATTAGTGTCGCCACTATTTCAGCAGTAGCGGGTGAAACTTCAGATGAGCATGTTAAGCAGATGTATCTATTATCCCACAGTGTAATTTCAAGGTCTAAGCAGAATCTCATTTGTCACGGCACTGGAAATCCATTTTATTTGGCGGCATGAATTGAAAAATAGCTCCGAATGAAAATGCAAAAATGTAATATAAACATACTTCCAATACACCTTTGCACTATGCAATTCAAATTTTTTTTTGCATAATTTTGCTTGATGGAATGGTTCCATCAAAGGTTTATATATAGCCACTTGCCAATTAGTATTTGTTTTCATAAAAGTGTTTAGTGCTGGCAAAGTGCCCAATATCCATTCAAAAGCCTTGTACCATCCATAAATTAGTCACTTTTAATTATATACAGGTTCAGAACATTTTGCAAGGGGAAGGGGGAACAGCCAGAGTCATGGTCCATGTTGGAATCAATGACATAGGTAGGAAAAGGGTTGAGGTCCTACAAACAGAGTTTCAGGGGTGAAGGAGAAGGTTAAAGAGCAGAACCTCAAAGGTAGTAATCTCTGGATTACTCCCAGTGCCACATGCCAGTGAGTATAGGAGAAGTAAGATAATACAGGCTAATGTGTGGCTGGAGAAATGGTGCTGGAGGGAGGGCTTCAGATTCCTGGGGCATTGGGACAAATTCTGAGGCAGGAGGGATCTGTTCAAGATGGACAGGTTGCACCTCAACAGGGCTAGGACCAATGTCCTCATGGGGAGGTTAACTAGTGCTGTGAGGGAGGGTTTAAACTAATTTGGCAGGGGGGGATCGCCAGGATGAATCATTAGAGAGGAGATACAAGGTGCACAGAGGACTGGGAGAGAAAAACAGCATTAGAATAAAGAGTAGTTCAGAAATAGGAGGAATAAGACAGGAGGGAAATGCAAGGCAGACTAAGATGGGTTTGATGTGCATGTGTGTAAATGCACAGAGCGTGGTAAATAAGGTTGGTGAACGGCATGCACAAGTAGCCAAATGGGATTATGATATAGTGGCAATAAAGGAGACCATTTTGGAAACAGTGATCACAATATCATTAGATTTAGAGTAGTTATGGAAAAGGACAAGGAAAATCAAGCGTGAAAATACTCAACTGGAGGAGGGCTAATTTCACTGAGTTAAAAAGGGATCTGGCCCAGATGGATTGGAATCAAAGATTGGCAGGTAAAACAGTAAATGAGTCAGGGGAGGCCTTCAAAGAGGAGACGGTTTGAGTACAGACTGGACACATTCTCACGAGCTCCCTGGATGACTATAGATATATGGCTAAAAATTCGATTAGGCCTGAAAACGGGCGTGGGGATCGCCATTGGCCTGCACCCATTGAAAGTAATGCAGGCAGCATGCAACATCCGCGTTGCCTGCTTATTAACATTGTTGATGTGTGCTCAGCAGAGGGACAAAGTTCATGCGAGGCTAGCTCTACTTAAAGCTAGCCTCCACTTTTAAAGGCAGTCTGCACCTTTTAAAGGGGAGGTGCATTCTGCATTGAGTAGCTGCTGGAACAGGTTGTCAAAACAACTGTTACTCAGTTATGGCTCAATGGGGCATGAAAGGGTATCACAATTCTCCAACGCAGCACTAGAGGCCTCAGAGCAGGGATTAGAACAGAGAAGACAGGTCCTCTGCCCGCAGAAGGCCAGGAGGCCCTCCAGACTCACAGTCAGAAGGTAGTGGGAGCAGATAGCTGAAGCAGTCACTGCCAGCAGTCTTGCCCCGAGGTCCTGGATCCAGTGCCGAAAGAAGTTCAATGACCTCACACGACTGGTCAAAGTCAGTGAATACATCTTCAAAAGCTGTTTTGCACCAACTGCACCACTAGCCTCACACACTGCTCAATGCACCACACCCCCATCACTTACCGACCAACAATCTATCAATCACAACTCATACCTTACATTCAGAGCTTCAACTCACCCTCACACACTTACCACTGCTGCAAGCCTCACACCCACATCTCACAGCACACACTGCCACCTATTCAACCAAGACAGGCACATCATCCAAACACATTGCATCACACTCACTGACACACTTCCCTTTCTCTTGTAGGCCAAGGTGGCTCATAACAGTAGAGAGCAGGAACAAACAGGCGGGGGCAAGCATGACTGCACAACCTAACCCCCATGGAGGAGACGGTGCTGGAGATCATTGTAGGGGCCATCACTGAGGCCATGGCACAGGGTGAGGCTGAAACCATTGATGATGATGGTATGCTCATACCTAATCCTTCTTCTAACATCCCACTTCCCCTTCATCCCACAATCGCTTCTCACTTACAAGCTGCTGATAGTGTTTGAATGGACATCTTATTCCCCCCATATCCTCACCACAATCCAACAGTTGTGCCTTTCTCCTTTCAGATACCCAAGAACTCCAAACTGCCCAGCCAGTGCAGGAAGAGCAAGAGGAGGGTGATGGAGAAGCTGAGACACCCTCACTTGATCTCACACTCCTGGGCACCAGCTCAGAAAATGGCACTGCATGTACTTTTGAGGGTAGTATAGGGGTGGGATCCGCATGTGATGAGTCACTGGGCACAAGTGGGCTGCAGCCAGGCCAGGGGGAAAGGGTAGCACAGGTGCCAGCTCCCCTGAGGGTAAGGTTGCACACGAATTCTGCTGCACAGGACTCAGATGAGGACCTCAATGTGTAAGGGGGTTTGCGTGGCTCTGTGCTTAGCCTGGGTGCTAGTGCGGGGTTAGGCCTTGTTGCCTGTTCTGGTCTCCAGGCAGCCTGGTAACACTAAACACCTGTGAGTGGTTCGACCCACTCGCCCTTACGGTTCTGACACTGGACTTAGGTGCGAGAGCAATAATGCAGAGAAAACTCAGGTAGACCCGGTTGAATAGTGCGAAATGGAAAATCTTTATTGCATATTATTCAAGATTACGAAGTACATGTCATAAGCACAGATTAATGACAGTACAAACTTACATACATTTATGCAGCTAGGTTTAGGGAAACGAGGAGCGCACGACACATCGAAAAAGGGGACACACATTATAATTATCCTTAAAACATAAACCCTCCCCTATCAATACCTGTCCTAATCTAGATTTGTAGGACCGAGACTCATGCTCACCACTCGGGACAATTCGGAGAATTCCAAAACTCTGCTCGGATGTTTTCACCGCAGCACCTGACTATCCACGTGTTGATCAGGGGTCTCTGTACCCCACTTGTTTACTCGCTTCTGCTCCGGCTAGCAGGCTGGACCGTCTGCTGTCATGAAGATCTGTGTTGACCTCGGAACTCTGATAAAACTCAAAGAAGAGTCTCCCTATGCCCGGCACCAGTTAGCCGGTAAAATTCAAAGAAAAGTCTTTCTGGACCGACACCAGTTGTGGAGTAGCCGATAGAATTCGAAGAAATGGTTAATCGATTTTCGGGCGCGGTCGGGGTTTACTGACCGCGGCGGCACGTGTAGTCGTCTTCTTCTCTTCTCTTCTCATCTCATCTCATCTCATCTCCTCTCGGGCCTTCGGTTCCAACACCGTTTACCGACTTCTCGGGATGGTGCGCCCGCTTATCGGCCTTCGCAGTCCAGCTCTCCACAGATCTTCGCGGCAAGCCACGAGGTTGACTCCCGGAAAATCAGTGGATCAGAGAATGAGAGTCCAGAGCTCCAGTCGGTGGTAAAGAATAAGAGAAAGATGGACGTTTAGACACTACAGTTTATAGTACTGTAATTCCTTATCTCCCGCCCAATCTTTAATGTTCATCTTTTGTCATGTTTTGGCGCTCAAACTTCTTGTATGGGGTGGTACTTGTCGTTAATGGGTTACGGTGACACTTGTAACTGTCTGAGTACCCGTTAATATTTCTCCCATTGTGGAACTGGCTAGTAGTCTCCCTGGAGGGGTTTTGGGGGCTTCCAAATGCTTGCTGTGAGTACCCGCGAACGGCTCTCTCATCGTAGAGCCGTGGGGAATTTGCATATCAATGTCTTTGGATGGGTCCTTGATCGCCCAGTACAATAGCCCTTGTTTGTACCTGGAAGACCGATTCCAGTATTTATGTTTAAAATGCAAACCCATCGCGTCTTGTCATTATCTCAAATGTGCTGAGTCCTGTCCGATCTTGCTGAAATGTTTATTGAAACGCCATTTTGTCTGCCTACTGAAAGTCTAGAACCTTCTGCCACGAGGCGTGGTGACCATTTTACAGGCTGCTTGTGTCCTTTTTGAAACATGACAGCATTTTGCTGAAATAAAGCTGTTTATACGAAACTTTATGTCTCCTTATTATTATAAAATCGCGATAATTTTGCGAATTCTACAAATGGGACAGCCTTTAGAAACAGGGTGGTGGGCTTGCACACAGAAATGTTTCATGCAATGGCTGGCCTGCCCAAGAGCCTCTTGTCACTGTCAAGGAGCATGGAGGAGTCCAGCTCCAACATTGCATGGGGCGTTGCGTGGATCTTGGAGCCCATGATTTCTAGGATGGAAGTGATGGGAAACTCCATTAGAGAACTTGTGGACCCATCCATGATGCTGGGTGTGATGGGCGATGTTGCAGCTTCCATTGCAGCACAAGCGGAAGCGACCCAAGGTCTGAGTGCTGCAGTAGAGGCTCAGACCTCTGCCCTGCTGGCTTAGTTTGCTGCCATGCAAACTCAGACTGCTGCCATCGTGGCTGGGTCTACGAGTGTGGAAAGGTGCGTGCAGGGTCTCACAGCACTCCAGCAATCTGTGCTCCAACAGATGAGGCACTGCCCCAGGGGAGTGGCAGTGGCTCCATGGAGCAAGAACCTGCTGTCCTCTCTCAGGATGACTGCATTCGTACTCCCACCCCTGCCACTCTGCGAGTGCCATTGCAGTTGCCTGTCAGCCAGCCAGCCCAGACTGCTGCCGCCCATGCCGAGGTGGTGCAGTCTACAGCTGGGCCTTCTTGGACCAGAGCTGCTTCAAGTTGTCCTGCAAGGCCATCTGCAGCTTTACCCACAGAAAGTCAGCAGCCTTCCACCAGCCATTCAGCACCCACTGGGGGAGCACTTCGTAGGAGCACTAGAATAGGCAAAGGAACATGAAAGACAGACACTAAGGGAATGCACAAGGGTGATTAGTTGACTTTGTAATGTAATATTAGAATTATTAATTTATAAATTATGTTTGGAGTGTTTGTTTAGTGGTGGCTTTCATTTCAGCATTGTGCCCAAGAGAATGCTGTGATGTTCTGTGACAGAGGGATGGTAAGGTGGGGAAGTGTTGAGCAACGGGGATCTGGGGTTTCAGTCTGAGGAACGGAGTCTGATGATGCACTCACGGACTGCCCGCCTGGAACGGAGATTTGCAGGCTGCTTCCTCCCTTCCTCCTCCTCCAGAGGTGGTCGCGGAACCCATGGCGGCATGGGCTGCGCCCTCATGATGGCAAATTTGTGGAGGATGCAGCTCACCACCACAAATTAGGACACCCGTTCTGGTGAGTGCTGAAGAGCCCCTCCTGAGCTGTCAAGGGAGTGGAACTGTTGCTTGAGCACCTTGATGGTCTGCTCGATGAGGTTCCTCATGGCAACATGGCTGTCATTATATGATTGATGACCATAAGTGGTGGGGTTGCGGAGGGGCGTCAACAGCCAGCTGTAGAGCGGATATCCCTTGTCACTGAGCAGCCACCCTCGGGTTCGACGTGGTGGCTGGAAGATTGCTGCCAAAGTGGACTGGCGCAGGATGAATGTAACATGATTGCTGCCAGGATACCGGGCATTCACCATCATGATGTGCTGGGCGTGGCCGCACACCAACTGCACATTAAGATAATGGTAGCCTTTGTGGTTACAGTAGATCTCAGCATTGATATGCAGCGGCCGCAAAGCCACGTGTGTGCAGTCAATGGTGCCCTCCACCATGGGGAAGCCCGATATCCTGGCAAAGGCATGACCACGCTTTTCCTGCTTCTTTCTGTTCAGAGAGAAGACAATGAAGGCCCTTCTCCTGGAGTACAGAGCCTCTGTGGCCTCCCGGATGCAGCGATGGACGGCGAACTGCGATATGTTAGCTATGGAAGGATGCGCTGGCGAATATATTCATCACCATGGTCACGTTGAGGGCCACCGGCAGTGCTGTTGTCACCCTGCTCTGAGGCTGCAGGCCTGGTTCCAAGAAGTGGCAGACTTCTTTGACTTCCTCCTTTGTTAAGCGGAGTCGCCGAATACACTGCTGCTGGCCTAGGTGGGTAAAGCCTCCTGCTGAGAGTTCTCCTCCCCCTCCTCCTCCTCCCTCTGCGAGCAGCTTGTCTTTGCTGCCTCTGCTCCATCTCCCCGTCATGCTGCAGCACGAGGGGGACCCTCATGACTGGGAGCAAGTGGTGTAGTCAGAGGCCTTCCTTTAAGAGCCAATGCTTTCCCAACGTCCAGCAGCACCCCCTGCACTCCCTGCACACTTTTCCAACTTTTTAAATGTCTTAGACCAAGACACTATTGAAATAAACTGTACAGGAACCAGTACAAAAGCAAAAAGCAACTTATCTCAAAGTTGCACTGTGTCCCTTTAAGTAGGGCTGGTGGTGGAGGGGGGGGAGCGGGGGAGGCCCTCGTGCAGCTGAATGCACATTCAGCTGTGCGTGTTTAGGAGAGGACGTACAGTGGAGCAGCAATGTCCAAAATGGAACATTGTGCCTCAAAACAGCGTTAGATGCTGATTGACGGCAGAATCTGCCTCATTTGATTTTTTCCGGCGTACGCGCGTCCCACCCATGCTATCACCCTTCCCAAGATGGCAACCAACGCGGGCCATGCTGGAAGTGAATGGAAGCGAGGTGGCCACCATTTATTACTTCAAACCAGCCATAACAGCTGGCGCCAAGATGCTGAATTTCGTGGCCATAGAGTACAAAAGCAAGGAGGTTATGCAAAATCTTTATCAGCCACTGGTTAGGCCTCAGCTGGAGTATTGTGTCCAATTCTGAGCACCATACTTTAGGAAAGAAGTCAAGGCATTAGAGAGGGTGCAGAGGAGATTTACTCGAATGGTTCCAGGGATGAGAGACTCGAGAAACTGAAGTTGTTCTCCTTAGAGCAGAGAAGGTTAAGGGGAGATTATCATCAAAGATTTTGATAGAGTAAATAAGGAGACGTTGTTTCCAGTGACAGATGGGTCAGTAACCAGAGGACATAGATTTAAATAATTGTAAAACGAACACAAGGCGACATGAGGAATTTTTTTTATGGAGCGAGTTATGATGATCTGGAAGGCACTGCCTGAAAGGGTGGTGGAATCAGATTCAATAGCAACTTTCAAAAACGAATTGGATATATACTTAAAAAGGAAAATTTTGCAGGGCTATGGGGAAAGAGCAGCGGAGTGGAACTCATTAGATAGCTCTTTCAAGGAACTGCCACAGGCAAGATGGCACGATGTGCTGTGACATTCTATAATTCTATGATTCTATAATTCTATGATTCTATAATTCTATGATTCTATAATGGGATTGAATGCCTCAAATTGGACTGATCATTGGTGTAGGTAAGAATTTCTGCAATTCTCAAGTTATTTAACCTTTTATTGTGTTGCTAGCATGTTCTGTTCTGCATTAAAATACAATTCTTTATCCCTGCTTCCCTCCATAGTGGTATGGCATGAAAATTCTGTCTTGATGCTAATTGCCAAATGATTAAAATCAGAGCAGTGTTTAGCACAGTGCTAAATAGCATTAGGCCCATAGATCATGACAGTAACATTAATTAGTGGTGGCACAGTGTTAATAAAATGTACCCAGAGAATTAAACAAGTCTCTTTTGGTGAGTGCAGCCTTCATCAAGCAAAGTCTAACAACAAATCAAATAGGCATATCTTGAAACATGGATATATGAATGTATTGAAATTTCATATGTTGTAGTTCATTGAACAATACTACTATTCTACTGATATGCACCTACAAAATATTATGTCCTGTTTATTAAAGTATAAATGCACATGGAATTTCTTCAGAAACTTAAGTAATGCGGTCAGATCTAACATTCACTGCAGACAGAAATATGATAATGAGTGGATAAGTCAGTGGTTCAAACTTGCTGTTAATTAACAATGAATGGATAATACTTTGAGTCTGCATATATGTATGTGTGGGTGAACAATCTCAAATGGGTGGCAGTGCATCTATCTGAGAGGCATCTTATTGGCAACAGAGAGACTGGCAGTTGGCTAGCTTTGAGTAAATGGTGGCCAGGCAGCAGTATGAAATCATGTAAATATTGAAGATTATGATTGCAAAGATTGAAAAAAATATATTGGCCCGTAATTTGCGGTCAGCGGGTAAGCGAAGGTGTTCGCCGTTGGCCCCGAAGTAAGCTTCGCACAAAGATCTTGCGATCTCTGTGTCGAGAAGTTCGGGTTTTCCGATGTGTAATCAAATCAATGGAATATAGTGGGGATTCCCTTGTGTGAGCTGCTGTGACATCAACAAGCTGTCTAAGCAGCCAATCAAAATGCAGAATTCTCACAGACAGCAAACAAGGAAGTGAGTAAGTTTTTAAAATTCTAACTTTTTAAAAATGTTAGAGAGAGCAAAACATAGATTGGGGCACTCACATTGGGAAAAGGCAAACCTGAAATAATGATGAACAAGCTTTAAAAAATATATTTTTTTATAGTTTCTTAAAAATGTTAATTTTTATTAAAATTGATAAATTTGACACTGCACAAAATTAAAATTAGTTTTTCAGGTCCATAACCTTTGGTTAGCAGTCAATACACTGTTAAAAGCCCAGTTACACCTAATTCATTTTGGGTCTAACTTTTAGTGAGGTATTCAACAGCATAATTACTGCGGAAGAGCTGCAGTTTTCCTCAGTTTCCCTGATTTGAGTTGTTTCACTGATTGCCCAGCTCTGTGTTGGGGGGGCACAGCACAGCCTGTGGAGGAGCAGTGAATGTCAGAGCACAACTTCAGGATTCCCACATGTGCCTGCGCATGCACCAAATCTAGAAGTTGCGGTCAGTTTCAAAGGCGGAATGACAGCGAACGCTGCCAGTTCGCCAATATCCGGACCGCAAATTCCGGGCCATTATAAATTCTGCCAATGACACTGTTTAATGCAATGCACATAAGATAATAGTATTTCACTGCTAGTATTTTATTTACATGATGACTATATTAGTAAATCAAGTACCAGGAATACATATTTTTAGACATTATTTGTTACGTAACTGTGACAAGCTATTTGACTAATGCTAAAGGCTCATATGCTGCACTTGTTCTTCATCCTCAATCATGATTAATGGTAGGAATTATCCACTTCTGGATTCTTGATTACATACTTTGTTTTTTTAAATTGTACTTTTTTATTTATAATATAATGAGAGAAGTCAAAAGTTAAATGGTTTATATAGGGTTTGTAAATTATATTACTTGTGACTAATTTTGTTCAAAGCAAGTACAGATTATAAAGCCTACAGCTTGCAATCTCAAGCACCCACTCACTATACATTCCATCTGATAATAACAGCTGGAACAAGCCAGCAAGGGAGGGAAAATATGTTAAAGAAGAAATAGCCTATTCATTTTAATACCCTTTACATAACAAGTGTGCTCAGTAAGTTTATGGAATAAATTTATCCTCTTCTCCACACATGAAATTTGGAATTTATTCTGCATAGGTGAAGCAACAGCACATCTGAGACTATGGCCGGAATTACAGGCACTCAAGAGCCTTTTCCCCCCTACATTTTAAATTTCCCTGCATGGCCATGGGATCCATGCAGCTCAGGAACCACGTCTGTCAACTTGAGGCGGGAGTTGAGCGGCCATTGCTCCAGCTGATTACTTGACAGCATCAAATGTACTATAAACGCTCCCACCTCACAGTTGATCACTTTCCTCAGGCAGAAGCTGTTGCTGACTACATTCCCAGCACAGATTTAACTTTCTGCAGGCTGAAAGTCTTTCCAGCAAAGTCTCCATCCGGTCTCACCTCAATAGAAGAACCTCTGTCACCACTGACAGATTGCTTCTGTCAACTTTACTTCACCTGCCATCTATTACATCAGCATGGGTGCTGTTTATACTGTCTCGCCTTGGTCCTCAGAATTGGACCACGATGAGTCCCAACACCAGCAGCACCAGGCACACCAGCAGCACCAACAACAAAACCAACAATCTTCTCCTCAACCACCTGATGCTGCACAGGACAGAGGGCATCAGCGCAGGGCTGCACCACGCTGGAGGTGATACCCCAACACAGGGTATACAGGCAGAGGATGAACTTCCTCAACATGACTGAGCAGCACTGACAAAGGAGGCTTAAGCTATCGCACCAGGTCATCACAGACATTTGCACATTGCTGGAGCAAGACCTGCAGCCCAGAGGAGCGGGTGGACATGCCTTACCAGTGGCTGTCAAAGTCACCACCGCCCTCAACTTCCTCACCTCAGGCTCCTTCCAGGGATCTGCAGCAGACATTTGCGGCATCTCGCAGTTGGCTGCCCACAAAGGCATCACACAGGTCACCGATGCCCTGTTTGACATGTCAACCAATTATATCAACTTTGCCACTGATGAAGCCAGTGTTATTGAGCGGGCGCTCGGCTTTGCCGCTCTGGCTGGCTTCCTACGGGTGCAGGGCGTCATCAACTGCACACATGTGGCGATCAGGACACCCCATCATCATCCAGGAGTCTTTGTGAACCGCAAGGGCTTCCACTCCCTTAATGTGCAGCTTGTCTGCAACCATAGGAAGATCATCATGCATGTGTGCACCAGATTCCCAGGCAGCTGTCATGTAAGGGTTTCGTGCCTGTGTCTCAGACGGTGCTGGTGCGAGGTTAGGCCTTCGTTGTCTAATACTATTGCTTGCTCTGGTCTCCGGCCAGCCTTATTGCAATAAGCACCTGTGAGTGGTTCGACCCACTCACCCTTACGGTTCTAACACTGGACTTAGGTGCAGAAGCAGTAATGCAGAGAAAACTCAGATAGACCCGGTTGAATAGTACGAAATGGAAATCTTTATTGCATAGCGTCCAAAATCATGAAGTACATGTCATAGGCGCAAATTAACGAGAGTACAAGTATACATACATTCATAAAGCTTGGTCTATGGTAATGAAGAACGCACGGCACATCGTAAAAAGGGGAACACATTATACTTTATCCTTAATAAAACCACCCTCCCTTATCAATACCTACACTACGTCTAGATTTGTAGGATTGGGAAACATGCTCACCACTCGTGTTACTTCGGAGAATTGTAAAGTGAGGCACTCGGCTCGTTTCGCTGCAGCGCCTGACTGTCACGTGTTTGGAAGGGTCTCTGTACCCCACTTGTTTATCTTTGCTGCTGCGACAAGCAGGCTCATCTCCCTGTTGTCATGAGGAAGTCGATGGACCCAAACCGGATCGTGCAGTAACCCGTAAAGTTCAACAAAATGAGTTCTGTATTTATATTTTCGGGCGTGGTCGGGGTTTACTGACCGTGGCGGCACGTGGATTCTTCTTCTTGTCTTGTCGTTTCTTCTTGTCTCTTCGGGCCTTCGGGTCCAGACACCGTTCACCGACTCTCGGGATGGTGCACCCGGTCACTTGCCCTCGTCAGGGCGGCTCGTTCCGTTTGAGCTCCACCCAACATTCGAATAACCGTCCAGTGTGGCTAAAAGTCCAGAGTCAACAGAGTCCAGCCCTACAGAAGAGCTTCAGCCAGCGGTCGAGCAGTCAGATAAGAGACCGAATCCAGCGCATAAGAGTCCAGCCCGAGTCAAGAGAATAAGAGTCGAATCAAGAGACCGATGGACATTTGTTCATTATAGTTATAGTGCTGTGTTCCCTTATCTCCCGCTCAAATCTTAATGTTTGTCCTTTGTGTAATATTGGCGCTCAAAACTCCCAGCATGGGGCGATTCTTGTCTTTAACGGGTTTCGGTAGCACCTGAAACTGGCCAACTACCCGTTAATGTTTTCCCCATTGTTGACCCAGCCAGGATCATATGAATCGTCTCCCTGACTGGTTTTGGGGGCCCCCGAATACTTGCTTAATCACCCGTCAATGTCTCTCTCATTGTAGAGCCGTGGGGGTATTTGTGTATTGATGTGTCTGGATGGGCCTTCGATTGCCCAGTACAATGGTCCTTACTTGTGCATGGAAAACGATTCCAGCACTTATATCTTTGCTATTGTCACAAATGCAAACAGGTTGCATCCTGTCTTTATCAGTGTTTATCGAGTATGATCCAATTTTATATCGAATGTTTATTCGACGCCATCTTGTCTGCCCACTGTATTTCTGGAAGCTTCTGCCACGATGCGCGGCGGCCATTTTACAGGCTTCTGTGTCCTTTATATCATGACAGCATTTTGTTTAATAAAACTGATCAAACGAATCTGCTTCTATCTTGTTATTTTGAATCGCGATAATTGCGAAACTTTACAGTCATGACTCTTTCATGCTGTGCCAGTCCACCCTCCCTCAGGTCTTTGCACCTCCAAACATACCTTGCAGCTGGCTGCTTGGAGAGAAGGGCTATCCACTGAAGATGTGGCTCATGACACCCTTGAGGTAGCCAAGTACTGAGGCCCAGGAGAGATATAATGAAAGCACATCTCCACCAGATGTGTCATACTGCAGACAATAGGCTTGCTGAAAATGTGATTCAGATGCCTTGACAGATCTGGAGGAGCCCTTCAGTATGCACCAGCCAGGGTCTCCAGAATCGTCGTGGTCGGCTGCACCCTGCACAACATAGCACAGCAGCGAGGATTAGCGCTGCATGAGGAGCATGGCACTGAGCGCACAGCCTCTTCATAGGAGGAGGAGGAGGAGCATCAGCTGGCAGACAAGGAGGAGCAGGAGCTGGAGGAACCTGCGGTGCAGATGACACCAGCACTCGAGCACATTGCTGCCCGGGAGGCCAGGGATGGCCTCATCATGGTCAGATTTACTTAACTTTACGTAGTCCACCCAGATGGCTGCCACATGCTGCGCCAGGTTGGCAACACCCCATAACCACACCACTAAGCATCCCTACAATGACCAATCCATTCCTTTCACAGTCGCCACCATTGCTGGAGGTAACGCTGGCCTGTATTTTCCGATCGCAGGCCTCCCGCGGGCGGAGGCCTGCGATCTGGAAAAATCTGCGCCCTTACCTGAGGGCTCCCGGGAGGCGAACAGTTCCGATGCTGGGCCTCTCCAAACTGCCGGTGTGCACGTATCCCAGAGGCGCAGGTAGTTTGCAGCATCCCTGGGATCACGTGGGCCATGGGGAGCCAATCAAAGAAGGGAATCTCCCTTCATACATTTGACAGGAAGACCTGTCAAATATATGAATGAAGATCACCCCCAAAACATAGTAAAACTTTAAATAAATTTAAAAAAAAAATCACATTTTTAAAATGACTTGAAAGTACAATAAATTAACTATTTTAAACAAAACTTTAAATTTTTCAAAAAAATAATTAAAGTTTTTTACAGGGCTAAAAATAAACTTACCTTTTTTTAAAAGTATTTTTAAATGATAAATCAGTGGAAATTTTTAAAAAACTTTTTTCAACTCTTATCCTGTTAAAAGCAGGCCTTACGTCTGCTTTTACCAGGCGCAAGAATTGTAAGGGTTTTCTGCGGGCGGAGGGTCTCCAAAAAGCGGAACTCTCTGCCCACAGAGGCCCTTCTCCCGGGCAGCCGGAGGATCTGTCAAGAGCTTTCTTGACAGATCTGAAATGCCGGTTTCCAACGCATGCGCAGTGCATGCCTGAAACCGGCATTTCCGATGTCCCTACAGCGCGTACCCACCCGTAGGGATCATAATATCCGGCCCATTATGTCTGACCTTTCACTCCAACTCGCTAAGCCACTTCCAAAGGTGCACACAAATTTGTCCAAGACCGGAAAGTTTTGAAAATAAAGAAATTTATGGTTCACATTAAATAAACTGAAACATCACATCAACATTGAACAAAACACCCAAGTGGCTACCCTTGTGAATCTACTTGTGTGGCATCTTTCTCTTACGCGTGCTTCCACGTGGTGCTACCCCTGTGACTTCAGCAGAGGTCGAGGCAGCCTCCTCACTGCTGCGAATGCTTAGACATTTTTGGTGGTCGTCCTCTGGGTTTTGGAGTCTCTGATGGCCCCTCCAAAGTCTGCTCCTCCTGCGTCTATGCAGGGGCAGAGTCGGCCATCGCTGTCCGGGGAGTCATCTGGGGCTCTGACTGAGGGGGGGAGAAGTGTGAGTGCTGAGAGGAGCCCCCACTTCTATGTCCCCTCTCACCATCATCCCTCATGGGCCAACCGCACTTCCCTGCTAGCAAGGAGCTAGAAAGCAACTTACCGCACATCAGTGGGGCCATGAGGACCCGCATCTACACCGACATCCCTTCTAGAGAGGATGTCTATGAGCCTCTGCCATCTATTCTCCATAGATAGCCATCTATCCTCCATAGATACCCATCTATTGTCCATAGATAGCCATCTATTCTGCACAGAGACCATGTGCTCCTTTGAGTGGCGCATTAGCTGCTCCATGCAGGTGGCCATCCTATCCAAGGAACAGCCTACAGTAGCCATCGCCTGCGACATGGTGATGCTTATGTTGGAGATGGACTCCTCCATTCTCTGAACACTGACGGTCATCACACTCGCAAAACCTGTCAGAGCCTCCTGCACTTCTTCCTGCAGCTCCAGGATCACCCTCTTTCTGGATGGCCCCCGAGGCTCAGCGTTTGCATACAGCTGAGCAGAGCTGGGAATGTCCTGCGCCCTCCGGCGAGGAGCTCTCCACTGCTGTCCCTGTCTCCACCATCTGCTCTTGCTCACTTGTGATTTGTGACACACCAGGTGACAACACTACTCTATCTCGTGAAGGACCCACCGAGGTGTGAGTATCTGTGCTGGTGCTGGGTGTGCTCCTGTCGGCTGATGATGCGCCCTCAGAGTCTGGAGGCTCATCTGAGGAGTCGTCTTCCTCTTGCGCCTGGACAGTAGGAGGGGCTCTTGATTGAGTTGTGGGAGAGTAAAGAGATGAGTCAGATATGTCATATGTAGATTGTGTACAGAAACTATTATGCACATAATGACCATTCAATGGCTGCTGACATCAGCCCCCATATGAGTGACTGATGTATGCCATGTAGCTGTATGATATGTCATTCTGTTACCAGGTTGCTCAGATGTCCCCCTCTCTCCATCTCCCACCTCCAGGAGCTCGGCGACTCCTGCCAGCTCGAACGCAGCCTCCTCTGCTGTGGTCAGGGTGGCCATTGATGGGGGTCCACCACCAGTTCACTCCCTCTCCCTCTTATTGTGGGCTCTCTTTTCCTGCAAGGAGGGAAAGAAGGGAAGGTTGAGTGAGAGTGATGGAATGAGTATAAGGAATGGATGGGTTACAACTGTAGAGGGAGACTATGATGGAGTGGGGTGACAATTCCAAGTGGCCTCCTTGGGTTTTGTTAGTTGGCATGATTGCATTAGGATGAGGCTGAGTGTGAGGGGTGGATAGTAAGGTGGGGATATGATAATGTAGATAGAGAGAGAGGGATGGGTAGACATGCAAGGTATGTTGGTATGAGTAACAATGTGCAGGAGTAGGGTTGGGAAGACAGAGTGATGGGGATGTGATGAGAGGCACAGCAGGATAAAGTTGAGTGTGGCTTTGTACTCACCTTTCCTGATCTAATGAGATCATTGAACCATTTGCAGCACTGCACCAGGTCCTCCTGACGACATCCCTGCTGTTGACTTCCTCTGCTAATTGGAGCCAGGCTCCTTTTGTCTGCTGGGACGGTCTCTTCCTCCCATCAGCAGGGAAGAGGACCTCCCTGCATCCTCTGACTCTCTCCACAAGCATATGGAGGTAGTCATTGGAGAACCTGGCTGCAGCCCTCTGCCTCTGTGCAGCCATCTCTCCAACTGTTTGGAGCAATGAAATCCTCCAGTGTGCTGCCTGCACACTCCTAGATGAACCTTCAAATGTAATATGGCCATGGCTCCTTTAAATATACCGGCTGAAAATGCGTCATCGATGATGTCACCAGACCCAAACCTTTTAATGCGTAGGACGGGCTTAATAGGCCCCATTATCGGAAAGTCATTCTGTGGAGCGGGATAGAGCCAGCAATGGGGTTGCAACCCGCCACGGTGGTCGCCCACACCGGTCCCGCCCAAGTAGGGAAAATTCCGGCCTATCTCTTTTGGTTTCTCAAAGGCATCCTCTAAATGTTCCTTATTGATGTGCTTTACAGCACCAGTAACATATGTACAATCAGTTTAATGGAATTGAGACAGTGGGGTAGATTTTGACTTTGTGTGATAGTGTAAAACAATCGCCAGCCCATTTTACATCTCTCCTGATTCTTATTTCCATTGAAGCCAATTCGCTATCATCTGTTTTACACTATCACACAAAGTTAAAATCTACCCCAGTGAAAGTTGCTTGTCATGCAGGGGCAATGAAAAATTTGAAAACATACTTGATTTCTTTTTGGATAATGTAGCCACAATTTATTTAGTTCCCACAATTATTTTCCCCATTGTGTTAGGTCTCTGCATGCCATGCAATAATTATTGACAATGACAGGCAGGTAGCCTTCTCCAAGAGCTCTGAACATACTGCTTCAGATGGTAGGAGATGTGAAAGAGAAACTTGGGGTGACTGGCTTCCTGACTTGCCCTCCCTGATTCTGAAGCCCAGTTTTAATCCGACACTTGTTTAGGTCACATTCTGTCAAACCATTATGCATGAGCCAGCTCCAGGTGTTTAAACTACTAAATCTATCTCTCTAATCATGGTGGCAGAGTTACGGACCGATGAAAAATTGGGTCTATGTGTTTGCTGCCAAAATAATCGAGAAGGATTTAGTAATGTAAACAGTGAGAGCTGGCTCATGGACACCAGTCTCCTTAAACAAATGTCACTACAAAAGCGGCTTTAGAGAATACTTCCCTCCATTACATTGCCCTTTGCTCTCTTTCCTTTCCCACAGATCCTGGGTAAAATTCACAAGGTTGGAAATTCAGATGTAATCCAGTGCCTTCCAATGTGTGCATTTCTACGCCAACCCAATACACTACTGTTGCCACCATTAGCCTTCATATTTCACTAAAAGAAGCTCAAATTAATTCAAATCTGAACTATTAAAATATGCAAGATATGAGAATCTTTTGTTCTTTGTCAATTCTGAATTTTACATTCAAGGTGCGACATTAAAAAAAATAATTAAAATGATTGAAATTAGCATCCTTCCATAATACTGCAAAGAAAGTATATATCTATATATAGAGATATATATCTATATATCTATGTATAGATATATATATATATAGAGAGAGATTTCTATATATTTATCTATATATATATATATATATAGAGAGAGAGAGAGAGAGATATTTCTATAGAATACATCAAATGTTTAGCTCATCGTGCATAGAGCAAGGTGGAGTATTCGACCCCGAGGTGAAAGAAGTTGCACATCCCAGCTCTACGCACTTTATCCAGTTTTAACTCATTAGCTGTTACAAAGTTCTCCCCCTTGTATAGTGTAGCACTGCTCAGCAGCAGTGAGAGACTCAGGGGAATATGTTATCAAAGCTGAGGTAATTACCTCCAGCTGTCCTTATAAAACTACAATAAATTGAATTAATCGCTGAATATTTAAATGTTAGAGTATTACAGCTGTATTCAAGAAGGTACTGGCTTGTTTTCAACAGTAGGATGAAGCACACAATCTGCATTGTTGCACAAGACTTGGTGAATAACGCTGATTGTATGTGTAATCAAAGAGGTTAAAAATAGGCTGCTACATAAAGTATTATACTGCACATCTTTCAAAATGTTCCAGTTGATTTTAATAATTGCACCTGAGTTTCCATTGTATAGATACATTGTCAGGAATTCTGACAAACTGCAGCACCCCATAATTAAGTTTTACCACAGGTACATGGGAACTAAAGAAGACAACTTGTGGAAACATTCCTCACACTATACATGTTTAAGCTTGAACTGTTAGCATTACTAGGCCATTAATAGCAACATTTTGTTTCTACATCCTCCATTAGGAGCTAAACAGGAGATAAAATCACTGATCCTGTGGTCCCAGCAGGGCGCCCCGCTCGAAGAGGGTGCATTTTTGGAGATAGTTTTACAACCATGTGATGCCAGTTCTCTGACCCACACTCCCTTCAAGTGTGGCTCTGTTTCTGGAGTATGGAATTGGAGAATTAACCCTTTTATTACTGGGCAGGTCATGCATAGCTGAAGATTGGTGTTCTCAGAAGGAATTGTGGCCCTACTGCGAAAAGACCATATGGAAGTCCAAAGCTGAGATGGTGTGATTGTGTATGGGTAAACACAATGGAAAAATGACATGGGGCTAACAGATGAGGGAGCTGGCAGAAGAGAGCACAATGGAAGGCTTTTGTGATGCCTACATAGCCTGTTTATGATAACGATGATTGACTTTGCCCCAATTTTCTGGCTCCATGATTGGCAGGAATATAAGGACAGAAATGGCATGTTATTAATATCAATCCCCGCTACAAAATAGTGTTTTATAAAATGATAGTGGCTTTTCACTGATAATCTTATATCTATCTGTAGAAAAATATAATTATAGTTTCAAAGTAGGTAGCATTGATCTTAAATAAAACTGTTATATTTAATAGCTAGCCTCTGTAACATTTTAATTTGTGATTTAATTCAATATTCCAAGAGTAAAAAGTGGCATATGTAACTTCAGTCAATTCAAGAGGCTAGTACGTTATATTTCAAAATATTAAAAAATCCGTTTAGTGACCTAAAATGTACTCTTAAGTATATCATTTGGAGATGAAAACATGAGAACTATTGTAGATAGTTTGTATTTTTTTTGTTCATAGATTGTGGGAGACATTTTTTAGAAGTGACAAGGCATTGCTGCCTCATAAAAATTTCAATTGTACGGTTCTATGCACATTGTGACCTATTAATCATGATGTGGAGATGCCGGCGTTGGACTGGGGTGGACAAAAATGAGAAGTCGCACAACACCAGGTTATAGTCCAACAGATTTATTTAATTTTACAAGCTTTCGGAGCTGTCGCTCCTTCGTCAGGTAAGTTAGCAATGAGAGAATCTCCCAGAATTCACAATTTAAACCCAGACAAAATCTATTCACATTATTCGCTACAACAAAGAGCACAGCCAAGACAATGAGATGTGTCCCAGGGGGTCCAACGTGTCAAACCACCTGCTGGCTGCATATCCTGTCAATTTGTGTTCTTGTGTTAGCCTTTTTAAAAAAAAAACCTAAAAAAAAAGAACCAAAAAAACACCTGGGAAGACCGGCCATGATGTCAAGTCACGTTCTGTATCGTGACATGAACCCGATATCGCGATTGAGGCCATCCTCATGAGTGCGGAACTTGGCTATCAGTTTCTGCTCTATGATTTTGCGCTGTCGTGTATCTCGAAGGCCGCCTTGGAGAACGCTTACCCGCAGATCCGAGGCTGAATGCCCCTGGCTGCTGAAGTGTTCCCCGACTGGGAGGCAACCCTCCTGCCTGGCGATTGTTGCGCGGTGTCCGTTCATACGTTGTCTCAGTGTCTGCATGGTCTCGCCGATGTACCATGCTCTGGAGCATCCTTTACTGCAACGTATCAGGTAGACAACGTTGGCCGAGTCACATGAGTATGTACCGTGTACCTGGTGGGTAGTGTCCTCACGTGTGATGATGGTATCTGTGTCCATGATTTGGCATGTCTTGCAGAGGTTGCCGTGGCAGGGTTGTGTGGTGTCTTGGTTGCTGTTCTCCTGAAAGATGGGTAATCTGCTGCGAACGATGGTACTTTTGAGGTTAGGCGGCTGCTTGAAGGCGAGTAGTGGAGGCGTGGGGATGGCCTTAGCAAGGTGTTCGTCGTCATCGATGACATGTTGAAGGCTGCGAAGAACATGGCGTAGTTTTTCCGCTCCGGGGAAGTACTGGACGACGTAGGGTACTCTGTTGGTTGTGTCCCGTGTTCGTCTTCTGAGGAGGTCTATGCGGTTTTTCGCTGTGGCCCGTCGGAACTGTCGATCGACGAGTCGAGCGTCATATCCCGTTCTTACGAGAGCGTCTTTCAGTGTCCGTAGGTGTCCATCGCGTTCCTCCTCGTCTGAGCAGATCCTGTGTATTCGCAGGGCTTGTCCATAGGGGATGGCTTCTTTAACGTGGTTAGGGTGGAAGCTGGAGAAGTGGAGCATCGTGAGGTTGTCCGTGGGCTTGCGGTAGAGTGAAGTGCTGAGGCGTCCGTCTTTGATGGAGATTCGTGTGTCCAAGAATGAAACCGATTCTGAGGAGTAGTCCATGGTGAGTTTGATGGTGGGATGGAACCTGTTGATGCTATCGTGTAGTCCTTTCAGTGATCCTTCGCCGTGGGTCCAAAGGAAGAAGATGTCGTCGATGTATCTGGTGTACAGCGTTGGTTGGAGGTCCTGTGCAGCGAAGAAGTCTTGCTCGAACTTGTGCATGAAGATGTTAGCGTATTGGGGTGCGAATTTGGTCCCCATGGCTGTTCCGTGTGTTTGGGTGAAAAAATGGTTGTCGAAGGTGAAGACATTGTGGTCAAGGATGAAGCGGATGAGTTGTAAGATGGCGTCCGGAGATTGGCTGTTGTTGGTGTTGAGTACTGAGGCTGTCGCAGCGATGCCGTCATTGTGGGGGATATTGGTGTAGAGTGCCGATACGTCCATTGTGACGAGGAGTGTTCCTGGTTCAACTGGTCCATGGGTGCTGAGTTTCTGCAAGAAGTCTGTAGTGTCGCGACAGAAGCTGGGGGTTCCCTGTACGATGGGTTTCAGGATGCCCTCGACGTACCCAGAGAGGTTCTCACACAGGGTTCCGTTGCCTGATACGATAGGACGTCCGGGTGTGTTGGCTTTGTGTATCTTTGGGAGGCAGTAAAAGTCTCCTACGCGGGGAGTACGTGGGATGAGAGTGCGTAGGATGTTTTGAAGGTCTGGATCGAAGGTCTTGATCAGTCTATTGAGTTGGCGGGTGTGTTCTTTGGTCGGATCTGCGGGTAGCTGTCTGTAGTGTTCCTGGTTGTCCAGTTGTCGGTATGCTTCTTTGCAATAGTCCGTTCTGTTCTGTATGACGATGGCTCCTCCTTTGTCCGCTGGTTTGATGACGATGTTGCGGTTGGTCTTGAGTGCGTGGATGGCGTTGCGTTGTGCTCGGGTGACATTCTGGACTGTCTTGTGAGTACGGCTGATGAATCTGGCACAAATACCCCCACGGCTCTACAATGAGAGAGACATCGATGGGTGATTAAGCAAGTATTCGGGGGCCCCCAAAACCGGTCAGGGTGACGATTCATACGATCCTGGCTGGGTCAACAATGGGGAAAACATTAACGGGTAGTTGGCCAGTTTCAGGTGCTACCGAAACCCGTTAAAGACAAGAATCGCCCCATGCTGGGAGTTTTGAGCGCCAATATTACACAAAGGACAAACATTAAGATTTGAGCGGGAGATAAGAGGACACATCACTATAACTATAGTGAACAAATGTCCATCGGTCTCTTGATTCGACTCTTATTCTCCCGGCTGGCTCTTATCTCTGCTGACTCTTGACTCGGGCTGGACTCTTATGCGCTGGATTCGGTCTCTTATCTGACTGCTGAACTCTTATTCTCTTGACTCGCTCTTCTCTAGGGCTGGACTCTGTTGACTCTTGACTTTTAGCCGCACTGGTCGAATGTTGGGTGGAGCTCAATCGGGACGAGCCGCCCCGACAAGGGCAAATAACAGGGTGCACCATCCCGAGGGTCGGTAAACGGTGTCTGGACCCGAAGGCCCGAAAAAGACAAGACGAAACGACAAGAAAAGAAGAAGAATCCACGTGCCGCCACGGTCAGTAAAGCCCGACCACGTCCGAAAATACAAGAAAGACTCTTCATTGAAATCTACCGACAACTGGTGTCGGGTACAGGAAGACTCTTCTTTGAGTTCTACAACCGTGTCCGAGTTCTGTCGAGTTCTTCATGACAACAGGGAGTCTGGCCTGCTTGTCGCAGAAGCGAAAATAAACAAGTGGGGTACAGAGACCCTTCCAAACACGTGACAGTCAGGCGCTGCAGCGAAACGAGCCGAGTGCCTCACTTTAAAATTCTCCGAAGTAACACGAGTGGTGAGCATGTTTCCCGATCCTACAAATCTAGACGTAGTGTAGGTATTGATAAGGGAGGGTGGTTTTATTAAGGATAAAGTATAATGTGTTCCCCTTTTTACGATGTGCCGTGCGTTCTTCATTACCGTAGACCAAGCTTTATGAATGTATGTATACTTGTACTCTCGTTAATTTGCACCTATGACATGTACTTCATGATTCTGGACGCTATGCAATAAAGATTTCCATTTCGTACTATTCAACCGGGTCTATTTGAGTTTTTCTCTGCATTACTGCTCCCTGCACCTAAGTCCAGTGTTAGAACCGTAAGGGCGAGTGGGTCGAACCACTCACAGGTGCTTATTGCAAAAAGGCTGGCCGGAGACCAGAGCAAGCAATAGTATTAGGCAACGAAGGCCTAACCTCGCACCAGCACCGTCTGAGACACGAAAACCCTTACATACCTGAGTGCTCTGCAGCACGACACACGACTCATTTGTAAACAAAGTGAAATATCTGCTTTCAATGTGTTCCATAAATTAATTATGTATTTGCTAGCACTGCATCCAAAATTATTAAGACAGGGCTAGAAATTATATCCCATCTGTCCTTTTTTTTCCTGAATGGAGAAGTCAACATAATTAAAATTAATGGGCCGGATTTTCCGATCGGAGGCTTCCTGCGTGCAGATGCCTCCGATCGGGAAAAATCTACGCACTTACCTTGTAGGTCCTGAGACTTCCGATCCTGGGCCTCTCCTGGTCCGCGTGCGCAGAGGTCCAGGTATCCCAGGGGCGCAGGCAGTTCGCAAGCCATGGGCCATGGGGAACCAATCAAAAAAGGGAATCCCCTGCACACTTTTGACAGTTCTCTACGCATAGATCTGTCAAAAGTATGAATGGGGATCACTTAAAAAACAGTTAAACATTAAATAAATTTACATTAAATTAAATATATTTTTTTTAATTTAAAAAACGAATTAAAGTTTTTTACGGGTCTAAAAATAAACTTACCTTTTTTAAAAGTATTTTTAAATTATAAATTATAAAAGAGTGAAAATTAAAAAAATTTTTTTTTAACTCTTATGCTGGTAAAAGTAGGCTTTACACCTGCTTTTACCAGGCGTAAGATTTTTAAAGGTTTTCAGCAGGCGGAGGTTGTGCAGAAAGCGGAACTCTCTGCCCGCAGAGGCCCTTCTTCTGGGCAGGCATGCGATCTGTCAAGAGGATTCTTGACAGATCGCACGTGCCGGGTTTTAGCACATGCGCTTCGCATGCCTGAAACCGGCACTTGCGAGGCCCCTACGGGCGCGTACACACCTCGTATGCACCCATGGGGGTCGGAAAATCTGGCCCATTGAATATTTTGTTCAAGTTATCTTGTTTTACATGAAGATTTTCAAAAGGCCTTCGATAAGCTACCACATAGTAGACTAATGAATAAGGTCAGAGAATGCGGAGTCAGGGGACAAGTAGCAGAATGGATAGCTAGTTGGCTTCAAGACATAAAGCAGAGAGTAGGGGTATAGGGTAGCTATTCACAGTGGCAGAAGGTGGGTAGTGGTGTCCCACAAGGATCAGTGCTGGGACCACTGTTGTTCACAATTTATATTAACGATTTAGACTTTGGAATCAAAAACACAATTTCTAAATTTGTGGATGACACCAAATTGGAGGGATAGTCAATACTGAGGAGGAATGCAACAAATTACAGGAGGACATTAATAAATTTGCAGAATGTGCATATAATTGGCAAATGAAGTTCAACACAGATAAACGTGAGGTATTACATTTTGGTAGGAAGAATAGGAAGTTCACTTATTACTTGGAGGGTGTGAGTCTGGGTGGGGTAGAGAATGAAAGAAAAACTTGCATTTATATAGCGCCTTTCACGACCACCGGACGTCTCAAAGCGCTTTACAGCCAACAAAGTACTATTTGGAGTGTAGTCACTGTTGTAATGTGGGAAATACAGCAGCCAATTTGCGCACAGCAAGGTCCCACAAACAGCAATGTGATAATGACCAGATAATCTGTTTTTGTTATGTTGGTTGAGGGATAAATATTGGCCAGGACACCGGGGATAACTCCCCTGCTCTTCTTCGGGATAGTGCCACGGGATCTTTTACATCCACCTGAGAGAGCAAACAGGGCCTCGGTTTAACGTCTCATCCGAAAGACGGCACCTCCGACAGTGCAGCACTCCCTCAGCACTGCACTGGAGTGTCAGCCTAGCTTTATGTGCTCAAGTCCCTGGAGTGGGACTTGAAATCCACAACAGTTCTAGACTCAGAAGCAAGTGTGCTACCAACTGAGCCACAGCTGACACTAGAGGAGCAAAGGGATCTCGGAGTACAAATACACAAATCGCTAAAAGTAGCAACACAGATTAACAAGGCCATAAAAAAAGCAAACCAAGCACTAGGGTTTATTTCTAGAGGGATAGAATTGAAAAGTAGTGAAGTTATGCTAAACTTGTATCAAACCTTGGTTAGATCACACTTGGAGTACTGCGTACAATTTTAGTCGCCATATTATAGAAAGGATAGAGAGGCACTGGAGAGGGTACAGAGAAGATTTACAAGGATGATACCAGAAATGCGAGGGTATACATAGCAGGGAAGGATGAACAGACTGGGTTTCTTTTCGCTTGAAAAAAGAAGGCTGAGGGGTGACCATAATACAGGTCTTTAAAATTATGAATGGTTTTGATAGAGTAGATACAGGGAGAATGTTTCCACTTGTGGGGAAGAGCAAAACAAATCCAATAGGGAATTCAGAAGAAACCTCTTTACCCAGAGAGTGGTGAGAAATTGGAACTCGCTACCACAGGGAGTAGTTGAGGCAAATAGTATAGATGCATTTAAGGGGAGGTTAGATAAACATATGAGGGAGAAGGGAATAGAGGATTATGCTGATAGATTTAGATGAGGAAAGACGGGAGGAGACTCGAGTGGAGCATAAATGCCGACGTGGACTGGTTGGGCCGAATGGCCTGTTTCTGTGCCGTGATTCATTTCGAATCAACAAATTACTGTTAGCCCTAGTAGACTCAAGCTCAACATGGTACTGCTCAAAATGCCCAAAGATCATTCAGAGCTGCCAGTTCCATAATATCTAGTTTTATCGCCCACCTCCAGCATGATCGTTTATTGGTACCCCAGGTTAGTCAGAAGCAGCCTGCTGCTCATCTGTCTCTTGGTGCAGCTCTATTATATTAAAATTGAAAGTATTTCCAGAATTTGTCTTATATAATACATCAAAACAGATGTAGAGGTGCTTAAGTTACTTAATTGGCCTTATTTGGCAAAATCCTCTAGTCCCTGCAAGAAAGAGATTTAAATAATTCATATTCATGGAAGTTCTTTGATTGCTTCAATCTTTTTATCACATGGAATATCAAACTCCTTCCAGCAATTCTGAGAAGAATCTGATCTGAATGTAAAATCATTTCATAAGTATCTATAATTAAGATTAAGATATGCACAATTAAAATAGTGTGAAATTTAGTCAGCTCCGACTCCCTTCCCTCCTCTTCCCCAGTTGGATTTCTTCTAAAGAATAAATCACTAGGTTTGCCAGGTTCTATTTGTTTTCTGATTAAACATCATTGAAAGATCACTTACGTCGTAGCCAGAGAATCATCTGCTATGGATTCTCTTCCCACTCCAGCATCGTTACCTCTGGAGTTCCCCAAGGATCTATCTTTGGCCCCCCTCCTATTTCTCATCTAAATGCTGCTCCTCGGTGACATCATCCACAAACATAATGTAAGATTGCGCATGTATGCTAATGACATCCAACTCTACCTCACCACCACCTCTCTTGACCTCTGCATTTTCCCTGATTGTCATGCTGCTTGTCCGACATCCAGTACTGGATGAGCAGATATTTCCACCAACTAAATATTAGGACAGTTCAAAGCCATTGGGGTAAAAATTCAGTTGGTTGCACCTCCCGTTAGCGCCTTAAATGGGCGCTAATGGGGCGTTAAGGCGCTAACGCCCGGGCGCAGCGCTGTTTGCGCCGCTCGAGAACTTAACTTGAGATTGTGCGGTGGCGCTAAAACTTACCGCTGCGACCACCTGCGCGCGCAGATTGTGACGTCATTCTGTGGTGCAACGCCCTTGGGGCGCCCCGGAGCGGAAATTGAGTGGCGCCCCCTGCCTTACCGCCTGGCGCTTCCAACGACCGGAAGACTGGAACGTTATCAATCGGTGTGGGGCTGGGGGGGGCGCTATTTAAAGGGGGCCTCTTCCTGTCTTTTTCTGTGGTCGACATTTATGCACCACTCGTTCTGAGAGAGAGAGAGAGATTCGGAGAGAGAGAGAGAGAGACTTCTACATTGACTCAACGCTTTGTGAGGTAGTTTTGCCTAGTTCATCCTAACTTTGCTGCTACTTTCGTTGCTGTACCTCATTACTTTTCTGGCAAAGAGAAGATGGGGGCTGCAATGATTGGGGGCGTCGTCCTGCTCCAGCTCAATCGGAGGAGAGTGAGACGCAGACAGAGAGTGGCAATGATGGCCAGACGGAGGAGGCCCATCAGGCGCATGTACAGGAGAGCTTACCCTCCCAGGGTATATCGTGAACAGCTCTCCTACATCCACATGTCCGAGGAGCTGTGTTTGCGAAGGCTGCGATTCAGCAAGGAGGTGGTCACTGAGCTCTGCCACCTGCTGCAGCCAGATCTGCAGCCTCAGCTGAGGTCCAGGACGTCTCTGTCGGTGGCAGTGAAGGTCACAGTGGCTTTGAACTTCTACGCCACTGGCTCATTCCAAGCTGCTGTTGGGGACCTCGCCAATATCTCCCAGTTTGCGGTGCATCGCTGCATCCGGCAGGTCACCAATGCCCTCTTCACAAGGAGACGAGACTTCATCTCCTTCCCTATGACCCCAGACAAGCAGCATGACCGTGCTATGGGCTTTGCGAGGGTAGCGGGCTTCCCCATGGTGCAGGGCGCCATTGACTGCACGCATGTGGCTTTGCGTGCTCCGCGAGAGAATGCAGAGGAGTTCCGGAACAGAAAGGGGTTCCATTCCTTGAATGTGCAGTTGGTCTGTGACCACAGACAGGTGATTCTCGCTGTCAATGCCCACTATCCGGGCAGCTGCCACGATGCTTTCATCCTGCGCCAGAGTACTGTGGCAGAAATTTTCGAGGCACCGCATCAGCCAGTTGGTTGGCTTCTGGGGGACAAGGGGTACGCATTGAGCACCTGGCTGATGACACCGCTCCGTGCGCCAAACACCCCTGCTGAGCTGCGGTACCAGGAAAGCCAACAAGCAACGAGGAACATTATTGAGCGCACAATCGGCGTGCTCAAACAACGATTCCGCTGTCTGGACCATTCCGGAGGAGCCCTGCAGTACTCGCCTGAGCAAGTTTCCAAATTCGTAGTGGTGTGCTGCATGTTGCACAACATGGCAATCCTCAGGACGCAGCCAATGCCACCAGGCCTTGCAGCACCACAAGAGGAGGAGGAGGAAGAGGAGGAACAGGCCGAGGACGATGATCAGCAGCAGCACCAAGGCAGGAGGGCGGCCCACAATGGTCAAACTGCAAGGGCCGTCCGTCAACGACTAATAGCAAGCCGCTTCTAGGGCCCCTGCCAGTGCTACAAACACGAATCAACCCAGCACGCAACCCCTAAGCCGGCCAAGGCACCAATAATTCCAACCACCAGCCATGTATATTTTGAATACAGAAACTTATTTATTGTACAAACTCTGTGTGTGTCAATTCCTCATGACAAACTCATAGAAATAAACACAAAAAAACAGTCAATAACATAACTGGTTCTCACAACCTGGAGATAATGTCCAAAACACTAAACAAAAGTTGGGCCATGAACCTCGGCCTTTAATAAAAAAATGACCAGCATTTTGGCACACCTCCTACTTTTTACCCTTCGAGGGTGATCTCCTTCCCTTGCGCACTTCCCCCCTTCTAACCCTACTGCTCCTCCGTAATGGGACCTCAGTGGCTGCAGCAAGGCTGGTGGAAGGCTGCTGCTTGTCAGACCCTGACACTGCAGATGCCCCTGAAGGACGGCCTCGACCACTTCTGGGCCTGGAGGGCCCGGCTGCAGACTGCACCAACTCTGCATGGGCGGCAGCAGTCTGTCCTACAGGCGGTGGCAAGTGCAGTGGAGAAGTGACAGTGTTGGCAGCAGGAATGCTGTCATCGTGAGAGAGGACAGCAACTCCCTGCTCGCCCGACACACTGGCACTCCCACGGGGCAGCACTTCAGCATCCGGAGCAATTTGCCGGAGAACAGATTGCTGGCCTGCTGCGGCGCGGTGACAGCCCCGGGGACATGTGCACGAACCATCGAGGATGGCAGCAGTCAGTGCTCGCGTGGCCTCAATCTGAGTCTGCATGAGAGCAGGCTCAGATGGGTTCCTGGCAGCCAGTGACTGAATTGCAGCAGTAAGCTTTAGTGTGGCATCCGCCTGTGCTACAGCGAAGTGCTCCACACTCCTTGCCAGTGCCTCAATGCATTCGGGCACCCTTCCCACTGCACCCATGAGCTCAGTGTGCATGACCACCGCCTGGCTGTTCATTTCTGCAATCAGCCGCTCCTCCTCTGCGTCCATTGCATTAGGAGTGTCTGGCATACTCTCCCTCTGGGGAGAAGGCTCCCGTTCTTCCCTCCCCCCCCCATGGCGTTGCTGCAGCCCGCTGGGTCCTGGAACTTCACCATCATCAGCCCCTTCCCCCCTGCTCCCCGTTCTTCCCTCCCCCCCCCATGGCGTTGCTGCAGCCCGCTGGGTCCTGGAACTTCACCATCATCAGCCCCTTCCCCCCTGCTCCCCCGTTCTTCCCTCCCCCCCCCATGGCGATGCTGCAGCCCGCTGGGTCCTGGAACTTCACCATCATCAGCCCCTTCCCCCCTGCTCCCCTCCGGGGAAGGCGTGTTCCCAGTGTGGCCATGGGCTTCCTCGGGAGAGGGTGGCACTGATGCTCCGGCTTCCTCTTCCTCCTCAGCTGCAGCATCACTCCCAGTGGCAGCTTCAGGGACCATCTCCTCAGCTGGTGAATCACCATCTGAAAGCAGGGAGGTACAAGAGTGGCTTTAGCGTGAGGACAGGGTGGCAGTAAGGGAGGAATAAGTGCAGCGAGTTAGCAAGTTGGATTGAAAGTGTCAAAGGCTGGTATTGTGAGGGACAAGTGGAAGGACAGAGGACAAAAAGGTGATGACCTTACCATTGCTGTCCACAACGGGGTCGGCGTCTCCAGTGGCGACGGGACCGATCACCCGGCTTGCCACAATCCTGTGGACGCGCTCCTCCAGATCGCTGAGGGGTTGCAGCTGAAGCCGCCCTCCACCCGTCCGTTGCTGCTGTCTCCAATTATGAGCCAGCTTAGCCTGCAAGAAAAAGGACAGCATCTGAGTCAATATACAGCCATGGTCTTGCCTGATGTGCCTCCCATAGGTGAATAGCCCTTACTGTATGCAGCCATGGTCTTGCCTGATGTGCCTCCCATAGGTGAATAGCCCTTACTGTATGCAAAGTGTGGAATGTGTGTGTGTGTTTGATGAAAGGGCCATAGGTGTTGCATGAGTGTTGTGCATTGGGGTTTTAAGACCCTCTGGCCATAGAGTGAGGTTGAGATGGAGGGATGGAGAGGTATTGAGAAAAAGCCACTCACCCTGACGACCCGAGTGAGGTCGTTGAACTTTTTGCGGCACTGGACATGGGTCCTGGGCACCATGCTCCTGGAGGAGACGTTCTGAGCCACCTCCCTCCACACTCTTCTGAACTCGCGTGGCAAAGGCCTCCTGCCACTCTCCGGGAACAGCATGCATCGTCTGCGCTCCACTGCGTCAACCAGAGCATCCAAGGCCCGCTCGGTGAAGCGATGAGCGCGTTCTCTCACCCTCTCCATGCTTGGCAGCAAAATGGATTACAGGTCTCTCCAGGCTGAGATTCAAGGCTGCAATGAGCAGGGTGTGGCTGGGGAGCAAGTGGCCCCCCCCCGCTTTAAGAAGTGTCCGGCGCCAGTGTGTCTGTGTTCCCTCGCTAACTGGCAGCAGCTGTGCTGCGCTCGTGCGCTGAGTTAGCGCCTCACTCCTAGGCCTTTGCGCCTTAAGAGAGGTGTGCAGCGCCTAATTTAGCGCTCCACTCACCTCCCGGGGCGGTAAAAGTGAAGTTTCCTGTCAGTGCCGATAATTAGCGCCAGGCGCTAATATTTGCGCGCGGACGATATTTGCGCCCCAAATGGGGCGCGACCTAATTTCTACCCCATTGTCTTTTGGTCCTCACCATAAACTCTGTTCCCTAGCCACTGACTCCATCCCTCTCCCTGGCCACTGTCTAAGGCTGAACCAGACCGTTCACAAACTTGGCATTGTATTTGACCCTGAGATGAGCTTCGGACCCCATATCCACTCCATCACCAAGACCGCCTACTTCCACCTCTGTAACGTCGCCCGTCTCCATCCCTGCTTCAGCTCATCTGCTGCTGAAACCCTCATCTATGCCTTTGTTATCTCAACTATTCCAATACTTTCCTGGCTGGTCTCCCACATTGCACCCTCTGTAAACTTGATCTCAACCAAAACTCTGCTGCCCATATCCTAACTCGCACAAAATCCCGTTCTCCCATCACCTCTGTGCTCGCTGATCTACATTGGCTCCCAGTCTGGCAACACCTCTCTTATAAAATTCTCATCCTTGTTTTCAAATCCCTCCATGACCTCACCCCCCTGTATCTCTGTAACCTCCTCCAACCCTCCAACCCTCCGAGAACTCTGCGGTCCTCCAATTCTGGCCTCTTGCGCATCCCCGAATTTAATCGCTCTGCTATTGGCGGTCATGCCTTCAGTTGCCTAAGCACAAAGCTCTGGAATTCCCTCCCTAAACCTCTCCGCCTCTCTGCCTCTCTCTCCTCCTTTAAGATGCTCCTTAAAACCTACCTCTTTAGCCAAACATTTGGTCATCTGTCCTAATATGTCTATGTGGCTCGGTGTCAAATTTTGTCTCATAACGCTCCTGTGAAGCATCTTGGGACATTTTACTACATTAACTGCAAGTTGTTGTTACGATGGAGAGGATTACAAGGAGTCCTATTGCCTAGACTCTCAAACATCAACTCACCATCAGTTGTTTTCATATGTTCACGCTCTTCTCTTGGAGAAGATTGTGAAATAGTGGAAGGATTTGAAGGCTGATTAACAGTCCGACAGGCCGTGACATGAACTCTGCTCCCATAGCCAGAAGTAGCTTTATACCAGCCAAAAGGGTGATTAGTCCTATACAGCAGGATGGTTTATGAGCTCCCATAATCTATACATTGACAGGAGTGGGGGCACCCACCCACACTCGATTCAAGTAATCTGCTGGATGTTAACCAAGAGTTCAGAGCCAGGGTTCTGGTCTCCACTCGCCAGCTCTATCTGGAGTAGGCTTTGCATCCTGCACCTTCAGACTCACAGTGAGGAATGATACCACTAGGCCAAAGGCTTGCTTCACTATCGGTAGTTGGGTTCGAGGGATAGAATTTTACCCAATTCAAATATTTCCTATGTATTACTGCTACACAAGCAGAATATTGCATAACATATTAAATTACTTTACTCTAACTTGCTGTAACAGGAAGCAAGGTGAATATTTACAACAACAACAACAACTTGCATTTACATGTCTTGTGTTTTGGGAAATACATATCCATCTAACAAGCTCTTTTTATAGATTGATCATATCATTACTTTTTGCAACCTTCCTTTCTTTGGACTATTTTGCCTTTAAATTGGATGATATTATTTAATTGCTGTGAAAAGCTGCATTTTTATTTCAAACAGAAGTCTGGACGTCCTAGCTCCCCATATGGGCTAAAATGCCCCTTGGTTATAGTTTACAGTTTTAAACAAAAACTGAGCTGATTGCATAGGGAGCAGGCTTCAGTTGTGGTTTAGCAATACACTTTGTGGTATTTTCTTATTTCAAGCTCTTATTTTGTTATATTTAACCATCTCGTTATTATAGAATTGCTTCCATATTTTTTTTTTTTAATCCTCAAAGTATTAGGCAGGACTTTGACTCAACATTTTGCTCTTTTAAGTATCTAAGTAACAAAGCAATATTTATTTGAGACGCTGATTGAGATTGCCCTGATATTAAAGTGGGTTTAGTGCATGACTTTAAATTCACAATATTGCTTTATTATTTTACCTGTTAGTGGCAATGTTGGAGTGTTAGCTGTGGCTCAGTGGTAGCACTCTTGCCTCTGAGTCAGACATTTGTGGGTTCAAGTCCCACTCCAGAAACTCGAGCACATAATCTAGGCTGACACTCCAGTGCAGTACTGAAGGAGTGCTGCACTGTTGGAAGTGGCGTCTTTTGGTGAGATGTTAAACCGAGGCCCCGTCTGCTCTTTCAGATGGATGTAAAAAATCCCATGACACTATTTTGAAGAAGTGCAAGGGAGTTTTTCCTGATGTCCAGGCCAATATGTTCTTAATATTTATCCCTCAACCTGTAGCGGGTGGCGGTGTGTGTCAGCTTCACCTCTGACTTATGAGCGGTTCGAATCGCTCCCACTCCCTTGGTTCTAGACCTTGGACCTATTTGGGGGTTGTGACAAAAAGTGCAGCAGACAACTGGTTTTGGTGCAAGAAACTTTGATCTTTATTCAAGAGAGAAAATATAACACAATAATCTTAACACTCTAATAAAATGGGGAACACTTCAATACACACGAGGGAAATTACAGTAGAAAAATACCTCACCCCTCCCAATCCCACTTTACTAGCTAAGTTGGGCTCTAGAGGACCAGGGATAATGCTCACCAAACGAATCCTTGACAGTTGAGCTGGTTCGCGGTTTCGGGGTTCGCTGGGTGTGTTGGTTGGTGCCTGCCGTACCCCAGACGCGGTAGAGGACTTCAACTGCGTATCTGGTCAGTCTTCGCGAGTCCGCTGATGCGGTAGGGTGCGTATTGGATTTATCGGGTGAGTACCCACTTTTCTTCTGCTAGAGATAGGGTTTAGAGTCTTTTAAGTGAAAATCTTACCCAGGGGTAAGTCAGGAATAGATTGTAGAGTGGAAAACTTGTGAATCTTCAGTTTTCTCCCGAGTTGGTTTTCTTTGGTCGCGGTGGCCCAATATTACCCTGTTGGTTGGTGGTAATATTCGGTTGGTTGTTTCGTAAGGCCCTTGTTGCCGCGAGGTGTCTGATGGTCACTGGAACTGTTGCTCTGGTCTCTTCTTGGTGTTGATCCGCTTCTAGAACGGTGAACTTCTTTGAACTCGATGACCTCCTGATTGTTGTAACTGTGTAACTGCTCAACTCTCCTTCTTGGGAAAAGCAGGCCTCCAATTATACTAATTGGGGCCTCCTAATCTGCGTGCCAAATCAGTCCCGGTTTATTGTAAGATTTTGGCAGGCTTGTTAATAGTAACTTGTTTATGAATGTGTGAAGTGGTTTCGGTATGGTTCCATGAGCTGTTTAGCTCTTTCTTGATTGTAGTCATTGTGCTCAGGTTTCGAGTTTCCTGACTGGGCCTGAGATTTCTATGGAGTGGGGCGAGTTGATTTGTTTTATGCATGTTTTGGATGGGTCTTGTAATTGTTAGAATGTAAATTGTCTGATAGGGGCTGAGTGATGTTAAACAGTTCTCCAGACAGTTTGATTAACTCCAATACTCAAACCGTCTATTACAGAGGTTGAACCCAACTCCTGTTGCAGCCTTTTCCTTTACAAGCCTAAACATGCCTTTTTTAAAATACCAAATCTTGGTTTTTGACCTTGAATCTCCCTCTGTTAGGCCCAATACATTTGATCACCCTGAAGTGGCTAGAAAAGAGTCTAAAGTCCTTTTCTTTAGGGTTTTTTTTTCGAGTTTTGGGGGATCTGTGAATTTTGAGAATCTTACAACCAACTTTCACTAAAACAAATTATCTGTTCATTATCACATTGCTGTCTGTGGGATCTTGCTGTGTGCAAATTGGCTGCCACGTTTCCTACATTAAAAAGTGACTACACTTCAGAAGTATTTCATTGGCTGTAAAGCACTTTGGGATGTCCTGAGATCATGAAAAATGCTATATAAATGCTAGTACATTCTTCTTTTTTCTGGACACTATTTGTTGTGACTTTTTCTGGTTAATAATATTTGTACATATTTAACCATAAAACAAAAAACAAGGGAAAATAAAAAGTAGAAAAATGATAGTACTTGAGGCATGAAGATCTTTTGAAGTTGTATCAGTGGAGCCCACTAGTAATATTGATTCATGCCCTAGCTGACCATGGAGTATTAACTACTGTCGCATGATATGAAGTGGACAATATGTTGTTTTTACTGGTACTTTTACTCCTTCTTATTAAATATATTTCTCTGCCAAATCCGTGGTGAATTCAACCTGTAGTTTCATTGCAACCTTCATTTTTCCATTTCTACTGACGCTTGATCATTTTACAAACCATAAAGAAGCTGGTGGCCCTTCTTGGACATCATCAAATAATGTCACAAGGAAACATGATTTCTCACCTATGCTCACTTGCCTCATTTTATAGTAATTTGGAACTGTAGTTGTAAAGACAACCTCATTTTTCTTCCCTGCACAGTACCAAAGCTTCCATTTCATAGCTCAGAATTTATTTTTCATAACAACAACTTGCATTTATATCATGTAGTTCATTTAACAGCATTAGAAACTAATTAGTACAAATATACTTTGCAGTCATTTTTTTCCAGTGATAGATTGCACATTATGTATAGCCATCTAAAGTCCCATGCTATTAAATTTATGTATCACATATCCCCTTTACATGGCAAGTAAGTCTTATTCGTGTTTATCATTTTCAATTTTTCATATATTGCTGCTTACATCCACAAATTGGAATGTACAAAATGCATTTTATTAATATTAGGATCTAATATAAAAGCATAATCACTTCTCATAATTGCAGGGTGACTAGATAATTTAACCATAATTATACCTTCTTCCTTTTTTTCCCTGCATGTCTTATCTCCCCTTGGTATAATATTGAATTTCTAGTGACTTACAACCTGTAGCAGCATACAATAAATTTGATTTAATTTAGTTTCCATTTCTACACTACTTTAATTCCCTTGATGCTACCCTCATTGCCTGATTTTTATAGCCAAGAAGATTCTTTTATTGAAATGGAAATTTTCTGATCTCTCACCATTTCCCACGAGACATAAACACTGTGAACCTTGAAGGTTGCAACCCAAAGAAGCTGCAGTTACTTCCATAAATAAGCTGAAATATTTTGGTGTTGCACCAGATTTATGACATCTTACCGAGCTCCATCAATTGCAATTTAATTAAATCTTACACCCAACTTGTGTACCGATTGCGTGGAATTTTAGCTAATTTATTCTTCATCTTCAACTCTTCTAATTTCTTTGGGGGAAAAATTGGGTATCGGCCATTTTGGGGCGCTAATATCGGCCGGGCGCAAAATTTAGCGCCGTCGCTAATTATCACCTGCGACTGCAAAATTGGCTTCTATTGCCCCTGGAGGTGATTTGAGCACTAAATCAGGCGTTACACACCTCTCTTAAGGCGCAATCATTGGGGAGCGAGGCACTAACTCAGAACACTACCGAAGCTCAGGCGATGTCAGTTACCATGGAAGCCAGACAGACTGGCGCCATCCAGTTCTTAAAGGGGAGGGGCCATCTTGCTGGCCAGCCACTCCCTGCTCATTGCAGCCTTGAATCTCGGCCTGGAGAGACCTCAAAAGCAATTGTGCTGGAAGCACTAATGGATAGGCCATGGGAAAAAGCTCGGTGAGTAGGAAGCTCAAAAGTGGTGCTGAGGGCGTTAAATCTCTCCAGACGTCTCTCTCTCCCTCTCAACCTGTGTGTACCAAAGATTTTGCCGACAAGTAAAGGCATGAAGTGCCCGCCTTTAAATAACGCTCCCCCAGCCCCTTTCCAACTTGAAAACGTTCCCCTCTACCTGCCCTTCCTAGCGGCAGGCGCTAATATCCGGTCCGGTGCGCTACCGGGGTGTTGCACGCTCGACTGACGCCACGATCTGCAGGCGCAAGAGATCATGGCGGTAGTGTTTAGCGCCGCCGCAAAATGATTGGTCAATTTCACAAGTGGCGCTAAAATCACCGCACTCGGCGCTAAGTTCCTAGCGCCCCGTTTGCGCCCGCCAGAGGCGTTAACGGGAGGCGCTAACCAATCGAATTTTTCCCCCTTTATATTTTTGAACAAGATGCAGTGATTCAATCCAATTATTATTACATTGGGACATAATACTTAATTGTCAAAACTTTCAACTTTGGCGGGGGCATAAAGTAGGCGATATCGGATCAGTCAGCCGTTTTATCGGATTTTTCCTTCCATTGACTTCAATCAATCGACCAATCTGATAACACCCGTTTTACACCTCCGGCTGAATTGAATGTTCCACCAAAAGGGGGGATTTTAACCCAAAAAACAGGTGGGTTGTGATCGGGTGGCAAGTGTTAAAAGTCTGAATCCTGACCAGAACCCACCTCCAACCCGCCCACTTCTGGTTTAAACGGAGGCAGGACAGGGGGCAGGCAGCCAACCCGCTTCAAGTAGGCGGGTCTTCCATTTAAATATTAAAATAAGGCTGCCGTGCCTCAGATTTAACCTCCATTTTAAATTTAAATGTAGCTTGTCGGGTATTGCAGGCCTCGTGTAACCTGCCAGCTAACTGCTGGCTCCAGGAAATAATTGCCTTTACACTCACCTCCTGCATCCAGCATCCCTGCCTAACCCAACCACGATTGGGGCCCCACCACGAGGCCTCCGATCCACCCTTCAGGCCTCCGATCTCCCCCATGAGGCCTCCACCCCCTTCCATGCTCCTCTGGCCCCCCCGACCATGCTGCTCCTGGACCCCAATCCTGTGCTGCTCCCGGCCCCCGATCCTGTGCTGCTCCCGGCCCCCAATGAGCTCCCGGCCCCTGATCCTGTGCTGTTCCCGGTCCCGATCCTGTGCTGCTCCTGGACCCCGATCCTGTGCTGCTCCCGGCCCCCGATCCTGTGCTGCTCCCGGCCCCCGATCCTGTGCTGCTCCCGGCCCCCGATCCTGTGCTGCTCCCGGCCCCCAATGAGCTCCCGGCCCCCGATCCTGTGCTGCTCCCGGCCCCCGATCCTGTGCTGCTCCCGGCCCCCAATGAGTTCCCGGCCCCCGATCCTGTGCTGCTCCCGGCCCCCGATCCTGTGCTGCTCCCGGCCCCCGATCCTGTGCTGCTCCCGGCCCCCGATCCTGTGCTGCTCCCGGCCCCCGATCCTGTGCTGCTCCCGCCCCCCGATCCTGTGCTGCTCCCAGCCCCCCATTTATCAACTGCTCCCGGCCCTCTGATAATCCCGCCAATCCCCCAGGCCGCCACTCTAACGCCCGCCTCTTGTGCGGGACTATGCGGCCGCCATTTTGCTGAGGGTCTTAGCGCTGCTGGCCCTGGAGATGAAAATATGGAGAGCATGACGTCAGTCAGCATGTAACACCGACTTAACGCCACACTGTGTGAATTTGGAACTTTGCGCTGAGCTTAGCGCTCTGTCCTAAGCTCACTCTGAAAAGCGAGCGTGCAGCAGACTGACAGAGATGCTGTCAGCTCTTCTTAAAGGGACACGCATATCTTTCAGGTAAGTTTGTATTTAAGCTTTTGGACTGGAACTTTTACATTTTATTGAGTAATGGCTTGGAGCAATACATGTTAAAAGTTTTTAAAGTGTGCAGGGAGTGCTGCTGGATGCTTGCAAGGCCGCGGCTGGTAAAGGAAGGCCTCTAAGAAGACAAATGTGAGAAGTCGCACAACACCAGGTTATAGTCCAACAGCTTTATTTGAAATCACAAGCTTTCGGAGTGCTGCTCCTTCGTCAGGTAAAGTCACTTCACCTGACGAAGGAGCAGCGCTCCGAAAGCTTGTGATTTCAAATAAAGCTGTTGGACTATAACCTGGTGTTGTGCGACTTCTCACATTTGTCCACCCCAGTCCAACACCGGCATCTCCACATCTGAGAAGACAGAAAATGCTGGAAATACTCAGCAGGTCAGGCAGCATCCATGGAGAGAGAAACAGAGTTCACGTCTCAGGTCGAGGTGCAGCCTGACTTGCTGAGTATTTCCACCATTTTATGCTTTTTTTTCAGATTTACAGCATCCGCTTGCAGAGGGAAGAGGAAGACGCAGAAGAAGAAGATGCAGAAGAGGAAGACGCAGATTAGGAAGTCGCAGAAGAGGAAGACGCAGAAGAGGAAGACGCAGAAGAGGAGAAAGCAGAAGAGGAGGAAGCAGAAGGAAGGAGGCAACCCAGACAGCCCATTTCTGGCCGGGATATCCGGGATGGAATCATCCACCTGTGGTACCAGTGACCACAAACCCAATTCCCCTTTCAACATTTGTCCCACACCTTACCTTCCCTCTGTTACTGACCATCACAACCTCTTCTTGGCCACAATGCTTAAATAAAATCCACCACAAAGCAAAATTTCCAATCCAACTTTATACATCTTAATAAATACTATATAAATACAAGTTGTTGTTATCTATCCATCCAACATGACATCAAGAAATCAACTAATCACCCTTATGCATTCCATTAGTGACTGCCTTGTGTGTGCCTTTGCCTAACCTACTAATGTCACGCAGTGCTGCCCCAATGGCTGCAGCATGGCTGGTGGAAGGCTGCTGACTTTCAGAGGGGGAGACACTGCAAATGGCCTTGCTGGTCGACCTTGAGGAGCTGGTGGCTGGGAGTGTGAAATCGAGTGATGTTTTTTTTTAATTATTATTATTCTCTTCTACTCTCTCCTCTCCCTCTTCTTGGTCAACCACTGGCTGTGCAGGTTACATTTCTTGGGTGTATGAAATGAGGAAGGCACAAGGATGGAGTTGTGGTGAGGGGAGGAGGGGGGAGCAAGAGGTGCATGCGAGAAGGAGGATAACGTATGAGGTTACCAATATCTTGCATCCTTTCAGCCCTGCCACTGGCCAAGGGCTCAGCCATGCCCCTGCCAAGAATGGCCAGCACCATTTCCTCCAAGGGGGTGAGGTGAAGATAGGAATGGGAGGATTGCCTTGTGTTGATACAGATTGTTGGTAGGTGCGTGATTGGCGGGGTGGGGGAGGGAGGGGGCGGAGTCGTGCCTTGACAAGTGGTGCACTTGGTAAGAGACAGCTTTTGAAGATACATTCACTGAACTTGACCAGTGGTCTGAGGTCATGAAGCTTCTTTGGGCACTGGAGTCAGGTCGTGGGGGTGACACTGCTGGCAGTGACGGTGTTGGTTATCTAGTCCCACATCCTTCTTTCTGGAGGGCCTCCTGGCCCCTGTGGGTAGAGGACCTCTCTTGCAGTACTGACCCCCTGCACAAAGCTGGAGTGCTGCGTGCGAGACCCTGGGTGTGCCTTCCCTGGCTTGCTGAGCCATTTGTGTTAGTGCTGAAGCACTTTTCCCATTTATTTTAGGTGTGGAAAGCAATTCAGCTTCGAGAGCTGAAGACTCCCATTTGGGAATTCTTTTTAATGTTAATTTTTTTTAGAAGGCAGTTGAGCTGTAAGGGCTTAAAACTGCCTATTTTTATATGATTTTTATTATTTTTTTCATTTTAGAAGGCAATTCCCCTTTAAGGGACAGCACTGCTCTCTAAAATGACAGCTTTGCTTTAAGAGAAGGCTGTTCTTGCTGCAGCGACGCTAGGGCCACACTACATTGGGCTGCTGCTAGGACTCCTGCCATGAAAACGGCCTTGCACAGTAAGTTTAGCGCTGGGCTAATGTCCTGCCAGTGCCATTATTTTCGGCGGCCTTTAACTCTGGCCCGCGGTGGCTTCGGCAGGTTTTTAGCGCTCTCCAATTTCTGGGCCAATGGGTTTTAGTCCAATGGGTTTCTATGTACGTTGATACTGAAATTCATCTATTGATTTTGAATTGAAATTCTAGCAAGAAATTATTGGCCCAGAATTTTTTGAATAATAGCAGTTTGTGAACAGATGCCCTGTTTACCTCGTTGCACCATTATCAGCTCACACTTCCAGCAACTTCCAAAAGAAATTTAAGCCGAAGGGTGCAAGAACATGTCTAACTCACAGGACACATCCTGAGATGCCCTGCTGCCGAAAATTCTGGGCCATTAAATTGAACTGATCAATTTGAGGAGTATCATCTTTCTTTTACTTATATTAATCTAATATAAAAGCATAATTAGATTGGCCATGACTACACATGATTTCTTTTTCAAATATTGAAGTTGCCCCTGCAGAAATGAATAATTGTCATCACTGACTAAAGAGAAGAGAACCAGTATTTAACACAACAACTAACCTAAACTTTATCAAAATCATACACCCTGATTTGGGTTGATAGAGGAATTAAAGACTGATTGTAAAATTACCATATCTTCATTTGGACAGTAATTTGACTGTTTTGGCTTTGTGCAGTACTTTTATTTTACCACTAGATGTCTTCTTCACAGTACATTGTTCCAAACCTCACTGTCAACATCCAGGCCGGGATCTTACCTGAGGAGGCGCGTTGGGGATGGGACTGCTGGTTTCCGGGTTCTAGTCCCGCCCCCAGCAACATCTGATGACCTGACGCTATTTTCCCCTGATTGGCCTTGTTAAGCCCGCCCTGCAGGCTTGCCGGCCAATTAAAGGAAAGCGGGTGTCAGATGACGTCAGTGCATGATGCTTCATCTGCCGGTTTTGTTAAAGTGACAGGCCCCATAATTTTTTTGACAGATGATTTGACAGTGTTTGACAGCATTGAGGTGCTGTCAAACACTGACAATCACTGTCCAAAGGTGAGCCCTTACACTCAGGCTCACCAATGACTCTCTCCTTAGGAGAAAACAGATGGCAGCATGTGAGATTGCAGAAGCCATCTGTCAATTCCCCCGATCAGATGAGGCTTCCCAGAAACATCAAATCTTGTCACCTGCAGATACATATAAACAGAATAAAAATATTTCTCACTACATTCTCTCACCTGTCATACTTACCTGTGCACCATTGCACCCATTACACTAACTCTGCAGCTGTCATTTGCACATTTACACTGCAGCAGACCCACAGCTCGCCTCGCTGACCCTGGCGGGGTTTCCTGTCGTCGGGAAGGCCGCATGAGCAGGCTGAAAATGGGGAAAAGCCTCTTAACTGCCTGTTAACTACCCGTTAACAGGCAGTTAATTGGCTCTAATCCCCTTCCCGCCGCTAGGAGACGGGTCCCTGCGCGAGTCGGGGACCCGTCTCCCAGGAAGATGGTTCGGAGGTGGGTTGGGAGCGGGGTAGGGACCCGCTCCCAATTTTTCCCATTTTCCCAGCAGTCCCGCCTCCAAACCCGCCTCCTCAGGGCTGGTAAAATCCAGCCCCTAGTGACAGAAAGTCATTTCTAACTCTTCACTGTATGAATTTTGCTCACTTTTAAAAATAAATGGTACATAGAATAGATATCACTGATTATAAAATTCATGCCAAGAGTGAGGGGATCCAAATAACTTACAAGTGGCAAAAGAGCCAGGGACGTGTGTAGGTCCTTTAATAAGCGGAATAAATGCCATATCTAATAGGGAATATCAAGTACAGTATTATGTTTACAACAAGCATTTGGTTGATGGTGAAAAGAGAACTGGATTAATCAGCTTAGCTTTTATAATGAGGGTCTCAGTGGGGAAGGGTACACGCATGATATTGTGGTTAACTTCTTTACCCAGATCGTAGTTAAAATCTGGAACTTGTTACCACATGGAGTAGCTGAGGTGAATAGCATAGATGCATTTAAGGGGAAGCTCGATAAGTTTATGAGGGAGAAAGGAATAGAAGGTTTTGCTGATAGGGTTAGCTGAAGTAGGGTGGGAGGAGGCTCGTGTGGAGCATAAACACCAGCATAGACCTATTGGGCCGAATGGCCTGTTTCTCTACTGTAAATTCTATGTAAGAGTGGATACAGAGAGAATGTTTCCACTTGTGGGGAAGAGCATAACTAGTGGCCATCAATATAAGATAGTCACCAAGAAATCCAATCGAGAATTCAGGAGAAACAGGTGTCCTGGTGCAGCTTGTGGGATTGAGGCCTCGATATCAGTGAGGTTAGTTACGGGTTGACTGTCGCGATCGCAGAGTGTGGTGGTCCCGGGACGGCATTGGCCCAGATTATTTTTGTGGGCCCTCGAGAAGCAGGAGTACTCCTCCGGGGCCAACAAAAATAATTCAATACTTACCTTTAGAGGGCCTCTTTGGTTCCATCGCCTGTGGAACCGATTGGAGCCTGCACTGAGCTCATTCCCACCTGTTCCAATAAAAAATCATAATCGGGGTCCTATTTACACCCTAGCACCCCGATTTCCATATTAAAGAGGACCTATCAGTTGAAACCGGTAGGAGCTTTGGACACCCAGCGGAAGGCTCCTTTCAAAATTGAGCTGGCCGCTTCATTGGTGTTAACGGACAGAAATGCTACTGACCCCACTTTAAGGTTGTTAACGTCAGGCGAAGGCAGTCAAATTTGACCCCGATATATTTAAGTGACCACTTGATTGCACCTCAAGTGTATAGTCAGATACATTTCTGTTATAGTAACAGCAGCATTACATAGAATGATTTACATAGGATTACATAGGATATACGGCACAGAAACAGGCCATTCGGCCCAACCAGTCCATGCCGGCGTTTATGCTCCAAACGAGCCTCCTCCCGTCTTTCCTCATCTAAATCTATCAGCGTAACCCTCTATTCCCTTCTCCCTCAAGTGTTTGTCCAGCCTCCCCTTAAATGTTCTATACTATTCGCTTCAACCACTCCCTGTGGTAGCGAGTTCCACATTCTCACCACTCTGTGGGTAAAGAAGTTTCTTCTGAATTCACTATTTGA
Organism: Squalus acanthias; assembly: GCA_030390025.1. Classification (NCBI taxonomy): domain Eukaryota; kingdom Metazoa; phylum Chordata; class Chondrichthyes; order Squaliformes; family Squalidae; genus Squalus; species Squalus acanthias. Next base: position 102,960,287 of record CM059432.1, read on the forward strand.
TTTGTTGGTGACTATATTATATTGATGGCCTCTAGTTTTGCTCTTCCCCACAAGTGGAAACACTCTGGCCGCGACTTTGCCAGCGCTCAGAGGGCAGGTCAGAGGTTAAAGTCATTTTGATTGATGGCAGGTTGCGAACCCGCCGTCATCCCGCCTCCACACAACCTTGCATGGTGTCAGGTCTGGGAGTCCCGATCAGGCCCGCCACCAAGCAGCGGGAGAGGCACTTAAGGCAGTTAACAGCTTGTTAACTGGCTACATAACCCCATTTTAACAGGCTCTTCCAATTTTACGACATTTTCAGCGTGTTCCACGTCGTGCGCCAAACACGCCAGCTGATTGTGGTGGGTTGAGCAAGTACCTGAATTCTTGTCAGCTGCTCCTGCAGCATAAAAGCGGACCTGGAACATGGCTGACTTTGAGATGACAGAACTTTGGGGTTTGAGGTGTTGGAACACATTTTGCAGGTCTGTTGAGCTTGTAAGTGTTTAAGCTAAGATCCATATGCACTGTGACCTCCTTGGAAAACCCTCTCCCCACATTGACTGAGCGCTTATAACATCTATTCCTCAACTGAGTTATATACCAGCGGAATGGGAACCATTTATACCCACACATCCTGGTCCTCAGAATCGGAGGAAGAGCAGCCGCGGCAGCAGCAGAAGCAGGCACAACAGCAGCAGCAACAACAGGAGCGCCAACCTTCTCCTCACCCACCTGATGATGCGCAGGGCAGAGGGCGTCAGTGCAGGGCTGCACCTCGCCGCAGGAGATAACCCCCAACACAGGGTTTACAGGCCGAGGATGAGCTTCCTCAACATGAGTGAGCAGCAGTGCCAAAGGAGGTTGAGACTTTCGCGAGAGGTAGTCGCTGACATCTGCACAATGCTGCACCAACACCTGGAGCCCAGAGGAGCGGGTGGACACTCCTTACCAGTGGCTGTCAAAGTCACCACCGCACTCAATTTTCTTTGCTTCGGGGTCCTTCCAGGAATCATCAGCAGACATCAGCAGCATCTCCCAGTCGGCCGCACACACTTGCATCACGCAGGTTACCAATGCCCTCTTTGCAAAGGCGCACAATTACATATACTTCTCCACGGATGAAGCAAGTGTAACCGCGCGTGCGGTTGGCTTTGCAAATATGGCAGGCTTACCAAGGGTGCAGGGCATCGTAGACTGCACACATATGGCTATTAGGGCACCCCATCACAACACAGCTTTTTTTTCAACTCCCTTAACGTCCAGCTGGTGTGTAACCACAGGAAGAACATTATGCATGTTTGCGCCAAGTTCCCTGGCAGTTGCCATGACTCGTTCATCCTGCTGCAGTCTACTGTGCCTCAGCTCTTCAATCCACCAACCCAACTTTCCGGATGGCTACTTGGAGACAAAGGCTATCCCCTGAAGACGTGGCTAATGACACTGATGAGGAGGCCATCAAACGAAGCTGAGGAGCGCTACAATGAGAGCCACATTTCCACCAGATGCATCATTGAGCAAACCATCGGCTTGCTCAAAATGCGATTCAGATGCCTCAACAGATCAGGTGGAGCCCTACAGTACTCACCAGCCAGGGTCTCCAGAATCATCGTGGATCTGCTGTGCACTGCACAACATCGCACAGCAGCGTGGCTTACCGCTGCCTCAGGAACAAGTGGCTCAGCGCACAGTCTCCTCCTCAGAGGAGGAGGAGGTGGTAGATGAGGAACACCTTGCGGAGGCAGATGTGCCAGTTCCACCAGCATGCGAGCACATTGCTGGCCGCGAGGTAAGGGATACCCTAATCCATGCCAGATTCGCTTAAGTTAATGAAGCAAACACGTGTGGCTGCCACATGGAAATGAGTGTCTGGCTGACGTTCTTAGCACACCATACACTATCTGTACAATAAACTGTGGGTTCCTATCACTCTCATCACCATCATTACAGATGAAAGGCATCCTGACACCTCACTGTGACACTTCCATTTCTGGGCACACATAGGCCAACTCTTTGAATCTTTGCCATTGCTTTTGTTTATTACAATTCAAATAACGATGATAATCTTCACTTTGAATTACATCAAAACACCCAAGTGACTACCCTTGTGACTATTTTTGTGTTAACTTTCTCTTACACGTGTTTCTACGTGGTGCTTCCCCTGTGGCTTCAGCAGATGTTGAGGCACTAATTTCACTTTCATGCTGCTCCTGCTTCGACACCTTTGGCGGGCATCATCTGGGTTTGGGAGCCTGGAAGGGCTCGGCAACAGTCTGCTCCTCCTGCAGCTGTGCAGGGGCTGAGACAGCCATCTCAGTTGGGTGAGGAATCTGGGGCTCTGATCGAGGGCTTGGCAGTGGCATGGGAGTGTGAATGCTAGGAGAGGAGCCCAGACTTCCTTGTTGTCGACCACCAACATCCCTCTCATGGGTTGCCCGCACTTCACTGCTAGCAAGTAGCTGGAGAGCACCTTGCTGCACATCAGTGGGGCCATGAGGACTCGTCTCTGTACTGACAGTCCTCATAACGGGGTCGTCCATGTACCTCTGGTGTCTCTCCTCAATAGATACCCATCTATCCTCCATAGCATAGCAGACCATCTATTTAGAAGAGTCACCATGCTCTGTTGAGTCAGGCGACTTATGTCCTCCAAGGAGGTTGCCACCCACACCATGGCGGAACGTTCATGCGCCATTGCCTCCACCATGGCATTGCTGATGGACTCCTCTATTCTCTGCACACTCGCAGTTACCATGGATGCAAAACCTGTCAGAGACTCCTGCATTTGTTCCTGAAGTTCCAGCACCGCTCTCTTTCTGGATGGCCCCAGAGGCTCAGCGTCCACATGCAGCTGTGCAGAGCTAGGATCGTCCAGCATTCTCCGACGAGGACTCTCCACTGCTGTCACTGTCTCCACCACCTGCTGATGCTCATTTGTGAGCTGCGATACACCAGGTGACAACACTACTCTATCTTGCAAAGGACCCACCAAGGTGTGTGTCTCTGCGCTGGTGCTGGGTGCACTCAATTCTGCTGCCACTGCGCCCTCAGAGGTTGCAGCTTCCTCTGAGGAGTCTTCTAGCTCTTCCTCCTGGACAGTGGGGAGGGGGCCTCTTGATGGTCCTGTGGGGGAGTAATGGCATGAGTTAGACATGTGATATTAATGTAGCAGGCATATCGAATTGTGCAGATGATCAGAACTCAATCTGTATGAACATCAGATGCCATATCAGTCACTCGTGCAATGTAAATGAGAGGGATGCAAATCTATTCTGTCACCAGCTTGCTCTGCTGCGCCCGTCTCTCCGTCCCCCACTTCCAGCTCCTCAGCACCTCCAACGATGTGGAGGGCATCCTCCTCAGCGGTGGTCAAGTGGGCAATCGAAGGTGGCCTTCCTCCTGTCCTCCCCCTCTCCCTCTTATTGTGGGCTCTCTTTTCCTGCAATGAGGGACACAAGTGGAGTTTGAGTGAGAATGTTGGAGTGAGTGTAGAGAATCCATAGCATAGATGCTTAGAGGGAGACAAAGATGGAGTGAGATGCCAATACCAAGGTCCCTCCCTGTGCGTTGTCAGTTGTTGCCATTGCATAACAGTGATAGCGAGTGTGAGAGGTGCATAGTAGAATGGTGAAGTGTGTAAAGTTTTGCAATTATCACGATTCAAAATAACACAAGAGAAGCAGATTCGTTTGATCAGTTTTATTAAACGAAATGCTGTCATGATATAAAGGACACAGAAGCCTGTAAAATGGCCACCGCGCATCGTGGCAGAAGCTTCCAGAAATACAGTGGGCAGACAAGATGGCGTCGAATAAACATTCAATATAAGATTGGATCATACTCGATAAACACTGATAAAGACAGGAAGCAACCTGTTTGCATTTTTGACAATAGCAAAGATATAAGTGCTGGAATCGTTTTCCATGCACAAGTAAGGACCATTGTACTGAGCAATCGAAGGCCCATCCAGACACATCAATACACAAATAACCCCACGGCTCTACAATGAGAGAGACATCGACGGGTGATTATGCAAGTATTCGGGGGCCCCCAAAACCAGTCAGGGAGACGATTCATACGATCCTGGCTGGGCCAACAATGGGGAAAACATTAACGGGTAGTTGGCCAGTTTCAGGTGCTACCAAAACCCGTTAAAGAGAAGAATCGCCCCATGCTGGGAGTTTTGAGCGCCAATATTACACAAAGGACAAACATTAAGATTTGAGCGGGAGATAAGGGTACACAGCACTATACAAATGTCCATCGGTCTCTTATTCTCCCGGCTGGCTCTTATCTCTGCTGACTCTTGACTCGGGCTGAAATCTTATGCGCTGGATTCGGTCTCTTATCTGACTGCTGAACTCTTATTCTCTGGACTCGCTCGACCGCTGGCTGAAGCTCTTCTTTAGGGCTGGACTCTGTTGACTCTTGACTTTTAGCCGCACTGGTCGAATGTTGTGTGGAGCTCAATCGGGACGAGCCGCCCCGACAAGGGCAAGTAGCAGGGTGCACCATCCCGAGAGTCGGTAAACAGTGTCTGGACCCGAAGGCCCGAAAAGACAAGATGAAACGACAAGAAAAGAAGAAGAATCCACGTGCCGCCACGGTCAGTAAACCCCGACCGCGCCCAAAAATATAAATACAGAACTCATTCTTCTGAATTCTACGGGTTACTGCACGATCCGGTTTGGGTCCATCGACTTCTTCATGACAACAGGGAGTCTGGCCTGCTTGTCGCAGCAGCGAAGATAAACAAGTGGGGTACAGAGACCCTTCCAAACACGTGACAGTCAGGCGCTGCAGCGAAACGAGCCGAGTGCCTCACTTTAAAATTCTCTGAAGTAACACGAGTGGTGAGCATGTTTCCCGATCCTACAAATCTAGACGTAGTGTAGGTATTGATAAGGGAGGGTGGTTTTATTAAGGATAAAGTATAATGTGTTCCCCTTTTTACGATGTGCCGTGCGTTCTTCATTACCATAGACCAAGCTTTATGAATGTATGTATACTTGTACTCTCGTTAATTTGCACCTATGACATGTACTTCATGATTTTGGACGCTATGCAATAAAGATTTCCATTTCGTACTATTCAACCGGGTCTATTTGAGTTTTTCTCTGCATTACTGCTCCCTGCACCTAAGTCCAGTGTTAGAACCATAAGGGCGAGTGGGTCGAACCACTCACAGGTGCTTATTGCAATAAGGCTGGCCGGAGACCAGAGCAAGCAATAGTATTAGGCAACGAAGGCCTAACCTCGCACCAGCACCGTCTGAGACACAAAACCCTTACAAGTGATTCTGTACATAGAGAGAGAGGGATGGTTAAGGGTGCAAGGGATGTAAGGGTAAAGTGGGATGTGCAGGAGTTGGTTGACAATGCAGAGTGCTGGTGATGAGAGGAGATGGGGAGCAGATTGAAGGTAAGTGTGATGTTATACTCACTTTTGCTGAGTGTAGCAGATCATTGAACCTTTTCCTGCACTGCACCCAGGTGCGTGAGCACAAAGACCTGGTGCTCACCTCCTCAGCAATTTGCATCCAGGCTGCCTTGGTTTCCTGAGGAGGCTTCCTCCATCCATTTGATGGGAACAGTACCTCTTGGCACCTTCTCACTCCCTCCACAAGAGCATGGAGGGAATCATCATCAAATCTTGGAGATGCCTTAGGTCTTAAAGCAATCATTGCGATATGTGCCAAACCGGGAAGCAGCAGAATAGGAATGAACAACATCAAGGTTGCATGGGCCCCTTAAATGCAGCTGGATGAAAGACATCAGCAGAGGCGAGCAGCAGACCCGAACCCACTGATTGGGCCGGGTAGCGCGCACGACGGGCTTAATCAGCCCACTTAAGCAAAAATCGTTATTTCACAGCGGCTGAAACCAGCAGCGGGACCGGGACCCGCCAAACAGCCAACCCGACTCCAACCCACTGCCAAGGGTAAAATCGAGCCCTCTATGTCTACTCTATCAAAACCTTTCATAATTTTAAAGACCTCTATTAGGTCACCCCTCAGCCTTCTCTTTTCAAGAGAAAAGAAACCCAGCCTGTTCATCATTTCCTGATAGGGATAACCTCGCATTTCTGGTGTCATCCTTGTAAATCTATATTGCACCCTCTCCAGTGCCTCTATATCCATTTTATAATATGGCGACCAGAATTGTTCACAGTACTCCAAGTGTGGTCTAACCAAGGTTCAATACAGGTTTAGCATAACTTCCCTACTTTTCAGTTCTATCCCTCTAGAAATAAACCCGAGTGCTTGGTTTGCTTTTTTATGGCCTTATTAACCTGTGTCACTACTTTAAGTGATTTGTGTATTTGTACTCCGAGATCCCTTTGCTCTTCTACCTCATTTAGATTCTTATTTTCCAAGTAATATGTGACCTCTTTATTTTTCTTACCAAAATGTAATACCTCACATTTATCTGTGTTAAAATTCAATTGCTAATTATATGCCCATTCTGTAAGTATATTAATGTCTTCTTGTATTTTGTTGCATTCCTCCTCAGTATTGACTATCCCCCCCAATTTGGTGTCTTTCGCAAATTTAGAAATTGTGTTTTTGATTTAAAAGTCTAAATTGTTAAAATAAATTGTGAACAACATTGGTCCCGGCACTGATCCTTGTGGGACCCCAATTTCTACCTTCTGCCATCTGAATAGTTACCCTTTACCCCTACTCTCTGTTTTCTGTCTTGAAGCCAGCTAGCTATCCATTCTGCTACTTGTCCCCTGACTCTGCATTTTCTGAGTTTATTCATTAGTCTATTATGTGGTACCTTATCAAAGGCCTTTTGGAAAACTAGATAAATTACTTCTACTACATTACCCTTGTCTACTCTCTCTGTTACCTCTTCAAGGAATTCAGTGAGGTTGGTCAAGCAAGACTTTCCCTTTTGAAATCCATTATTATATTTTTGATTTCTAGATGTTCTTCTATTTTTTCCTTTAGTAGGGATTCCTTTATTTTTCCTACCTCTGATGTTAAACTGACTGGTCTATAGTTCCCTGGACATGTTCTATCTCCTTTCTTAAATGTAGGTATTACATTAACTATACACCAGTCCTCTGGCATTACACCTTTTTCTAACAAATTATTAAATATTTGTAATAGTGCCTCTGCTATCTCTTCCCTAGATTATTTTAAAATGCACGGATATAATCCGTCCCGACCAGGGGTTTTATCCTCTTTGAGTTTGATTAGTTTATTTAATATTCCTCCTCTTTTTATTTTAAATGCAGTTGTATCATTTCTAATCTCATTTTCTGATGCCATACCCACCTGATCTGTCTCCTTGGTAAATACTGAAGCAAAGTAATTATTTAATATTTCTGACATTTCACTATCGCTCCCTATGATTTTATCCTGACCGTCCCTTAGTGGCCCTATTCCCAGTCCAACATTCCTTTTTTAATTTATGTGCCTGTAGAATATTTTACTATTTTGTCTTATGTTCCTTGATAATTTAATTGTATAGTTCCTTTTTGCCTTCTCACTTGATTTTTTGACTTCTCGCCTAATCTCTTCATATTCTCCCTTATCATGCTCTCCCATGCTGTCCATCTACTTAGTGTATGCCTATTTCCTTAACCTCAATTTTTTCCTTATGTCTATTCATCCATGGTGTCTCATTAGTATTTAGTTTTTTCTTGTTTTTTACGGAATATATTTTTCCCTGACTCTGGTGAACACCATTTTAAATGTTTCCCATTGTTGTTCTATATCATTGTTTGCCAATATTGTTGTCCATTTTATTTTCACAAGTTCTATTCCCAGCCCTTCAAAATTGGCTTTTCTCCAATCTATTACCCTGGTCTTCATCATACTTATGTCCTTCTCAATTATTATCTTAAAGCATATTATATTATGGTCACTAGTGCCTAGATGTTCCCCTACTTTTACTTCTCTTATCAGCTCTGGTTCATTCCCCATTACTAGATCCAATAACGAATCCTCCCTTGTTGGGCTTCTTACATATTGGGTTAGAATGGAGTCCGGTACACATTGTAGGATCTCTATTCCTTTATCCCCTTTACCTACCTCTTTTGGCCAAATAATTTTGGGGTAGTTGAAATCCCCCATGATTATTATTCTATGCTTTTTACTCATTTCCCTCATTTGTTTGCATATTTCTTCCTCCACCTCCTTTCCACGATTAGGTGGTCTGTAGACTACCCCTATTAATGTGATTGATCCTTTATTACCTTTTATCTCTATCCACATGGATTCTATTTCTGTCTTACTGATAGCTGCATCACTTTTTTCTACTGCCATTATGTTATCTTTAGTAAGTACAGCTACTGCACCAACCCCTTTTCCCTCTCTATCTTTTCTAAATATGTTGTACCCTGCAATGTTTAATTCCCAGTTCTAATTTTCTGTTGCCATGTCCCAAATCCTTACTGTATCTGATTCCTCACAACGTATTATTGCCTCCAGTTCTCCTGTTTTATTACGGACACTGTGTGCAGTGCTGTACAGACAATTTAACTCATTTTTAATAGCAGTTCCTCTCACTTTATTTTTAACCATCTTTTTACATTCTTGTTCTATAACTCTATTTATTCCCTGGCCATCTATTTCCTCCCTTAGTTTAGTCTTTCCTAAGCTCGCCTTTCCTGTTTCATTTATATTTAGGCTGGTTTCTTCTCTTGTAGATCCCTTGTTACGAATGCCTCATGCATTCAAATAAAGTGCCTTTAATTTTAACTTTTTACCATTATTCTCTGCTTTCACCTTATTCGCTGATGCACTATTACCATTAAACTCTCTGTCCTTTTCTGTCACACTCTGCTTATCTTTACCCAAATCGCTACACTGCTTCATTGCCTTGACTTTTCTCTTTAGCTTTCTAAATTTCCCCTCACCTGACCCCTCCTCCCCCCCTTTTAGTTTAAAGCTCTATCTCTAGCCCTAGTTATTTAATTTGCCAGGACACTGGTCCCAGCCCAGTTTAAGTGGAGCCCATCCCAATGGAACAGCTCCCTCTTTCCCCAGTACTGGTGCCAATTCCCCATGAATTAAAACTTCTTCATCCCACACCACTCTTTGAGCCATGCATTTAACTCTTTAATCTGTTTGTCCCTATGCCAATTTGCGCGTGGCTCAGGTAACACTCCAGAGATTATTACCTTTGAGGTTCTGCGTTTTAATTTGGACCCTACCTCCTCAAACTCTCTCAGCAGAACCTAATTCCCAGTTCTACCTATGTCGTTGGTTCCTACATGGACCTTGACAACTGAATCCACCCACTCCCACTCCAAATTCTTCCCCAGCCGTGAAGAGATATCCTTAACCCTGGCACCAGGCAGGCAACAAAGCCTTCGGAACTCCCGGTCGCGGCTGCAAGAACAATATCTGACGATACTGTCCCCTACCACTAGAACATTCCTTTTCACTCCCCCCACTTGAATGGTCTCCGGTACCACGGTGCTGTGGTCAGTTTGCTCAAGTACCCTGCAGACTTTGCCCTCATCCACACTGGCAGCAAGAACCTCATACCTTTTGGATATGGGCAAAGGCTGAAGCTCCCCTGCTGTCCCAAAGCACTAACCAGACGTGTACCATTACCTAGCCTAAGGGGTGTGACTGCCTCCTGGATCAAAGTATCCAGATAACTCTCCCTCTCCCTGCCCCGCAATGTCTGCACCTCGGACTCCAGCTCCACAACTCTGAGCTGAAGTTCCTCAAGATGCAAACACTTACTGCGGACATGGTTGTCCGGGATCGCGATGCTTTCCATAAACTCCCACATGCTGCAGTTGCGGAACACCACCTGCACTGCCATCCCTATATAACCTTGTTTTAGTTATTTAATTAATTAGAGTTGATGTATTTAATTAACTTAGCTTATAGTTTAGTTTTAACTAATTACTAGATCTAGTTTAAGTTATGGGTAGATGAAATTGAATATTTACCTGTAACACAAAGCACTACAAGTATTGGAGGCAAAAAGCAGCAGTTCCCTCCCCCTCTGCTCGAATTCCCACTCTCTCCAAATTCCCAACTTAAAACTCTGTTTAGAAGCACTCCGTTTAAGACCATCTCATTTACCAGTGGAGTAAATGAGATTTTATAAAGAGTAGATTACTCTTTATAAAATCTCATTTACTCCACTGTACATCAGGGTAGGATGTTTATATTAACAGAATATACAGCATTTCCATATAAATACAGGAATTCTTGCCTCCAACAGTAATTTACTTCACATGTTTTTTTATTGGCAGGATAATGGGAAGTCCTGCTATTATATGGGATTTCATATTGGCATTTTCCATGCCCGAGTTTCCAAGAGGCCCAAGAAAATAGCTGCAAGTCAGCTAAAGTGGAAACTCATAAAATAGCTGCCAAAGGTTTTCAGTAGTTATTTTTTTTTCCAACCTAACAGAGTGATGGATTTTGTCACAGTCAGATTCTGAAAAGCTTGAGACAGGGCTACACATGTCTGCTCTGATTTTGACTTTAAAGGGAGGGAGCAGGTACTGGCACTGGTAGCAACAAACAAACTGTGAAGGAATAAGCAATATACCTAATCAGAAAAGTACACCATCCTATAAAAGAATTCTGACTTTATTAAAACATGACATACTAGGTTTGAAAATCTAAAAACCTAACAATGGAAAAGCTGTAAACAGCATACAGGTTATTGAGATAAGATAAGTTGTTGACACTGAATCAATAACCTTGTTGAAACAGGAGGTTGGAGGTTCCTTAAAGTCTGAAGATTTGGAAAGAACACAATGGTATACCCTGTTAAGGTGTCTTAAACCAACACTTTCAAATGAAACACAGAAAATTAAAGAAACATATGCCTTTGTAAAAATGACATCAAATGAAAGACAGGAGACACGAGTCTGTGTTACAACCAGCTGAGGTGATTAAGAATTGCATAGATCATCCTAGTTGAGGTGTTCTAAATGCAAAAGATACATTGGTAAGAATGACATCAAATAGATGCACCAGCCATCACATTGTTTTTGTGTTAAGCTTGAGACACCTACACAGGAGACATAATTCTTAATGCTACCAGCTGAACTGACTGTAAGAATGGCAGGGGTCAACCAAAAAATGACTAGAGATAATTAACTTACATCAGCAGAAAACTTCAAAGGAAATACCACTGAGAAAGGGTATAAAAATTGAACTTTCAAATGGGAAGATAGTCTCGCTGTAAAGGGGCAAAGTGATTCTCAGCTTCAGAGGCAAGCTCTGTAAGTCTACAACTCTTTGTATCTTGGGGATCAAGATACTTGTATTTGATTTTGGTGGATATCCTGGAATAAACTAAGAACTGTAAAACTAGCGAAGTTAAGATTTGAGAATAAGGATCTCTGATAATAGAATTGTAAAAGCTTTTTGTATTTGGAACTGTTAATGTTGCGATTGAATCACCAACTGTAAATTACATGTCAGTTCTTTAAGAAATCTATATATTTTTAGAATTGTCTCACACAGTACTTCTGTATCAAACTCGCGAACTCAATCTCTGTACGCTCTTTGGTGAGGAGTTGCAGAATTCTGGGGGAGTTTTCCGGACCCTCATAATATCCAGAAGGTTACAGTCTAGCTAAACTTATTAAAAGTGCTAACTGGAGGACGGTAACATTTTCAGGTTGTTCCTTTCCTTTAGGGGGAGATAGTCTGGACCTTTAGACCCAATTAAGCGTCTTTAGGATTCGGCTACCTCAAACTTTAGTTGAAAGTGAACGTCTGGGGAATACGCCTGATCCGGGGTAGCCCTAAAGGGGCTAGGACTAGTAATTATCCCTTCAAAACGAGGCAAAGGAAAGAAGCAGAGAGAGAGACTGGTACATTTGGTAAATTGAAGTTAGCTAAAATGTTAAAAAATATCTTCTTTCTGGTTTGGATAAGATGCTTTTTATGCATACAACAAATTTCTTTCTGCACCAAGTCCCATTCACCCATCACCCCTGTGCTTGCTGACCTACATTGACTCCCGGTTAAACCACGCCTTGATTTTAAAATTCTCATCCTTGTTTTCAAATCCCTCCATAGCCTCGCCCGTCCCTATCTCTGTAATCTCCTCCAGCCCCACAACACTTTGAGATATCAGCGCTCCTCTAATTCTGATCTCTAGAACATCCCTGATTTTAATCGCTCGACCATCGGTGGCCGTACCTTCAGCTGCCAAGGCCCTAAGCTCTGAAATTCCCTCCCTGAAAATCTCTGCCTCTCTACCTCTCTTTCCTTCTTTAAGATGCTCCTTAAAACTTACCTCTTTTCTGCCCTAATATCTCCTTGTGTGGCTCGGTGTCAAATATTGTTTTATAACACTGCTATGAAGTGCCTTGGGACGTTTTACTAGGTTAAAGGTGCTATATAAATGCATGTTGTTGTTGTTGTTGTTGTTGTTGTACAATGGCTACTCTTTTCCTGAGGTAACTTAGTTTCAAATTTTGTGTTTTTGAATTTCTCCTTCTTTTCAGGTTTGCACATTTATTTGTTTCTTTTTCTTTTGTGGTTTAATTTGTGAGGTAGCACATTCTAACATGTAGTGATACCTAATCATTTCTGTCTTTTATTTCCACCTGGGAACTGGGTTTTGAGTCAGTTGCTTCTTGTTTCTTTTACTAGAGTTATAAGAACCTTCCGGGGTTATTGGCTGAGTATCTCTGGAATTATTCTGTTCATTGGACAATTTTCTCTGTAGGCTGTCTGAAGCCATCTGTGTGCTATCCTTAGATTTTTGCAGTCATTTGTACTGCATTATTTCTTTGACTGTAAGTGAAGATTTGCACTTCTGTGGTATCAGATCTATTTTTTGTTACATTCTTGGTCGTAGTGTTGAAGTTAATTTTTTAAAAATATTTTCAGCTAATGCAGTATGTTCATTTATCACGTTTATCTTTCAAACAATGGCAATTTTTGTTTCAGTAATAACTTGAGAGCATGGTGGTCTGAAATTTTAGTTGCATTTGGAGATTTCCCACCCTGTGACACTCCCGATGTTTGTCAATGGAATCTGGAGAGAAAGAGAAGGATTGTTAACTCATAATATTCTCTCATGAATGCAGCAAATGCAATAGGGCGTGCTAGCCATGCATTGTGAAATATTAGAAGGAAAAGCAGTTTTATATGTAGGAGTATAAAATGGAGGCCATTTTGAACCTTGGAGGGAGCACAAAACAGGCAGCTGCGTATCAGCCACCCGTTATATACCCAACCTGATTTACCTCATAAAATCAGCCGCGATGTATAGCAGGCGGCTGATCCACAATCGCCATCTTTCCAGTGCTGAAAGTGAAAATTACCCCCAATACATCTATAAAGCATTGAGTTGCCATCCTAAGAATTACTGTTGGCAATATTGGGGGATGAATTTTCAATAGGCAACAGAGGCATTAAGCTGTTTAAACTAATCAGGTTAATGCACTTGTTAAAATAATAGGCAGAGGAATATGATACAAATGTGTTAAACATTTGTCCGCTATTATCATTAACAGTAGTCTCTAATCATTATCTTTGTAATTGTTCAAGGAGATACAAAAAGTATAATTAACAGGACTGCTGAGAACATACAAGGCAACTGATGAAGCCTATAGTTTAGCAAAAAGAAAATCCCCAAAAATACTGTCATCCAACTGCAAAATGTTGTGTCTCTATGTATGTCACCTATCATTAAAACATGTAAGGTACTTTGTTATTGGAGGCACTACACTTCAAATGAGGAAATAAACCCAGGCACAGTCCTCAAACTAAAAGAAATTGCATTTCCTTGATGGCACTAGAAGTGAGCTATAAAGTGAATTTCATATCCAAAGTGGCCCGAATTGGATCATTTTTGGTTAAAATACAGATACCTACACATTTGTGTTATCTAGTCTTCAGGTTAATCTATCTCTAAAAAATGGTCTGCCTGTCTCTCTGCATGTACACTGCTGTTTTCACAAGCCTACTGTAAATTTCAGTGGGATCATTGCAGGTTAACATGCACCCTGCAAAGGATAAGTGTCTTAACAATATTTAAAAACAACTACAGACTATATTTTCCTTTGTAGAAAAAGTTTAACGATAAAGTAGCTGCAAGAAAACAGGTGAGTGAGATCAGCAATTAGCAGTAGCATATTTCTTATATAATTTTCACTGCTCAGAATCTTACTCTGGTGCTAAAATGTGAAAGTCAACCCATGAAGCAAATGTTACTTGTTAAGGATTGTTAAATTCCTGTTAAAGGAAAAGCAAGACAAACGCGCAGGGCTGAAAATTGGATAGCCCCCGAAAACGGGTGCGGGGTTCTCGATGAGCTATTAACTCGTGCCCATTCAATGTAATGCAGGCAGCATGATAGTGGTGTGCAGCCTAGCACTAAATGCGCTGCTGAGTGACTACACGTTCAGCAGTGGGCCCAAGTTCATGCGAGGCTAGCACCAATTAAAGCTAACATATACTTCTTAAAGGGGAGGTGCATTCTGGCTGCAGCAGATGCTGGAAGTCATTATAAAGGAGTGTGTGACCTACAGGAAGAGTGAAGATATGCAACATGGCTGAGAGAGGGCTCCGAGATTTTCTAATGCAGCACTCAAGGCCCTGGTGCAGGAGGTGGACAGGAGGAGCTATGTCCTATATCCACAGGGGGCCAGGAGGCCCTCCAGACAGACACTGAGAAGGGAATGGGAGCAGATAGCCATCACTGTCAATGCAAACGTGTAGCCTGAGGACTGGATGCAGCACAGGAAGAAGTTCAATGACCTTACACGAGTGGTCAAGGTCAGTGAATTCATCTTCAAATGCCATATCCCACAAACTGCACCACTAGCCTCAGACACTGCTCAATTCACCACACCCCCATTACTCACTTACCAACAACCTCTATCAATCACAACTCATACCTCACAATCATATGCTCCATCTCATCCTCACACACTTACCACTGCTGCAAGCCTCACACCCACATCTCACAGCTTGCACACACTGCCAGTTATTGAACCATGATGGCCACATCACCCAAACACAGTGAACCACACACACTGACACAGTTCCCTCTCCCCTGCAGGACAAGGTGATGGACAATCATAGGCAGCTGCAGCTAACTGGAGGGGGACAGGCAGGCCTTCATATCTTGACCCCGCTCGAGGAGATGGTGGTCACTATAATTGGAGTTGTTGTGACTCAGCCTGTGGCCAGCGGCAGCGCTAAAAGCATTGAAGATGCTCATACCTAATCCTCCTTCTCACATCGCACTTCCCCCTCATCTCACAATCTCTTCTGACTTACAAGCTGCAGATGGTGTAAGCATGCACCTCTTGCTTTCACCACCCCTCCCCTCACCACAACCCTACACTTGTGCCTTTCTCATTTCAGAGACCCAAGAAATCCAACCTGGCCACCCAGTGGTGCAAGTGGAAGAGGAAGAGGAGAGTGATGATGAAGAAGAAACATCTTAACTCGCAGCCACCAGCTCAGATACTGGCACTGCGCAGACTTTAGAGGGTAGCTTAGAGGCGGGATCTGCATGTGGTGAGTCACTGGGCACGAGTGCAGCCAGGGGCAGGGGAAGGGTAGCACAGGTGCCAGCTACCCGGAGGGTGAGGTCACATACGAGTTCTGTTGCACAGGACTCAGATGAGGACTTCAATGGGGCGGCCTACAGAAGAACGTTGATGGATATGCACAATGAAATAATAGGTGCATTGGCAGGTCTGCCAGAAAGGCTGAATGCAATATCAAGGAGCATGGAGGAGTCCAGCACCAACCTCACACTGGGTTTTGTGCAGAGCGTGGAGCCCATCCTTTCCAGCATGGAAGGAGTGAGCAGATCCATTAATGCACTTATGGACCCAACCATCATACAGCATCTGATGGCTGGTGTCTCAGCTTCCACAAGCAGCAGCCACCCAACGTCTGAGTGCTGCAATGGAAGCTCAGACAGAAGTCATGCAAGCACAGACTGTTGCCATCATGGCTGGGTTTACCAGTGTTGAAAGGGGCTTGCAGGGTGTCATAGCAGTCCAGCAATCGGTCCTCCAGCAGATTACTAGGATTGCTGAGGTGCCGCCCCAGGGGAGTGGCAGTGGCTCCGTGGAGGATGAACCTGCTGTCCTCTCTCAGGATGACAGCATTCGTCCTTCCACCACTGCCACTCCACCAGTGCCTTTGCTGTTACCTGTCAACCAGCCCAGACTGCTACCGCCCATGCCGAGGTGGTGCAGTCCAAAGCCAGGCCTACTAGGCCCAGAGCTCCTCGAGGTCATCCTGCAAGGCCATTTGCAGTCTCCCCCACTGAAAGTCAGCAGCTTCCACCACCCATGCTGTAGCCACTGGGGGAGCACTGCGTAGGAGCACTAGGACAGGCAAAGGTACATGGAAGACAGGCACTAAGTTAATGCACAAGGGAGATTAGTTAACTTTTGAATGAAATATTGTAATGGTTTTGATTCATAAAATTGGTTTGGAATGTTTGTTTTTTGATGGCTTTTATTGTAGCATTGTGGCCAAGAGGACGCTGTGATGCTCAGTAACAGTTTCCTAAGGTGTGCGACTGTTGGTAAATGGGGAATTGGGGTTGCGTTCACTGGTACCGCAGTCGAATGAGTCGATTATGGACAGGCAGGAAGGGATGTGTTGGTTGCCTCATCCCTTCCTCCTCCTCCTCTTCCTCCTCAGCCCTTCCTCCTCCTCCTCCTATTCCTACTCCTCCTCCTCAGCTCATTGCCATATACGTGATGGCAAGGGCTGTGCCCTCATGATGGCGAGGTTGTGGAGCTTGCAGCAGACCACAACGTATCTTGAGACACTCTCTGGCGAGTACTGCTGGGCTCCTCCAAAGCGGTCCAGGCAGCGGAAGCATTGTTTAAGCATGCCAATGGTCTGCTCTATCAGATTCCATGTGGCAACATGGCTTTCGTTAAATGAATGCTGCCCACATGTGGTTGGGTTGCACAGCGTAGTCATGAGCCAGGGGGTCAGCGGATAGCCCTTGTCGCCTAGTAGCCACACTCTGGTTTGTCATGGTGGCTCAAATGCTGATGGTACAGCATTGCATGCTCTGTTCCTCACTGAGGTTGAGGTAGGCAACTTGCTCCCTGAAGTCCGTGGGTGGGTATGGCCTCCTGCTGAGAGCCCTTCTCCCCCTCCTCCTCCTACCTCTTCTCACAACTTGTCCTGTTCTGTGGTGTCTCTGCTCATTCTCCCTATCATGCTGCAGGTCAAGGGGGATACAAACTAGTACACCCATGTCTGGGAGCAACTGGTCTGAGCAGACCCCTTGCAAGTCAGTACCAAATCCTTGAGCATGTGCCACACCACTCCTTGTAGACTTTAGTCAATTTTAAAGAAGTCTAGAAAGCACCAAGCACTTCTACAAACTCAGCAACAGCTAGTAGAAAACAATCAATAACTGACCTGTAAGTAGGTGATGATCCCTTTAAATAGTGCTGGTGGGGGGTCCTTCCTGCTGCTAAACTGTGTGCGGTTAAGAGAGGGCATTCGCTCCAGCGTTCAGGTCAAAAATGGCAGCGCTGGCGTGAAATCAGCGTTACACTGTGATTGACGCCACAATCTGCCTACTCTGCATACTTACAGCGCACGCTCCCAGCGTTGATGCTAATGCCCTCACCAAATTGGCGTCCGGCACGGCCCACACCAGAAGTGTGCATGCAATGCTTCAAAGTCATTTTCGAGCCAATTTGGCACCCGTATCACCCTAACAACGGGTGCTACACAACCAAATTTTTTGCCCATACTGTTTTATTCATGTTGGAATAAATACAAAGACTAGGTTCAGTACTCACCTGTGTTCGTTTTGCAAATGAAGGGTAATATTTCAAAGTTTCTTCAGAGAAATGACACAAGTGAATAATGCTGCATTCTTTTCATCCCTACTGTATGGATGTAGCCATTGCCAGTTATTACATAATGCAGCAGGAACTTAGTCTCAGATCTCAGTCTGCATCAGCCTACATAAATTTCAGTAGTGATCACCAGCAGCAAGAGAGGTAGCTACAGTTTTACCTTGTTGCTTGCTTACCCAAAGTATAAGGCAACATTAACTGTATACAGTCGTCATGATCCATAAAATGAGCTTTAGTTCTTTGCTCCGTTTTCACAAGATTTACCAACTCCACAGCAACTACCATCAGAACATTATGCACATCAATGTACACTTCTCTGGAGTACATATGAGGGTGAATTCACCAATTCTGCATTGGCCTTTGAATAAGAGCACATTGAATGAATAAGCCTGACTCATGTGTTACTTATTCATTCCTATAACTATGTAAGCATTTTCTTCATTCATAACTTAAAAAGTCACAGTTGAAAGTATCACGTGTATAATTCCCTTATAACCATATAAAGACAGGGTGATAGCCTTGTTTGACTGTGCTGCTCTTTTTTAGGTCACAAAACGTCTTCTGCATCTCGTCCCAAGTACCAGAAGAGACCGACCCCAACTTGACGCAATCCACGATGTACTGGCAAGCTTTCTGAATCCTGAATGGCCCAAGTCAAAAAGTTAAAGACATTTCAGAAGAACACTGCCCATTTTCATAGCATTTACCAACTCCACAGCAAACGTTTGAATTATTTACAATATATTACTTTTAACTGGCATTTATTTGAAATGGAGAAGGATGAAATGAGCATTATCGCATGTGTATCCTCAATAGCCAATTTTTATCTGTTAATTCTAATAGATTTAGATTGCACAAAAATGGAAGCAAAATAGCATCATACCAGCATTTTCATTTTCATTCAGTCAACTCTATAATTCCTGAAGGGAGAAATAATGCCTCTATATTGTTTAATATTTTTTTACCATAAATCTACTCTCACTGTCTACAATTTACTAATGCATTGGGGGATCAAACCAATCTTATACATTCACTTATCGTCTGATGTAATGTCACTGTCACCATGCATCAGCATTGAGTGTATGGTTCATAACATTTATTAACGTTTCAACATGCTGTGTTTGAAATAGTATCAAAATGGTTCATAAATAAAGCAAAATGGATCTGTGTGAATGTAAAAGGACTAATTGTTATCACACACCCAGTTATGACAATTTCTCTCAAAGTAAATGCTCCATCTTCAAGGCTCAAGTCAGGAGTCTAATGCACTACTGGATGGGTACAGTAACAACAACACTCAAGAAACTCAACACCATCCAGGACTGAGCAGCCTGCTTGATCGACAGCCCTCCCACTGCACTCAATATCCACCCCCTCTACTACCAGTGCATTGTGGCTACAGTATATACTATCTACAAAATGCTTCGACAGCACCTCTCATTCCTAAAACCTCTACCAGCAAAAAGGACAAGAGTAATTAGATCTAGGAAAATCATCACCTCCAAGTCACACACATAGAATCTACGACACAGCAACAGACCATTTGCCTAACTGTGCTACGTCAGTGTTTATACTACACACAAGACTCTTCCTACTCTAATTACCTCTCTCCACCTTGACTCCCATATCCCTCTATTCCCTTCTCCCTCAGGTATGCATCAAGGCTCTCCTTTAATCTGTTAATGCTACCTATTTCAAACACTCCATATGGGAGTGAGTTCAACATTCTCGCCACTCATCATTTAAGGAAATTCCCCTTAAATTCTTTATTTGATTTTGGACATATATCACCGTTCCTTCATTGTTGCTGGGTCAAAATCCTGGAATTTTCTACTTAATACCATTGTAACAGCACCATCAGGATAAGGGCAGCAGTGGTTTAAGAAAGCCCTTCACTACATTCTTAGGGAAACTGTGGCCAGAATTTTCCCAGTCCTGAGCGTGCGTGTTTGAGGGCGGGTGAGCAGTAAAACTCGCTGAAATGGCCAGTGCATCGAGAACCCGCCGTCAACCCACCGACTTCCGCATTTAGCTCTGACGTGTTTCCCAGTGCCACGGACCCGCTCGGCAGAGGCAGGCGACCTCATTGTAGTACTTAAATGCTTGTTCGAGAACCTTAAGAGGCTTTTTAACAGCAGCTTTTGGCTTTAACTGGGGTTCATGCACCTCGGGAACTTTGCCTGTGAAGGGGAGGCGGAAGCTCAGTGGCCATTTTTACGAGTCCATTAATTGACAGCTGGGAAAAATACATAAATGCTTCACATTACACCTGCTTCCTTGTCTAATGGAAAGGCTCTTGCTGACTCCATTTTGGCAGAGATTTAGCTGTCAGGAGTTTGCAGGTCATTTCTGCAACCTCGGAAGCCGCTCTCACCACATTGCTAGTCACTAGCAGTACATTGAAGGATTGTGCCTCTGATCTCCACTTTACCTGCCATCTATTAGATCAGCATGGGTGCCGCTTATGCTGTGTCACCTTGGACCTCAGATTCGGACCAAGATGAGCCCCAGCACCAATAACACCAGCAACACCAGCAGCAGCAGCAACCACAACAGCAGCCTTCTCCTCAATGATCTGATGCTCCACAGGAGAGAGGGGGTCAGTACAGGGCTGCACTGCGCCGGAGGCAATACCCCCAACACAGGGTATACAGGCAGAGGATGAGCTTCCTGGACATGACTGAGCAGCAGTACTTCAGGAGGCTCAGGCTATCTCACCAGGTTGTCGCAGACATTTCTAGCTTGCTGGAACAAGACCTGCTGCCCAGAGGATCTTACCAGTGGCTGTCAAAGTCACCACTGCCCTCAACTTCTTCGCCTCAGGCTCCTTCCAGGGATCGGCAGCAGACATTTGCAGGGCCTCGCAGTCGGCCGCCCACAGATGCATCACCCAGGTGACCGATGCCATGTGTCACAAGTCAACCAATTATGTCAACTTTGCCACTGATGAAGCCAGTGTTACTGAGCGGGCGCTTGACTTTGCGGCTCTGGCTGGCTTTCCACAGGTGCAGGGCGTCATCGACTGCACACGTGTAGCCATCAAGGCACCCCAGATCACCCAGGAGTGTTTGTGAACCGCAAGGGCTTCCACTCCTTCAATGTACAGCTCGTCTGCAACCATAAAAAGATCATCATGCATGTGTGCACCAGATTCCCTGGCAGCTGTCATGACTCTCATACTGCGCCAGTCCACTCTCCCTCAGCTCTTCGCACTTCCTTAACAGACATACTGGCTGGCTGCTTGGAAACAAGGGCTATCCATTGAAGACGTGGCTCCTGACACCCTTGAGGAGGCCAAGTACTGAGGCCCAGGAGCATTATAATCAGAGCCACATGTCCACCAGATGTGTCATAAAGCAAGTAATCGGCATGCTGAAGATGCGCTTCAGATGCCTTGACAGAGCTGGAGGAGCCCTTCAATACGCACCAGCCAGGATCTCCAGAATCACCGTTGTTTGCTGTGCGCTGCACAACATAGTGCAGCAGTGAGGATTGGAGCTGCAGGAGGTGAAAGGTGCAGAGCGCACAGCCTCTTCAGAGGTGGAAGAGGAGGAGGGGGAAGAATAGGTGGAAGATGAGGAGGAGGAGGAGGAACCTGAGGTGGAGGTGGCACCAGCAGCGGCGCACATTGCTGCGCCGGAGGCCTGGGATGGCCTCATAATGTCCAGATTTACTTAACTTGCTCCAGTGCATCCATGTGGCTGCCACATGCAGTACTAAGACCTCCCCCATCCCCCAACAACACCATAAAGCAGCCCTACAATGACCAAGCCATTCCTCTCACCCAAACCCCCATTGCTCGAGGTTAAGTAATGTCTAACCATTCACTCCGAATGACAGGCCACTTCCCAAGTAGCAGGCAAAAATGGACAAGACCGGAAGTTGGTGCAAAGAAATAAATTTATCTCTGTCATAAATATAATTGAAACTTATCACTAACATTTGTTCATACACCCATGTGCATACCCTTGTGCATCTAGGATTGTGTCTTTTTTCTTTTCCAAGTGCTTCTATGAGGTGCAACCCTTGTGGCTTCAGCAGAGGTAGAGGCAGGCTGCTCACTTCCCTGCTGCGACTGCTTAGACACTTTTGGTGGACGTCCTCTGGGTTTTGGAGCCTGTGAGGGCCCCGCCAAAGACTGCTCCTCCTGCAACTGTGCAGGGGCAGACTCAGCCATCGGGATCTGAGGCAGCATGTGGGGCTCTGAATGAGGGGAGGCAATGGGGGAGAAGTGTAAGCGCTTTGAGAGGAACCCCTATTTCCATGTCCCCTCTCATCATCATCTCTCTCATGGGCCACCCGCACTTCCCTGCTAGCAAGGAGCTGGAGAGCACCTTGCTGCACATCAGTGGGGTGATGAACGCCCAAGTCTACGTTTATATCCCATCTCAAGATGAGGTCTATGAGCGTCTGCCATCTGTTGTCCACAGCGAGCATGTTCTTGTGTGACTGGCGCATTTGCTACTCCATGCAGGTGGCCATCCTTTCCATGGAAGAGCACATCGTCGCCATCGCCTGCGACATTATGGTACTCATGTTGCAGATGGACTCCACCATTCTCTGTACATTTGCAGACATCGCAGCTGCAAAAGCTGCCAGAGCCTCATGCAATTGTTGCTGCCCCACCAAGATCACTCTCTTTCTCAATGGCCCCTGAGGTTCAGCATTTGCATGCAGTTCAGCAGAGCTTGGATTGTCCTGCGCCCTCCAGCAAGGACTCTCCACTGCTGTCTCTGTCAACACCATCTGCTCTTGCTCACTTGTGATGTGAGAGACACCAAGTAACAACACTACTTTATCTCGCACAGGAGCCACCGAGGGGTGCGTATCTGCGCTGGTGCTGGGTGCGCTTGGGTCTGTTGACGGTGCACCCTCAGAGAATGGAGCTTCCTCTGAGGAGTCATCTTCCTCCCCCAGTGGACAGTGGGGGAGGGGCACTTGATGGACCTGTGGAAGAATAAAGAGATGAATTAGAAGTGTTATAATAAGAATGGGTAACATTACCATTATGCACATGATGACATTTCACTGGCTGCTGACATCAGTCACCACATGAGTGACTGTTGTATGCCATGTGGCTGTATGAGATTTAATTCTGTCACCAGGTTGCTGGGAGGTCACCCTCTTTCCATTTCCCACCGCCAGCAGCTCTGCAACTCCAGAGATCTCCAGAGCCTCCTCCTCTGCTGGAGTCAATTAAGTGAAGACTGGAGGGCCACCTCCAGTTCTCTGCCTCTCCCTATTGTTGTGGGCTCTCTTCTCCTGCAAGGCGGGAAAGAGAACTTTGAGTGAGAGTGATGGAATGAGTGTAAGGAATGGATGGCCTACATCTGTAGAGGGTGACTGTGAGGGAGTGGCGTGACATTGCCAAATGGCCTCCTTCTGTGTTGTTACTGCTTTGATTGCATTAGGATGAGAGTGAGTGTCAGTGGTGGTGAGTCAGATGGGGATGTGAGTAGGAACATAGACAGAGGGGGATGGGTGGATCTGCAAGGTAGGTTGGTGTGAGGAGTGATGTGCAGGAGTAGGCTTGGGAAGCCAGAGTGATGGGGTTGGGGTGACACACACATCAGGATGTAGGTGAGTGTGGCATTGCACTCACCTTTCCTGACCACATGAGATCATTGAATCTTGAGGCACTGGATCCACGTTCTCCTCACCACATCCCTGCTGCTGACCTCTTCAGCGATGTCAAGCCATGCCCTCTTCGTGTCTTTTGCTGCTCTTTTTCTGCCATCCACAGGGAAGCGAACCTCCCAGGGAGGCATCTGGGAATCTTGGGGCTGCCTTCTGCCTTTGTGTCTCCATGACCCACAGAATTGTCAAAGTTATGCAACAATTTATACCTCTGGAAATCACCTTGAACACTCCAACATCAACCTTTAAATGAGATGTGTGCAAGGCTGCTTTAAATATCCGCACTGGAAATGGGTCATCGATGCTGTCATCAGACTCGCTCCATTTAATTGGGCCGGGAAACACGCATGACTGGTTTAATTGGGGCCATTAAGTAAAATTCGTAGTGCAGAACATGCTGTTCACATCTTCGGGTTCCCGATCCGCTACGTGGCCCGCACACACGTACGCAACCCGACTCCAAGGTAAAGATCACGGCCTAGGGATGGGCAATAAATGTGGTAAATTGCAGTGTAAGCTTGCTAAGTCTTCAGTTACTGCTTGGGAATTGAAGTAAGGAAAGTCAATTCCTATTGGGTAAATCTACAATTGGACTGAGGTTTTGGAATAATTAATGAGGATTGGGAGCATGTGGATAAATTAGAATATTTAGGAATGGGTATTCACGTTCATAGAAATAACTTTAGCAGTCAAGAAGATATATAGGAGATCTCTATCTCATTAAATCCACTTAACTTGCTTTGAGAAGAGAGTTTGGGTGTTGCCCCTCACAGGAGGGTACCATTTTGATACCAAATATTTAAACTGTACAAAAGCAAAACCTGAAATGTTAACTCTGTTTCTCTCTCCATAGATGCTGCCTGACCTGCTGAGTATTTCCAACATTTTCTCTTTCTATTTAAACTGTACATCTGCTCAATAAATGGCCAGTTGAAATTGCCTGATAGCTTAAATTTGATTACTCATCCAGAATGGTGTGGGTAATGTTGCTTTGCGCTTATCTCAATTAATCATAGAGCCGAAGTAAATAGTTAACATTTCAATCACTCTCAGCACGTTGATGAGTGTGATCAATGGATTGATAATACACTGGAAGAAGCCACTGTGCAAAGGAATATTGTGTACTCTTACTTATCAACATCACTATCAATATTTGGGTCAGAGCTAATTGCAATGACCATGCATTCCAGCATTAGAGAAAAATAGCAGAGGAGAATATGAGACTCACGTTTTTTTTTAATACAAAATGAAAGAGAGAAGAGTCAAATTGTTTATGTGGACCACTATGCTCAGGACTAATGTACAGTTTGAAGCAAGTCAATGAATGTATCACTGAACAGCAAATCTCTGAGGACAAAAAATCTATGGCTAATCAATATGAACAAACACTTTTACAACATCCATACGGAACACTAAAGCCTCACTTTCAATCTGAGTGGTACATAATGGCCCAGAAATTGATCTCGCTCTGTTCCCGCGGGGGTAAGGCTTCCCCGCGATCTCTCACTCCGCGTGTGCTTTTTCAGATCCAGCTCGCACGAACTTGATGTTCCAGACATCAGCTGGGCAGTGCTTGCGTATCCCACCGGCGTAGTGAATTCGTGCGAGCTGTGGGATCACGTGACTCAGTTAGAGCCAATGGCAGCACACCATCTTCCATTCATAAGTTTCACATACGTGCTGTGAAATCTATGAATCTTACACCCCCCCAAAATAACAGCTAAACCTCAATTAAATTTAAAAAAAAAACCATCACATTAATAAAATAAGTATAGTTAAATAAATTAACCATTTTAAATAAAAAATTAATTTTTGAAAAAATTTAAAATCTTTTAAAAAGTTATAAAAATAAACTTATCTGTCTTTAAAGTCTCTAAAAAAGATATACCTGTTAAAAAAAATTCAAAAAAATACTTAATTCACTACTTACCTTGTTAAAAGTGGGTCTTACTCCTCCTTTTTCCATTTCTAAAATCTTCCGTACTTACCTGCGCGTCCAAAGCACGAAGTGCACAGCGTGCGCGCAGCCTGTAGCGCGCACGCGATGCACCGAGGAACCGCCCCCTTTTCAAAAGACCAAGTGCCGGTTTTCAGCGCATGCGCAGGGCATGCAGAAAACCGGCAATTGGAGAGAGAATACGCGAGAGTACGCAGTGCGTACTCTCGCGTCGCGGGATGAATTTTTGGCCCAATATTAAAAATCTTAAGTACAAAGTCAATAAAGTTACTGTCTTCAATTTAATATGGACTGAATAAGGTGAATTAGTTGAACAAGAAGCTTATTTTCATAGCCAAGATATTGACTTGGACTTTCAAATTATAAATGAAGAAAACTGGCCAATAAGAAACACAACTCAAGGGCCTTTTCTGTCTTTTAATTGACAACATTTCCACCTTCTGAAATGCATTCGGTTGCACATCAGATTCTCAAGTGCAACTGTATAGATGTAACAGGCTTCCGTACCCTGACAAATTCCTGGGTGCTTTCTTTACTCATTCAGTCAAAATGGTATCAACTCAAATCTAACAATTAGGATTTGTAAGGATCTCATTACTGGATGTGCTAACACTCAGTTTTTATTTATGGTAGCTCTGTTTCCAAAATAACTCCAATTTGGATTACAGTTGGTTAAAGGAGGCCAATTCTCCTCATAACTTAATTTTTGGAATCAGGCTAAGCGCATAATGAGTCCAGCAATTATTTTTATATTTCTAAATCAGCTTTGATGTCTCTGAATACATTGAGCTGGATTTTGCTCTCAGCAGTGAACAAATGGCGCCAGCCATTCATTACACTTCAACTTGCCACTGACATTTTTTATTCATTCAGGGGGTGTGGGCGTCGCTCGCAAGGCCAGCATTTATTGGCCATCCCTAATTGCCCTTGAGAAGGTGGTGGTGAGCCACCTTCTTGAACCGCTGCAGTCCATGTGTTGAAAGTACTCCTACTGTGCTGTTTGGGGTTGCCAGGATTTTGACCCAGCGACAATGAAGGAGTATACGTCATTGTAGCAGTTTGGTACAACTGAGTGGCTTGCTCGGCCATTATGAGGGCAGTTCAGAGTCAACCACATTGCTGTGGGTCTGGAGTCACATGTAGGCCAGACCAGGTAAGATTTCTTTCCCTAAAGGATGTTAGTGAACCAGATGGGTTTTTACAGTAGTTTCATGGTCACCATTACTGACACTAGCTTTTTTTAAATTCCAGATTTTGTTTAATTTACTGAACTTAAATTCCCCAGCTGCCACGGTGGGATTTGAACTCTTGTCTTATGGATCATTAGTTCCAGGCCTCTAGAATTACTAGTCCAGTAACATAACCACTATGCTACCATACCCATTTGTCAGGTTTTGCACTGGAACTTGCTGTAATTCGAAAGCCATATTGGTGCAGCGCCTTCTGCAGGGGATCTGGGACCTGTATGAGCAGGGCAAGTAACTGTGCATCTCCTTAACCAATCATATTGAAGATTCCTTACTGACACACGCAGGCCTAGAAATTAGACAAGGCCCAAAAACGGGTTCAGGGATCGCAATGCGTGATCAACCCGTGCCTGTTCCTTCTGATCCAGACAGCATGCAAACTTTGTTCTGCCTGTTACTCTAAATAATAGTAGTGTGCAGCCCAGCACTGAACGCATTGCTGAGTGGCTACATGCCTCAGCAGGGGGCCCAAGTTCGTGCGAGGCTAGCACCACTTAAAGCTAATCAGCACTACTTAAAGGCAGACTGCACCTCTTAAAGGGGAGGTGTATTCTGGCTGCAGCAGGTGCTGGAAGTAGCTGGGGAAGAGATTGTGAGCAAGAAGAAGAGGTATAGATGGTGCAACAGAGCAGCAAAAAAAGGGGCGCTATTGAGCCGAATTTAGCGACCGCAGAGTCTAGACTGGGAAGTGTAAGCTAGAATTGTTAATTAACTGCCAAATCATGTACAGAAAGCCAAATAAAGAGAGGGAAAGAAAGATTGGATTAAGAGAAATGGATAATAGAGGCAAAAAGAAAAAGTTTTTTTTTTAAGTATTTAAATTGATTTATTTTTAAAATCCCCAACAGTAATTAAATCTGAAGGAATGAGACTCCACACATGTTAACGTTAATTTTCAGTGCTATAAAGATTGTTTGGTAGTAATTAAGAATTAGCAGCCGTTAAAAATTTACTTACACTGGAATGGAGAAGCCCTAAATTTTTCTGGTGAGTTTAGTGGGTATCTATCTGTTCTGTGTATTTCAATGCCGAGTCTCCCGGCAAGATACCATTATAACAAAGCTTCTGGAGGAACAGGGCAACTCAGACAGCAACTTCCTGATTTCCACGTTTGACTGCACATGTGTGGTCACCAGAAGTTTCTGTCAGAGTTACACTTTAATAATAGTGAGCACTGATAGCCACACCATTATTTTTAACATAAGACATAAGAATTAGGAGCAGGAGTAGGCCATACAGCCCTTCGAGCCTGCTCCGCCATTCAATAAGATCATGGCTAATCTTCGACCTCAATTCCACTTTCCTGCCTAATCCCCATATGCCTTGATTCCCATAGAGCCCAAAAATCTATCTATCTCAGCCTTGAAAATGCTCAACGACTCAGCATCTGCAGCCCTTTGGGGTAGAGAATTCCAAAGATTCACAACCCTCTGAGTGAAGAAAATCCTCCTCATCTCAGTCTTAAATTGCTGACCCCTTATCCTGAGGCTATGCACCCTAGTTCTAGACTCACCAGCCAGGGGAAACAACCTCTCAATCCCCCTCAGAATCTTATATGTTTCAATGAGATCATCTCTCATTCTTCTAAACTCCAGAGAATATAGGCCCAATCTACTCAAACTCTCCTCATAGGACATACCTCTAACCAAGGAATCAATCTAGTCAACCTTCGTTGCACCGCCTCTAAGGCATGTATGTCCTTTCTCAGATAAGGAGACCAAAACTGTGCACAATACTTCAGGTGTGGTCTCACCAAAGTAAAATACTTCAGTTGGAAACAGAAGTAAGACTTCCTTACTCTTGTACTCCAACCCCCTTGTAATAACGGCCAACATACCATTTGCCTTCCTAATTGCTTGCTGTACCTGCATGCTAACTTTCCTGTACGAGGATACCTAAATCTCTCTGAACACCAACATTTAATAGTTTCTCACCATTTAAAAAAAATTATGTTTTTCTATTCTTCCTACCAAAGTGAATTTCCTCACATTATACTCCATCTGACAACTTATTGCCCACTCACTTAACCTGTCTATATCCCTTTGCAGGCTCTTTGTGTCCTCCTCACAGCTTACATTCCCACATAGCTTTGTATTGTCAGCAAACTTGGATACATTGCACTCAGTCCCTTCATCTAAGTCATTAATATAGATTGTAAATAGCTGAGGCCCAAGCACTGATCCTTGCGGCACCCCACTAGTTACAGCCTGCCAACTGGAAAATGACCCGTTTATTCCCACTCTCTATTTTCTGTCTGTTAACCAATCCTCTATCCATGCTAATATATTACCCCAACCCCATGATCCCTTATCTTGCATAGCAGCCTTTTCTGTGGCACCCTATCAAATGCCTTTTGGAAATCCAAATATACTACATCTACTGGTTCCCCTTTATCTACCCTGCTAGTTACATCCTCAAAAAACTCTAATAAGTTTGTTAAACACGATTTCCTTTTCATAAAACCACGTTGGCTCTGCCTAATCGTATTATGAATTTTCTAAGTGCCGTGTTACCATTTCAAATAATGGAATCCAGCACTTTCCCAAAGACTGATGTTAGGCTAACTGGCCTGTAGTTCCCTATTTTCTCTCACTCCCACCTTTCTTGAATAGCAGGGTTACATTTGCCACCTTCCAATTTGCTGGGACAGTTCTAGAATCTAGGGAATTTTGGAAGATCACAACCAATGCATCCACTATCTCTGCAGCCACCTCTTTTATAACTCTAGGATGTAAGCCATCAGGTCCAGGGGATTTGTCGGATTTTAGTCCCATTAGTTTCTCAAGTACTTTTTCTCTACTGATATTAATTACTTTAAGTTCCTCACTTTTATTAGCCCCTTGATTCCCTGTTATTTTTGGTATGCTTTTTGTGTCTTCTACTGTGAGGACAGGTATAAAATATATGTTAAAAGTCTCTGCCATTTCCTTATTCCCCATTATAATTTCACCTGTCTCAACCTCTAAGAGACCAATTCTTACTTTTGCTACTCTCTTAGTTGTAGAAGCTCTTACAATTTGTTTTTATATTTCTTGCTAGTTTACTCTCATTCTATTTTCTCCCATTTTATCAATTTTTTGGCCATCCTTTGTTGGTTTCTAAAGCTCTCCCAATCCTCAGGCTTACTACTATTCTTTGCAACATTATAAGCCTCTTCTTTTCATCTAATACTATCCTTACATTTTTTAGTTAGCCACAGATGGATCATTTTTCCCATGGAATCTTTTTTTTCTCAATGGAATGTATATTCATTGAGAATTTTGAAATATTTCTTTATATGTTACCCACTGCTTATCTACTGTCATACGTTTTAATCTAATTTCCCAATCTACCTTAGCTAACTCACCCCTCATACTAATGTAATTGGCTTTACTTAAGTTTAAGATTCCTGTTTCTGACTGAAGTATTTCACTCTCAACTCAAAGTGAAATTTTATCATATTAGGATCGCTCTTCCCCAGAAGATCCTTTACTATGAGATTACTAATTAACCCTGTCTCATTACACAATACAAGATCTAAAATAGCCTGTTCCCTGGTTGGTTCCATGACATATTGTTCTAGGAAACTATCTCGAATGCATTCCATGAACTCGTCCTCCAGACGACCATTGCCAATTTGATTTGCCCAGTCTATTGAAGATTAAAGTCCCCCATGATGATTGTATTACCTTTATTACAAGTTCCTATTATTTGTTGATTAATACTCTGTCCAATCATATAGCTATTGTTTGGGGGCCTATAAATTACTCCCACCAGTGTTCTCTGGCCCTTGTTATTTCTTGTCTCCACCCATACTGATTCTACTTCCTGATCTTCCCAGCCAAGATCCTTTATTATCCTTTATTATCATGGCTACTGCCCCACCCCCATTTCCATTCTGCCTGTCTTTTCGAAACATCAAGTACCCTGGAATATTTAGTTCCCAACCTTGGTCACCTTGCAACCATGTCCCTGTAATGGCTATTAGATCAAAGCCATTTATCTCTATTTGTGCCACTAATTCATCTATCTTGTTACAGATGCCTCATGCATTCAGGTAAAGAGCCTTTAATTTTAACTTTTTGCCATTATTCCCTGCTTTCACCTTATTAGCTGATGCACTATTACTATTAAACTCGCTAGGCTAGAAATTGGGAGGGAAAAATTCGGTGGCGCCCCCCATGGAGCACTAACTTCACCGGGGCACTACTTTTAGCAACCCTGGCACTGGACAGGCAACACAGCCTTCGGAACTCCCGGTCATGGCTGCAGAGAACAGTATCTATCCCCTTGACTATACTGTCCCCTACCACTACAACATTTCTTTTCACTCCCCCCACTTGAATGGCCTCCTGTACCACGGTGCCATGGTCAGTTTGCTCACCACCCTGCAGACTTAGCCCTCATGCAAACAGGCAGCAAGTACCTCATAGTTGTTGGATAAGGGCAAAGGCTGAGGCTCCTCCAGCACTGCACCTGTGGTCCCTCCTGTCCCTCATCACTAAACAGACCTGTACCACTACCTAACCTAAGGGATGTGACTGCCTCCTGGATCAAAGTGTCCAGATAACTCTCCCCCTCCCTTATGCCCCACAATGTCTGCACCTCAGACTCCAGCTCACCAACTCTGAGCTGAAGTTCCTCGAGATGCAGACACTTACTGCAGAAATGGTCATCCGGGATCGCCGATGCTCTCCACAAATTCCCACATGCTGCAGTTGCGGCACACCACCTGCACTACCATCCCTTTATAACCTTATTTTACTTATTTAGTTAATTAAAATGTATGTATTTAATTAATTTAGCTTATAGTTTAGTTTTTAACTAATTACTAGATCTAGTTTAAGTTATAGGTAGATGAAATTAAATATTTACCTCTAACACAAAGCACCACAAGTATTGGAGGCAAAAAGTAGCAGCTTGCCCCCACACCCCCCCCCCCCCCGCCCGCTTGAATTCCCACTGTCTCCAAATTCCCAACTTTAACACTCTGTATAGAAGCACTCCGTTTAAGATCACTCTGTGCAGACCACTTTTCTGCAAAATTGGGGACAATAATTAAACCAGAAATTTGGGTAAACACTTTAGTAACCCAGAGTGTCTCTGGCACTCTTTTCTGTAGGTTATGAACAACTAACTGAATATCACTTGATGTTTTTGGCAGAATACGATTATGAAAAGGCATCATCTATTCTGTTCTATTGGAGGGAGTTTTTGTAAGAGCACCAGCTGACAATTCACCTTCCTAAGCAGGCAAATGATATATATATATTTTTTTTTGAATAGTTTATTATTTTTACAACTTAAATAACAAACAGAGTTGAAACTACAACAGGGCAGTAAGATTTCAGATTCTAGCGCATTCCTTCCGGTATATGTTTAGGCCAGCATGTTATATTTAAAACATCAATAGGTGCTTCTAAATTTCTGGGAGCTCTATTGGGGTTTAATGCATCCCAGCAAGGATGGAGACAGCAGCGTAAGGTGATAAGTTCATAGTACAGTGGTATAGAACTTTTGTATTCATGCCTGGGATTTACCATGAGAGCGTTGCCAATGTCAGCTAGACCATCAGGGGGAGATGATGAGCAGAAGAAAGCCTGTTCCTTGCAAGAAAAATGAAAGGGGTACAAAATAAAATCAGAGAATCCCTCCGTGGCAATGCCTCTGGCTATGCCCCGATGTCTACAATCTACTCCAGCCCTATATCCTCTTCCACAATCGTCAGTCTTCTGACTTTGGGCCCTTGACCATCCACCTTTCCTTTATCCCACCATTGGTAGCATGGCTTTCAGCTGCCTCATCTCTACTTTCTGAACTCTTTGCCCAAAGCCTCCCAATTCTGAAGATGGCGTCGGCCAGATCAGGAGCAGGAATGGGGTGGTAAGCTTTCCCCTTCTATTTTAGGGGTACTACAACCCTGTTTCCGCCAAGCGACACCAATGAAAATCTCCCTCCTTTTCGTTACTGTTAATATCAAGTGGTATCCAGCAACAGTAAAAGTACCCTGGAAGCATGTGACATGCCTCATAATTTTATCATATCACATTGTTATGCTCTACAGCAAGTAACCACGCAAGACTGTTCAAGTTTCAAATAGTACATGCTCAAATTAATCAGAACAGTGGAAAGGTACCCGGGGCGGGGGGCGGGGGGGGGGGGGGGGTGCGGGGAAACTGATTGTTATACCTGAATCTGGAATGAATATGGAGTAATTTTGTATGTGGAATTATTTCTTACATCTGTCACCATATTAACCATCCATAACCATTGGACACCACATTGTCTTCACTGTTTAGTTGTACTTGATCTACTCATTGCATGTTAAGTTACTGTTTTTTTTACTAATCCTAAAACTTCAGTTTGGACAGACAGTCCTTCCATAAACTGCTTGTAGTAGGCTCCCAGCTAAACGGTAGGACTTTGTTGATTGGTCCAATGGAATTAGACTTCACCCACCTTCATTAATTACAGAAAATATTATCTCAGAACATTCTCGCATCAGGTAGAGATATCCATCTATCTCTATATCCGTTATGTCCTAGGGATAAAATAAACTGCAAATGCTGGAATTCTGCAAAACTAACAAAGGGCTGGAATATTGTCTACAGTAGATATATTCATCTGTCTTTTCTCTTTGTGTATTTCTAGCATTATCATCCCTAAACCTGTTCATTTTTCTTGTATCAACACAAAGATTATTATATCTCATCGTGAAAGTTTTGTCATTTTCCCCTGCAGCTCCCTGTGTGGATATCTTAACACTGTCAACTAGCTATAGCTGCATGTTAAATGGTAATATAACCTGTTGGCACCAATTATTCAATAGAGATTTTAAAAACTCCACCCACACAATTATTTGAAATGAGCTACTGTTTATTATCTCTTCAAAAAAATTCAATTATTCTACCAAGGTTAATGACTCAACAATGCAATATGTACCTTTAGATATAAATTGTGTATAATTGCAATTTTTTTATTTGGTAACTTGAAAGGAAAGAGGGACAGGTGACTCAGAGTGAAACTGACTCACAACTGCAATATCTGTCGTGCATGACTAGGGTTTCAATGTCTTCTTTGAAGAATTTCAAGGAACAGCTGGAGTGGCATCAGATTCACATCATTCCATGTCTCATAAATTCACACAAATCCAGTTTGAAAGTAAAATGATGTCATGTATTATTTATTATATTCACAGGTTACTTGAACAAAAATGGTGATATCAACCAGAACTGAGGTAGCATGCAGCTGGAATCTTAGACTCAGTTCCAAAATTCCAAATTTTAGATTTATATGTATTAAAACAAAACTTCCACCTGCCTATTGCATTACAGATGGGAGTGTGGTCCAATCTGTTATATCTAAAAAAAAAGGACATTCTGTCAAAAAGGGTTTTATTTCAATTTGACCTTCTCTCCAACGTAAGATCAGAAGTGGAGCTGTTTGCTGATGACTGCGCAGTGTTCATCTCCATTCACAACTCCTCAGTCCATGTCCGCAAGCAGCAAGACCTGGACAATATTCATGCTTGGGCTGATAAGTGGCAAGTAACATTTGCACCACACAATTGCCAGGCAATGAACAATTCCAACAAGGGAGAGCCTAACTACCTCCCCTTGACATTCAGTGGTATTTCCATCACGGAGTCCCCCACCATCAACATCCTGGGTGTCACCATTGACCAGAAACTCAACTAGACCAGCCACACAAATGATGTAGCCACTAGAGCAGGTCAGAGGCTGGGTATTCTGTGCAAGTGGCTCATCTCCTGACTCGCCAAAGCCTCTCCACCACCTACAAGGTACAAGTCATGAGTATAATAAAATACTATCCAGTTGTCTGGATGGGCACAACTGTAGCAGCACTCAAGAAGCTCAACACGATCCACGACAAAGCAATCCACTTGATCAGCACTTAATCTACTATCTTAAACATCCATTCCCTCCACCATCTGAGTACCGTGGCTGCAGTGTGTGCTATCTATAGGATGCACTGCAGCAAGTCACTAAGGCTTCTTCGGCAGCACCTCCCAAACCCGCGACCTCCACTACCTAGAAGGACAATGGCAGTAGTTACATGGAAATGCTATCACCGCCAAGTTTCCCTCCAAGTCACACACCATATTAACTTGGACATATATCGCTTTTCCTTCATTGTCACTGGGTCAAAATCTTGGAACTCCCTACCTAACAGCATTGTGGGAGCACTTTCATGACACGGACTGCAGCGGTTCAAGAAGAAGGATCAGCACCAACTTCTCAAGGGCATCTAAAGATAGTCTTGCCAGCGATGCCCAAATCCCTCGCATGAGTATAAAATAAAATTAAAATTAAATATGTAATAGATTCTGGATCATAATTTGCATTCTACTTTACTTCTAACGATGTGTTAAATAACATGTGACAGACTTACAGGAAGTCAAACATTTCAAATGCTTGTCATTTTTGAAAGGGTTAGAAATGATGCTTCCTTTCTTAACTGTTCCAGTTGTGCCAGCTACATCATCTCTGCTCACTGAGACATCTATAGTAGCAATGCCAATGCATATGGTAGCATGGCCAGCGCACCAACTAGTTCTGCTGTGCTAACTACAATATTTAAAAAGCCATCGCTGTTGTCCACATTGCCATCAGTTTCTGTCTGTAGATTTGATAAATAATATGTATGGTGTCAGAACTACTAGATGAGCCATCTTGCCTGGAACTAGGATCATAAACTCAATCACAAAATACCGGTCTCAACATTAGAAATCAAGCTTCCAATTCTATTCATCTTGCAATTTCACATTTACATGAATATTGCAATTGCAAAATGAATAAAAATTATTTGAACACTGGCCTAGAAATGACTTTTGGCAATATTAGTGGCAGAACATTACATTCATCTGACATTCCTTTTCCAGCTCTGGTGTTAACCCATTTATTTAAAATAGGTTAATGAGCCAGATTTTGCTGTCAAAATAATGGTGGGGCTAATGGCGCTCGCTGTTATTTATGCATGAATGGTACAGGAACTTCAGGCAAGGGGCAGATGCGCGGTTAAATGCAAATATCAGAAGAGCAGTGCTTCCGCAGGCTGAAGCTGTCACATCAGGTGGTGGCTGTGATCTGCAGCCTCCTACAGGAAGACTTGCTCCCTGCTGGACATGGTGGACATGCATTACCAGTGGCTATAAAAGTAACCACCACCCTTAAGTTTTTTTTGCCTCCAGATCCTTCGAGGGCGCTACCGGAGGCGTAAGAACATAAGAAATAGGAGCAGGAGTAGGCCATTTGGCCCCTCGAGCCTGCTCCGCCATTCAATAAGATCATGGCTGATCTGATCTTGACCTCAACTCCACTTTCCCGCCTGTTCCCCATAACCCTAGACTTCCCTGTAGCTCAAATATCTGTCTATCTCCGCCTTGAATATATTCAATGACTCCGCATCTCGAGGGTCTCGCAGTCTGCTGCACATAAATGCGTAAGGCAGGTCACTGATGGATTGTTTTCCAGGGCCAACAATTATTTAAACTTCCCCTATGATGACAATAGCCAGAATGATTGGCCTCTCTGGCTGGTTTCCCACAGGCACAGGGTGCCATCGACTGCACACATATGGCCATCCAAGGACCATCACAGCAACCAGGAGTTTTTATCAAAGGGATATTTGTCCATCAATGAGCAGCTGGTGTACAACCACAAGAAGAGGTTCATGCAGGTCTGTGCCAGATTCCCTGGGAGCTGTCATGATGCCTTTACACTGAGGCACCTGTGAGGAGCCCCACCAATGAGGCGCAGGAGTGCTACAATGACAACCACATGACCATCAGGTGTGTCATCGAGCAAGCCATCGGAACATTGAAGATGCACTTCAGGTGCCTAGATAGGTCTGGAGGCGCCCATCAGTACTCGCCAGCGAGGGTGCCAGAATGATAGTGGTGTGCTGTGTCCTGCACAACATTGCGCAGCAGAGAGGATTTCAGGTGGAGGAGGACAAAGGGGCTCATCACTTATCTTCAGATGAGGAGAACATAGAGGAGGAGGAGGAGCAGGAGGAGGAGGAGCAGAAGGAGGAGGAGCAGAAGGAGGAGGAGGAGGAGGAAGATGGGGCACACATCGGCCGACCAGCCGCACAAATGCAGCCTGGGATGCCAGGGAGGCTTAATATTGCGAAGGTTCACCTAGTGTGAAAAATAACAAATGAAATCCTTCAGTCTGCTCCTACCACTGTCCCCCCCCCACCCCAACACCCCTCCCCCCACAACACCCCTCCCCCCCCCACTCCTACCCGCCCCCACCGCCCACTCCCTTGCACTAAACAGTCCTTCAACCATTCATCCACCCATTGCACATCCGCCCAATGGGTCCCATCATGTATTGACATTCATCATGAAACAAGTGAAAGGGAGAGTTGGCACTTGGGACGCAATAATGGGCTAGACATGGAAGTCATGCTAATCAATAAATTTTATGTGGCATTATAAAAAAATGAAACTTAAAATAACATTTTGTCAAACAACCATGTACATTTCCTTGGTGAATTACAATGTCTTCTACTTATGCTTCCTACTGCTTCTACATGGTGCATCCTGTGTGGCTTCAGCAGAGATAGAGGCAGGCTGCTCAGATCCCTGCCCTGACTGCTGAAATGTTTTTGGCCTACGCCATCTAGGTTTTGGTGCCCCTGAGGATCTTGCCAAAGACTGCTCCACCTGCACCTGACTTGGCCATCAGAAGACGAGGCATCATGTAGGGTACTGGCTGGGGGGCAGGCAATGGGTTATAAGTGGGAGTGCTTTGAGGGGAGATCCCACTTCCATGTCCCCTTTCGCCATCATGCTTCTCCTGGGCCAGCGCCACAACACTCCTACCACTCTGCTGCAGACCAGATTGGTAAAGATCAGTGACGTGATGTAAGGCCACGGATAAGGTATCTGTCATCCTGTTTAAGGTAGCAGACAAGTTGGCAGCCAAAGTCTGCACAGCCGTGGTCATGACCTGCATTTGGAGGCGGCCTCTCTCTCCATGGCAGACATTCTCGCAATTCTCTGCACCACCAAATCACCGCCAAAGTACCTGGCTAAGTTGCTGATGCATCTCTAGCATTCACCTTCTCAACGATAGACCCTGGGGTTCAGCATCTGTGTCCAGCTGAGCAAAGCTTAGAGAGGATTGCATCCCCCGACGTGGACGCTCCACAGCTGTCCCTGCCACCAGTGTCTGCTCATGCTCACTTGTGAGATGTGAATCACCAGGTGAAAAACCAACTAACTGTCTAAGTGAACCCACCAAAATGTGAGTCTCTGTGCTGGTGCGTGGTTGTATGTCCTGTGATGGTGCACCCACAGAAGGAATGAGGTCCTCTGAGGAATCATCCTCATGGATGTCCTGCAACACTTGTTGTATGTATGAAGGCCCTTGAAGACAAAAGATAGGGATATGATTTATTCGTGACAAAGATATTTGTAATTCTGTCACCAGCTATCTGCGAGCTTCCTGTCTCACCATCTCCGACTGAAAGGGACGCAGATGTGCCATTTATCTCCAGGGTGACCTCCTCTGAATCTGTGAGCTGGAGTATTTGTGGGGATCCACCTCCGGATCTGTTCCTCTCCCTTGTGTTTTATGCTCTCTCTCCTACAAGTCGCAAAGAACCAGACCTGTGAGTGAGTGAAGGTCAAGTATTCAGCCGATGGATGCAGTGCATTAGGTGAGGGTGACTGTGAGACAGATGCATCACACTGCATAGGATTGGGTGAGTGTCGACAGTGGATGGATAAATGGAGAGGTGATGAAGTGCATAGATAGTGAAGGCTGGATGCTGCTGAAAGTTGAGTTCGTGTGAGGAGTGACGTGATGGAGAACACTTAGCAAGACAGAGTGGGAGGGAGGGTGCGCTTAAAGCACAGGATGTAGTTGAAACAGCTAATGCAGTGTTTCTCAAACTGAGGCCCGCGGATCCCAGGGGGTCTGTAAAGACTTTGCGGAACACCTCCGTTCAGTCCGTAAGGGGGACCCCGAGCTCCTGGTGGCCTGTCACTTTAATTCACCACTCCATTCCCACTCAGACCTCACCGTCCTCGGCCTTTTGCGTTGTTCCACGGAAGCTCAGCGTAAGCTCAAGGAACAGCACCTCATCTTTTGATTAGGCACTCTACAGCCCTCTGGACTCAACATAGAGTTCAACAATTTTAGATCATAACCCCGGCCCCTATCACATATATATATATTTTCATTTTATTTCTTTTATCCACACTTTTGTTTGGCCTTTTTTCTTCCCTCCCACATGTCAGCTGTCTTTCATTCTGCCAGCGCAATTCACACTTCATTTAGTGCCATCCTTTGTTCCTCAACCTGTCCCTTTTCCCCCTCCTTTTGCCTTGAATATCTCTTAATGCCTCTCAATGTCTCTTAATCTCTACTGCTTTCTATCCTATCACTGACCTTCCCTTTTGTTCTTTCACCCCCTCCCCCTTTTCCCAGCCCTAACTTGCTTTAAAATCTATTTCATTTCCTGCTTTTTTCCAGTTCTGATGAAAGGTCTTCGACCTGAAACGTTAACTCTGTTTCTCTCTTGTAAGGGGTTCTGTGTCGTGCTTGTATCGCAGACGGTGCTGGTACGGGGTTAGGCCTTCGTTGCCTAATACTATTGCTTGCTCTGGTCTCCGGCCAGCCTTGTTGCAATAAGCACCTGTGAGTGGTTCGACCCACTCGCCCTTACGGTTCTAACACTGGACTTAGGTGCGAGAGCAGTAATGCAGAGAAAACTCAAATAGACCCGGTTGAATAGTACGAAATGGAAATCTTTATTGCATAGCGTCCAAAATCATGAAGTACATGTCATAGGCACAAATTAACAATAGTACAAGTGTACATACATTCATAAAGCTTGGTCTATGGTAATGAAGAACGCACGGCACATCGTAAAAAGGGGAACACATTATACTTTATCCTTAATAAAACCACCTTCCCCTATCAATACCTACACTACATCTAGATTTGTAGGATCGGGAAACATGCTCACCACTCGTGATACTTCGGAGAATTTTAAAGTGAGGCGCTCGGCTCGTTTCGCTGCAGCGCCTGACTGTCACGTGTTTGAAGGGGTCTCTGTACCCCACTTGTTTACTTTCGCTGCTGCTGCAAGCAGGCTGGGCTCCCCGTTGTCATGAAGAACTCGACAGTGCTCGGGCCCGGCTGTAGAACTCAAAGAAAAGTCTTCCTGGACCGACACCAGTTACCGGTAGAATTCAAAGAAGAGTCTTCTTGTATCGACACCGGTTGTCGATAGAATTCGAAGAAGAGTCTTTCACTGGTTCGTGCAGCAACCTATAGAGTTCAAAAATGGTCTATATATTTTCGGGCGCGGTCGGGGTTTACTGACCGCGGCGGCACGTGGACTCTTCTTCTTCTCTTCTCATCTTGTCTTGTCTTTTCGGGCCTTCGGGTCCAGAACACCGTTTACCGACACTCGGGATGGTGCACCCGAATACGCGCCCTCCGTCGAGGCGGCTCGTCCCGATTGAGCTCCACCCAACATTAGTCGACAGAGTCCAGAGAAAACACAGAAGGCTGCTCGTCCAGCAGAGCGATACCCGAGGATAAGGATAGGAGAGATAAGAGAGCGATGGACATTTGTTCACTATAGTTATAGCGCTGTGTTTTCTTATCTCCCGCCCAAATCTTAATGTTTGTCCTTTGTGAAATATTGGCGCTCAAAACTCCCAGCATGGTGTGATTCTTGTCTTTAACGGGTTTCGGTAGCACCTGAGACTGGCCAACTACCCGTTAATGTTTTCCCCATTGTCGAACCGGCTAGGAGCCCCCCCTGGCTGGGTTTTGGGGCCCCTGAATACTTGTTTAGTCACCCGAGAATGGCTCTCTCATTGTAGAGCCGTGGGGGTATTTGCGTGTTGATGTGTCTGGATGGGCCTTTGATTGCCCAGTACAATGGTCCTTACTTGTGCATGGAAAATGATTCCAGCACTCATATCTTTTGCTATTGTCACAAATGCAAACAGGTTGCATCCTGTCTTTATCAGTGCTTATCGAAAATGTTTATTCGAACGCCATCTTGTCTGCCCACTGTGCTTCTGGAAACTTCTGCCACGATGCGCGGCAGCCATTTTACAGGCTTCTGTGTCTTGTTTAATCATGACAGCATTTCGTTTAAATAAACTGATCAAACGAATCTGCTTCTATCTCGTTATTTCGAATCGCGATAATTGCGAAACTTTACACTCTCCACAGATGCTGCCTGGCCTGCTGAGTTTTTCCAGTGTTTTCTGTTGTTATTTCGGTCTGTAAAGACTTTCCAGGCGGTCCGAGACCTGTCCACTCTCTGCCATCCTGCCCCGTACTGACCCATGCCGCTGGGGCTATGGTTTTCCTCAAGCTCCAGGACCAGTTAAGCCCCACGCCACGCACCTTGTTGTTAGTGAGACTGTGGATGAGGAGCCATGGCCACTGCTTGGGCCTGTGAAGCTGGGGCCAGGGGACTGTACCTGTGACTGGAGCCTGAGCTGAGCTGAGCCAAGCTGCCAGTGGGGGCGTCACTGAATGGCCAGTGGGCCAGGTCAACCCCAGGGACCTCCATTTCCCCGGAGCCAGCTCTTCTCTGGCCCATCCCCCATCCCAAAATCACAGTTCTCGAGTCGCTGCCACCCACTTCTTGCGGTGAACTTCACCGGTTCCCCCTGGGTTACTCATAGCGTGCTGGGTCGCCTCCTTCTCCGAGGTTTGCCAGCAGCGGTCCCCAGGCTCGTTTAACCTCTGGCTGATTTTATTTGGTTTGAGGCCGGACCCTGAGTTGTGATGGATCAGAGGAGGGAGGGGTGGCAAGTGCCGGTATTCCATTATTGGCGTTGCGCGTGCCGGGGGTTCCATTATTCGGGGGTGCACGTGCCGGGGGTTCCATTATTCGGGGGTGCGCGTGCCGGGGGTTCCATTATTCGGGGGTGCACGTCCGGCGGTTGCATTATTCGGGGGGGGCGGGGGCAGGGGGTTCCATTATTTGGGGGTGCACGTGCCGGGGGTTCCATTATTCGGGGGTGCGCGTGCCGGGGATTCCATTATTCGGGCGGGGGGGGGCAGGGGGTTCCATTATTCGGGGGGAGGGGCAGGGGGTTCCATTATTCGGGGGTGCACGTGCTGGGGGTTCCATTATTCGGGGGTGCGCGTGCCGGGGGTTCCATTATTCGGGGGTGCGCGTGCCGGGGGTTCCATTATTCGGGGGTGCACACCAGGGCTTTGTGACCAGAAACTTTTCGCTCGCACACGGTGCCCCTTTGATGGGCTGTGGGTCCGGGTCGATACTTTGTGCACGTGTTAAATTCTTGATTTGAGAGAGATACTTTCTCCTGAGTGTGGAGGCTGCGGCAGGCTGTGAATGAACTACGCTGCACTTTGCACATCTGTTTATGCCCGGCTCCAGTGGCAGAGGTTTGTGAGCCTTCTTAATCAGGAATAGCGCTGGGAGAAGAAGTAAACCTCTGTCGGTCAGTCTGTCTTATCCAATGTGTTGATGGTACCAAAAGTCACCCAGAGTCGCGAGACTGTTCAGTAGTTTTCAGTGATCATAGAATTAGGTAATTTCAAGTCTGCTTTTCTTTATAAAACCAACACTGATTCAGTTCTTGTGAATTATTCTCAACAGCTGGGCCCACCTCCTCACAGAGGTCCACAGCTCTCACTCACTAGTGACCACCTGTTGCTGTGGAGTACCCAGAATTGGTGTGAGAAGCAGGCACACCCACTAATAGCTGCAAGTAAGTACCTGTTTTCTTAAAAACATTATTAAAACACTCTTTACATGCAGCGCTTTCATATTATGAGTATTATATAGCATTATAATTTAGATGCAGGGGGTCTGTGAATACTAATTGATTTGAAAAGGGATCCTTCAACCAAAAAAGCTTGAGAACCACTGAGCTAATGTACTTACTTTTCCCGATGTGGTTAGGTCATTAAACCGCTTCCTACATTGCATCCATGACCTGGGCACAACGCTCCTGCTGCTCACTGCCTCAGCTATCTCCAACCACGCCTTCTTGATGAAAGCAGCAGACTTTTTCCTTCAATTGCAGGGGAAAAGTATTTCCCACCGGCTCCTGACTGCGCCCAGCAGTAATTCCAGCAGTGTAATTGAATCTGGGTGCTGCCCTTGCTCTGTGTCCACCATCCACCCGGAACATGTCCAATTTCTATTTGTGCACTGTCCCTTTCAATACAGTTGAGATCATGTGGGTGCGCATCATACCCACTACTTAGCTTGGAGATGCAAAACCAGGAAGTCAAAATTTATTGGCACAATTCAGTTGCGATCGCGAATTCTGACCTGCTCAATTGACTTCCAGGTTTCCCCTACGCAATTCCACCCCCTTAATCGGAAGCCACCTTCATATTAATATCAAGACCAATGGCTCTAAAGGTTTCTGCACCATCAATGTTAGGCTGATTGGCCTGTAATTGTCGGGTTTATCCCTCTCCTCTTTTCAAACAGGGGTGTAACATTTGCAATCCTCCAGTCCCCTGGCACCACTCCCATATCCAAGGAGGATTACAAGATTGTGGCCAGAGCCTCCACAATTTCCACCTTAACTTCCCTCAGCAACCTAGGATGCATCCGGTCTTGACCGGGTGACTTTCCTACTTTGAGCATTCTCAACCTTTTAAGTACCTCCTCTTTATCTATTTTTATCCTATCCAATTTCTCTATTACATCCTCCTTTACTGTGACATTGACTTCTCCTTTAGTGAAGACAGATGCAAAGTATTCATTTAGCACTTCACAGAATCAGAATCACAGAATCCCCACAGTGCAGATAGAGGCCATTTCGGCCGATCGAGCCTGCACCAACACATATCCCACCCTATCCCCGTAACCCCACGTATTTAATCCCCCTAACACTAAGGGTCAATTTATCATAGCCAAATCAACCTAACCCGCACATCTTTGGACTGTGGGAGGAAACCGGAGCACCCAGAGGACACGGGGAGAATGTGCAAACTCCGCACAGCGCGTACCCACCCGTAGGGATCGGAATATCCGGGCCTATATCTTTAGTCATCCAGGGAACTCTAGCTTTGGATGCGTTTCCTTTCCCCCATGTGGGAGTGTGTCTTGTCTGTACCCAAACTATATCCTCTTTGAAGGCCTCCCATTGCTCATTTACTGTTTTGCCTACCAATTTTTGATCCAATCCACCTGGGCCAGTTCAACTCCTTGAAATTAGCCTCCCTCCAGTTGAATATTTTCGTATTTGATTTTCCTTGTTCTTTTCTATAACTACTCTAAACCTAATGATATTATGATCACTGTTTCCCAAATGCTCTCCCATTGTAACATGCTCCACTTGCCCCACTTCATTTCCCAGAATTAGATCCAGCACTGCTTCCTTCCTTACAATAGCAAAATAATGCGGATGCTGGAAATCTGAAATAACAACAGAAAATGCTGGAAACACTCAGCAGGCCAGGCATCATCCGTGGAGAGAGAAACAGAGTTAACAGTTCAGCTCTCTGACTCTTCGTCAGAACTGGAAAAAGTTGGAGATGGAACAGGTTTTAAGCAGCTGCAGAGGCAGGGAAAGGGGGAGGAAGGAACTAAAGGGACGGTCTGTGTCAGGATGGAAGTCAAGAGAGATTAAATGTTGCAAATCACCCCCAACAGCCCTTCCCCTTCGCCCGGCACCTTCCCGTGCAAGCGCAGGAGATGCGACACCTGCCCTTTTACCTCCTCCCTTCCCACTGTCCAGGGCCCCAAGCACCCCTTCCAGGTGAAACAGCGATTTATTTGTACTTCATAGCAATTTAGTATACTGTATTCGTTGCTCACGATGTGGTCTCCTCTACATTGGGGAGACCAAACGCAGATTGGGTGACCGCTTTGCGGAACACCTCCGTTCAGTCCATAAGGGTAACCGTTCGCCTGCCACTTTAATTCTCTGCTCCACTCCCACTCTGACCTCTCTGTCTTCGGCCTCTTACACTGTTCAAATGAAGCTCAACGTAAGCTCGAGGAACAGCACCTCATCTTTCGATTAGGCACTTTACAGCCTTCTGGACTCAACATTGAGTTCAACAATTTCAGACTATAACCTCTGCCCCCATTTTTTCAGGCGGCAGCTGTTGATGATTCTGCCATCCCCATTTGCAACATTTAATCTCTCCTGCCTTCCAGTCTAGCACAGACCATCCCTTTTGTTCTTGTCACCCCTCCCCCTTTCCCTGCATCTGCACCTGCTTAAAACCTGTTACATCCCTAACTTTTTCCAGTTCTGACGATGGGTCACAGACCTGAAACGTTGGGCCTGATTTTGCCATTGGGGGCGAGCTGGGGCGTGTCAGGTGGTTTTCGTGTCAGGACCCCGACTCCGATGTGAAGTGG
Source organism: Squalus acanthias (assembly GCA_030390025.1). NCBI lineage: Eukaryota > Metazoa > Chordata > Chondrichthyes > Squaliformes > Squalidae > Squalus > Squalus acanthias. Next base: position 103,005,272 of record CM059432.1, read on the forward strand.
GGAAAAAGTGCGATTTTGCCCTAATTGGGCACTTGATTTCCAGCGTGTGGCAACCCCTGGCCCAATTAGTCTTTTCATACAGAAAATCGCCTCCGATGACGTCATCAATGCTGCTGGATTTAAGGCCTGCAAACAGCCTTGCTTCTTCTGGAGACTTTAAACTTTATGCCCATTGTTGTGATCGCTTCATTCAGCAACTATGTCCAGTAGTAGGCCAAAATGTGCTCCAAGGTTCGATGAGGCCTCCCTCCAAGCTCCAGTGGAGGGAGCAAGATAAAATAAGGAGGTGCTCTTCCCTTCCTCAGGGAGGAAAAAGCCTCCCTAGCAGACTAAAGCTATGTGGATGCAAGTGGCCCAGGAGGTCAACTCAATCTCTATGTGCCGCAGAACCTGGCTGCAGTGCAGGAAGAGGTTTCATGACCTTCTCCACACAGGAAAAGTGAGTATGACTTTCCCATCACCCTCAATCTGATTCCCATCGCCTCTCCTCACCAGCACTCTGCTTTGCCAACCTCTTCCTCCACATCCCACTTGACACTTACATCCCTGCACCCTTACCCATTCCCTCTCTCTCTGTGGTCACATTCACTTAACTATTCTACCATGCAGCCCTCACACTCCCTATCACTGTGATGCAATGACAACAACTTACAACACACAGGGAGGGCCCTTTGTCTCCTTCTAAGCATCTATGCTATGGATTCTCTACACTCACTCCTTCATTCTCACTCAAACTCCACTTGTGTCCCTCATTGCAGGAAAAGAGAGCCCACAATAAGAGGAAAAGAGCGTGGACAAGAGGAGGGCCGCCCTCAGTAGCCCAGCTCACCACCTCGGAGGAGGCGGCCCTGGAAATCGCCGGTGTCGAGGAAGATTCGCAAGTGGGGGACGGACAGACGGGCGCATCACAGCAAGCTGGTGACAGAATAGTTTGGCATCTCTCTCATTGACATTGCATGAGTGACTGATAATGATTCTGATGCTCTAACAGATTGACTTATGATCATCTGCACAATTCAATGTGCATGCAACCTTTACCTCACATCTCTAACTCTTTCCTTTACTTGAAGGGATAATTACTAGTCCTAGCCCCTTTAGGGCTACCCCGTATCAGGCGTATCTCTCAGACGTTCACTTTCAACTAAAGTTTGAGGTGGCCGAATCCTAATGACGCTTAATTGGGTCTAAAGGTCCGGACTATCTCTCCCTAAAGGAAAGGAACAACCTGAAAATGTTACCATCCTCCAGATAGCATTTTTAATAAGTTTAGCTAGACTGTAACGTTCCGGATATTATGAGGGTCCGGAAAACTCCCCCTGAATTCTGCAACTCCTCACCAAAGAGTGTACAGAGATTGAGTTTGCGAGTTTTTGATACAGAAGTCTTATATGAGACAATTCTAAAAATATATAGATTTATTAAAGAACCGACATGTTATTTACAGTTGATGAGTCAATCGCAACATTAACAGTTCCAAAAAGAGAAAGCTTACAATCTTATTATCAGAGAACTTTACTTTCAAATCTTAACTTCGCTACAGTTTTACAGTTCTTTAAAGTCTACAGGATATCCACCAAAATCAAATACCTTTGATCCCCGAGGTACAAAGAGTTGGAGACTTACAGAGCCGCCTCTGAAGCCGAGAATCGCTTTGCCCGATTAAAGCGAGTCTGTTATCCCATTTGAGAGTTCAATATTTATACCCTTTTCCAGTGGTATTTCCTTTAAGGTTTTCTGCTGATGCAAGCTAATTATCTCTAGTCAGTTTTCTGCTGACTTCTGCAATTCTTACTGCCAGACTCATGTCTCATCTCGAGGTGTTCTAAGTTTACCATATAAAAAATGGTGTGTTGGCAGGTGTTTCTTTATGTCATCTTTACGAGGGCAGATGTTCCTTACTTTATGTTCTTCTTTAAGAAGTGTAAATTAGAACACCTTATCCAGGGTGAACCATTGTTTCTTTTCGCAAAGGTCAGCCTGTCAGAGCCCTTCACCTTCTGTTTCAATAAGGTTATTTATTCAGGGTCAACAACTACCTTATCTCAATAGCCAGAATGTTTTCACAGCTATTTCACAGTTAGGTTTCTAAATTTCCAAACCCAGTTTGTCATATTTTAATAAGGCCAGAATTCTTTCATGAGACAGGGTATTTTTCTGAATTGGTTATATGGCTTATTCCTTCACATACTCCCCCACAGGACCATCGGCAGCCCCCGTCCCCACTGTCCAGGAGGATCAGCCTGAGCTTCAAGACTCCTCAGAGAAAGCTGCAACCTCTGAGGGTGCAGCCTCAGCAGAATTCAGCGCACCCAGCACCAGCGCAGACACTCACACCTCGGTGGGACCTTCGCGAGATAGAGTAGTGTTGTCACCTGGTGTATCACAGCTCACAAGTGAGCATCAGCAGGTGGTGGAGACAGGGACAGCAGTGGAGAGCCCTCGTCGGAGGGCATAGGACTCTGCCTGCTCGGCTCAGCTGCATGTCGACCCTGTGCCTCCAGGTCCATCCAGAAGGAGAGTGGTGCTGGAATTCCAGGAACAGGTGCAGGAGTCTCTGGCAGGTTTTGTCTCCAAGGTCGCTGCGAGTGTGGAGAGAATGGAGGAGTCCATCGCGAACATGAGCAGAGCCTTTGTGGAGGCATTGGCGCATGAACGCATCACCATGGAATGGATGGCTATGGTAGAGGAGAGGATGGCTATGGCCATGGAGGAGCTAAGTCACCAGAGTGTTGAAAACATGGTCATTGTTCAGAATAGACTGGCATCTCTTGAGGAGTGATGGTTAGCTATTGAGCATAGAAACCAGACCTTCATGGAAGTCCTCTGGAGTAGGACTTCCAGTGCAGAAACGGGTCCTCATGGCCCCCCTGAAGTGCAGCAAGGTGCTGTCAAGCCACTTGCTAGCTCTAAAGTGGGGCTGATCCATGAGAGGGATGTTGGTGGTAGATAACAAGGAAGTGGGGGCTCCTCTCCAAGCACTCACATGACCATGCCACTGCAAAGACCTCGGTCAGAGCCCCACCAGAGTCCTCACCCAACTGAGATGGGCATCTCATCCCCTGCACAGCCGCAGGAGCAGCAGACTGTTGCCGAGCCCTCGCAGGTTCGCAACCCCAGAGGATGGCCGCCAAAGGTGTCGAGACAGGAGCAGCAAGAAAGTGAGCAAGGGGCCTCCACATCTGCTGAAGTCACAGGGGAAGCACCACATAGGAGCACGCGTAAGAGGAAGATAATGCACAAGAAGTCACAAGGGTAGTCAGTTGGGTGTTATGCTGTGTTTATTTTTGAAATGCCATCAGTTGCTTGTTGTGATAAAAAAATTCTGATGGAAAACTGTTGAAGTTGTGGCCTGTATCATTTCGCAAATGGGACTTCCACATTGAGGGCTTAGAGCGACTTGCAATTGTCAGTATGGTGGTCAGAGTGATAGGAATCCGCAAGTTCTTGCCCATTGTCGATGCTCTGGTAAGAAGGTGCAAGGCAAAAGTGTTTGACTGTGCAGGCTAAGCAAATCTGGCCAACATGAGTGTGTCCCTTGCATCCCGGGCAGCAATGTGGTCACGTGCTGGCGCCTTCTGGGAGGAGCCAGAGAGTGGCGGTTCAGTGAGTATTTAAACTCACTTTCGCGGGCTTTTTTTCAGAGGCTTACCAATCTCACAGACCAGCAGCGGCTTTCCAGAGCCACGTCACAATTCAAAAAGTGACGCGGACAAGAGGAAGCAGCTGATTGGGTGAGTACGGCCAGGTGAGTATTTATACTACTCTATAGTTTGACAGTTTAGGTTAATAGTTTATAAAGCTTAGAAGGTCCTCATTTTTGTGGTTATAGTTTCAAAGGTCTCTGCTGTGTAGCAGGGAGTGCTAGTATACAAGGGCCCTTGAGTATATCATTTAATTGTAGTGTAATTTGTGGTATCGATTTGAGTTAATTTAAATTAATTGAAGGGTAAGTCATGGCAGCACAGCTCGGCCCTGTGGCATGCTCTTCCTGCACTATGTGGGAAATCAGGGACACTTCCTGTGTCCCTGTTGACCATGTGTGTGGGAAGTGTATCCAGCTGCAGCTACTGGCAGACCACATTGCGGCGCTGGAGCTGCGAATGGATGTATACTGGAGCATTCACGATGCTGAGGACATCGTGGAAAGCACGTTTAGGGAGTTGGTCACACCGCAGGTAAAGGCTGCACAGGCAGGAAGGGAATGGGTGACCACCAGGCAGAGTAGTAGGCGCAGGCAGGTAGTGCAGGGGTTCCCTGTGGACATCCCCCTCTCAAACAGATATTGTTGAGGGAGATGGCATATCAGGGGAAGGCAGCAGCAGCCAACTTCCTGGCACCATGGGTGGTTCTGCTGCACAGGACAGGAGGAAAAAGAGCGGAAGAGCTATAGTGATTGGGGATTCTATTATAAGGGGAATAGATTGGCGTTTCTGCGGCCACAAACGAGACTCCAGGATGGTATGTTGCCTCCCTGGTGCAAGGGTCAAGGATGTCTCGGAGCGGCTGCAGGGCATTCTGGAGGGGGAAGGTGAACAGCCAGTTGTCGTGGTGCATATAGGTACCAACAATATAGGTAAAAAACGGGATGAGGTCCTAAAAGCTGAATATAGGGAGTTAGGAGCTAAATTTAAAAAATAGGACCTCAAAGGTAGTAATCTCAGGATTGCTACCGGTGCCACGTGCTAGTCAGAGTAGAAATAAAAGGATATTTCAGATGAATACGTGGCTAGAGGAATGGTGCAAGGGGGAGGGATTCAAATTCCTGGGACATTGGAACCGGTTCTGTGGGAGGTGGGACCAGTACAAACTGGATGGTTTGCACCTGGGCAGGACCGGGACCAATGTCCTAGGGGGAGTGTTTGCTAGTGCTGTTGGGGAGGGTTTAAACTAAAATGGCAGGGGGTTGGGAACCTGTGCAGGGAAACAGAGGAAAGGGAAGCAAGGATAGAAGCAAAAGACAGGAAGGAGAAAAGCAAAAGTAGAAGGCAGAGAAATCAAGGGTGTAAATCAAACAGGGCTACAGTAAATAATAATTCTAAAAGGACTAAGAGTGTTAAAAAAAAGCCTGAAGGCTTTGTGTCTTAATGCGAGGAGCATTCTTAATAAGGTGGATGAATTAGCTGCACTAATAGATGTAAACGGATATGATATAATTGGGATTACGGAGACATGGCTCCAGTGTGACCAAGGCTGGGAATTCAACATCCAGGGGTATTCAATATTCAGGAAGGACAGACAAAAAGGAAAAGGAGGTGGGGTAGCATTGCTGGTTAAAGTGGAGATTAACACAATAGTAAGGAAGGATATTAGCTCTGATGATGTGGAATCTGTATGGGTAGAGCTGAGAAATACCAAGGGGCAGAAAACATTAGTGGGAGTTATACCCCCAAACAGTAATGCTGAGGTTGGGGATGGCATTAAATGGGAAATTAGAGACATGTGCAATAAGGGTGCAGCAGTTATCATGGGTGACTTTAATCTACATATAGATTGGGCTAACCAAATTAGTAACAATACTGTGGAGGAGGAATTCCTAGAGTGTATACGGGATGGTTTCCTGGACCAATATGTCGAGGAACCAACTGGAGATCAGGCCATCTTAGACTGGGTATTATGTAATGAGAAAGGATTAATTAGCGATCTTGTTGTGCGAGGCCCCTTGGGGAGGAGCGATCATAATATGTAGAATTCTTCATTAAAATGGAGAGTGAAGTAGTTGAATCAGAGACTAGGGTCCTGAATTTAAATAAAGGAAACTATGATGGTATGAGGCGTGAGTTGGCTAGGATTGATTGGGGAGCGTTACTTAAAGGGTTGACGGTGGATAGGCAATAGCAAATATTTAAAGATCGCATGGATGAACTACAGAATTTGTTCATCCCTGTTTGGCATAAAAATAAAACAAAAAAGGTGACTCAACCATGGCTAACAAGAGAAATTAGGGATAGCATAAGATCCAAGGAGAGGACATATAAATTGGCCAGAAAAAGCAGCAAACCTGAGGATTGGGAGCAGTTTAGGATTCAGCAAAGGAGGACAAAGGGATTAATTAAGAGGGGGAAAATAGAATATGAGAGTAAGCTTGTAGGGAACATAAAAACTGACTGTAAAAGCTTCTATAGATATGTGAAGAGAAAAAGATTGGTGAAGTCAAGCGTAGGTCCCTTGCAGTCAGAATCAGGGGAATTTATAATGGGGAACAAAGAAATGACAGACCAATTAAATACATACTTTGGTTCTGTCTTCACAAAGGAGGACAGAAATAAACTCCCAGAGATGTCGGGGAACATAGGGTCTAATGAGAGGGAGGAATTGAATGAAATCAGTATTTGTAGGGAAATGGTGTTAGGGAAATTGACGGGATTGAAGGCCGATAAATCCCCAGGGCCTGATAATCTACATCCTAGGGTACTTAAGGAAGTGGCCCTAGAAATAGTAGATGCATTGCTGGTCATCTTCCAAAATTCTATAGACTCTGGAACAGTTCCCATGGATTGGAGGGTAGCTAAGGTAACCCCACTATTTAAAAAAGGTGGTAGAGAAAAAACGGGGAATTATAGACCGGTAAACCTGACCGGTAGTGGGGAAAATGCTTGAGTCCATTATAAAAGATGTAATAGCAGAGCACTTGGAAAACAGTGACAGGATCAGACAAAGTCAACATGGATTTACAAAAGGTAAATCATGCCTGACTAATCTACTGGAATTTTTTGAGGATGTAACTGTTAGAATAGATAAGGGAGAACCAGTGGATGTGGTATATTTGGACTTTCAGAAGGCTTTCGATAAGGTCCCGCATAAGAGATTGGCATGCAAAGTTAAAGCACATGGGATTGGGGGTAAGGTACTGACTTGGATAGAGAACTGGTTGGCAGACAGGAAGCAAACAGTTGGAATAAACGGGTCTTTTTCCGAGTGGCAGGCAGTGACTAGTGGGGTACCACAGGGATCGGTGCTAGGACCCCAGCTATTCACAATATATATTAATCATCTAGACGAGGGAACTAGATGTAATATCTCTAAGTTTGCAGATGACACAAAGCTGGGTGGGCGTGTGTGCTGTGAGGAGGATGCAGAGAAACTCCAGTATGATTTGGGCAGATGCATGGCAGATGCAGTATAATATGGATAAATGCGAGGTTATCCACTTTGGTGGCAAAAACAGGAAGACAGATTATTATCTGAACGGCAATAGATTGGGAAAAGGGGAAGTGCAATGAGAGCTGGGTGTCCTTGTGCACCAGTCGCTGAAGGTAAGCATGCAGGTGGAGCAGGCGGTTAAGAAGGCAAATGGTATGTTGGCCTTCATAGCGAGAGGATTCGAGTACAGGAGCAAGGATGTCTTGCTGCAGTTGTACAAGGCCTTGGTGAGACCACACCTTGAGTATTGTGTGCAGTTTTGGTCCCCTTATCTGAGGAAGGATGTTCTTGCCATGGAGGGAGTGCAGTGAAGATTTACCAGACTGATACCTGGGATGGCAGGAATGATGTATGAAGAGAGATTGGGTCGATTAGGCTTATATTCGCTAGAGTTTAGAAGAATGAGAGGGGATCTCATTGAAACTTATAAAATTCTAACAGGACTAGACAGACTAGATGCAGGAAGGATGTTCCCGATGGCGGGGGAGCCCAGAACCAGAGGTCACAGTCTAAGGATAAGTGGTAAGCCATTTAGGACTGAGATGAGGAGGAATTTCTTCACCCAGAGAGTGTTGAACCTGTGGAATTCTCTACCACAGAAGGCAGTTGAGGCCAATTCATTAAATATATTGAAGAAGGAGATAGATATATTTCTTAAGGCTAAAGGGATCAAGGGATATGGGGAGAAAGCAGGGACAGGGTACTGAATTTGGATGATCAGCCATGATCTCATTAAATGGCGGAGCAGGCTCGAGGGGCCAAATGGCCTACTCCTGCTCCTATCTTCTATGCTTCTATGCTTCTGGCCTGTGCAGCTTCAGGTGGGTGAGCAGCAGCTTGGCACTCCTGTTGTTGCTGCTGCTGTTGTTCATGGTTCTGCTGCTGCCACGGCTGGTCTTCGTCCGAATCTGATGTCCAGGAGGAAAGAAAATAAATGGTCGCCATGCTTCTGGTATATGCCTCAGTTGAGGAAGCGCTCAGTCAAGGTGGAGAGAGGGGTTTCCCAGGAGGTCACACTGGAGATGGGTGTCAGGCTCCAAACTTCCACAACAATGAGTATGCCTGCTAAAAGTTCCCCCAGACCTGAGACAACAAAGTTCTGCCACCCTCAAATGATGATTGCTGAAAACTCCTTTTTAATGGTGGAGCTGCAGCTGTTAGTAAGCAATCCACTTGTGAGGCTGCCAGGATTAACTGGACTGTTCCAGAGGAGACGTGCAGAATGGGGGGAAAGTGTTAAAATCAGAAAGGCCTCTCAAAATGGGATTATAGAGGCAATGAACTGGTTGTTAAGGGCCTTAAGGGACTATCCTGCCTCTTGGAGGCGGGATGGAAACGGGGTCTGAAACCCCGATTCTGGGAAAATTGCTCGGAGGCGGGCTGGTGGGGGGATCGGAGCCGCCCGCCATTTTTTGCAATTTTAACACCTCACACACCTTCAACCCCGCCTCCTCGGGCCTGACAAAATCGAGCCCGTTAACTATGTTTAACTCTCCACGGATGCTGCCTGGCCTGCTGAGTGTTTCCAGCCTTTTCTGTTGTTATTTCTGCTTCCTTCCTTGTTGGGCTGGATAAAAATTGATCAAGAAAGTTCTCTTGTACACATTTCAGGAATTCCTCCCACTCTTTGCCCTTTACACTTGTATTTTCCCAACTATATTAGGATCATCAAAGTCCCCCATTATCACTACTTTAAAGTTCTTGCATCTTTCTGCAATTTGCCTGCAAATTTGCTCCTCTATCTCCTTCCCATTATTTGGTGGCCTATAGTATACACTCAACAGCGTAATAGCTCGTCTTTTGTCTTTGAACCCTCAAGTACATCATCCCTTTCTAATGCTGTAACAGTATCTTTGATCAATATTGCCACCCGCCTCCTTTCTTTCCTTCGCTATCTTTCCTGAATACATCGTATCCAGGAATATTAAGTGCCTATTGCTCTCCTTATTTGAGCTAGGGCTCCGTTATTGCCACTGTATCATAATGCAATGTGTCTACTTGTGCCTGCAGCTCGCCAACCATATTTAGGACGCTCTGTGCATTTACGCAGATCCATTCTAAAACCATCTTTGTCTGCCTCGCATTTCCCTCCTGTCAGATCCCTCCTATTTCTGAACTACTCTTTATTCTAATGCTGTTTATCTCTTCCAGTCCTCTGTACACCTTGTAGCTCTTCTCTAATGCTTCACCCTAGTGCCCCTAACTCTACCAAATTAGTTTAAACCCTCACTCGTTAACCTCCCTGGTCCCAGCCCTGTTGAGGTGCATCCCGTCCATCTTGTACTTGTACTTCTGCCCAGAACTTGTCCCAATGCCCCAGAAATCTGAAGCCCTCCCTCCTGCACCGCTTTTCTGGCCACGCATTACGCCATGTCTTATCTTACTGCTCCAATATTCACTTGCACGTGGCACTGGGAGTAATCCTGAGATTACTACCTTTGAGGTCCTGCTCTTTAACTTCCTCCTAGCTCCTGAAGCTCTGTCTGTAGGACCTCAACCCTTTACCTACCTATGTCATTGTTTCTAACATACACACGACGTCTGGCTGTTCCCCTTCCCCCCGCACCCATTCACCCTTTACCCTGGCACGAAGGAGGATCTAGACTGCACTCTGTCGGGATGTCATCACCCTCATCGGTATTCTCTGTATTTGGCTTTGCGCTACCAAATGTTCCAGACTCTAGACAATATCAAGACACTCTTTTAAGGCTATTTATGAAATTTCTTTTGCAAATGGCTTGGGCCCAAGGCAACAGTGACATTTCTTTTGATAGATCCTCCAGGCAGTGAGATAGATGTTCTAGGATTTCCCAAAGGATTCTTCATTTTCCAGACAATCGGATGTTATGCCCTTACACACGCTGTAGTCCCTGGGTAAGACTGACTACAAGCTCCTTATTATGACAACTCTTTTCAAATGTTAGATCAAAGAAAAACCATCAGTATTCTCATTCAAAATTTATTTTCTGAAATAATGGGTGATGGGCTGTGTTATGTGATTGTAGGAACTAAGTGAAATTATTAATTTTGCCATTTCTAGTAACAAATGATAGAACTTGAGTTGATTTTGCTTGAGAGCATAGCCTGTCTAAAGACTGAAAATGGAAATGTGCCATCAAATATATTACACTTTTGAAAAAATATTTTCAATCAAATAACATTGGTAGACTCCAAAAGATATTGATATTTTGGGTCTTCTCCCAATGCACAGGAATCTAAAGAGACTTCTGACAGGGTCCTAGAATTGCCATTTCAAAATGTGGGGAGGTAACATCAGGAAGATGTACAGAAGGTGCAGGAGTACATTCATTTTCTGATGTTTGCTTTCTTCAGCAGTGCCACCTGTCCAGATTTGCATATATGTGGAGCAGAGGGGCGGGGTGATGATTTGTTCTTTTGTACATGGCAGCGAGTTATTATACTTGGGTAACTGAATGAATATGAATGTTTCCGAATGAGTAAAGAAACAAGTTTTGTATATTTGTTCTGAAACCTGCTCAGCAAGTTACAGGCCCTTTGCTTTGGTGTAATTGTAACCCAAGAGCTGATTGAATTATATATACAGATAGTATACATATATATGGTTCTTGGGATGTGAGCAATGCTGGCAAAGCTGCATTTACTGAGCTGAAAAGGTGGTGGGCCTGCTTCTCGACCCGCTGCAATCCTTACTGGGTGATAGTATGGAATTCTAGGATACAGCTACAGAACCAGCAACAATGAAAGAATGACAGTATATTTCCAAGTCAGGATTGTGTGTGATTTTGATTATTTGATGGTGCGGCAGAAGCTGGAGAGTAGAGTGCCAGAGCAAATCATAAATTTGTTTTCATAGAAAGACATTTTATGTTCCACTCCTCCCCACGCCATACAAAGGGGATATGTGGGTTCTGGCTTATGGGCATTGCCAGCATCTCTATGGAGAGCACAAACAGAAATGGAGTTGAGAACATTCTTGCTGGGTCTTCTCTGAGGCAGGGGGGGAGCTGTAGTCATTAAAACACATTGAAGATGAATTATTTTTAAAATTCATTCACAGGATGTGGCGTTATTGGCAAGGCCAGCATTTATTGCCCATCCCTAATTGCCTGTGAGAAGGTGGTGGTGAGCCCTCTTGAACCACTGATGTAGCAGTTTGATGCAACTGAGTGGTTTGTCAGGCCATGTTAGAGGGCAGTTGAGAGTTAACCATATTGTGGGTCTAGGGTCACAGGTAAGGACAGCAGATTTTCTTCCCTAAAGGGCACTAGTGAAGCAGATGGGTTTTTACAACAATCTGGTAGTTTCATGGTCAACATTACTGATACTGTGGTGGATCGCCACCTAAACGGGCGCAATCCACTTTTCCGTCCGTGGACAATAAATTGGGCACCTTGCCTTTAAGGCAGGAAAAAAGGAGTGGGCGGGGCCTCTGGATTTTTGCAGAGAAATGTGGCTGCAGCCATTTTGAGCAGAGATGTGATTAAAAGCTATGTGTTTCACATGCTGACTCAGCCTTAATTCGTGCTTCGCGGCAGCCACAACAATACCAGCTTTTTATTTCAAATTTATTTAATTAACTGAATTTATCCCCTGCTGTGGTGGGATTTGAACTCATCTTTCAACAGATCATTAGCCCAGGCCTCTGGATTAATAGTCCAGTAACATAACCACTATGCTACTGTACAGAGTTCACTAGGTCATTTGTTATTTTACTGCACACTTTACAGATTGAAGTAATGGGTCCAATCTGGGTTTTGGACAAATGTTGTAATTTTGCCCCCTGTAAAATAGTCTTGAGCATTCCTTCAATGTGGACGTTAAGCTAATTTATTTATAATTCACTCATGCCTGTTCACACTTTCATGTCGGGTGCTGGAACATTCCCTATTTCTAAACTCAGGTAGCTCATTGAAGTATAGCCAATTAAAGGTGCTTACTCCTAAAGAGTTGCAGACAAGTAGAAGCTCTGATGCCCAAATATGTCCGTGTGCTTTAGAGTAGTAATTTCTTCCCTTTCGCCAAAGGTTTTTAACAGCTTATCTTTACTCAAAAAGTATTATTCATTTACCACTTAAATTGAAGTATAATTAACTCTATACCAATAATTAAAATTTCAAGCATACTTTTGAACATTACATGATGTACATATTTTTATACCTGTTGGTATAGATCTTATAATTGCAAACATCAGGTTGTAATTCAGTGTATTTCCTAAGATACTACAATAAATGTGCCATTATATTCACGTCCTGATATTTCATTGAATCTTGGAGAGTGGGAATAGCTCATGTGCAGACTCCCACTAAATATCTGTCCCTCGATACATTCTGACCACTTTGGTAAAAATTATGTTGATGCCAGAAGCAATTTCCTATTAGTGAAGACTGTACAGAAGTATCAAACTTGCTGACAGAAACAAGTTTGCAATTCCCAGGAAAAAAGAGAAAGCCCAGATGAAAATTTAAAAGGAGTAGCCTGTAGCAATAATCCTTTTGCCTCTGTTAGCTGCCTGCTCTATCACCACACATTCCTCTGAGGCCACTGAACAAAATACATTTCATAAAGACTGTAGTAGTGGACCTGATGGGCCAATCTTTCTCTTTTAGAGACAAATTTGGCATATGTTGACAATTCAAGCAGGTGGCCTTGAGTGAACTGAGCAGTGCTTGTACCAATTAAAGGACTCTGTCATGACTGGATCAGGCAGCTAAGGGAAAAGGGATGGGAACAGTTGAGTGTTATTTATTATCTGTGCTACCTCTCTTTTTTGCTCTGTTTGCTTGCAGAATGTAAACTCATATGTGTCATCAACTTTAATATTTGTGCTCCTGTGCCATTTTTATATGTAGAAAAAGATCAGTTACCTGCACCTGTATAAGTTTTCTAAAGTGACTGTAATTTGTTTGATGATAGATTTTTAGTTTCATCCTCTACATAAGCTAAACTCCCCCACTCACACCCCACCAGAATGAATGGTAGGTTCTGACACGAACAGAGGTAAATGCTTCTTCAGCAAGACTGCATACTTTGGCTTGAAATATTTCAGATAATAAACTGAATTCTCTGCTGAAACAGAGTTAACGTTTCAGGTCAATGATCTTTCATCAGAACTGGAAGATGTTCGAGATGAACAGTTTTTAAACAAGTACGGAGCTAGGGAAAAGGGTAGTGGAGGGCAGGAAAGAACAAATGGAAAAGTCTGTGATAGGGTGGAGGGCGGGAGTGATTAAATAACTGAAGTGATGATGTCCACTGTGAACTAGCTTTTAAAGATTTGTGTGCATGGACACATACACCTCTTTACTCCTCCACAGTTATAAGTTTCTCACCTTTAAGAAAATATTCTGATTTGTCTTTCTCAGATCCAAAGTGGATGACCTGACCTTCTCCACATTGAACTCCATCTGCCATAGTAGTGGGTTGGTGTAAGACATTTAAAAAGTGTTTAAAGTGTCCAGGGAGTGCAGGGAGTGCTGCTGGATGTTTGCAAGGCTTTGGCTCTTAAAGGAAGGCCTTTGAGAACACCACTTGCTCCCAGTCCTGGGGGCTCTAGTTGCAGTCCCTCTTGGGCTGCAGCATGACATGGAGATGGAGCAGAGGCAGCAGAGGGAGGAGAGGAGGAGGAGGAAGAAGCGGAAGAGGAGGAAGCGGAAGAGGAGGAGGAGGAGGAAGAGGAGGATGAGGAAGCGGAAGAGGAGGAGGAGGAGGAAGAGGAGGAGGAGGAAGCGGAAGGAAGGAGGCAACCCAGACAACCCCTGCCTGGCCGGGATCGAATCATCCGCCTGTGGTACCAGTGAACATAACCCCAATTCCCCTTTCAACATTAGTCCCACACCTTACCTTCCCTCTGTTACTGACCATCACAGCATCCTCTTGGCCACAATGCTGAAATAAAAGCCACCACAAAGCAAACTTTCCAATTCAACTTTATGCATATATGCTTCCAATACTACATCAAAAAATCAACTAATCACCCTTGTTCATTCCCTTAGTGACTGTCTTGTGTGTGCCTTTGCCTATTCTAGTGCTCCTATGCAGTGCTACCCCAGTGGCTGCAACATGGCTGGTGGAAGGCTGCTGACTTTCAGTGGGAGAGACTGCAGATGGCCTTGCAGGACAACCTCGAGGAGCTCTGGGCCTAGCAGGCCCAGCTTCAGACTGCACCACCTCGTCATGGCCGGCAGCAGTCTGGGCTGGCTGGCTGAGAGTGTGAAATCGAGTGACAGTGTTTTTCCTTCTTCTTCACTCTCCTCTCCCTCTTCTTGTTGATCCACTAGCTGGGCAGGCTGGATTTCTTAGGTTTCCGAAATAAGAAAGACACAAGTGTAGGGTTGTGGTGAGGGGTGGGGGTAAATCAAGAGGTGCATGCGTACACCATGTGCAGATTGTAAATCAGAGGAGATTGTGGGATGAGGAGGAAGTGAGATGTGAGAAGGAGGATAACCTGTGAGGATATCGGCATCTTGTATTCTTTCAGCCCCGCCGCTGGCCATGAGCTCAGCCAAGAATGGCCAGCACCGTCTCCTCCAAGGGGGTGAGGTGATGCAGGTGAGCTAGTCCCCGGCCGTTTAAGGTCTGCTAGCACCGGTTATGCACCAGCTTTTCCTGCAAGAGAAAGGGAACTGTGTCAGTGAATGTGGTGCAATGTATTTGGGTGATGTGGCTGTCATGGTTGAATAACTGACAGTTTGTTCAAGCTATGAGATGTCGATGTGAGGCTTGCAGCATTGGTAAGTGTGTGAGGCTGAGGTGAAGCTATGAATGTGAGGTGTGTCTCAGTTTGGTAGAGATTGTTGGTAGGTGAGTGATGGGGGAGTTGTGCATTGAGCAGTGTGTGAGGCTGGTGGTGTAGTTGGTAGGAGACAGCTTTTGAAGATGCATTCGCCGACCTTGACCACTTGTCTGAGGTCATTAAACTTCTTTGGGCAATGGAGCCACAACCTGGGGGCAATATGCTGGCAGTGACCGCCTTGGCGATCTGGTCCCACAACCTTCTTACAGTGTTTCTGGAGGGCCTCCTGGCCCCCTGTGGGTAGAGGAGCTCTCTTCGAGTGTTCACCCCCAGCACAAAGGCCTTAAGTGCTATGCCGAAACCCTGAGTTTTCTTTCCCTGGTCTGTTGAACCATTTTGGTTTGTGCTGAAGCAGTTTTAAAATTTTGGATCACCAGAAGGCAGCTCACCTTTAAGAGGTGCAGACTGCCTTTAAGAAGCGCAGGCTAGCTTTTAAGTAAAGCTTTAAGTAAAGCTAGCCTCACGCGAACAGCGCAAACTTCAGTCCCCTGCTGAGTGCACAGACTGTCAGCAGCATGTTCAGCGGTGGGTTGTGCGCTGCAATCATGCAAAGTAGCAGGCAGCACAAATTTTACATGCTGCCTGAACACCTTTCAATGGGCAGCAGCAGATCACGCATCGCGCATAATCTGGCGGCGGGTCCCGCAGGGGCCACCATTTTCGGATTTCCGGCAGAGCAAGCAATAGAAGCGATCGCTGAAGGGATTGAAATTAACCAGATCGTGACGTCAGTGAGTGTGCAACGCTCACTTGACGCCCGGTCTGCAACATTGGATTTCACCACTGCACTTACCAGCATGCCTTAACGACAGGCAGAGCAAGCGTTCAAAGCAGGAAGGAGGCTTCAGCATGGTATTTAAAGGGATCATCAGCAATCACTTGCACCTGACATGTTTATGCAGTTTGAGGCTCTGTGCTACTTTCTGCAATCCCACCAGCTTTATTAACTTCTTTCAAGATTCTAAGATAACGGAGTGTTACATAGATACATAGATACATAGAAGATAGGAGCAGGAGTAGGCCATCCGGCCCTTCGAGCCTGCTCCGCCATTTAATGAGATCATGGCTGATCCTCCAATTCAGTATCCCGTCCCCGCCTTCTCTCCGTAACCCTTAACCCCTTTTGCCTGTAGAAATATATCTAATTCCCTCTTAAATATATTTAATGAGCTGGCGTACACTGCCCTCTGTGGCAATGAGTTCCACAGGTTCACCACCCTCTGAGTGAAGAAATTCCCCCTCATTTCTGTCCTAAATAGTTTAGCCCTTATCCTTAAATTATGTCCTCTAGTTCTGTTCTCACCCGCCAAGGGAAACATTCCTTCTGCATCTAGTCTGTCTAGACCTGTCAGAATTTTATACACTTCTATGAGGTCCCCTCTCAATCTTCTAAACTCCAGTGTGTACATCCCTAAACTACATAGTCTCTCCTCATAGGTCAATCCCGCCATTCCTGGTATCAGCCTGGTGAATCGCCGCTGCACCCCCTCCATGGCAAGAACATCTTTCCTCAGATGAGGCGACCAAAACTGTACACAGTACTCGAGGTGTGGTCTCACCAGTGCCCTGTACAGCTGCAGCAAGGTATCCCTGTTCCTGTATTCCAACCCTTTTGCTATGAAGGCCAGCATACCGTTTGCCTTCTTGATCGCCTGTTGCACCTGCATGCTCGCCTTCAGTGACTGGTGTACAAGAACACCCAGGTCTCTCTGTACTTCCCCCTCTCCCAATTTATTGCCATTTAAATAATAATTTGCCCTCCCGTTCCTACACCCAAGGTGGATAACTTCGCACTTGTCCACATTATAGTGCATCTGCCATTTATCCGCCCAATCACCCAGTCTGTCCAAATCGCTCTGGAGCTTCCTGGTCTCCTCCTCTGAGCCCACCCCCCCTCCTAGTTTAGTGTCGTCTGCAAATTTGGAAATGCTGCATCCGACTCCCTGATCCAGGTCATTAATGTAAATTGTGAACAGCTGGGGACCCAGGACAGATCCCTGCGGTACCCCACTTGTTACTGCCTGCCATTCAGAAAATGAGCCGTTTATTCCAACTCTCTGTTTTCTATCTGACAGCCAGTTCTCTATCCACGTCAATACTTTCCCCTTTATCCCATGAGCTTCAATTTTCCATGCTAATCTTTTATGTGGGACCTTGTCGAAGGCCTTTTGGAAGTCCAGGTACACCACATCTACTGGCTCTCCCCCATCTATTTTACCAGTTACTCCCTCAAAAAATTCCAATAGATTAGTCAAGCACGATTTACCCTTTGTAAATCCATGTTGACTCTGTCCTATCCTGTCCCCATTTGCTAAGTGCTCCGCTATTTCATCCTTAATGATGGACTCCAGCATTTTGCCCACAACTGATGTAAGGCTTACAGGTCTGTAATTACCTGCTTTTTCCCTACCCCCCTTTTTGAATAGTGGGGTAACGTTAGCTACCCTCCAATCCATGGGCACTGTTCCCGAGTCTAATGAATTCTGAAAAATCATACTTAGTGCATCCGCTATCTCTAGGGCCACCTCCTTCAGCACCCTAGGATGCATGTTATCAGGCCCTGGGGATTTGTCCGCCTTCAATCCCTTTAGCTTCCTTAACACCATATCCTTAGAGATATTGACTTGCGTCAGTTCCTCCTTTGCAAATGTCCCTATTTTTCCCGATATCCCAGGGAGGTTTTTTGTGTCTTCCTTCGTAAAGACTGACCCAAAGTATGCATTTAGTTGGTCTGCCATTTCCTTATTTCCCGTTATATATTCCCCCGTATCTGACTGCAATGGGCCAACTTTGGTTTTCACCAGTCTTTTCCTCTTGATATACTTATAAAAGCTTTTGGAGTTAGTTTTTATATTTTCCGCCAGCTTGCTTTCATAAGCTATTTTGCCCCTCTTGGTTAAGCCCTTTTTCCTCCTTTGCTCTATCTTAAACTGGTCCCAATCTTCCGCTCTGGCGCTTTTTTTGGCTATTTTGTTTCTGTTGTTTCAAGTGCAGAATGCCTTCATTATTTTTTTAAGTCTTCTGCTCACAACACTTGCTCACAGTCATGGGGGCTGTACTGGAAGTTGACCTTGTGCTCCAGGATCGTCAACAGAACGAGCGGAGGCAGCGAGGAAGACAGGAATATGTGTTCAGAGGGAGGAGGAGGCGGGCCAGGAGAGCACTCAACAGGAGGCCTTACCAACCTAGGGTTTTCCGACAGCACTTCTCCTACCTGCACTTAAGCGAGGAGCAGTGTATTAGGAGGGTACGCTTCACCAAGGAGGTGGTCACAGAACTCTTCCACTTCCTGCAAACAGACATGCAGCCTGAGAGCAGGGCGACCACGGCTCTCCCAGTGCCAGTCAAGGTCACCGTGGCACTTAATTTCTTCGCCAGCAAATCCTTCCAATCTGCAGCAGGAGACATAGCTAACATCTCAGTTCAGCGTCCGTCACTGTGTCTGGGAGGTCACTGAGGCTCTCTACACCAGGAGAAGGAATTATGTTGTCTTCTCTCTGAGCAGAGAGAAGCAGGACGAGCATGCATGTGGTTTTGCCAGGATAGCAGACTTACCAGGATATAACAGGATATTAACAGGATAGCGGGTGCCATCAACTGCACACACGTGGCTTTGTGGGTGCTACATAACAATCCTGAGATCTTCTGTAACCACAAAGGCTACTAGTCACTTAACGTACAGTTGGGGCTCGATTTTGTCAATGGGGACGTGATGGAGGCGGGACTCCCACTTTTTGGGTTGTAGTCCCGCCTCCATCGATTTGTGGCCAACCCACGCTACTTTCCCTTGATTGACCTTGTTAAGCCTGCCCAGCGGGCTCAGCAGGTCAATTAAGGGACACCTGGATACTGGTGACGTCAGCGATTGACATTTCATCTGTCAAGAGCTTTTGACAGATGATATATCAGCGTTTGACAGCTCTGTGAAGCTGTCAAACACTGACAATCTGTCTTCTAACTTGAGTCCTTCTACTCAGACTCAGTTAGAGAGCTCTCCAGACCAGAAAGCAGAGGCTGCAGCTTTTGACAGTTCAGCGACCATTCTGCTTTCTGTCCCGGTGAGCTGAGGGACTCCCGAGAACTGAAGGGAGGAAGCCTGGAGGAGAAAGTAAAGGTAAGTAAAACTTATTAAAACACTTTACACACACCAAACACACTTACCTCTGCATTCATGCACCCATCACTCACCTGTACACCAGACATCTCGACCCCTCCAAGCCCTGCAGACCGACGGTCTGCCTCGCTAACTTGGTGTGGTTTGGAGCCGTCGGGCAGCCCACACTTCAGGGCTAAAAATAGGGATTAGCCAAAAAACTGCCTGTTAACTACCTGTTAACAGGCAGTTAATTGGCACTAATCCTCTTCCCGCCTCGGGGAGGCGGCTCCCAGCACAGGTCGGGTACCCGCCTCCTGGGACATTGGCATGGAGGCGGGTTGGGGGCGGGATGGGTACGTGCCCCCCGAATCTGCAATTTTCCCACCACTCCCGCCTCCAAACCCACCTCCACGGGGCTTGGAAATTCAAGCCCTTGGTGTGCGACCATGCCCAGCGATTCCTCAATGTCAATACCCACTATCCTGGCAGCAGCCATGATGCCTTCATCCTGCATCAGTCCGGTGGGCCAGCAATCTTCCAGCCATCACAGCAAACACGAGGGTGACTGCTTGGAGACAAGAAGGGCTCCACCTGGCTTCTGACTCCGCCCCCCCCCGCCCCCCACCCCCCTCGCCCCCCCCCGAAACCCCAACACTCGTGCCCAGGACTCATATAATGAGAGCCATGCTTCCACCAGGAACATCATCGAGCAGTCCATCAGGCTACTGAAGCAATGGTTCTGCTGCCTTATCTGCTCGGGAGGAGCCCTCCAGTACTCGATGGAGCGGGTGACCCCTTTCATGGTGGTCTGCTGTATGCTTCACAACTCGGCCATCATGAGGGTGCAGCCCTTGCCTCCAGGGATTGCGGCACCACCTCATGAGGAGGATGAGCGAGAGGAGGAGGAGGACAAGGAAGCGGAGGGAGGGAGGAGGCAGGCAGCCAATCGTCCTTTCGGACGGGCTGTACATGAACAGCTCATCAGACTCTGCTTCCAATGAATGAAACCCCAAATCCCCGTTGCTCACCACAGCCCCATTATACCATCCCTCTGTCACGGAACATCACAAAGCTGAAATGAGAGACACCACAAAAGATTCCAAACAAAATTAATAAATTTATCAAAAATCAATTCACACATATTTACAGGAAAAATATTAATTAATCACCCTTGTGCAATCCCTTAGTGCCTCTCGTTCGGGTGCCTTTTCCTATGTAGGGCTCCTACAACGTGCTCCCCCAGTGGCTGCAGCAGGGCTGGTGGAAGGCAGCTCAGTTTCCATGCGGGAGACTTCAGATGGTCTTGCAGGAAGACCTCAAGCAGCTCTGGCCCTAGAAGGCCCAGCTGTAGACTGTACCACCTCAGTATGGGCAGCAACAGTCTGGGCGGGCTGGCTGGCTGACAGACAGCGGCAAGGGCAATGGTGGAGTGGCAGAGGTGGGAACAGTAATACTGTCATCTAGAGAGAGGACAGCAGGGTCCTCCTTCACTGACCCACTGCCATTCCCCCAGTGCGACGCCTCAGCATTCCTAGCAATCTGTTGGAGCACAGATTGCTGGCCTGCTGCGACACCCTCCAAGACCCGGCCAACAGTGATAAACCCAGCCACAATGGCAGCAGTCAGAGCTTGGGTGGCTTCAAGCTGAGACTGCCTGAGAGCAGTCTGAACTTTGGTGGCTTCAAGCTGAGACTGCCTGAGAGCAGTCTGAGTTTCAATGGCACCAAGCAGAGACTACACAAGAGCAGGCTGAGCTTTTGCTCCAGCACTAAGATGTTTGGTCACTTCCACCTGTGCTGCAATGGAAGTTGCGACATCGCCCATCATGCGCACCATCATGTCTGGGTTGACACGATCTCTTTGTGAGTGTACCATCATTTCCGACTGGAAATCCTGAACACCATGCTCTGCGCAGAGCCCCATGCAATGTTGGAGGCGGACTCCTCCATGCTCCTTGACATTGCCGAGATGCCCTCTGGCAGGCTTGCCGTAGCATCCATCAATTCGGTGTGCATGCCCAACACACTTCTTCTGAAGTCCGCCCCATTGAGATCCTCATCTGAATCCTGTGCAGCAGAACTCGCGCGCAAACTCACCATCCGGGAAGCTGGCCCCAAGTTACCCTTTCCCCCGGTCTTGCTGCAGCCTACTCATGCCCGGTGCCTCACCCTGTGCAGATCCCGCTTCTACACTAGCCTCTAAAGTACGCGTAGTGCCAGTTTCTGAGCTGGTGTCTGCGAGTGACAGATGCAGTGATGCGGTGTCTTCTTCCTCCTCTTCTTCTCCCCCCTCGCTCTCTTCGATGACATCGGGGACAGGCTGCTCGGGTGCTTGTTGATTATCGGAAAGCAGAAAGGCACAAGAGTCGGGTTATGGTGAGGGGAGGCTGGGTGGAAAGCCAGAAATGCATGCATACAGCATCAGTAGCTTGAAAGTGAGAAACGATTGTGGGCTGAGGGGTAAGTGGGATGTGAGAAGAAGGATTAGGAATGAACATAACGTTGTGGTCCCCAAGGGGTTGGACATCGCTGGTTTCCATGGCCTCCATGATCTGGCGCCCAATTAGCTGGAGAACTCGCTTCTCCAGGTGGCTGAAGTTCTGTGTTTCAGCCTGGCCCCCGCCTGTCTGCTGCTGCTCCTCGTGATTATGTGCCAGCTTGGCCTGTAAGAGAAAGTGAAGTGTGTGAGTGAATGTAATGCAATGTGTTTGGGTGATGTGCCTGCCACAGTTGAATAGCTGTCAGTGTGTGCAAGGTGTGAGATGTGGGTGTGAGTGCTGCAGCAGTGGTAAAGTTGTGAGGGTGAAGTGAAGCCATGATTGTGAGGTGTGAGTGGTAATAGGTAGAGATTGTTGGGTAGGTGAGTGTTGGGGGTATGATGCATTGAGCAGTGTGTGAGGCTTGTGGTGCAGATAGTGGGATATGGCATTTGCTTACCTTGACCACCCATGTGAGGTCATTAAACTTCTTCCTGCACTGGATGGCAGACCATATATCTCCAGACCTTCGTCGGAGAACCTCCTGGCTCTCTCCCTGGTATGACAATCTGCCATTTCTATGTATCCACAACTCTTGCTTCTGTTGGCAGCTGGCTGCTGGTTATGGATGGGTGCCTTCTGTTGATTGGCTGATGTGGCTTGCTGGCTGGCTTCTGTTTACTGGTGATGGCTAGCTGGTTTCTGGTGGCTGGCTGCCAGTGATACTTGGCTGTGGTTTGATTGGCTGAAGGTGATGGATGACTGTGATTTGATTGGCTGAAGGTGATAACTGGCTATGGTTTGATTGGCTGAAGACTGTAGCTGACTATGGTTTTATTGGCTGAAGGTTAAGACTGGCTGTGGTTTGATTGGCTGAAAGTAGTATCTGCCTGTGGTTTGGCTGACTAGCTTCTTTGTTCTATATGGCTCAGCTACTCACTAGATAAAATCAGATGAGCTTGTTTTGTGTGCTTAATTGTGTGGTGTGTTTTGTGTGGTGTGTTATCTATACATAAGAAAATGTGTACTTCAAGACACCAAAAAATGCAACAAATATATTGTTGGGGGGAGGGGCAAACTCCCAGATCCCTTACAAAGAAACTCTTAACCATGTTGTACTGTATACTCACTTCTAAAATTGCCACTATATTACTGGAAATTACCTAGCTATAGAAACTAAAATCTGATGTCCAATCTACTGTTATGCAATCACACAGTCATTTCTCTTCTACCAAGACAGTTACTCTGTTCTAGTTGCCGGAACTCTTACATTGTCCTTGTTTCACAGTTCTAATTGGTAATGACAACTGTATTCGCCTTTGTGGTACCCTTGTCATGCTTCTCTCCTTTAATCTCAGCAGGACTAGTTGGGTGTCTATGTTAGTTCTTACTGATCCATCTGGCGGTTCTTCAAGACGGATTTAGCTACAAACTTCAGCACTGTTCCTTATGCTGCTTTCCCTCATATGACTACTTTTGTTGACCTTGCTGAGTATACTTATGGTTGTCAGATTACCTGCTGATCCTGTTTCCTTTTTGCCACCAAGCTAATCCTCACTGAAAATAACATTATTGGAGGTTTGGAAGTGTAAACAACTGGGAAGCAAAACTAATGCATTTTTGTCAACAGCTCCCCCTGTAACAACAACAACGTGCATTTATGTAGCTCCTTTAATGTAGTAAAACATCCCAAGGTGCTTTACAGGAGTGTTATCAGACAATATTGGACTCTGAGCCACATAAGGAGATATTAGGACAGGTGACCAAAAGCTTGGTCAAAGAGGTAGGTTTTAAGGAGCATCTTAAAGGAGGAGAGAGAGGTGGAGAGGTTTGGGGATGGAATTCCAGAGCTTGGGGCCTAGACAGCTGATGGTGGGGTGAAAGAAATCAGAGATGCACAAGAGGCCAAAATTGGATGAATGCAGAGTTCTCGGAGAGTTGTAGGGCTGGAGGGGGTTACAGAGATAGGGAGGGGTGAGGCCATTGAGGGATTTGAACACAAGGATGAGAATATAATCCTCCCAGCTTGTCTTCTATGTTGTAAATATGTAGTGAAACCAAATTCTTAAATACATAAATTCAAAGTGCTAACCTGTGATATGTTTTTCCCCACTGCCAACTTTTTCACCTCCTTTCTGAAACCACTGATTTATGCTCGTTATAGTTCCTTTGGTACATGCAATCTCTCAGTACCTCACCAAGTACCTGAGACTAGATAATGGTAGTTTCCAGCCGATGCCACTGTCAACACAGCCAAGTTTGATCCCGTTCTCATTCATGCACAATGCTCCTCCAATTCTGGCCTCTTGTGCATCCCCGAATTTCATTGCTCCACCATTGGCAGCCGTGCCTTCAGCTGCCGAGGCCCTAAGCTCCGGAATTCCCTTTCTAAACTTTTCTGCCTCTCTGTTCTCCTTTAAGACGATCTTTAAAACCTACCTTACCTGTCCTAATATTTCCTTATGAGGCTAGGTGTCAAATTTTATTTGATAACACTCCTGGAAAGGGCCTTGGGACGTTTTACTACATTAAAGGTGCTATATGAATGCAAGTTGTTGTTGTATAGTGATAAGCAACAGGATCTTTGGCAAATCTTTGTATCTCCCTAGGCCAGGGACATGAGGCTAATTATAGGACCCATACTGTTGAGATCACTTAATTCAGCACAAAACAGAAGTTGAACCTGCAACTATATGGCTCAGTACCACATTATGTGGTGCACTGAGCTGTCGAGAGATCTTAAAATATTAAGTTATAAGACATTCGCAGACAATTAGTTTTATTGTTGACTTCTTGTGTTTCATTGCTCCAGCTATTTTAATGGTTCCCTACTGTTAGAACAATAGTGGTAGTACTTTCCATTGTTCCATGAGCATCTGCATTGATTTAAGTGTCATATAAACAATGGGCCAGATATTCCGATCCCTACGGGTGGGTCTGCGCTGTGTACTCACCCGTAGGGACATTGGAAATACCGGTTTCAGGCATGCACAGCGCATGCGCTGAAAACCAGCATTTCCAATCTGTCAAGAATCCTCTTGACAGATCCTCTGGCTGCCCTGGAGCAGGGCCTCTGCAGGTGGAGAGTTCTGCTTTTTGGAGACCCTCCGCCCGCAGAAGACCCTTACAATTCTTGCGCCTGGTAAAAGCAGGGCGCCTGCTTTTACCAGGATAAGAGTAGAAAAAAGTAAAAAAAAAATGTTTTCACTGATTTATCATTTAAAAATACTTTTAAAAAAAAGGTAAGTTTATTTTTGGCCCTGTAAAATACTTTAATTATTTTTTTGAAAAAATTAAATTTTTGTTTAAAATACTTAATTTATTGTAATTTCAAGTCATTTTAAAAATTTGATTTTTTTTTTTGGAAATTTATTTAAAGTTTTACTATGTTTTTTCATTGATCTCCATTCATATATTTGACAGGTCTTCCTGTCAAATGTATGAAGGGAGATTCCCTTCTTTGATTGGCTCCCCATGGCCCACGTGATCCCAGGGACGCTGCGAACCACCTACACCTCTGGGATATGTGGGCCCTGCGCACCGGCAGTTTGGAGAGGCCCAGCAATGGAACTGTGCGCGTCCTGGGAGCCCTCAGGTAAGGGCGCAGATTTTTCCAGATCGCAGGCCTCCGCCCGCGGGAGGCCTGCGATCGGAAAATACGGGCCAATATAATTAATTCCAGTGGGAAACTGCATTACTCTGAGTGAAATACCTCCATGAAAAGCCATAAAGGTAGCATTGGGCCAGATTTATACATTGATGAGGGCAATTTCTTCTGTGAGTGATAATAGAATAAGGTGTGAAAAAATCAAACTGTGTAGGTACCCATGTGAAGGATCGACACAGGAGTCCCATAAGACATATGGAGAAAACTACATATTTCCTTGGTTCCCAGGGACAATAAGATGATTTTTTTTCTGCACTAAGTCCTAAAGCGTAGCCAGACTGTAACTAACCTTCACCTGTATCGGAGAAAGGGAGAAAGAATGTAGGGAATGATTTTCACTGTTTGCTGCTTAAAGTGTTCTTCATCAACACATTTACAGTTTTGCTATAAATAATGAACTGGATGATGTGCTTCCAGGAGTGCCAAGTGTAAAAAAAATTACTGAATTAACAAAGTGACTGAATAATGGATTTTTTATGCTGAAACCTATAAAACTTGGAATAATTTTAAACCAACTAAAGAACTTCATTTCTTTGTCTTTGCAGGGATGTAAATTGTTTAAAGAAGACATAACTTAGTGGAACAAAGAACATTTCTTTCATTTGTATCATAGAATCATAGAAAGTTACAGCACGGAAGGAGGCCATTTCGGCCCATCGTGTCCGTGCCGGCCATCAAAGAGGTATCCAGCCTAATCCCACTTCCCAGCTCTTGGTCCATAGCCCTGCAGGTTACAGCATCCCAAGTGCACATCCAAGTACTTTTTAAATGTGGTTAGGGTTCCTGCCTCTACCACCCTTTCAGGCAGTGAGTTCCAGACCCCCACAACCCTCTGGGTGAAGAAATTTCCCCTCAAATCCCCTCTAAACCTTCCACCAATTACTTTAAATCTGTGCATCCTGGTTTTTGACCCCTCTGCTAAGGGAAATAGGTCCTTTCTATCCACTTTATCTATGCCACTCATAATTTTATACACCTCAATAAGATCTCCCCTCAGCCTCCTCTGTTCCAAGGAAAACAAACCCAGCCTATCCAGTCTTTCCTCATAGCTAAGATTCTCTACCCCCAGCAACATCCTTGTAAATCTCCTCTGTACCCTCTCTAGTGCAATCACATCTTTCCTGTAATGTGGTGACCGGAACTGCATGCAGTACTCTAGCTGAGGCCTAACTAGTGTTTTATACAGTTGAAGCATAACCCCCCTGCTCTTGTATTCTATGCCACGGCTAATAAAGGCAAGCATTCTGTATGCCTTCTTAACCACCTTATCTACCTGGCTTGCTACCTTCAGGGATCTGTGGACATGCACTCCAAGGTCCCTTTGTTGCTCTACACTACTCAGTGTCCTACCATTTAATGGCCCAAAAATTCAGCCCTTCCCGCATGAGTACACAGTGTGTACTCACCCGTATTCATTCCCGAAGTGCCGGTTTCCTGCATGCACTGCGCATGCGCGGGAAACCGGAACTTCCGGTATGGTGAAGGGGGCGGTTCCTAGGTGAACCGCGTGCGCGCTAGAGGCTGCGCGTACGCAGCACACTTAGATTTTTTTTCAGGTTTCTACGCGAGGGTAAGTATTGAAGATTCTACGCTAATAAAAAGGAGGCGTAAGACCCCTTTTGAACAAAGTAAGTGGTTAATTAAGTATAATTTTAAAATTTTTTCAACAGGTTTATCTTTTTTAGAGACTTTAAAGAAAGGTAAGTTTATTTTTATAACTTTTAAAAAGTATTTTAATTTTTTCAAAAATTTAAATTTTTGTTTAAAGTGGTTCATTTATTTAACGATAGTTATTTTATAAATGTGATGGTTTTTTAAAAATTTATTTTAAGTTTAGCTGTTCTTTTGGGGCCGATTTCAATTCACAGATTTGACAGGTCTCCTGTCAAATCTATGAATGAAAGATGGTCTGCTGCCATTGGCTCTCCATGGCCCACGTGATCCCAGGGGTCGCATCGCATTAACTGCGCCCCTGGGACACGCACACACTGCTCGCCGGCACTAGGGAGAGGGCCAGGAACTGAAGTTCGTGTGGGCCCAAAACACAATGGCCCAGAAATTAAACATGAATGGTTCCCGCGGGGGTCAGGATTCCTCGCGATATCGCACTCCGCGCCTACCTTTTTGTTTGGGGCCCACACGAACTTTAGTTTCAGAGCCTCTTCTTGTTGCAACCGTGCAGTGTGTGCGTATCCCAGAGGCGCAATTAGTTCATGCGAGCTCTGGGATCACGTGATTCAGTTAGAGCCAATGGCAGCACACCATCTTTCATTCATAGTTTTGACGGCAAGAGCTGTCAAAGCTATGAATACTACAAACCCCCAAAAGAACAGCTAAACCTCAATTAAATTGAAAAAAAAGGCCATCACATTAATAAAATAAGTATAGTTAAATAAATTAACCACTTTAAATAAAAAATTTAATTTTTGAAAAATTTTTAAATCTTTTTAAAAGTTATAAAAATAAACTTACCTTTCTTTAAAGTCTCTAAAAAAGATAAACCTGTTGAAAAAAATTTAAAATAACACTTAATTAACTACTTACCTTGTTAAAAGGGCGTCCTATGCCTGCTTTCTTTATGTGTAAAATCTTCACCACTTACCTGCGCGTTCAAAGCTGAAAAAAAACTAAGTGCACTGCGTGCGCACAACCTGTAGCGCGCACACGGTTCACTTAGGAACCACCCCCTTTTCAATTCACGAAGTGCCGGTTTCCCGCGCATGCGCAGTGCATGCAGGAAACCGGCAATTTGGGATCTAATACGCGAGAGTACACAGTGCATACTCTCGCGTATTAGGTTTAATTTTCGGGCCAATGGCAGGCGCGGTAGGTAAGAGTGCGCGCGATCCTTACCCCCGCGACAAGCCGGCCACGCGAATTTCTATGCCATTGTGTATTCCCTTTCCTTGTTAGCCCTCCCCAAATGCATTACCTCACACTTCTCCGGATTGAATTCCAATTGCCACTGTTCTGCCCACCTGACCAATTTATTGATATCTTCCTGCAGTCTACAGCTTCCTTCTTCAGTATCAACCACACAGCCGATTTTAGTACCATCTGCAAACTTCTTAATCATACCCCCTATATTCAAGTCTAGATCATTGATATACACCACAAAAAGCAAGGGACCTAGTACTGAGCCCTGCGGAACCCCGTTTTGAATCCAACTTGACACTTTGCCCTGGATCCCATGGGCTTTTAACTTCGTGACCAGTCTGCCATGTGGAACCTTAGCAAAAGCCTTGCTAAAGTCCATATACACTACATCAAATGCATTACCCTCATCTACCCTCCTTGTTACCTCCTCAAAAAATTCAATCAAGTTTGTCAGACACGACCTTCCCTTAACAAATCCGTGCTGACTATCCTTGATTAATCCGTGTCTTTCTAAATGAAGATTTATCCTGTCCTTCATAATTCTTTCCAATAATTTTCCCACCACCAAGGTTAGGCTGACTGGCCTGTAATTACTCGGTCTATCCTTTTCTCCCTTTTTGAACAAGGGTACCACATTAGCAGTCCTCCAGCCCACCGGCACCACACCTGAAGCCAGAGAGGATTGAAAAATGATGGTCAGGGCCTCTGCTATTAGCTCCTTTGCTTCGCTTAACAGCCTGGGATACATTTCATCCGGGCCTGGGGATTTATCCACTTTTAAAGCTGCTAAACCCCTTAATACTTCCTCTCTCACTATGTTTATTTCATCTAATATTTCACACTCCTCCCCCCTGATAGCAATGTCTGCTTCGCCCCTCTCCTTTGTGAAAACAGACGCAAAGTATTCATTAAGAACCCTACCGACGTCTCCCGCCTCCACACACAGATTACCCTCATGATCTCTAATAGGCCCTACCCTTTCTTTAGTTATCCTCTTACTCTTAATATATTTATAAAACATATTTGGGTTTTCCTTGATTTTACTTGCCAAGAATTTTTCATGCTCTCTCTTTGCTTTCCTAATATCCTTTTTAATTGCACCCTGCACTTTCTGTACTCCTCTAAAGATTCTGGAGTATTTAGCCCTCGGTATCTGTCATACGCCTCCCTTTTTTTCTTTATCCTACCCTGTATGTCTCTAGACATCCAGGGGGCTCTAGATTTGTTAGTCCCACTTTTTTTCTTTAAGGGCACATATTTGGTCTGAACCCTCCGGATCTCCTCCTTGAATGCCTCCCACTGCTCTGACACTGATTTACCTTCAAGTAGCTGTTTCCAGTCCACTATGGCTACATCCCCTCTGAGCTTAGCAAAATTTGCTTTTCCGCAATTTAGAATTTTTATTCCTGATCTATCCTTGTCCTTTTCCATAACTACCTTAAATCTAACAGAATTATGGTCACTAGCATCAAAATGCTCCCCCACTGATAAGCCTTCTACCTGCCCAGCTTGATTCCCTAAAACTAAGTCCAGAACCGCTCCCTCCCTTGTTGGGCTTGCTACATACTGGTTAAAAAAGTTCTCCTGGATGAATTTTAGGAATTCCGCACCCTCTATACCATTCACACTAATTTTATCCCAGTTAATATTGGAATAGTTGAAATCCCCTACTATTACTGCCCTATAGTTTTTGCACTTCTCAGAAATGTGTCTACATATTCGTTCTTCTATCTCCCCCTCACTGTTTGGGGGTCTGTAGTACACTCCTAGCAGTGTGATCGCCCCTTTTCTGTTTTTCAATTCGACCCATATGGCCTTGTTTGATGATCCCTCCAACATATCATCCCTCCTCACAGCTGTAATAGTTTCTTTAATCCCTTTTTACCTCTCTCTCTATCCCATCTGAAAATCCTGTAACCAGGAATGTTGAGCTGCCATATCTGCCCCTCTTTCAGCCACGTCTCTGTAATAGCTATAATATCATAGTCCCAAGTATCTACCTGTGCCCTCAGCTCATCTGCCTTGTTCGCTATACTCCTTGCGTTGAAGTATATACCATTTAGTACAGGCAAACCTCTTTGTTGACTACTATCTAGCCCTTGATTCCTCTGTCCTTCCAATTTACTTTCTACGTTTTTGTTTTCCAATTCCAGTTTTTCTTCCCTCCCTATTGACTCTACACTTAGGTTCCCATCCCCCTGCCAAGCTAGTTTAAACCCTCCCCAACAGCACTCGCAAACGCTCACGCGAGGATATTGGTCCCGTTCCCGTTGAGGTGCAACCCATCTGGCTTGTAGAGGTCCCACCTCCCCCAGAAATGGTTCCAATTCCTCAGGAATCTAAAGCCCTCCCTCCTACACCATCTCTCCAGCCACGCATTCATCGGCTCTATCTTCCTATTTCTGTACTCACTAGCATGTGGCACTGGTAGTAAAGATTACTACCTTTGAGGTCCTGCTTTTTAACCTCTTTCCTAGCTTCCTAAACTCTGCCTGCAGGACCTCATCCCTCTTCCTACCTATGTCGTTGGTACCGATATGGACCACGACCTCTGGCTGTTCACCATCCCCCCTCAGAATGCCCAGCAGCCGTTCAGTGTCATCCTTGACCCTGGAACCAGGGAGGCAACATACCATCCTGGAGTCACGTCTGCGGCCGCAGAAACGCCTGTCTGCTCCCCTAAATATTGAATCCCCTATCACTATTGCTCTCCCTCTCCTCTTCCCCCCCACCTGTGCAGCTGAGCCTTCCATGGTGCTGTGGACTTAGCTCTGGCTGCACTCCCCAGAGGAACCATCGCCCTCACCAGTACTCAGCACCGAATACTGGTTGGTGAGCAAGATGTGCTCAGGGGACTCCTGCACTATGCCTGGTCCTCCTCTTCTGTCTGACGGTCACCCATTCCCTCTCTGCCTGCACACTCTTAAGCTGTGGGGTGACCATCTCCTGAAATGTGCTATCCACGTAGCTCTCAGCCTCTCAGATGCACAGCAGTGACTGCAGCCGCCGCTCAAGCTCCGTAACCTGGTGCTCGAGCTGCTGTAGCTGGCGACACTTCACGCACATGTGGTCGTCCAGACCACGGGAGGTGTCCAGGACTTCCCACATGGCACAGGATGTGCATTCCATGAGTGTGAGCTGCCCTGCCATACCTCTAATTCTACCTCTACCTCTAGCTGGAATAAACTTAAAACTTTAAGAAAGCCAAGTAAAAACACTTACCAGATACTCACCAATCAACTCCCTCTTTTTGAACGTTTAGGGGTAAAAATTCAGTTGGTTGCGCCTCCCGTTAGCGCCTTAAGAGGGCGCTTAAGGGGCGCAAAGCCGCTAACGCCCGGGCGCAGCGATGTTTGCGCCGCTTGGGAACTTAACTTGACATTGTGCGGCGGCACTAAAACTTACCGCTGCGACCACCTGCGCGCGCAGATTGTGATGTCATTCCATGGTGCAATGCCCTTGTGGCGCCCCAGAGCGGAAATTGAGTGGCGCCCCCTGCCTTACCGCCTGGCACTTCCAACGACCAGAAGACTGGAACGCTATCAATCGCTGTGGGGCTGGTGGTGGCGCTATTTAAAGGGGGCCTCTTCCTGTCTTTTATTGTTGGTGGCATTTTTGAACTACGCATTCTGAGAGAGAGAGGGAGAGACTTCTGGAGAGATTCAACGTTGTGTGAAGGAGTTTTGGGTACTGAGCAGCACTTTGCAGGTTCATTTTGATTTGCCATTCCTTGTATCGATTTAGCAGAGACTGTGGGAGCTGCACTCTGAGCTCTTTGCCTGGTACTCTCCATTGTTCTTTCCAGCACATTTGATGTGCAAGTCTCTCCAGGCCGAGATTCAAGGCTGCAATGAACAGGATGTGGATGGAAAGCAAGATTAACCATCCCCTTTAAGAACTGGCCCGTGCCATTGTGTGTGTGTTCCATTGCTGACTGACATTACATGAGCTTCGCCAGCGCTCTGAGTTAGCGCCTCACTCCTTGGCCTTTGCGCCTTAAGACAGGTGTGCAGCGCCTGCTTTAGCGCTCCACTCACCTCCCGGGGCGGTAAAAGTGAAGTTTCCAGTCAGTGCCGATAATTAGCGCCAGGCGCTAATATTTGCGTCCAGACGATATTTGCGCCCCAAATGGGGCGCGACCTAATTTCTACCCCTTAGTTTTTAATCCCGGCTCTTAATTTAAAACCAATGCCCAAGATAACGAGAGAAATACTGACCAACCAATCACTTCCCTGCTTTCCTGTGACATCACTCCTTGTTTTTGTTGTCTCTCGGGCCTCGCTCTGCCGCGCTCTTTATATCCTCAGGCTCCGCTCTCGCTCCCTCTCAGGTCTGCTGCCTCCGCTCTCGGGCCTCGCTCTGCCGCGCTCTTTATATCCTCAGGCTCCGCTCTCGCTCCCTCTCAGGTCCGCTGCCTCCGCTCTCGGGCCTCGCTCTGCCGTGCTCTTTATATCCTCAGGCTCCGCTCTCGCTCCCTCTCAGGTCCGCTGCCTCCGCTCTCGGGCCTCGCTCTGCCGCGCTCTTTATATCCTCAGGCTCCGCTCTCGCTCCCTCTCAGGTCCGCTGCCTCCGCTCTCGGGCCTCGCTCTGCCGCGCTCTTTATATCCTCAGGCTCCGCTCTCGCTCACTCTCAGGTCCACTGACTCCGCTTAGAAAATGTAGGAGTTTGTTTTGAAATCCACGGGTGGGAAATTACAGGAAGCGTGCCCACAGTTTTGTAATGCCCTCCAGCTGCATGTAAGGTCTTGCTGGTATTATGGGGTCCCATAAGATGTACCCCATATAGTTCAAAGACAATGGGGTAATTTTGACTTTGGGCAAGAGTGTAAAACAGGCGATATCGGATAAGGTGCCCGTTATACATCGCTCCCGATTTTCACCTCTGTTGACTTCAATGGAAATGAAAATTGGGAGAGATGTATAATGGGCAGCTGGACAAAACCGCGGGGTTTTACACTATCGCCCAAAGTCAAAATTACCCCCAATGTTAGAGGTTAACAATCACTTAAGAAATATGATAGTTGTTGTTGCACTGTTTTTTCCTTTGGTTTAATTGCTTTATTTATTTTAATGGATTGCCTATTGTTACAATAGATGTAACAGAAAGTACTGCCCTCTATCATTATGACGTTTTTGGGGAGAATCAGCAGTGCCATTTCTGCCATGCATTGGGCTTGACAGTCACCTGCTGAACAACAATGTCATGCCCAGCAGTCAGAACATCACACAGTCTGTCTCTCTCTTGCCCAATGTCTGCCTTTGTAAGTATAGCAGATCGTTCCTGTTCTTGCAGCAAGAGTCAGTGAATGAGTGAGACTGCATGGTAGTGCTAACCTTTGCTGCCGTGTGACACCAGATGATTCCTTGCAGTAGTCTCACTTGGTGTTTGGATGACCTGCTGTGCACAAAATAGCTGCTGACTTTCTTGTTTGACAACAGTAACTGCACATTGTAATTCATTCAATGTGAAGCACAAAGGGGCATTTCTAAGAGATGTGATCAGGTGGTATATAAATGCAAATTCCTCATAGAATCACAGCATCATACAGCACAGAGATGGCCATTCGGCCCATCATGCCCGTGCCAGCTCTTTGAAAGAGCTATCTGATTAGTCCCACTCCCCTGCTCCTTCCCCATAGCCTTACACATTTTTCCTTTTTAAGTATTTATCCAATTTCCTTTTGAAAGTTACCATTGAATCTGCTTCCACCATTCTTTCAGGCTGTGCATTCCAGATCATAACAACTCGCTGCATAAAAACATTTTTCCTCATCTCCCCTCTGGTTCTTTTGCAAATGACAAATCTGTGTCCTCTGGTTACCGACCCTCCTGCCAGTGGAAACAGATTCTCCTTATTTACTCTACCAAAACCCTTCATAATTTTGAACACCTTATGAAATCTCTCCTCTTAACCTTCTCTGCTCTAAGGAGAATACTCCCAGCTTCTCTAGTCTCTCCACATAAATAAAGTACCTCATCCCTGGTACCAAATCTCCTTTGCACCCTCTCCAAGGCCTTGAAATCCTTCCTACAGTGCGGTGCCCAGAATAGAACACAATACTCCAGGTGAGGCCTAATCAATGATTTATAAAGGTTCAGCATAACTTCCTTGCTTTTGTATTTTATGCTTCTATTTATAAAGCCCAGAATCTGTATGCATTTTTAACAGCCTTATCAACTTATCCTGCTACCTTCAAGGATAACTTCAATGGAAATGAAAATCGGAAAAACTGTATAACAGACAGCTGACCCAACATTGCCTGTTTTACACTATCGCCCAAAGTCAAAATTACCCCCAATGTGTGATGGCACATAAGCCCTTTCCGGTCTGCAGCATAATTCTGTAGTACTGGTTGGTTACAATGTTATTCCTAATAGTTCCTACATTTACAGTCTGAGTTTGGTTGTGAAGCATAGGAATGTAATCAGCATTCTGCCAATGTTAAATTGCTGACTCTTCAATAGAAGGATGGTTTCTGCAAGGAGACAGAATAGTAATGCAAAAGTGTGAACTAACCCCCACACTCTTTTTGTCTATCTCTGTTTGCCTTTGATATCAGCATGCAGAGTACCAATAGAGTTTGATGAAGGCAGGCCTATACTTTTTGTTTTATTTCATCCCTAGAATGTGTAACAATATCCTGTTAAGCCATGTATAGCACTGTAATCTCTACCACAGAAGGCAGTTGAGGCCAATTCATTAAATATATTCAAGAAGGAGATAGATACATTTCTTAAGGCTAAAGGGATCAAGGGATATGGGGAGAAAGCAGGGACAGGGTACTGAATTTGGATGATCAGCCATGATCTCATTAAATGGCGGAGCAGGCTCGAGGGGCCGAATGGCCTACTCCTGCTCCTATCTTCTATGCTTCTATGTAATGAGCATATTACCTGCAGAGCAACATGTGCTGTATTGTGCCAGAAAATAGAATTATTCACTAGACCATATGTTTGTTGTTTCTACATCTGTCCTGCGCTCCATTCAAAGCCTGGCAGGGGTTATGATAAATAAAGTCACCGTTACATTTAATATCCTGAACAATTTTAATGACAGAGAAATGCTTCTGACAATTTGCTGTGTACCATTAGAATAGTAAACCAAGTGTTAGAAGTCAAAACAACTTGACTGCAAATAGCCTTCAGTACACAATGTAGTCTGCATCACATGTCTAATCTCTCTGCCTTCACAGGCCACAGAGGTGCATACCATAAACCTTCGGGGGGCCATATGTAAAGTTTAACTCCAGGTTCCCATGAATTTGCATACGTCTCAAGTTGCTAATACTATCAGATCTTGGGTGGGGGGTTAATTTTAATGTTTATCACTGTGCAAAGAACGGATGACAGTGAATCAGCTGCCTATTTTACACCTCGTCTGATTTTCTCATCCATTGAAGTCAATAGAAAAGAAAATCGGGCGAGGTGTAAATCAGGTGGCCGATTCGCTATCACCCATTTTTTGCCCACTGATAAAAGTTAAAATTTTCCCCTTGGTGTTCTGTTTTATAATTTATTCACCAGTGAGACAATAAATTTAAGAAAAACACTTTCCAAACTTCAGGCAGAATTCAACCAGGCCAAACCAGAATAAACAGCAATATCAAAGCCAATCTGACTCAGTTGCACGGACTGTGAGTGTCAGATTACCTGGGCTTAAGGCGCCGTATGTTTCCAACAGGCTGCCATTTAGATACTCCTGGTCTAAATGGCCTAATTACTGTCATTGACCCTGAGGTCTAATACGCACATGACTCTCACAACTTTTCGACAGTTACATTTGAATTAATGGCCAGAATTTTTACATTGCTGAGAGTGCGGGTTCGCAAGCAGGTCGGCAATTAAAAGCACTGAAATTCACCGCGCGTCGAGAACCCGCCTTCATCCCACCGACTTCTACATTTAATGCTGGCGCGTTTCCCAGGCACGAACCCGCTTGGGAGAGGTGGGTGACCTCGTTGAAGTAGTCAACAGCTCGTTGAGAGACCCTTAAGAGGCTTTTTAACCTGACATTTCAGCTTTTACTGCTTGTGTACGGGATTCACGGACTTCCTGAAGCTCACCTGTAAAGGCAAGGCAAGAGCTCAATGGCCATTGTGCGAGTTCATTAAGTGACAGCTGGAAAAAGCACATAAAAACTCACACCTTACACCTGCTTCCTTGCCAAAGGGAAAGGCTCTTGCTGACACCATTTTGTGCAGAGATTTTGCTTTCAGGAGTTTGCAGGTGATTTCTGCAAACTCAGAAACCACTCTAACCACATTGCAAGTCACTCTCACTACATTGGAGGATTGTGCCTCTGATCTCCACTTTACCTGCCATCTATCAGATCAGAACGGGTGCCGTTTATACTGTCTCACCTTGGACCTCAAATTTGGGGTTACGGGGAGCGGGCAGGAAATTGGACATGAGGCTGAGTTCGGATCGGTCAGGGCCCTGTGGGTGGCAGAGCGGGCCCAGGGGCTGAGTGGCCGGGTCCTGCTCCTACTTCTTGTGTTCTTTAGATTTGAGGTTAGGATCAGATCAGCCATGATCTTATTGAATGGTGGAGCAGGCTCGAGGGGCCGATTGGCCTACTCCTGCTCCTATTTCTTATGTTCTTATGTTCTTATGTTCTTATGAGCCCCAGCACCAACAACGCCAGCAACACAAGCAGCAGCAATAACAACACCAGCAGCCTTCTCCTCAACGACGTGATGCTCCACAGAAGAGAGGGGATCAGCACAGGGGTGCACCTCACCAGAGGCGATACCCCTATCACAGGGTATACAGGCAGAGGATGAGCTCCCTGGACATGATTGAACAGCAGTGCTTCAGGAGGCTCAGGCTATCACGCCAGGTCGTGGCAGACATTTGTAGTTTGCTGGAAGAAGACCTGCTGCCGAGTGGACCTGGTGGACCTGCCTTACCTGTGACTGCCAAAGTCACCACCGCCCTCAACTTCTTTGCCTTAGGCTCCTTCCAGGGATCTGCAGCAGACATTTGCAGAATCTCGCAGTCGGCCGCCCACAGATGCATCACTTCGGTGACTGATGCCATGTTTCACAAGTCAGGCACTTATGTACAATTTGTCACTGATGAAGCCAGTGTTACTGAGCGGGCGCTCGGCTTTGTGGCTCTAGCTGGCTTCCCACAGGTGCAGGGCGTCATCGACTGCACACATGTGGCCATCAAGGCACCCAAGATCACCCAGGAGTGTTCGTGAACCAGAAGGACTTCCAGTCCCTCAATGTGCAGCTCGTCTGCAACCACAAAAAGATCATCATGCTTGTGTGTGCCAGATTCCCAGGGAGCTGTCGTGACTCTTTCATCCTGTGCCAGTCCACCCTCCCTCAGCTCTTCGCACCTCTGAATAGCCCTTGTCACCAAGGAGCTACCTTGTCACCAAGGTAGCTCCTTGGTGACAAGGGCTACCCACAGAAGACATGGCTGATGACAACTTTGAGGAGGCCAAGTAATGAGGCCAAGGAACGCTATAATGAAAGCCACATGATGACCAGATATGTCATAGAGCAAGCAATCAGCATGCTGAAGATGCACTTCAGCTGCCTTGACAGATCTGGAGGAGCCATTCAGTATGCACCAGCCAGGGTCTCCAGAATCATCGTCGTATGCTGCGCGCTGCACAAGGTAGACAGGCGACCGGAAGCTCAGGGTCATGTTTACGGACTGAACGGAGGTGTTCTGTTTAAAGTTTTGCAATTATCGCGATTCAAAATAACACAAGAGAAGCAGATTCGTTTGATCAGTTTTATTAAACGAAATGCTGTCCTGATAATAAAGGACACAGAAGCCTGTAAAATGGCCGCCGCGCATCGTGGCAGAAGCTTCCAGAAACACAGTGGGCAGACAAAATGGCGTCGAATATACATTTAGTATAAGATTGGATCATACTCGGTAAACACTGATAAAGACAGGATGCAACCTGTTTGCATTTGGAACAATAGCAAAGATATAAGTGCTGGAATCGTTTTCCTATGCACAGAAAGGATCATTGTACTGGGCAATCGAAGGCCCATCCAGACACATCAATACACAAATACCCCCACGGCTCTACAATGAGAGAGACATTGACGGGTGATTAAGCCGGTATTCGGGGGCCCCCAAAACCAGTCAGGGACAGATTCATACACATCCTGGCTGGGTCAACAATGGGGAAAACATTAACGGATAGTTGGCCAGTTTCAGATGCTACCCAAACCCGTTAAAGAAGATAACCGCCCCATGCTGGGAGTTTTGAGCGCCAAATATTACACAAAGGACAAACATTAAGATTTGAGCGGGAGATAAGAGGACACATCACTATAACTATAGAGAACAAATGTCCATCGGTCTCTTATTCTCCCGGCTGGCTCTTATCTCTGCTGACTCTTGACTCGGGCTGAACTCTTACTCTTATCCTCTGGTACCGCTCTGCTGGACGAGCAGCCTCCTGATTTTCTCTCTGGACTTTGTTGACTCTTGACTCTTAGCCGCACTGGTCGGTTATTCAAGTGTTGGGTGGAGCTCAATCGGAACGAGCCGCCCCGACAAGGGCAAGTAACAGGGTACACCATCCCAAGTGTCGGTAAACGGTGTCTCGACCCGGAGGCCCGAGGAGACGAGACGAGAAGAAGTCGAGAAGAAGACGAGAAGAAATTCCACGTGCCGCCACGGTCAGTAAACCCCGACCGCGCCCAAAAATATAAATACAGGACTCTTCTTTGAGTTCTACCGACTACAACCTGTGTCGAGCACAGGAAGACTCTTCTTTGAACTGTGTCCGAGGTCCGTCGAGTTCTTCATGACAACAGGGAGTCTGGCCTGCTTTTCGCAGCAGCGAAAGTAAACAAGTGGGGTGCAGAGACCCTTCCAAACACGTGACAGTCAGGCGCTGCAGCGAAACGAGCCGAGTGCCTCACTTTAAAAATCTCCGAAGTAACACGAGTGGTGAGCATGTTTTCCGATCCTACAAATCTAGACGTAGTGTAGGTATTATTAAGGGAGGGTGTTTTAATAAGGTTAAGATATCATGTGTTCCCCTTTCTACGATGTGCCGTGTGTTCTCCATTTCCACAGACCAAGCTTTATGAATGTATGTATACTTGTACTATCGTTGATTTGCGCCTATGACATGTATTTCATGATTTTAGACGCCATGCAATAAAGATTTCCATTTCGTACTATTCAACCGGGTCTATTTGAGTTTTTCTCTGCATTACTGCTCCCTGCACCTAAGTCCAGTGTTAGAACCGTAAGGGCGAGTGGGTCGAACCACTCACAGGTGCTTATTGCAAAAAGGCTGGCCGGAGACCAGAGCAAGCAACAGTATTAGGCAACGAAGGCCTAACCTCGCACCAGCACCGTCTGAGACACGCCCTCCTTACAGAAAATGGTGACCGCGGCAGGACATCGGCAGCAGGAGAGTAATGTTTTAGACCCTGGTTTGAATCGGCGAAATGTGATGGATGAGAGGGTAGCCGACTATGTGTTTGGGAAGTTTAACTTGACCAAAAAGTGGATAAGTGACCTACTGATGGATAAGCGTCTGCTAGACGCCGCCATCAAATGGACAGGCAGTAAAGATCATAAGAAGTCGGTAGAGAAAGCGGTCTGGCTGATGTGCTACAAGGAGCAAGTCCAACTTTCGGACCAGGTCATTGTAGCACAGGCAGCTCAGATCAGGGAATTGGAAGTTGAGATGGAGGAAAAGGTCACGGGAGGACAGAAACTCATTGCATCATTGAATGCGTTACATCAGGTACGCCAAATAGTCGCCAACCACCATGAGGCTAAAATTGATTACCTAGAATGTCAGGTCACGGAAGCAAAATTAAACGAGGGTAGGATTAGAGAACGGTGTATCCGCCTAGCTAACCAGATAAAAGCCCAGGAAGAAAACTTGAAGGGAGTTAGGGCGACATACAAGATGGCCCTCGAGGATAGGCATGAGGGAGCCGACCACAGTGTTTGCCAGAGGGAGATAGAGAACCTAAGGGAGTCCCTGAGTAAGGCAAACGGCTTGGTGTGTCTCATCAGCCCGTCAGCGAGCCAGCCACAGGTGGGTAGGGAATTCCCAAAAAAATCCATACCGGAAAAAGCAGAAGAGGTATCTGCCACTGTGCCCTCCGCGCCACCCAGCTATACGGCAACCTGGGTAAGGGAGGAAGTGGTGGAAATGGAGAAGAAGGTCCCCGAGGTAGGACAATCCCCGGAGGTAGCGTCGAGACCGGGACCGATGTGTCCGCTCCGAGGTCACAAGAGAGGCCCGAACGGGGACAATGGGGCAGACGGGGATATCCTGAACCAACTTGTATTGCCCCACAGCTAACACCAGCTGAGAGCAATGATCAGCCATGTACGGAAGCTGTCCAAGTCAGATGACCCTTCCGTACATTTTGGGAAGTAGAACAGACCGCAGCAATTAATGGCTGTGACGACGAGGAAAAGACCAAGATGTTGCTGTTCTCTTTAGATAGCTTGATCCTTTAGTGTCTCTCCGACGAGAGCAAGAAGGGAAATAAAAGCTATGGGGATTTACGGGACGAGGTCCTAGAAGTGTTAGGGGCGGATGACGAGGGTCCGTTCGTCAGACTGGGTCAGACCGTACAGATGGAGGGAGAACCCCCGTGGGTTTTCACCGACAGACTGTGGCCAGTATACCAGCGTAGCTGCCCAGGTGCGCCACAGCGCGTCTACATGGACGGCGCCGGGAAAGCTCATTGGCTCAGGTGTCTAGTAGCCAACAGCTTGCCAGCCGTCAGGGAGCAAGCCAGAGCGTGGTTTGATCCCACTAACCCCGAGACAACGGAGGAATCTGTCCTGAGTCAACTCACCATAGGGTATCGGAACACTAGGAGCACGGGAGCGCGCCCCTTAAGGGAAAGGTGCATGAGGCAAAGCCCGCAGCTCCGGCTCAGAAAGAGTGGCATCAGGAGGGAAATCGCGCCCCACAAACCAGTGGTGTTTGTTACGGGTGCGGGAAGACAGGTTACTGGCATAAAAACTGCAGGAATCCCTGGAAGGACTCCAGGGACAAAGCTCCTGCAGTCCGAACCCAAGCGCCTGTCTCTGAGAAAGGAGCTGGTGTGCCTATCCATCCCGATGCGATAGAATCAATGTTAGGAGCCATGCGGTCCCTTATGATTTCGCACGGGAGGGTGGCAGTTGTTACCGGCCCCACAGATGCCACAACCCCGTCCACCGGTACCCAATGACTAAAGCCCGCGCAGCCCGTTTACCTGTGTCCGCTCAGCTATGATGCGTGGAAAAGACCCCTGGTAGAGATGGAGGTAGAGAAGCAGAAGGGTAGTTACTTGTTGGACACGGGAGCTTCATGCACCGTAATTCATACAGATAGCCCCTTTGACTCACCACTGTCTACCAAGCTCCCATTCACATTAGCGGGGTTCACGGGAAAAGAGCAGGCTGGCGCGTTCTCCATTCCGCTCTCCATTCATTTAGGAGCACTCCACACCACATGAAAGTGCATACTGATGAAATGGCAAGAGGGGGGTGGCAGAGGTATCCTCGGATCGGATTTCCTAGCGGAACACGGGATCCTCGTGGACCTTAGGAATCACTGTCTCTGGGGAGCCAAGGGTGGGAAAGGCAAGGTAGTTGTAATCCCAGGGAAGGAAGGAAAAGGGGCCCTGTGTACCATGAAGCCATCCGGAGGCTACGACCTCGGGCTTATGGTAGCGGATGTCCCAACGGACATGCAAACGTACGTGTCAGATAATATGCACGCGTTTGCAACCCACAAGCACGATTGTGGAGGGTTACCGGGTTTGAGGTCAGCGTAGACGGGGACCCCATGACTCGGCCCCAAAAGCAGTATAACTTCCCCAAAGAAGCAGAACCCGACATGGAGACAGCAATGTCCTCATTGGTGCAGCAGGGCGTGTTGAGGCCAATAGCCACACACGTGAACTCCCCATTATGGCCGGTAAGGAAGCTGGATAATTCGTGGAGGGCCACGGTGGACTACAGAGTCCTTAACAGTAACATCCCCGCCTGCGCGCCCACAGTAGCAGCAGTTGCTGACCTAATAGGGAGTATCCCAGCGTCCACGACCACGTTCACGGTGCTGGATATCTTGAACGGTTTTTGGTCCATCCCGCTGCGGCGAGAGGACCAGTACAAGTTTGCCTTTACTTTCAAAGGACAACAGTACACATGGAACTGTTTGCCACAGGGTTTCCACAACAGCCCCAGTATTTTCCATCAGTGTATTGCAGGAAGTTTAAAGGAGTTTAGTCAGCCCAATCAGATAGTGCAGTATGTGGATGATTTGCTCCTGTTCACGGACACAAGGGGGAGCATGGACCACTGTTAGCCGAGTTATTGGAGCTGCTAGCGAGAAAGGGTTTTAAAGTTAACCCTAAGAAAGCACGGATCGGTCAGCAGGAAGTAAAATTCCTGGGTCTGACCATTCGCGCTGGGGAAAGAGCCATAGATAAGGCTAGGAGGGAGTCGGTGCAGGAGTTACCGATTCCCAACACCATAATGGGTGTGAGGTCCTTTCTGGGACTGACCGGTTACTGTAGAGACTTCATCGAGGATTAAGCGGCCACAGCAGCTCCGCTGCTCCGACTTCTCCATAAGGGAGTGGAGTGGTCTTGGGACAAGGGTTGTCAGGCAGCATTCGAGAAGTTAAAAAGAGATCTACAGACCGCGCCAGCTTTAGGGGTGTAAAGATTCGCAATTATCGCGATTCAAAATAAC
The DNA here is from genome assembly GCA_030390025.1 of Squalus acanthias. Lineage (NCBI taxonomy): Eukaryota > Metazoa > Chordata > Chondrichthyes > Squaliformes > Squalidae > Squalus > Squalus acanthias. Next base: position 103,048,008 of record CM059432.1, read on the forward strand.
AAGATAGAAGCAGATTCGTTTGATCAGTTTTATTAAACGAAATGCTGTCATGATATAAAGGACACAGAAGCCTGTAAAATGGCCGCCGCGCATCGTGGCAGAAGCTTCCAGAATTACAGTGGGCAGACAAGATGGCGTTCAAATAAACATTTCAATATAAGATTGGATCATACTCGATAAACACTGATAAAGACAGGATGCAACCTGTTTGCATTTGGAACAATAGCAAAGATATAAGTGCTGGAATCGTTTTCCATGCACAAGTAAGGACCATTGTACTGGGCAATCGAAGGCCCATCCAGACACATCAATACACAAATACCCCCACGGCTCTACAATGAGAGAGACATCGACGGGTGATTAAGCAAGCATTCGGGGGCCCCCAAAAACCCAGCCAGGAAGGCTCCTAGCCGGTTCAACAATGGGGAAAACATTAACGGGTAGTTGGCCAGTTTCAGGTGCTACCGAAACCCGTTAAGGAAAGAATCGCCCCATGCTGGGAGTTTTGAGCACCAATATTATACAAAGGACAAACATTAAGATTTGAGCGGGAGATAAGGGGACACAGCACTATAACTATAGAGAACAAATGTCCATCGGTCTCTTATTTCTCTCGGCGAACCCTTGCTGAAGCTCTTCCTTAGGGCTGGACACTGTTGACTCTTGACTTTTAGCCGTACTGGTCGGTTATTCGAATGTTGGGTGGAGCTCGAACGGAACGAGCCACCTCGACAAGGGCAAGTGACCGGGTGCACCATCCCGAGAGTCGGTAAACGGTGTCTGGACCCGAAGGTCCAACAAGACAAGACGAAATGACAAGAAAAGAAGAAGAATCCACGTGCCGCCACAGTCAGTAAACCCCGACCGCGCCCGAAAATATAGAACTCATTTCTTGAATTCTACAGGTTATTGCACGAACCGGTTTAGGTCCATCGACTTCTTCATCACCATAGAAAGACTCTTCATTGAATTCTACCGACAACTGGTGTCAGTACAGGAAGACTTTCTTTGAGTTCTACAACCGGGCCCGAATTCTGTCGAGTTCTTCATGACAACGGGGAGCCCGGCCTGCTTGTCGCAGCAGCGAAGATAAACAAGTGGGGTACAGAGACCCCTCCAAACACGTGACAGTCAGGCGCTGCAGCGAATGAGCCGAGTGCCTCACTTTAAAATTCTCCGACGTATCACGAGTGGTGAGCATGTTTCCCGATCCTACAAATCTAGATGTAGTGTAGGTATTGATAGGGGAGGGTGGTTTTATTAAGGATAAAGTATAATGTGTTCCCCTTTTTACGATGTGCCGTGCGTTCTTCATTACCACAGACCAAGCTTTATGAATGTATGTATACTTGTACTCTCGTTAATTTGCGCCTATGACATGTACTTCATGATCTTGGACGCTATGCAATAAAGATCTTCCATTTCGCACTATTCAACCGAGTCTATTTGAGTTTTTCTCTGCATTACTGCTCTCGCACCTAAGTCCAGTGTTAGAACCGTAAGGGCGAGTGGGTCGAACCACTCACAGGTGCTTATTGCAACAAGGCTGGCCGGAGACCAGAGCAAGCAATAGTATTAGGCAACGAAGGCCTAACCTCGCACCAGCACCGTCTGTGATACAAGCACGACAAGACCCCTTACACTTTTTCCAGTTCTGACGAAAGGTCATCGACCTGAAACGTTAACTCTGTTTCTCTCTCCACAGATGCTGCCTGACCTGCTGAGTGTTTCCAGCATCCGCAGTATTTTGCTTTTGTAAGAGCATGCAAGCTGTTGTTCACAGCAAGCATGTTCTCGTTTGACTGGCTCATTTGCTCCTCCATGCAGGTGGCCACCCTTTCCAAGGAACAGTATATCATCACCATCGCCTGCGCATGGTGCTGCTCATGTTGGAGATGGGCTCCTCCATTCTCTCTATAATTGCGCATTTTTTGCTGCTCCTCAAATATCAACCTCTTTGTCGATGGCCCTCAAGGTTCAGCATCTGCATGCAGCTGAACAGAGCTTGGAGCATCCTGCGCCGTCCGGCGAGGAGTCTCCACTGCTGTCCCTGTCTCCACAATCTGCTCTTGCTCACTTGTGATGTGTGAAACACCAGGTGACAACAATACTCTATGTCTCGCAGGACCCAGCGATGTGCTCGTATCTGTGCTGGTGCTGGGTGCGCATTGGTCTGCTCACGGTGCACCCTCAGAGACCGGAGCTTCCTCTGAGAAGTTGTCTTCTTCCGCCGGCCGGACAGTGTGGGGGGCACTTGATGGACCTGTGGGACAGTAAAGACATGAATTAGAACTCTTATGGTAAGAATGTTTAACGTTACGATTATGCACATGATGATAATTCACTGGCTGCTGACATCAGTCACCATGAATGACTGTTGTATGCCATGTGGCTGTATGAGATTTCATTTTGTCACTAGATTGCTGGGAGGTCCCCCTCTCTCCATCTCCCACTGTCAGTAGCTCTGCTACTCCACTTAATTCCAGCGCCTCCTCCTCTGCTGGCATCAATGTACTGTAAATTGGAGGGCCACCTCCAGTTCTCTGCCTCTCTGTTGTTTTGCGCTCTCTTCTCCTGCAAGGGGGGAAAGAAGAGAACTTTGAGTGAGAGTGATGGAATGAGTGTAGGGGATGGATGGGCTACATCTGTAGAGGGTGACTATGAGGGAGTGGCATGACATTACCAAATGGCCTCCTTCTGTGGACTTGCTTTCTATGATGGCATTAGGCTGAGAGTCATTGTCAGTGGTGGATAGTCAGATGGGGATGTGAGTCGGTGCATAGACAGTGAGGGATGGGAGCACCTGCCAGGTAGGTCGGTGTGAGGAGTGACGTGCAGGAGTAGGCTTGGGAAGGCAGAGTGATGGGGTTGGGGTGACACGCACATCAGGCTATAGTTGAATGTGGCATTGCACTCACCTTTCCTGACCTAATGATGTCATTAAATCTCTTCCTACGCTGCATCCGGGAAAGGCTGACAACACCCCTGCTGCTCACTTCGAGTGCAATCTCCAGCCATGCCCTCTTTGTTTCACTGGCTTTCCTCTTCCTGCCATCGCCAGGGAACAGGACCTCCTTCCTTGCTCTCACTCCCTGGAGCAGGATGTCCAGGGAGGAATCTGAAAACCTGGGCGCATTCTTCTGGCGCTGAGACTGCATCGTTGGCTATAAACGATTGCACCCTCGCAGTCAAAGTATTGAATGTAACAGTGACAGGCACCTCCCACAACCACCTCAGACCCTCCTGCAACAAGCTTCAACTCTGATGTGTGCAAAGCTCCTTTAAATAGGCGAGCTGAAGACACATCATCCATGACATCATCAGACCCGCTCCATTTAATTGGCTGGGAAACCCGCATGACTCAGTAAATTGATCTCGTTAAGTTAAACACACAGTGGACAGCGTGCTGATGGAAAGTTCGTGATGGCGACCCATTACGTGCCCCCCTCCCCCCCCCCCCCACCCCCGCGCCCGAACCCACTCACAGGTAAAAATTCAGTCCAAAGTTTTTCTAAAATAGCGATTCGTATTAAGACTAACATCCCCCATTTTGACTCAGTATTCTAAAGCCCACAAAGGAACCCTGCTTCTGAAACTAAAAAGCAATCAAGAACTGTGTATAAAAGTTATAACCTTGACAATTCTAAACAGCTACAACATGTCCATAGCAGTGAGACGAGTCTGGCAGCCATTTCGAACAATAAAACGTACAGACATAATGGAAAATCTTGTCTGTGTGATCACTTGTCTTCTATAATCATCTTTGCTGACTCCTAACAGTAACTGTTATAAATATTTTTTATTGCTATTGCAAGTTAAAATTATTAAAGATTTTATCAATTTCTCTTCTATGATTTCTGACAAGTTGATCTCATCGATTTCAGTTTGAAATTATTTCCTTTGTATTATTACTTACTTTGTGAATTAAGTTTTATCTCCATAAGCTCCATAAACATTCATATGCTCCACCACACCCTCACACACGTAACACTGTTGCAAGCTTCACAGCCAGATCTCACAGCTTGTATACACTGCCAGCTATTCAACCATGACAGCCACGTCACCCAAACATATTGCACAGCATTCACTGTCACACTTACCTCTTTCTTGCAGGACAAGGTGGTGCACAACCAGAGGCAGCAGGATCTAACCGGTGGGGGACAGGTGCGTCTACATGTTCTTACCCCTATAGAGGAGACTATGATTCGATGATTCTACGGTGCGCGCTATCATTGGAACAGCCATTGCTGAGGCCGTGCTAGTGGCGGGGCTGAAACCATACAGGATGACGGTATCCTCATACTCAATCCACCTTCTCACATCCCACTCCCTCTCATCCCACAATCTCTTCTGATTTACAAGCTGCAGATGGTGAAAGCATGCGCCCCTTGCTTTCCCCACGCTCCTCACCACAACCCTACCCTTGTGCCTTTCTCCTTTCAGATACCTAGGAACCTTTCTCCTTTCCGATACCTAGGAACTGCAACCTGACCAGGCAGTGGTGGAAGAGCAACAGGTGGAAGAGCAAGAAGACAGTGATGATGAAGAAACACCGTCACTCAATTTCACATTCGCAGCCACCAGCTCAGATACTGTCACTGCAAGTAACTTAGAGGATAGGTTAGAGGCGGGATCGGAACATGGTGAGACACCAGGCACGAGTGGCCTGCAGCCAGGGCAGAGGGCAAGGATAGCGCAGATGCCAGCTCGCCGGAGGGCGAGGTCACACACGTGTTCTGCTTGAGAGGACTCAGATGAGCACTTCGATGGGGCGGGCTACAGAAGAAGGCTGTGGGTCTGCACAATGAAATGTTTGGTGCATTGGCAGGCCTGCCAGAAAGCCTGCGTGCAATGTCAAGGAGCATGGAGGAGTCCGGCACCAACGTTGCACAGGGCTTTGTGCAGAGTTTGGAGCCCATCCTTTTCAGCATGGAAGTGGTGGCCAACTCGATTAGCACACTTGTGGACCTAACCATGATGCAGGGTCTGATGGTCAATGTCTCAGCTTCCACTGCAGCACAAGCAGCAACCACCCAACATCAGTGCTGCAGTGGAAGCTCAGACTGCTGCCATCATGGCTCTGGATTCTAATGTTCAAAGGGGCTTTCACGGTATCATAGCAGTCCAGCAATCTGTCCTCCAATTGATAACTGGGATTGCTGAGGCGCCACCCCGGAGGAGTGGAATTGGTCCGTGGAGCACGAACCTGCTGTCCTCTCTCAGGATGACAGCATTGGTGCTCCCACCACTGCCACTCCACCAGTGCCTTTGCTGTTGCCTGTCAGCCAGCCAGCCCAGACTGCTGCAGGCGAGATGGTGCAGTCTGCAGCCGGGCCTTCTAGGACAATAGGTAATCGTCCAAGGCTATCTGAAGTCTCCTGCACTGAGAATCAGCAGCCTTCCACCAGCCAAGCTGCAGTCACTGGGGTAGCACTGCGCAGGAGCACTAGGACAGGCAAAGGCACACGGAAGACAGGTACTAAGGGAATGTACAAGGGTGATTAGTTTACGTTTATATGCAATATGGCATGATTTCATTTATAAATTTGGTTTGGAATGTTTATTTGGTGGTGGCTTTTATTTTTGCATTGTGGCCAAGTGGATATTGTGATGATCAGTGACAGAGGGAATGTAAGGTGTGGGACTATTGGTGAATGGGGAATTTGGTTGCGTTTACTGGTAATGCACTTGGATGAGTTCTTCGTGGATAGCCCAGCCATAAAGGGGCTGTTTAGGTTGCCTCCTCCCTCTTCCTCCTCCTCCTCCTCTTCCTCCTAATCCTCCTCCAACTCATGCTCCTGCTCCTCAGCTGGTCACCATATAGCTGGTGGGAGGTGCTGTGCCCTCATGATGGTGAGATTGTGCAGCATGCAGCAGACCATGACGAATCTTGATACCTGCTCTGCTGAATACTGCAGGGCTCCTCCAGAGTGGTCCAGGAAGCGGAAGCATTGGGCCAGAAATTCGGCTCCCTGGCTTCCCGCGGGTGCAAGGATCGCGTGCGCACCTACCTACCGCGCCTGCCGTTGACCTCTGGGCCCACAGGGACTTCGGCTCCTGGGCCTCCCCCAACTGCCGGCGCGCAGTGATTGTGTATCCCAGGGGCGTAGTTAGTGCGATGCGTCCCCTGGGATCACGTGGGCCATGGAGAGCCAATGGCAGCAGACCATCTTTCATTCATAGATTTGACAGGAAGACCTGTCAAATCTATGAATACAGATCGGCCCCAAAACATCCCTAAAACTACAAATACATTTTTTTTTAAACATCACATTTTTAAAATAACTATAAATTACATTAATTAACTATTTTAAACAAAAATTTTAATTTTTGAAAAAATTAATTACATTTTTTAACGGGGCTAAAACTAAACTTACCTTTCTTTAAAGTAATTTAAAAAGATAAATCTGTGAAAAAAATGTTTAAATTTTAATAAAATCAACACTTACCTTGTTAAAAGAAGGCCTTGTGCATCCTTTTTAAAAGTGTATCTTCTCCGTGCTTACCCTCACGGAGGAACCTGTAAAAAAATCCGAAGTGCGAGGCGAACGCGCTGGCCCTCCGGCGTGCGCGTTCGACCTCTGAACCCCTTTCCTCAGGGGAATGGAAGTGCCGGTTTCCCGCGCATGCGCAGTGCATGCAAGAAACCGGCACTTTCGTTCCGTCTACGGGTGAGTACACAGTGCGTACTCACCCGACAACAGCCAAATTTCTGCCCCATAGTTTCAGCATGCCAATGGTCTGCTCTATCACATTTTGTGTGGCAGCATGGCTTTCATTGTATACATGCAGCCCACGTGTGCATGAGTTGCACACTGGAGTCATGAGTCATGTCATCAGTGGATAGCCCTTGTCACCCAGTAGCCACCCTTTGGTTTGTCTTGGTGGCTCAAATGCAGATGGCACAGCGGACTGCCGCAGAATGAAGGCATCATGGCTGCTGCCAGGATACTGGGCATTAACCTGCATAATTCGTTGCCTATGGACATACACCAGCTGACCGTTGAGGGAGTGGAAACCCTTTCAGTTGTTGTACAACTGCCATCCTTACCTGGTCTGGCCTATATGTGACTCCAGACCCACAGCAATGTGGCTGACTCTTAACTGCCCTCTGAAATGGCCTAGAAAGCCACTCATTTGTAAAAAACCGCTACAAAAAACAATAAGAATAAAACCGGACGGACCACCCGGCATCGACCTCGGCACCAGCTATGGACACGACAACGGCACACCCAGCCCAGTCGACCCTGCAAAGTACTCCTTACCAACATCTGTGGAATTGTGCCAAAATTGGGAGAGCTGTCCCACAGACTAGTCAAGCAAGAGCCTGACATAGTTATACTCACAGAATCATACCTTTCAGCCAATGTCCCAAACTGCTCCATCACCATTCGTGGGTATGTCCTGTCCCACCGGCAGGACAGACCCAGCAGGGGTGGCGGCACAGTGGTATACAGTCGGGAAGGAGTGGCCCTGGGAGTTCTCAACATTGACTCCGGACCCCATGAAGTCTCATGGCTTCAGATCAAGCATGGGCAAGAACACCTCCTGCTGATTACCACCAACCGCCCTCCCTCAGCTGATGAATCAGTACTCCTCCATGTTGAACATCACTTGGAAGAAGCAGTGAGAGTAGCAAGGGCACAGAATGTACTCTGGGTGGGGGATTTCAATGTCCATCACCAAGAGTGGCTCGGTAGCACCACTACTGACTGAGCTGGCCAAGTCCTGAAGGATATAGCTGCCAGTCTGGGCCTGGGTGGTGAGAGAACTAACTCGAGGGAAAAACCTACTTGGCCCTCTTAGGGCGCTAACGGGAGGTGCAAATCAACCAAATTTTTAGCCCTTGAAGTCAGGAAAAATTCCTTCCGCATGTGTCACACCACTCTCTGTAGACTTTAACAACCTTAAGCAACTATAGAAAGCACTAAACACTTGTAGAATTATAGCAGCAGCCAGTAGAAATCAATTAGCAACTACCCTGTAAGTAGGTGATGATCCCTTTAAATAGGGCTGGTGATGGTCCTTCATGCTGCTGAATGCATGTTCAGCTGTGCAAGCTTAAGAGAGGGCATTAGCTGGAGTGTTGAGCTCCAAAATGGCAGCGCTGGCATCAAATTGACGTCTGATTGATGCCATAATCTGCCTACTCTGCATACATCCAGCAGACGCTCACTGCACACGCACTAACGCCCTTACCGATATGGTATCCAAAGCTACTCACACCAGAAGTGTGTGCATATGTCGCGGATGCCATTTTGCACCACTAAGGGCACTCATAGTGCCCAAAAAACGGGCACTATGGATCCAAATTTTGCACCCAATGTTTATACTAATGAAATAAAGCATTTAATTCATTGTTAGTCACAGCATTACCAAGAGTAAAGATGGTGGCCTATAAATCAGTCCGCACAGTGCACATTTTTCAGGCGCTATCTTGCCTACTAGTAATTACAACATTTCCTACATTAGAACAGTAACTACACTTCGAAAAACTTACTTAATTGGCTGTAATGTTGGGACATCCTGCGGTTGTGAAAAGCACTTTGTAAATGCAAGTTCTTACTAAGCCCCCAATATGGCGGGCAGGAAGCGCCTGTCATTTTCGGCCAGAAATGCGCCACCCGCCATATTGGTAAAAGAAAAAATGTAGGCATCTGAGGCCCACACCTGAAACAGGCATTAGGGTCTTTGCATATGTAAATAAGGAGTCTAATATCTGTTTGAGGCCCCCACTGCAAGATTGGTTTGGTCAGATGCAACCGTCAGCAGTGCTGGCCACACTCAGAAAATCCAGACCTTGGGACTGCCTGCTACTAAAAAGGTAAGTTTTTGAAATTTATGATGCTAGCAGCTTGGTTCACTCTTCAGTGGCTAGCTCTGTGGGAATGAGGCCCGAGGCCCAATATCGGGTTGCCTCGGGTCTCACCATTCAGGCACAGGAAACGTACCCTGTTCCCCCCGCGCATTGTTTCTCACTTGTGCAAATGGTGGGTCTTCCAGTTTTTCACCTTATATCCTCCGCAGTTTACTGAACTGTGTGTGGCATTAATTTTATGTGGCAACTACTTAATATATTTTGTTATAAAGTTTATGCACATTAGCAATATATATCCAAAGTTAAATAAAATAAAATTAAGGCTATAGAAGTATTATTAGGTGTGACTTTTTTTTTATTCGTTCCTGGGATGTGGGCATCTCTGGCAAGGCCAGCATTTATTGCTCATCCCTAATTGCCTTTGAGAAGGTGGTGGTGAGCCGCCTTCTTGAACCGCTGCTGTCCATGTGGTGAAGGTACTCCCACAGTGCTGTTAGGGAGGGAGTTCCAGGATTTTGACCAAGCGACGAAGGAACAGCAATATATTTCCAAGTCAGGATGGTATGTAACTTGGAGGGGAACTTGGAAGTGGTGGTATTCCTATGCACCTGCTGCCCTTGTCCTTCTAGGTGGTAAGAGGTCGCAGGTTTGGGAGGTGCTGTTGAAGAAGCCTTGACGAGTTGCTGCAGTGCATCTTGAAGATGGTGTACACTGCAGCCACGGTACGCCGGTGGTGGAGGGAGTGAATGTTGTGGCTGGTCCAGTTAAGTTTCTGGTTCATGGTGACCCCCTGTATGTTGATGGTGGGGGATTCAGCGATGGTAATGCCGTTGAATGTCAAGGGGCGGTGGTTAGACTCTTGCTTGTTGGAAATAATCGGAGTGCAGCTTGGAACAGAGTGTAAATGTGTGAGTTTGGTGAGTAAGGGAGTTCGGTGAGGAGGGGAGAGAGGTGCTCCTTTCTTCTTTTACTATCTTTGTCAGCCTCCAGGAGAGCAGGAGTTAAAAATCTGCACGAGAGGGGACAGAGAACCAACGGGAGTTTGGCTCTGTGAAACACCCCAACCGCATTCGGAGAAAAATAAAAGGTGACAGCACAGGGAAAAGTCAGAGGCAGCGGACCTGAGCGGGAGTAAGAGCAGAGGCGGAACAAATAAACAGCGCGGCAGAGGAAGGCCCGAGAGCAGAGGCAGCAGACCTGACAACAAAAACAAGGAGTGATGTCACAGGAAAGCAGGGAAGTGATTGGTTGGTCAGTATTTCTCTCTTTTCTTGGGCATTGGTTTAAATTAAGAGCCGGGATTAAAAACTAAACGTTCAAAACTTAAACACTTAATTAATTAAATACATTAGAGATGGTAGGGCAGACGATATGTTACTGCTGCAACATGTGGGAGCTGGTGGACACAATTGAGGTCCACGGCGACCACATTTGCAGTAAGTGTTGGTTGCTCGAGGAACTTCGGCTCCGTGTTGATGAGCTGGAGTCCGAGCTTCAAAATCTGCAACACATCAGGGAGGGGAAGAGTTACCTGGACACTGTGTTCCAGGAGGCAGTCACACCCCTTAGATTAATTCATTCAAATTTGGTCCGTGGTCAGGGACAGGTGGGTATGACTACGAGCGAGACAGGTATGGGGAACCAGGAGGTAGTGGTGGAGGAGCCTCAGCCCTTGCTCTTGTCTAACAGTTACAAGGTTCTTACTCCCTGTGTGGACTGCAGGGAGGATGAGCACAGCACCGTGGTACAGGGAGCGATTCAAGACGGGGGAGCAAAAAGAAATGTGGTAGTGGTAGGGGACAGTATAGTTAGGGGGATAAACACGGTTCTCTGCAGCCAAGAGCGTGAGTCCCGAAGGCTGTGTTGCCTGCCAGGTGCCAGGGTAAAGGACATCTCCTCTGGGCTGGAGAGGAACTTAGAGTGGGAGGGGAAAGATCCAGTTGTCGTGGTCCATGTAGGTACCAACGACATAGGTAGGACAAAGAAAGAGGTTCTGCTGAGGGAGTATGAACAGCTAGGGGTTAAATTAAAAAGCAGAACCACAAAGGTAATAATCTCTGGATTACTACCTGAGCATTGTGCAAATAGGGTAAATAAGATCAGAGAGATGAACGAGTGGCTCAAAGATTGGTGTGGGAGAAATGGGTTTCGATTCCTGGGGCAGTGGCACCAGTACTGGGATGAGAGGGAGCTGTTTCGTCAGGACAGGCTTCATTTGAACCAGGCTGGGACCAGTGTCCTAGCTAATCGAATAACTAGGGCTGTAGATAGGGCTTTAAACTAAATAGTGGGGGGGAGGGATACGCTGAGCGGAAATTTAAAAAGTCAAAGAAAAATGAGAAGGCAAAAGTACAGGGTAGCGATAGGGGTAATGATAACCAGAGTGTGGCAGGAAGGGATAGAGCGTATACACATAAGAGTGCATCAGAAAGAGGGGTCAGAGTAGGGAAAAATGGTAAAAAGACAAAATTAAAAGCTCTATATCTGAACGCACGCTGCATTCATAACAAGATAGATGAGTTGACAGCACAAATAGAAATAAATGGGTATGATCTGATAGCCATTACAGAGACGTGGTTGCAAGGTGACCAAGGCTGGGAACTGAATATTCAGGGGTATTTGCCATTTTGTAAGGATAGACAGAAAGCTAAAGCAGGTGGTGTAGCTCTGTTAATAAGGGATGAGATCAGTGCAGTTATGAGAAATGATATTGGCCTAGAAGATCAAGACGTAGAATCTGTTTGGGTGGATATAAGAAATAATAAGGGTAAAAAGTCACTGGTGGGAGTGGTCTACAGGCCCCCAAACAGTAGCCACACTCAGGACAGAGAATAAATCAAGAAATAATGGAGGCTTGTAAGAAAGGTACGGCTATAATCATGGGAGATTTTTATCTTCATATTGATTGGACAAAGCAAATTGGCAAAGGTAGACTTGAGGAAGAGTTCTTAGAGTGTATACAGGATGGTTTCTTGGAACAATATGTTGTGGAACCAACCAGGGAGAAGAATATTTTAGATCTGGTAATGTGTAACAAGGCTGGATTAATTAATGATCTCGAAGTGAAGGATCCTCTTGGGAAGAGTGATCATAGCATGGTAGAATTTCAAATTCAGTGTGAGGGTGAGAAAGCTAGGTCTCAAACTAGTGTCCTGAACTTAAACAAAGGTAATTACAAAGGTATGAAGGCAGACTTGGTTAAAGTGGGCTGGGAAAATATATTACAGGGTAAGACTGTAGAAAAGCAGTGGCAAACATTTAAGGAGATATTTCATAACTCTCAGCAAAGATATATTCCAGTGAGAAAGAAAGACTCTAAGAGAAGGATGAACCATCCGTGGCTAACTAAGGAAGTAAAGGGTGGTATCAAATTGAAAACAAAAGCATACAATGTTGTGAAGAATAGTGAAAGGCCAGAGGATTGGAAAACAAATTTAAACCAGCAAAGGACAACTAAAAAAATGATAGAGAGAAGATAGCTTATGAGAGTAAGCTAGCAAGAAATATAAAAACAGACAGTAAGAGCTTCTACAGGTATATAAAAAGGAAGAGAGTAGCTAAAGTAAACATTGGTCCACTAGAGGATGAGTCTGGGGAATTAATAATGGGAAACAGGGAAATGGCGGAGACTTTGAACAAATATTTTGTATCGGTCTTCACGGTAGAAGACACTAAAAGCATCCCAATAATGGATAATCAAGGGGCTATTGGGGTTGGGGGGGGAACTTAAAATAATCACCATCACTAGAGAGAAAGTACTAGGCAAACTAATGGGACTAAAGGTGGACAAGTCCCCTGGACCCGATGGCCTGCATCCTAGAGTCTTAAAAGAGGTGGCTGCAGAGATAGTGGATGCATTGGTTGTAATCTACCAAAATTCCCTGGATTCTGGAGAGGTCCCAGCAGACTGGAAAACCACAAATGTAACGCCCCTATTTAAGAAAGGAGGGAGCCAGAAAGCAGGCAACTATTGACCAGTTAGTCTAACATCTGTCATTGGGAAAATACTGGAGTCCATCATTAAGGAAGTGATGGCAGGACATTTAGAAAATCATAATATAGTCAAGCAGAGTCAGCATGGTTTTATGAAAGAGAAATCATGTTTGACAAATTTACTGGAGTTCTTTGAGGATGTAATAAACAGGGTGGATAAAGGGGAACCAGTAGATGTTGTGTATTTGGATTTCCAGAAGGCATTCGATAAGGTGCCACATAAAAGCTTACTACACAAGATAAGAGCTCACGGGGTTGGGGGTAATATATTAGCATGGATAGAGGATTAGCTAACTAACAGAACTGTAACTAGTGGGGTGCCGCAACTATTTACAATCTATATTAATGACTTGGATAAAGGGACCGAGTATAATGTAGCCAAATTTGCTGATGATCCAAAGATAGGTGGGAAAGCAAATTGTGTGGAGGACGCAAAGAATCTCCAAAGGGATATAGATAGGCTAAGTGAGTGGGCAAAAATCTGGCAGATGGAGTTTAATGTGGGAAAATGCGAGGTTATCCACTTTGGTAGGAAAAATAAAAAAGCAAATTATTTTTTAAATGGGGAGAGATTACAAAATGCTGAGGTATAGAGGGATCTGGGGGTCCTTGTACATGAATCACAAAAAGCCAGCATGCAGGTACAGCAAGTAATTAGGAAGGCAAATGGAGTGTTGGCCTTTATTGCAAAGGGAATGGAGTATAAAAGTAGGGAAGTCCTGTTACAACTGTACAGGGCGTTGGTGAGACCACACCTGGAGTACTGCGTACAGTTTTGGTCTCCTTATTTAAGGAAGGATATACTTGCATTGGAGGCAGTTCAGAGAAGGTTCACGAAGTTGATTCCGGAGATGAAGGGGTTGTCTTATGAAGAAAGTTTGAGCAGGTTGGGCCTATACTCATTGGAGTTTAGAAGAATGAGAGGGGATCTTATTGAAACATAAGGGGCTTGACAGGGTAAATGCAGAAAGGATAATTCCCCTCGTGGGGGAATCTAGAACTAGGAGGCATAATTTCAGAATAAGGGGAAACCCTTTTAAATCGGAAATCAGGGGGAATTTCTTCTCTCAGAGGGTCGTGAATCTTTGGAATTCTCTTCCCCAGAGAGCTGTGGAGGCTGGGTCATTGAATATATTTAAGGTGGAGATAGACAGATTTTTGAACGATAAGGGAGTCAAGGGTTATGGGGAGCGGGCAGGGAAGTGGAGTTGAGGCCAAGATCAGATCAGCCGTGATCTTATTGAATGGCGGAGCAGGTTCGAGGAGCCAAATGATCTACTCCTGCTCCTACGTCTTATGTTCTTATGTACTTATCATTGCCTGGCACTTGTGTGGTGCGAATGTTACTTGCCATTTATCAGCCCAAGCTTGAATGTCATCCAGGTCTTGTTGCATGCAGGCATGGACTGCTTCATTATCTGAGGAGTTGTGAATGGCACTGAACACTGTGCAGTCATCAGCGAACATCCCCACATCTGACCTTATGATGGAGAGAAGGTCATTGATGAAGCAGCTGAAGATGGTTGGGCCTAGGACACAGCCCTGAGGAACTCCTGCAGCGATGTCCTGGGGCTGAGATGATTGACCTCCAACCACCACAACCATCTTCCTTTGTGTTAGGTCTAACTCCAGCCAGTGGAGAGTTTTCCCCCTGACTCCCATTGACTTCAATTTGACACTCGGTCAAATGCTGCCTTGTCAAGGGCAGTCACTCTCACCTCACCTATAGTGTGAGGTGAGAGTGAGGTGACTACAGTGTGATGTACTGGCTATTAAATTTTTGATCCAACAACGGTTGAATGGACATATGCTTAAGCATTAACTTCCATTTATCATTAATGTATGAGGCAATAAATGTCTCCTGGGCTGATTAAATGCCGAAGTTACAGACCAAAACATTCAATCAACTGCAGGAGCCATTTCTTGTGAAAGGCATTCCTGATGAGGAGGTTATTGCTGTTATATTTTAGTCATCAAGAGCATTTTTTCATATAATAATATTTGAAAGGTTGAGGAAGTATAAAATATAATCTGTAGATGGCTGTAAGACCTAATTCACATGTTGTAACTGGATAATGCCAGTGTCCTGACTCCAATTGCATGCCTTTTGTTCAGTTTAATTCTGCATATCACAGATTAGCTTGTGACCATGTGACCCAGTCCATGGGGCATAATGGGTCCAAGGCACTAGTTCGAAGAAGAGTAGGGGAGTTATCCCCGGTGTCCTGGCCAATATTCATCCCTCAAACAACATAACAGAAACAGTTTATCTGGTCATTATCACATTGCTGTTTGTGGGAGCTTGCTGTGCGCAAATTGGCTGCTGCGTTTCCCACATTACAACAGTGACGACACTCGAAAAAGTACTTTGTTGGCTGTAAAGTGCTTTGAGATGTCCGGTGGTTGTGAAAGGTGCTATATAAATGCAAGTCTTTCTTTCTTTCTAGTTAGTAAGTGTACTAAACTGTCTATAAGGCCTGATGATGAGCTAGATGCAGAGGCCCTGATTTTAAAGGGGGCGGAGGGGGTGAGGTACCGTACGCGAGCCGCAAAGCGGGCGGTGCACTCGGAGAGTCCGGGGATGTGGAGACCTGGCAGATATTAATGGCAGGGCCTCATTTACATAAATATTCCCGGAGTCCCACCCCGAACCTGGCCAGATCCACTACCTGGCCGGTGGGCGGCTGCGGCAATTTGGCGGCAGGAGACCACAGCCGGGAGCCCATGGGAATGGTCCCCAGTAGTCAGTTGATGGGGGTGGGGGGGGGGGAGCTCTGGCCACGATCAGGGGTAGGGGGGGAGTGGAAGCAAGGGAGGCCCAAAGCTTCCTTGTGAATGCAGGAGGAGCACTCTTACCTGCTAAGCCTTTTCTGGTCCACGATCCAGCTCTCGGTAGGTATGGCCTGACAGGCAAGTCATCACTGCTCCCCCGCTCAGGCCTTTGACTTAAATTGCAGATCAGGTCCAGATGACATAATCGGACTCGATGTGCATATTTAAAGAAGGACCCCGCTTCCTTCCTGCGGGTGTCTCACTCGCCTGTTCAAAAGAGCAGGTTAAGATCAGGACACGGAGGGAAGGCAGTGGGATCAGAGGGAAAGGGGGTAAGTGACTGGCCTCATTTTAACTGCCCACCACCCGGTTTCTGTCTTTGATGGAATCTGCATTACCTGGCAGCCCCCTCTCAAAATTGTCAACACTGAACTGGTTAATTGCAGAAAAAGAGCTGCTTCTACATCGAATGAGCTCCAGCTCAGCGAGTGATCTAATTCCGACCTGGCTGTTCTGCATTCCCCCATTGGAGAGCCACTGCACCTTTCTCTGAAAATTCATCAATAAGTCTTAACAAGCAATAGCATATTTTCAAAAAATGCATTACCAATTTTACTAACTTTTTTCGGTCGAAACAGAGTAGCACAGAAAAGTTAAAAAAGTGGTGTTTCTACTTATCTTCTGCTATCCCACCTGTTGTAAACACTCATCTCTGCTGTCATTGCCATTAAACAATAGTGGATAAGAGCTCCCTATGTCTTTCAAATATGTTCCAAAACATTTCTGTTTGTTTTGCTACTCACTTGATAAAGAAGAGCTATACCAGTGACAGCATACATGGAATCAATTCAATATCAGTATGGGTTTTGAATTGGTTCAATTTGATTTAAATCTTAAGGGGGAAAAATTGAGTCGCGCCCCCTTTGGGGTGTTAACTTCGCCGGGGCGCTACTTTTAGAGCCCCGAAAAAGTTAGCGCCCCCGCGGCCGAAATTCATCGGTAGTGCCCCAATAGGGAAGCGGGGCGCTACTGGAAGCGGCCCGCCTCCCTCTTGGGGCGCTGCACGGGAATATCGCAGTGCTACGTGCTGCAGCGCCACGCAGCATTGCGGCACGTAACGGTACTGCAGGCCTTCCTCCCTTCTTAAAGGGGAGGGGCCTTGCACAGCGCGATCTGGGGCCCAGCTGGGCCACCAGGGATTGGAGTGCTGGCAAAAGAGCCCGGCACTCAAGAGAAGTGCCAGGCTCATGGAGCACAGCCGGCACTCTGTGGGGGGGCTGGTCAGGAGGCCGGGGACGGCAACGGGGGCAGGTGCTGGCAGGCGGCCCGCAACAAAAGTGGCCGCCCGGCACCTCGCCTTTAATTAGCGCCGCTCCGGCAGCAGGTAGGCCCCCCTGACCCCGTCGGACATAGTGTCCGGCAGTAAGTCAGGGGGCGCTACCGAAGATCGCGGCCGGGTCGCGAGCAGAGCGCTGTGCACGACGATGACGTCATCGCCGTCGGCGCAGCACCGCGGGGCGCTAACGGTTACCACCGCCGCTAACTTCCCGCTGAATTTCACGGGAGGCATTGGCGGCCCCGCGCCTGGGCGCTAGTTGCTTTGCGCCCCGTTAGCCCCCTCTTAGGGCGCTAACATAAGTGCAAAGCAACCGAATTTTTAGGCCCTTGTGTTTTAATTGCTGAAGCTCAAGCTGTCTTAACATGGGACAGAAAAATTGAACAATTAAGCAGGAAAAAACTATTAATTTATGTATTAGGTTATTTTTTTAATCAGTGGTATTTTAACTCCTTTTATGCTGTCACAAGCAGACAATGAATAATCTTCTTTATGTCTCCATGAGTTCCTATTCATGAATACTAAAGCAGGGATGTTCTCTTTTCTCACAACATGGAATCCCCAATGGAAGTTGCTATGACCTATGAGAATGTTGTCCAACTGCCGATCATGAGCATTAAATTGGCTTGTATGCTGGTGACATTTCAGCTTCCACAGGTGATGCTCACAACTCAATGTTATACTTATTGGTCCTGGTGGAATCCTGCACCAGGGGGAAAAATTCAGTTAGTTTGCGCCTCCCGTTAGCGCCTTAAGAGGGCGCTAATGGGAAAAGCAACTAGCGCCCGGGCACGGCGATATCTGCGCCACTCGCGAAATTGACCAGACATTTTGCGGCGGCGCTAAGCAAAACCGCCCCGATCTCCTGCGCCGGCAGATCTTGACGTCATTCGAGCGTGCAACGCCCCTGTGGCGCCCTGGAGCGGATATTGAGTGGCGCCCCCCTCCTTTCCGCCTGGCGCAAGCAACGACAGGTAGACTGAAACGTTTCCCAGTCGCTGTGGGGCTGGGGGGGGTGCTATTTAAACGCGGTCTCTTCCTGGCTTTTTCTGTGGTAGACATTTTTGCGCCACTCGTTCTGACAGAGAGAGAGATTCTGAGAGAGAGAAGGAGAGACTTCTGCATAGAGTCAACGCTGTGTGAAGTAGTTTTGGCTACTGAGCATCACTTTGCAGGTACTTTTGTTTTTGACCTTCATTACTTTGATTGCCAATAGACTGTGGGGGCTGCACTGATTGGGGGCGTCGTCCTGTGCCGGCAGATTCGGAGGCCACAGAGACGCAGAGAGAGAGTGGCAATCATGGCCAGACGGAGGAGGGCCAACAGGCCTCTGTACAGGAGACCTTACTCTCCCAGGGTATTTCGCCAACAATTCTCCTACATTAATATATCTGAGGAGCAATGTTTGCGAAGGCTGCGCTTCAGCAAGGAGGTGGTCACTAAGCTCTACCACCTGCTGCAGCCAGATCTGCAGCCTCTACTGAGGTCCAGGACATCTCTGACGGTGGCAGTGAAGATCACAGTGGCTCTGAACTTTTATGCCACCAGCTCCTTTCAAGCAGCTACTGGGGACATCGCCAATATCTCCCTATTCTCTGTCCATTGCTGCATCCATCAGGTCACAAATGCCCTCTATAAAAGGAGACGCCAGTACATCTCTTTCCCGATGACCCGGGCCAAACAGCATGACCGCGCATTGGGCTTTGCGAGGATAGTGGGCTTCCCCATGGTGCAGGGTGCCATTGACTGCACACATGTGGCATTGCGTGCACCGCATGAGAATGCAGAGGATTTCCGCAACCGAAAGGGATTCCACTCCCTAAACGTCCAGTTGGTCTGTGACCACAGACAGCTGATACTCGCTGTCAATGCCCGCTATCCTGGAAGCAGCCACGATGCATTCATCCTACGCCAGACTACTGTGGCAGACCTTTTCCAGGCACCGCATCACCCAAGTGGTTGGCTTCTCGGGGACAAAGGTTATCCACTGTGCACCTGGCTGATGACACCGCTCCGTTCCCCCAACACCCCTGCTGAGCTGCGGTACAACGTGAGCCATCTCGCCACCAGGAACATTGTTGAGCACACAATCGGCGTGCTCAAGCAACGGTTCCACTGTCTGGACCACTCAGGAGGAGCCCTGCAGTACTCGCCTGAGCGAGTCTCCCTCTTCATAGTTGTGTGCTGCATGCTGCATAACCTGGCAATCCTCAGGACCCAGCCAATGCCAACAGGCCTTGGAGCACCACCAGAGGAGCAGGAGGAAGAGGAGGAGGATGATCAGCAGCAGCACCAAGGCGGGAGGGAGGCCCACAATCTTGAAACTGGAAGGGCCGTCCGTCAACGGCTGATAGCAAGCCACTTCTAGGCCCCTGCTGAGGAAATAGCTTCTGCCATTGAGAACAACATGAATGAAACCAACCTGCAACCCCTAAGCCGGCCAAGGCAACAATGATTCCAAAGACCAAACATGTACATTTTGAATACAAAAAATTATTTATTTTACAAACTCTGTGTGTCATTTCTTCATGACAAACTAATAGTAAAAAAATCACGGGATTGGGGGTAATATTCTGGCATGGATAGAGGATTGGCTATCTAACAGAAAGCAAAGAGTTGGGATAAATGGTTCATTCTCAGACTGGCAATCAGTAACTAGTGGTGTTCCACAGGGGTCAGTGCTGGGTCCCCAACTCTTCACAATCTATATTAACGATTTGGAGGAAGGGACCAAGTGTAACATATCAAAATTTGCAGATGATACAAAGATGGGAGGGAAAGTAGTGAGTGAGGAGGACATAAAAAACCTGCAAGGGGACATAGACAGGCTAAGTAAGTGGGCAGAGATTTGGCAGATGGAATACAACACTGGAAAGTGTGAGGTGATGCACTTTGGCAGGAAAAATCCTAGAGCAATTTATTATCTTAATGGCAAGAAACTGGAGAGTACTGAAGTGCAAAGGGATCTGGGGGTCCTGGTGCACGAAACTCAAAAGGTTAGTATGCAGGTGCAGCAAGTGATTAAGAAGGCAAATGGAATGTTGGCTTTCATTGCTTGGGGGATAGAATATAAAAATAGGGAGGTATTGCTTCAGTTGTACAAGGTATTGGTGAGACCGCACCTGGAATACTGCATACAGTTTTGGTGTCCTTACTTAAGGAAAGACATCCTTGCTCTCGAGGCAGTGCAAAAAAGGTTCACTCGGTTAATCCCGGGGATGAGGGGGTGGTCATATGAGGAGAGGTTGGGTAGATTGGGACTCTACTCATTGGAGTTCAGAAGAATGAGAGGCGATCTTATTGAAACATATAAGATTGTGAAGGGGTTGGATCGGGTGGATGCGGGGAGGATGTTCCCGATGACGGGTGAGACGAGAACTAAGGGACATAGTCTTAGAATAAGGGGCTGCTCTTTCAAAACTGAGATGAGGAGGAACTACTTCACTCAGAGGGTGGTAGGTCCATGGAATATGCTGCCACAAAAAGCTGTAGAAGCTACAACATTAATTAAATTTAAAACAGAAATAGACAGTTTCCTGGAAGTAAAGGGCATTAAGGGTTACGGGGAGCGGGCAGGAATTTGGACATGAGTCTAGGTTCGGATCGGTCATGGCCCTGTGGGTAGTGGAGCGGGCCCAGGGACTGTGTAGCCTGATTCTGCTCCTATTTCGTGTGTGCAATTCTGTTAGATGCAGGAGATGGTTCTGTGATAGATAGTAGATTGGCAGTTAGGATCAGATCAGCCATGATCTTATTGAATGGCGGAGCAGGCTCGAGGGGCCGATTGGCCTACTCCTGCTCCTATTTCTTATGTTCTTATGTTCTTATGTAAAGAAACACAAAAAAACAGTCATTAACATAACTGGTTCTGACAACCTGGAGATAATGTCCAAAGCACTAAACAAAAGTTTTACCACGAACCTTAGCCTTTAATAAAAAATTGACAAACATTTTGTCACACCTCCTACTTATTGCCCTTCGAAGGTGATCTCCTTCCCTTGCGCACTTCCCCCCTTCCCGCCCTACTGCTCCTCCATAATGGGGCCCCAGTGGCTGCAGCAAGGCTGATTGTCAGAACCTGAGACTGCAGATGCCCTTGAAGGACAGCCTCGACCAGCTCTGGGCCTGGAGGGCCCAGCTGCAGACTGCACCAACTCTGCATGGGCGGCAGAAGTCTGGCCTATAGGCGGTGGCAAGTGCAATGGAGAAGTGACAGTGGTGGCAGCAGGAATGCTGTCATCTTGAGAGAGGACAGCAACTCCCTGCTCGACCGACACACTGGCACTCCCACGGGGCAGCACTTCAGCATCCGGAGCAATCTGCTGGAGCACAGATTGCTGGCCTGCTGCGGCGCGGTGAGAGCCCCGTGGAAATGTGTCCGAACCAGCGAGAATGGCAGCAGTCAGTGCTTGCATGACCTCAATCTGAGTCTGCATGAGAGCAGTCTGAGATGGGGTCATGGCAGCCAGTGACTGAATTGCAGCACTAAGCTTTAGCGTGGCATTTGCCTGTGCTACAGCGAAGTGCTCCACACTCCTTGCCAGTGATTCAATGCATTCGGGCACCCTTCCCACTGCACCCATGAGCTCAGTGTGCATGTCCACCGCCTGGGTGTTCATTTCAGCGATGAGCCGCTCCTCCTCTGCGTCCAGTGCAGCAGGACTCGCTGGCCTACTCTCCCTCCGGGGAGAAGGCCCCCGAACTTCCCTACCCCCATGGCGTTGCTGCAGCCCACTGGGTCCTGGAGCTTCACCCTCATCAGACCCTTCCCCCCTGCTCCCCTCCAGGGAAGGCGTGTTCCCAGTGTGGACATGGGCTTCCTCGGGAGAGGGTGGCGCTGATGCTCCGGCTTCATCTTCCTCCTCGCCTGCAGCTTCACTCCCACTGGCAGCTTGAGGGCCTGTCTCCTCAGCTGGTGAATCACCATCTGAAAGCAGGGAGATACAAGAGTGGCTTTAGCGTGAGGACAGGGGGGCAGTAAGGGATGAATGAGTGCAGCGATTTAGTAAGTTGGATTGAAAGTGTCAAAGGCTGGTGTTGTGAGGGACAAGTGGAAGGAGAGAGGAGAAAAAGGTGATCACCTTACCATTGCTGTCCAGAACGGGGTCGGCCTCTCCAGGGGCGACGGGACCGATCACCTGGCTTGCCACAATCCTGTGGACGCGCTCCTAAAGATTGCTGAGGGGTTGCAGCTGAGGCCGCCCTCCACCCGTCCGTTGCTGCTGTCTCCTATTATGAGATAGCTTGGCCTGCAAGAAAAAGGACGGCGTCTGAGTAAATATACAGCCATGGTCTTGCCTGATGTGCCTCCCATAATTGAATAGCCCTTACTGTATGCAGCCATGGTCTTGCCTGATGTGCCTCCCATAGGTGAATAGCCCTTACTTTATGCAAAGTGTGGAATGTGCATGTGTGTTTCATGAGAGGGCCATAGGTGTTGGATGAGTGTTGGGCATTGGGGTTTTAAGACCCTCTGGCCATAGAGTGAGGTTGAGATGGAGGGATTGAAAAAAAGCCACTCACCCTGATGACCCGAGTGAAGTCGTTGAACTTTTTTCGACATTGAGTATGGGTCCTGGGCACCATGCTCCTAGAGGAGACGCTCTGAGCCACCTCCCTCCACACTCTTCTGTATTCGCGCGGCAAAGGCCTCCTGCCACTCTCAGGGAAGAGTGTAGATCTTCTGCGCTCCACCGCGCCAACCAGAGCATCCAAGGCCCGCTCGCTGAAGCACTGAGCTCGTTCTCTCACCCTCTCCATAGTCCTTGGCTGGAAGATTTAGGCACAGGTCTCTCCAGGCCGAGACTCAAGGCTCCAATGAGCAGGGTGTGGCTGGAGAGCAAGATCGACCCTCCACTTTAAGAACTGTCCGGCGCCAGTGTGTCTGTGTTCCATCGCTAACTGACAGCACCTGCGCTGCACCCGCGCTCTGAGTTAGCGCCTCGCTCCTCGGCCTTTGCGCCTTAAGACAGGTGTGTAGCGCCTGATTTAGCGCTCCAATCACCTCCAGGGGCGATAAAAGTCAAGTTTGCAGTCGGAGGCGATAATTAGTGCCAGGCGCTAAATTTTGCACACGGCCGATAATGGCGCCCCAAACGGTGCGATACTGAATTTTTCCCCCAGTGAACTTTGTTGATGGAATTTGTACAAAGTAGTACACTATTAATTCATCTTTTAAAAATAAATGTAAAAAGTTGTGTTTTATTTATCATTTCAAGTCTCAGCTACATCAACAGCTGATGGACGTTACACTTGGACGCAAGTAATTAGTGAAAATTTCACACTTTAACAGAGAAAGACTCAGCCTGCAGCTCCATACATTAGAAAAGATCCAGCTGGCGATTGCTGGAGCACAACCAAGTCATTGGAGGGTATAAAAAGGATATTCTTATTCCACTCTATCAAAGGCTTAGCGAATCTCCTTGAGTTGTCATATGATATTCTGTGTTTAATTAAAAAAAACGACCTCATCTGAGCTAATAATTTAATTCCACACTTTGTTTCCATCCTTGTGGCCAACATACTCAACTGTACTTAGATGAAAAATTGTTCCATATATCAGTCTAGATTCTGTGTTTACTCTGCAGGTGTGATTGGCAATTTAATTGCAAATTAACTGCCAAAACAAACAAAGATTTCACGTGTGAAAATCAAAAAGTTACTAACTCACTTGTGTGAAATGGTCAGCGGCAGCATGAGGTGTTCATAACTAACAAAATTCTGCCAGAAATCACATGGCCCTGGAATTAATGCTATAACTCATCAGTGAGGTTAAGTTCCAGGTGGTCTTCCATTCATGCGAAACACTGTAATTCATTGGTTATGAAGCTTTCACATCTGTAAAAGAACTGCTATTACTCACCAATCCTCAATGAAATCTTTTCACTTCAAACTACAGATGTTAATGTGTCAGATGTGGCTCAGTTGGTAGCACACTTGCCTCTGAGTCAGAAGGTTGTGGGTTCATGTCCCACTCCAGGGACTTGAGCACATAAAGCTAGGCTGACACTCCAGTGGAGTGCTGCACTGTTGGAGGTGCCGTCTTTCGGATGAGACGTTAAATGTCTGCTCTCCCAGGTGGACGTAAAAGATCCCATGGCACTATTTCGAAGAAGAACAAGGGAGTTATCCTCGATGTCCTGGCCAATATTTATCCCTCAACCAACATAACAAAAACAGATTATCTGGTCATTATCACATTGCTGTTTGTGGGAGCTTGCTGAGAGCAAATTGGCTGCTGTGTTTCCCACATTACAACAGTGACTACACTTGAAAAAGTACTTCATTGGCTGTAAAGCGCTTTGAGACGTCCGGTGGTCATGAAAGGCGCTATATAAATGCAATTTTTTTTTAATGCAGCTATCTTCCACTCCTATACAATTCAACATTAATATTTCACACCACAGAGAGTAAATAATCCTATCACATGCTTGTGAAGACATCAAGAAGCTGTGCTGTGCCTACAGCCTGCACAACAGAGGTCTTCACTATAGATACCAGCGATGTTGCCCATGTTCAATGTGCAGATAAGCATTGCTCCATGACACCACTTATGTGGGAGATAGTAGCGCATACCCGGATATTGGACTCCCCCACACCACCTTACATTGTCGTGTGCAAGTGATTTCTCAATACAGTCCTGGTGCAACTTCTTCCAACTTAACTTCAGGAAAACCAAAGCCATTGTTTTCAGTCACCAACGTTGCTCCCTTGCCATTGACTCCATACCCCTTCCCGGGCACTCACTCAGGCTGCACCTGACTGTGTAAAACCTTGGCATCATGTTCAACCCTGAGCTGACCTTCAACCTTCACATCCTATCCATCGCCAAGGCTGCCTATTTCCATCTGTACAACATTGCCTGCCTCAGCCTTAAGTTCCATCACTGAAACCCTTATCCATGTTTTTGTTACCTTAAACTTGATTATTTCACTGCCTCCTTTCTGGCCTCACAACCTCCACAGACTCTAACTTATCTAAAATATAGACACCCATATCCAGTCAGCACTAAGTTCCACTCACCCGTCATCTCCCAGCTTGCTGGCCTACATTGGCTTCCTGCTCCCTCAACATAGTAAATTTGAGTTCCTTGTTCTCATCTCCAGATATATCCTTGTGCTAGCCCCACCTTCCCCAGCAACTTCCCCAGCAACTTCCCCAGCCTTATATCTGCTCCTGTACCCTTTAGTCCTCTGGCTGGCCTTATTTGTGCCTCCCCTCTCTTGCCCCACCATTGATAGTGAAACCTACAGCCATCTTCATCCCACTCTCTGGAATAATCCCATTAAACATCTTCACCTCTCCACTTCTCTCTCCTTTTAAAAGGTTTCTCAAACCTGATTGTTTTTGACCAAGCTTTAAATCACCCTCTAGCCTTTTCCTCCACAGCTTGGTGCTATTTTTTTATTAGCATTCATTCCTGGGATGTGGGTGTCGCTGGCAAGGTCAGAATTTATTGCCCATCCCTAATTGCCCTTGAGAAGGTGGTGGTGAGCCGTCTTCTTGAACCGCTGCAGTCCGTGTGGTGAAGGTAATCCCATATAGCTATTAGCGACAATGAAGGAACGTCGATATATTTCCAAGTCAGGACGATGAGTAACTTGGAGGGGCACTTGTAGGTGATGGTGTTCCCATGCGCCTGCTGCCCTTCTCGGTGGTAGAGGTCGCAGGTTTGGGAGGTGCTGCCGAAGAAGCCTTGGTGAGTTGCTGCAGTGCATCTTGTAGATGGTACACACTGCAGCCACGGTACGCCGGTGGTGGAGGGAGTGAATGTTTAAGGTGGTGGATGGGGTGCCAATCAAGCAGGCTGCTTTGTCCTGGATGGTGTCGAGCTTCTTGAGTGTTGTTGGAGCTGCGCTCATCCAGGCAAGTGGAGAGTATTCCATCACACTCCCGACTTGTGCCTTGTAGAAGGTGGAAAGGCTTTGGGGAGTCAGGAGGTGAGACACTCGCTGCAGAATACTTAGCCTCTGACCTGCTCTTGTAGCCACAGTATTTATGTGGCTAGTCCAGTTAAGTTTCAAGTCAATGGTGACCTCCAGGATGTTGCTGGTGGGGGATTCGGAGATGGTAATGCCGTTGATTGTCAAGGGGCGGTGGTTAGACTCTCGCTTGTTGGAGATAGTCATTGCCTGGCACTTTTGTGGCGTGAATGTTACCTGCCACTTATCAGCCCAAGCCTGAACGTCGTCCAGGTCTTGTTGCTTTCGGGCATGGACTGCTTCATTATCTGAGGAGTTGTGAATGGCGCTGAACACTGTGCAGTCATCAGCGAACATCCCCACTTCTGACCTTATGATGGAGGGAAGATCATTGATGAAGCAGCTGAAGATGGTTGGGTCTAGGACACTGCCCTGAGGAACTCCTGCAGTGATGTCCTGGGGCTGAGATGATTGACCTCCAACAACTACAACATTCTTCCTTTGTGCTAGGTATGACTCCAGCCAGTGGAGAGCTTTTCCCCTGTTTTCCATTGACTTCAGTTTTATTAGGGCTCCTTGATGCCACACTCAGTCAAATGCTGCCTTGTCAAGGGCAGTCACTCTCACCTCATCTGTGGAATTCAGCTCTTTTGTCCATGTTTGGGCCAAGGCTGTAATGAGGTCTGGAGCCGAGTGGTCCTGGCAGAACCCAAACTGAGTATCGGTGAGCAGGTAATTGGTGAGTAAGTACCGCTTGATAGCACTGTTGACGACACCTTCCATCACTTGGCTGATAACTGATGTGACGGTAATTGCTTTTTGTGGACAGGACATAGCTGGGCAGTTTTCCACATTGTCGGGTAGATGCCAGTGTTGTAGCTGTACTGGAACAGCTTGGCTAGAGGTGTGGCTAGTTCTGGAGCACAAGTCTTCAGCACGACAGCCAGGATGTTGTCGGGGCCCATAGCCTTTGCTGTATCCAGTATGCTCAGCCGTTTCTTGATATCACGTGGAGTGAATCGAATTGGCTGAAGACTGGCTTCTGTGATGCTGGGGACCTCAGGAGGAGGCCAATATGGATCATCCACTCGGCACTTCTGGCTGAAGATTGTTGCAAACGCTTCAGCCTTGTCTTTTGCACTCGCGTGCTGGTCTCCATCATCATTGAGGATAGGGATATTCATGGAGCCTTCTCCTCCTGTGAGTTGTTTAATGGTCCACCACCATTCACGACTGGTGTGGCAGGACTGCAGAGCTTTGATCTGATCCGTTGATTGTGGGATCGCTTAGTCCTGTCTATAGCATGCTGCTTTCGCTTTTCAGCATGCCTGCAGTCCTGTGTTGCAGCTTCCCCGGGTTGGCACCTCAGTTTTCGGTACAGGTGCTGCTGCTCTCCTCAATGAACCAGGGTTGGTCACCTGGCTTGATGGTAATGGTAGAGTGATGGATATGCCGGGCCATGAGGTTACCGATTGTGGTGGAATACAATTCTGCTGCTGCTGATGGCCCACAATGCCTCATGGATGCCCAGTTTGAGCTGCTAGATCTGTTCTGAATCAATCCCATTTAGCACGGTGGTAGTGCCACACATCACGGTGGAGGGTGTCCTCAGTGTGAAGACGGGATTTTGTCACTGCTACCAATGCTGTCATGGACAGATGCATCTGCGACAGGTAGATTGGTGAGGACGAGGTCAAGTAGGTTTTTCCCTTGTGTTGGTTCTCTCACCACCTGCCACAGGCCCAGTCTGGCAGCTATGTCCTTCAGGAAGCGGCCAGCTCAGTCAGTTGTGGTGCTACTGAGTGTAGAGTTTCGCAATTATCGCGATTCAAAATAACATGAGAGAAGCAGATTCAATTGATCAGTTTTATTAAACGAAATGCTGTCCTGATAATAAAGGACACAGAAGCCTGTAAAATGGCCGCTGCGCATCGTGGCAGAAGCTTCCAGAGACACAGTGGGCAGACAAGATGGCGTCGAATATACATTCAATATGAGATTGGATCATACTCGGTAAACATTGATAAAGACAGGATGCAACCCGTTTGCATTGTGAACAATAGCAATGATATAAGTGTTGGAATCATTTTCCTATGCACAGTAAGGATCATTGAACTGGGCAATCGAAGGCCCATCCAGACACATCAATACACAAATACCCCCCCCCGGCTCAACAATGAGAAAGACATTGGCGGGTGATTAAGCAAGTATTCGGGGGGCCCCAAAACCAGTCGAGGAGACGATTCATATACATCCTGGCTGGCTCTACAATGGGGAAAACATTAACGGATAGTTGGCCAGTTTCAGGTGCTACCGAAACCCGTTAAGAAGATAATCGCCCCATGCTGGGAGTTTTAAGCGCCAAAATCACACAAAGGATAAACATTTAGATTTGAACGGGAGATAAAGCGGACACAACAGTATAACTATAGAGGACAAATGTCCATCGGTCTCTTATTCTCTGGACTCGAGCTCTTATTCCTCT
Source organism: Squalus acanthias (assembly GCA_030390025.1). Lineage (NCBI taxonomy): Eukaryota > Metazoa > Chordata > Chondrichthyes > Squaliformes > Squalidae > Squalus > Squalus acanthias. Next base: position 103,076,333 of record CM059432.1, read on the forward strand.
TAACTCTCTGCTGACCCTTGCTGAAGCTCTTCCTGAACTGGCTTAACTTTTGGACTTTTGATTTTCTCTCTGGACTCTGTTGACTCTTGACTCTTAGCCGTACTGGTCGGTTATTCGAATGTTGGGTGGAGCTCAATCGGAACGAGCCGCCTCGACAAGGGCAAGTAACAGGGTACACCATCCCGAGTGTCGGTAAACGGTGTCTGGACCCGGAGGCCCAAGAAGACGAGAAGAGAAGAAGACGAGAAGAAATTCCACGTGCCGCCATGGTCAGTAAACCCCGACCGCACCCAAATATATAAATAAAAGAACTTTCCTTTGAGTTCTACCGACTTCTACATGTGCCGCAGCACAGGAAGACCCTTCTTTGAATTTTAAGACGGTTTGAGTCCATCGACTGCTTCATGACCACAGAGAGTCTGGCCTGCTTGTCGCAGCAGCAAAAGTAAACAAGTGGGGTGCAGAACCCCTTCCAAACACGTGACAGTCAGGCGCTGCAGCGAAACGAGCTGAGTGCCTCACTTTAAAATCTCCGAAGTAAAACGAGTGGTGAGCATGATTTCCGATCCTACAAATCCAGACGTAGTTTAGGTATTGTTAAGGGAGGGTGGCTTTTAATACGGTTAAGGTAAATGTGTTCCCCTTTTTACGATGTGCCGCGTGTTCTCCATTTCCATAGACCAAGCTTTATGAATGTGTGTATACTTGTACTCTCTTTGATTTGCGCCTATGACATGTATTTCATGATTTTAGACGCCATGCAATAAAGATTTTCATTTTGTGCTATTCAACTGGGTCTATTTGAGTTTTTCTCTGCATTACTGCTCCTTGCATCTAAGTCCAGGTGTCAGAACCGTAAGGGCGAGTGGGTCGAACCACTCACAGGTGCTTATTGCAAAAAGGCTGGCCGGAGACCAGAGCAAGCAATAGTATTAGGCAACGAAGGCCTAACCTCGCACCAGTACCGTTTGAAACCCCTTACACGAGCCACTCTTGGTGATGGACATAGAAGTCCCCCACCCAGAGTACATTCTGTGCCCTTGCTTCCCTCAGTGCTTCTTCCAAGTGGCGTTCAACATGGAGGAGTAGTGATTCATCAGCTGAGGGAGGGCAGTAGGTGGTAATCAGTAGGATGCTTCCTTGCCCATGCTTGACCTGAAGCCATGAGACTTCATGGAGTCCGGAGTCAATGTTGAGGACTCCCAAGGCCACTCCCTTCTGACTGTGTACCACTGTACCGCCACCTCTGATGGGTCTGTCCTGCTGGTGGGACAGGACATACCCAGGGCTGGTGATGAAGGAGTCTGGGACATTGGCTGAAAGGTATGATTCTGTGAGTATGACTATGTCAGGCTGTTGCTTGACTAGTCTGTGGGACAGCTCTCCCAATTTTGGCACAAGTCCCCAGATGTTGGTGAGGAGGACATTGCAGGGTCGACTGGTCTGGGTGTGCCGTTATTGTGTCTGAAGCCAGTGCCGAGGTCGATGCCGGGTGGTCCGTCTGGTTTTATTCTTATTATTGTTTTTCATAGCGGTTGTGTAAAAAATGAGTGGCTTGCTGGGCCATTTCAGAGGGCAGTTAAGCGTCACATATAGGCCAGACCAGGCAAGGATGGCAGATTTCCTTCCCGAAAGGACATTAGTGAACCAGATGGGTTTTTACGACAATCGATAGTTTCACGGTCACCATTACTGATCCTAGCTTTTTATTCCAGATTTATTTAATTAACTGAATTTAAATTCCCCAGCTGCCATGGTGGGATTTGAACTCATGTCTCTGGATTATTAGTCCAGACCTCTGGATTACTAGTCCAGTAACATAACCACTCGATTTCCTTGTCTATTTCCATGTGGGAAACATTTGGGACACCTTGATGTTGCACTATACCAATCTCCATTTGAAAGCAGTTTCTTTTCCTTAATGTGAAATATCAGTGTTGGGGATGGAGTATTGGAGCAAAAGTAGAATTAATTTCTTTACTTTTAAAGTGAAGCGGTCTCACTGGGATGGCGAGTTATGACAATTCTTTCATAAATGTAAACATTTCATAACCCATGAATAAAAAATCACCTGAAACTTAATCATATGATGAGTTATCCTGATTAATCCATTGGTATGTGAACTTCGTTAGTTTTGAACATCTCATGCTGTTGTTGATCATTAAATCTTATTTAACAAGTGTGAATTCGTCTTTTTTGATTTGCACACATGCACAGGGGTCATTTTAACTTTTGCCGATAGTGTAAATGGGGCAATATCAGAATGGCTCTATGTACACCTCTGCCAATTTTCCTTTCCATGGAATCAGTTTTTGACAGGTCATATAACCCTGCAGGGTCACTTAGTATTTAGGACCTATCCTTATGCTCAGTTGAACACTCATGAGCTCCTATCACTGCTATCCCTTCCTCACCAGTGCTTGAAGACCCAGCCTAGGCCTCCACCTTAACATAACTGTCTATTCCCAAATGTGTATATCTTTGCTGGTGAATACTTCAAGTGGAGATACTATTGATTGCTTCTCAGCTCTATGATGCACTTCATGTCTGGCTTCACAACAACTACATTCTTCTTTCTCTGTGAGAAGAGCAGATAGTACATTATAAGTAAATAGTCACACTTATCCACATGGATATTGTATTATCATTACACACTATTATACACTTGTGCACAATCACTGCACAAGCACATGTTTGTGTAACATATTGTGCAAATCATGGGATATCTAAATAATGTATCACAAATCAGAAGTTCTGCACTGCCATCTAATCTCCACAGAGATTTCATGCTTTCCAAGCATTCAGCCCCAAGCAAATCTAAAATAGCTTCAGCATATAGCATCAGTTGTTTATGCTCTGGAGATCCACCACCCTGAACTTAAGTACTAGTTTTGTTTTCAAATATAAAAGCACTGATTGAGGCATCGTCATTTGGTCCATGCATTTTCTTTCCTGCAGTAGAGTCTGTGTCCAACTGTGGAATGTATATACATTTTCATAATCCTCCTATTTCCACTAACTTACTTACTGCCTTCTTGTTAACACTTCTCTATGTCAGTACAGCTTTTAATGCAGACATCTTTTACAACTACAACTTTCCATCTTGTACATATATGTTCTGTGCTCCTACCTCACTGAAATATTCATGTCTTAGCTTTTGTCCTTTCTTGAAGTTATGCAACTTCTTTCTCACTTCTGCCCAGGTCCCTGCAGTGGTTCACCAAGAGTTCACTATCTCTGTTAAGTACTCCTATACTTGCCTCCTCTCTCACCAAAATGTCCATCACAGAGGCCATCAGGGCTTGAAGGGCCTGGTTGGTAAAGTATGCTTTTCTCTGACAACATTCAAACATTTTCTGCAACAGTTGTGCACTCCACAGCTGGATTAACAAACTTTCTGATATTTATACTGTTTAACTGGCCTGTTAGCTGCGCAAAACCTGTTAACTGATCATTATTCCAGGTGTAGCGTGATCAGTTGCTATTTCATTGTTAATGCTCTCAAAGTCCCATGCTGCGAAATCGCATCTTTCAAAATCATTTAATCCTAGAACTTCATTAGATGTACCTTAATTTCACCCATTTTTAAAATAAATAGGAATGCAGGCCCCCCAAGTGGTGCTCCTGTATACATTCCATGGACTGTGAGGGAACAATAGGAACAATCAGGAACCAAGTGCAGTATAGATCGTCATATCGTGTCATCTGATGGTGGTCTCCTTCTAGAACATTAATTCACCAAAGTTCAGTAGTCCATCAAATAGCACAATGCTGGTGTGTTGTTGGATTTAATTCACTTGTGAGAAAAAACACATAAATTCAAAAACAAAGTAAATTAGCATCATATGGAAGAGTAGTGGTTATGGTACTAGACTAGTAATCCAGAAGTCAGGTGTTCAAATCTCACCATGGCAAATAGTGACATTTAATTCAATGAACCTGGTCATTTGTAGACTAGCACCAGAAAATGAAAATGGGCAAGTATAAAAATCCAAATGGTTTATTAATACCCTTCAGTGATGGGAACCTGTCACCCTACCCAGCCAACATGTGAATCCAGTCCCACACTATGTGGTTGACTCTTAAGGAAACTGGAAAAGGGCAATAAATTCCACTATGTCAGTGTTGCCCACATCCTGAGAACAAATAAATAAGCTATTATTGATGACGCTCATGATTTGTACATTTCTCTTACTTGTGATATAAATCTAGTTGTCAGAACCAGTGGTATAGAAGTCATCATTAATTTATTTATTACTGTAAGTACGGTACTAATGCACATTGAAGTATCTTTATCATCTCTGCATTTTAGCTAAGTCGTTTCGCATCCCATATTTCCAAGAAGAAACAACAGTGAGTATTGTGTAATGTGTTACATAAGTATATGCTTCCATTTCTGGCTGTTCTATTTCACAAATATAGTGTAAAGGTGGGCTTCATCACAAACTTGCAGTACAAAACACAGTTATGGAGTAGAAGATATAAATTGGTGGTCAGTCAGCCAGCTCTTTAATTAAAAGTTATTCACTACATTTTGTGTATATAGCTACAATATATAAAAAAATCTATGCATTCATCCTGTCTACAAAATCTCCTGTTGTTATTTTTTTGTCACACTTTAGTGTCATTTTTTTCCCTTTTAAATTCCATTCATAATGAAACTGCTTTTGTCCATTTGTTATGCTGTAATTACACCCTCCCACTGGTGGTGGTGCTGTTTTGTGCCTCCGCTTCTAAGCCTGCACTGCAGAGACTTCCATGCTTCAATCTGCTTTCCAAATATCCCATAGCTTTAGCTATATAACTAAATAATACAAAATCAAAGTATATTCGATAAAGATAGGCGCAGAACGTATGACTCGAAAATGGGGACTGAATTATGGCTACACCCCCTGGTCCAATAATTCCGCCCTCCCAAACCCGAGTTACCCAAAGACTATGGGCCAGAAATTCGGCTCCCTGGCTTCCCGCGGGTGCAAGGATCGCGCGCGCACCTACCTACCGCGCCTGCCGTTGACCCCTGGGCCCGCAGGGAATTCCGGTCCTGGGCCTCCTCCAACTACCGGCGCGCAGTGCTTGCGTATCCCAGGGGCGTAGTTAGTGCGATGCGTCCCCTGGGATCACGTGGGCCATGGAGAGCCAATGGCAGCAGACCATCTTTCATTCATAGATTTGACAGGAAGACCTGTCAAATCTATGAATACAGATCGGCCCCAAAACATCCCTAAAACTACAAGTACATTTTTTTTTTAAATCACATTTTTAAAATAATTATAAATTATATTAATTAACTATTTTAAACAAAAATTTAAATTTTTGAAAAAATTAATTACACTTTTTAATGGGGCTAAAACTAAACTTACCTTTCTTTAAAGTAATTAAAAAAGATAAATTTGTGAAAAAATGTTTAAATTTTAATAAAATCAACACTTACCTTGATAAAAGAAGGCCTTGCGCCTCCTTTTTCAATGTGTATCTTCTCCGTGCTTACCTTCACGGAAGTGCCGGTTTCCCGCACATGCGCAGTGCATGCAAGAAACCGGCGCTTTCGTTGGGCCTACGGGTGAGTACATAGTGCGTACTCACCCATAGAGACCCGAATTTCTGCCCCAAGTTGGTTGTGACTTCACAGGAAATCAACTAGTATATAAAATAATGTTTGCCTAGGAGATTCTTTGTGAGGTTGTCTGTGTCCTGAAGGCCACATTACCTGCTTGAGCATCACTCCTAAGTTTAATGATAGTGCCAGAGTGCTTTTTTTCTATCCCATAACACACTTCCAACAAACTATTATTCTATAGAAAGTGTCAATTTTAAGTCCAAGGTTGCCGATAACAAGATAACTGATTTATATGGTGCCCAATCCGCCAAACCGTCAATGACTTAACTTGTCGAGTAGTTGGAGTGCCCAACATCACTGCAAAAAGCATTAAAAGACTGACCTGGTCACTTCAGTGATGTATTCTCTAATATTCTGCGATTTGATTAGCTGAAAATATAGCCTCTGGCCTTACTTTTCAGTTACGTAAGCCAAATTTTATCAAATTGTATCCCAGTATAGGGATAAAAAGAGTTAAAATAATGTAAGTTATAATTTTAGGAGTAAAGTAAATAGAAAATAAGGTTGAGCAGAAAATATAAAAGAGAAATACAAAATTCAAAGTTGAAATTATCAAAATTGATAAAGGATAATCTAGAGAAGGACACAAATAAGGGAGCAAAACGGTGAGCAGCAAAGTGTTTACTGTAATACCAAAACCAGTCTTTGCATCTCAGTATTTTTAATTATAATATTCAGAGATTTTTCAGTGTCATAATACATACGCTGAAATCTTTAACAAGTGTTTGGGCCAGGGAGTAGAATCATCTGGCGCTGCCAGCTATCTAAGCATTTCTAGTAATCCCACTCATTACCTTCAACATAATAGAAAATGACCTTACAACCAACATTCATATAATTCATTGGTAAGTCAGAAGCAGAGTTCATTTTAACCACAATAAGCGCATTTAGGTACTTGATTGAAAACAATCTGTAAAATCCTCCACACAGCACAGAGTCCCGATTACAATATATTTTTTAACATAATTACCGATACCCATGTAACCGGTAGATTTTGCAATTACCATAACCCATGTAACGGGTAGATTTTGCAATTACCATAACCCATGTAACGGGTAGATTTTGCAATTACCATAACCCATGTAACGGGTAGATTTTGCAATTACCATAACCCATGTAACCGGTGGATTTTGCAATTACCATAACCCATGTAACGGGTAGATTTTGCAATTACCATAACCCATGTAACGGGTAGATTTTGCAATTACCATAACCCATGTAACGGGTGGATTTTGCAATTACTGGCCTGTTTCCAGTAGTTAAATGATAATAGCTCTAGAGTCGTAGGGGGAAAAATTGATTCGCGCCCCCTTTGGGGCGCTAACTTCGCCGGGGAAAATTAGTGCACCCGCAGCCGAAATTAAGTGGTAGCGCCCCAAGAAGGAAGCGGGGCGCTACTGGAAATGCCCCGCCTCCCTCTTGGGGCGCTGCGAGGGAATTTCGCGGCACATCGCGCCGCGGTATTGCAGGCCTACCTCCCCTTCTTAAAGGGGAGGGGCCTTGCGCAGCGCGACCCTGGGCCCAGCTGTGAGAAGTGCCTGGACTCATGGAGCGCAGCCGGCACTCCGCGGAGGGGGGGGGGTGCTCAGGAGGCCAGGGACAGCAGAGGAGGCAGGTGCTGGCAGGCGGCCAGCAACAAAAATGGCCGCCCAGCATCCCGCTATTAAATAGCACCGGCCCGACCACAGGTAGGCCCCCCTGACCCCATCGCACATAGCGTCCGGCAGTAAGTCAGGGGGCGCTACCGAAGATCGCGGCCGGGCGCGAGCGGGACGCTGCGTGCAGCGATGACGTCATCGCCAGTGGCGCAGCGCCACAGGGCGCTAACGGTTATTGCCACTGCTAACCTCCCGCTGAATTTCGCGGGAGGCATTGGTAGTGCCACGCCCAGGTGCTAATTGCTTTGCACCCCGTTATCACCCTCAAAGCAAAGCAACCTGAATTTTTCCCCGTAGAACCATAATGGCACAGAAGGAGGCCATTTGGCCCATCGAGTCCATGCCGGCTCTCTGTAGGGCAATCCAGTCAGTCCCATTCCCCCGCTCTATCCCCGTAGCCCTGCAAGTTTATTCCCTCAAGTGCCTATCCAGTCTCCCCTTGAAAACATTGATTGTCTCCGCTTCCACCACTTCCGCCGGCAGCGAGTTCCAGGTCCTCACCACTCGCTGCGTAAAAAAGTTTTTCCTCACATCCCCCTGTATCTCTTGCCCAAAACCTTAAATCTGTGTCCCCTAGTCCTTGTACCATCAACTAGTGGGAACAGCCTTTCACTGTCTCGCCTATCCAAACCCATCATAATCTTGTACACCTCTATCAAATCACCCCGCAACCTCCTTTGCTCTAATGAAAACAAATCCAGCTTCTCCAACCTGTCCTTGTAACTAAGATCCCCCATCCCCAGAACCATTCTAGTAAATCTCCTCTGCACCCTCTCAAGTGCCTTCACATCCTTCCTAAAGTGTGGTGACCAGAACTGGACGCAATACTCCAGTTGTGGCCTAACCAGCACTTTATAAAGGTTCAGCATAACTTCTCTACTTTTGTACTCAATACCTCTATTTATGAAGCCAAAGATCCCATATGCTTTGCTAACCACTTTCTCAATGTGTCCCGCCACCTTCAGGAATCTATGCACATTAACTCCCAGGTCCCTCTGTCCCTGCACACTCTTTAAAACTGTGCCATTAAGTGTATATTGCCTCTCCCTGTTCCTTCTGCCAAAATGCATCACCTCACACTTCTCTGTATTAAATTCCATCTGCCACTTGTCTGCCCATTCTGCTAGCCTTTCTATGTCCTGTTGCAGTCGATTGGATCATCGTCACTGTTTGCCACACCCCCAAGTCTGGTGTCATCGGCAAATTTAGAAATTCTACTCTGTATTCCAATATCCAGGTCATAGATATCAAAAAAAGCAGTGGCCCCAGCACTGACCCTTGGGGAACACCACTGTCTACCATCCTCCAGTCTGAAAAACAGCCATTTACCACAACTCGCTGTTCTCTGTCCTTAAGCCAATTCCTTATCCAAGCTGTCACTGATCCATCTATTCCATGAACCTCAATTTTGTTAACCAGCCTTCTATGTAATACTTTGTCAAACACCTTCTTAAAATCCATGTAGACAACATCCATTGCATTCCCTTCATCAATCCTCCTTGTTACTTCATCAAAAAATTCAATTAGATTAGTCAAACACGATCTGCCTTTTACAAATCCGTGTTGGCTCTCCTTAATTAGTTTAAACCTCTCCAAGTGCCCATTAACTTTTTCCTTGATTATTGTTTCTAAAACTTTACCCACCACTGATGTTAAAGTGACCGGCCTGTAGTTACTAGGATTGTCCTTACACCCTTTCTTGCCACTTTCCAATCCTCAGGCACCTCCCCCGCATCTAGGGAAGATTGGAAAATTATGGCAAGCCCTTCCGCTATCTCCTCCTCCAATTCCCTTAGCAACCTGGGATGCAATCCATCTGGATCAGGCGACTTATCACTCTAAGCATACCCAGCCTTTCTAGTATATCCTGTCTATCAATTTTCACCCCTTCCATTGCTTTTACCTTTTCCACTTCTACCGATATTTTGTCAGCATCCACCTCCTTAGTAAACACCGATACAAAGTACTTATTGAGTATTCTAGCCTTGCCTTGCACCTCTAAGCATATATCACCTTCTTTGCCCCTAATAGGCCTCACCCCGCCTCTTACTACCCGCTTACTGTTTACATACCGGTAGAATATTTTTGGGTTCCCTTTTATGTTAACCGCCATTCTACACTCATATTCTCTCTTTGCCAATCTTATTTTCATCTTCACTTCCCTTCTCAACTTATTGTGTTTGTTCTGGTTCTCCGTTGAAGAATTTACCTGACATTCATCATACAGCCTCTTTTTTTGTTCCATCATCTTCTCTATCTCCCTCGTCATCCAAGGAGCCCTTGCTTTGGTTCATAAGTACATAAGAACATAAGAAATAAGAGCAGGAGTAGGCCATACGGTCCCTCGAGCATGCTCCACCATTCAATAAGATCATGGCTGATCATCGACCTCAACTCCACTTTCCTGCCCGATCTCCATATTCCTTGATTGCCCTAGAGTCCAAAAATCTATCTATCTCAGCCTTGAATATACTCAAAGACTCAGCATGCACAGCCCTCTGGGGCATAGAATTCCAAAGATTCACAACCCTCTGAGTGAAGAAATTCCTCGTTATCTCAGTCTTAAATGGCCTGCCCCTTATCCTGAGACTATGCCCCATAGTTCTAGACACTCCAGCCAGGGGAAACAACCTCTCAGCATCTACCCTGTCAATCCCCTTCAGATTCTTGTATGTTTCAATGAGATCACCTCTCATTCTTCTAAACTCCAGAGAGTATAGGCCCATTCTACACAATCTCTCATCATAGGACAGCCCTCTCATCCCAGGTCTCAATCTAGTGAACCTTCGTTGCACCGCCTCCAAGTCAAGTATATCCTTCCTTAGATAAGGAGACCAAAACTGTGCACAGTACTCCAGTTGTGGTCTCACCCAGGCCCTGTACAATTGTAGCAAGACTTCCTTACTCTTATACTCCAACCCCCTTGTAATAAAGGCCTACATGCCATTTGCCTTCCTTATTGCTTGCTGTACCTGCACGCTAGCTTTCTGTGTTTCTTGCACGAGGACACCCAAATCTCTCTGAACACCAATATTTGAAAGTTTCTCACCATTTAAAAAATATTCTGTTTTTCTATTCTTCCTACCAAAGTGAATAACCTCACATTTCTTACATTATACTCCATCTTCCACCTTACTGCCCACTCACTTAGTCTATCTATATCCCTTTACAGACTCTTTGTGTTCTCCTCACAGCTTACTGTCCCACCTAGCTTTGTATCATCAGCAAACTTGGATGCATTACACTCGGTCCCTTCATCTAGGTCATTGATATAGATTGTAAATAACTGAGGCCCCAATACTGATCCTTGCAGCACCCCACTAGTTACAGCCTGCCAACCTGAAAAAGATCCGTTTATCCCTACTCTCTGTTTTCTGTACGTTAACCAATCCTCTATCCATGCGACTATATTACCCCCAACCCGTGAGCCCTAATCTTGTGTAATAACCTTTTATGTGGCACGTTATTGAATGCCTTTTGGAAATCCAAATATACTACATCCACTGGTTCCCCTTTATCTACCCTGCTAGTTACATCCTCAAAAAACTCTAATAAATTTGTCAAACACGATTTCCCTTTCATAAAACCATGTTGACTCTGCCTAATCATGTTATGATTTTCTAAATGCCCTGATACCACGTCTTTAACAATGGATTCCAGCATTTTCCCGACGACTGATGTCAGGCTAACTGGCTTGTAGTTCCCTGTTTTTCTCGCCCTCCTTCCAATCCACTGGGACCATTCTATAACCTAAGGAAATTTGGAAGATCAAAACCAATGCATTCACTATCTCTTCAGCCACCTCTTTTAGAACCCTAGGATGTAGGCTGTCAGGTTCAGGGGATTTGTCGGCCTTGAGTCCCATTAGTTTCTCTAGTACTTTTTCTCTACTTATATTAATTATGTTAAGTTCCTCACCCTCATTAGACCCTTGGTTCCCCACCATCTTGTGTCTTTTAACTTTTCTGCCATTTCCTTATTCCCCATAATAATTTCTCCTGTCTCAGCCTCTAAGGGACCAACGTTTACTTTTGCTACTCTCTTCCTTTTTACATACTTGTAGAAGCTCTTACAATCTGCTTTTATATTTCTTGCTAGTTTTCTCTCATATTCTATTTTTTCCCTTTTTATCAATTTATGGTCAACCTTTGCTAGTTTCTGAAACTCTCCCAATCCTCAGGCTTACTATTATTCTTTGCAACATTATAAGCTTCTTCTTTCAATCTAATGCTATCCTTAACTTCTTTAGTTAGCCACGGTTGGATCACTTTTCCCATGGAGTTTTTGTTTCTCAATGGAATGTATTTTTGTTGAGAATTATGAAATATTTATTTAAATGCTAGCCATTGCTTATCTACCGCCATACATTTTAATCTATTTTTCCAATCTACCTTTGCCAACTCGCCCCTCATACCTATGTAATTGGCTTTATTTAAGTTTAAGGGGTAAAAATTCAGTTGGTTGCGCCTCCCGTTAGCGCCTTAAGAGGGCGCTACTGGGGCGCAAAGCCGCTAACGCCCGGGCGCAGCGATGTTTGCGCCGCTCGGGAACTTAACTAGAGATTGTGTGGCGGCGCTAAAACTTACCGCTGCGACCACCTGCGCGCGCAGATTGTGACGTCATTCCATGGTGCAACGCCCTTGTGGCGCCCCGGAGCGGAAATTGAGTGGCGCCCCCTGCCTTACCGCCTTGCGCTTCCAACGACCAGAAGACTGGAACGCTATCAATCGCTGTGGGGCTGGGGGAGGGTGCTATTTAAAGGGAGCCTCTTCCTGTCTTTTTCTGTGGTCGACATTTTTGCACCACTCGTTCTGAGAGAGAGAGAGAGATTCGGAGAGAGAGAAAGAGAGACTTCTACATTGACTCAACGCTTTGTGAGGTAGTTTTGCCTATTGATCCTAACTTCGCTGGTACTTTAGTTGCTGTCCTTCATTACTTTGCTTGCAAAGAGAATATGGGGGCTGCACTGATTGGGGGCGTCGTCCTGCTCCAGCTGAATCGGAGGATACAGAGACGCAGAGAGAGAGTGGCAATGATGGCCAGACGGAGGAGGGCCATCAGGCGTATGTACAGGAGAGCTTACCCTCCCAGGGTATATCGTGAACAGCTCTCCTACATCCATATGTCTGAGGAGCTGTGTTTGCGAAGGCTGCGATTCAGCAAGGAGGTGGTCACTGAGCTCTGCCACCTGCTGCAGCCAGATCTGCAGCCTCAACTGAGGTCCAGGACGTCTCTGTCGGTGGCAGTGAAGGTCACAGTGGCTCTCAACTTTTACGCTACTGGCTCATTTCAAGCTGCTGCTGGGGACCTCGCCAATATCTCCCAGTTCGCGGTGCATTGCTGCATCCGGCAGGTCACAAATGCCCTCTTTAAAAGGAGACGAGAGTTCATCTCTTTCCCCATGACACCAGACAAGCAGCGTGACCGCGCTCTGGGCTTTGCGAGGGTAGCGGGCTTCCCCATGGTGCAGGGCGCCATTGACTGCACGCATGTGGCTTTGCGTGCTCCGCATGAGAATGCCGAGGAATTCAGGAACAGAAAGGGGTTCCATTCCTTGAATGTTCAGTTGGTCTGTGACCACAGACAGCTGATACTCGCTGTCAATGCCCAGTATCCTGGCAGCTGCCACGATGCTTTTATCCTGCGCCAGACTACTGTGGCAGAACTTTTCGAGGCACCGCATCAGCCAGTTGGTTGGCTTCTCGGGGACAAGGGGTATGCATTGAACACCTGGCTGATGACACCGCTCTGTACGCCCAACACCCCTGCTGAGCTGCGGTACAATGAGAGCCATCAAGCTACCAGGAACATAATTGAGCGCACAATCGGCGTGCTGAAGCAACAGTTCCGCTGTCTCGACCATTCTGGAGGAGCCCTGCAGTACTCGCCTGAGCGAGTATCGAACATCGTAGTCGTGTGCTGCATGTTGCATAACATGGCAATCCTCAGGACCCAGCCAATGCCACCAGGCCTTGGAGCACCACCAGAGGAGGAGGAGGAAGAGGAGGAAGAGGACGAGGAGGATGATCATCAGCAGCACCAAGGCGGGAGGGCGGCCCACAATGGTCAAACTGCAAGGGCCGTCCGTCAACGGCTAATAGCAAGCCGCTTCTAGGGCCCCTGCCATTGCTAACAACATTAATGAACCCAGCACGCAACCCCTAAGCCGGCCAAGGCACCAATAATTCCAACCACCAACCATGTATATTTTGAATACAGAAACTTATTTATTTTACAAACTCTGTGTGTGTCAATTCCTCATGACAAACTCATAGAAATAAACACAAAAAAACAGTCAATAACATAACTGGTTCTCACAACCTGGAGATAATGTCCAAAACACTAAACAAAAGTTGGACCATGAACCTCGACCTTTAATAAAAAAATGACCAGCATTTTGTCACACCTCCTACTTTTTGCCCTTCGAGGGTGATCTCCTTCCCTTGCGCACTTCCCCCCTTCTAACCCTACTGCTCCTCCGTAATGGGACCTCAGTGGCTGCAGCAAGGCTGGTGGAAGGCTGCTGCTCGTCAGACCCTGACACTGCAGATGCCCCTGAAGGACGGCCTCGACCACTTCTGGGCCTGGAGGGCCCGGCTGCAGACTGCACCAACTCTGCATGGGCGGCAGCAGTCTGTCCTACAGGCGGTGGCAAGTGCAGTGGAGAAGTGACAGTGTTGGCAGCAGGAATGCTGTCATCGTGAGAGAGGACAGCAACTCCCTGCTCGCCCGACACACTGGCACTCCCACGGGGCAGCACTTCAGCATCCGGAGCAATCTGCCGGAGAACAGATTGCTGGCCTGCTGCGGCGCGGTGACAGCCCCAGGGACATGTGCACGAACCATCGAGGTTGGCAGCAGTCTGTGCTCGCGTGGCCTCAATCTGAGTCTGTATCAGAGCAGTCAGAGATGGGATCACGGCAGCCAGTGACTGAATTGCAGCACTAAGCGTTAGTGTGGCATCCGCCTGTGCTACAGCGAAGTGCTCCACACTCCTTGCCAGTGACTCAATGCATTCGGGCACCCTTCCCACTGCACCCATGAGCTCAGTGTGCATGCCCACCGCCTGGGTGTTCATTTCTGCGATCAGCCGCTCCTCCTCTGCGTCCATTGCAGTAGGAGTGTCTGGCATACTCTCCCTCTGGGGAGAAGGCCCCCGTTCTTCCCTACCCCCCCCCCATGGCGTTGCTGCAGCCCGCTGGGTCCTGGAGCTTCACCCTCATCAGACCCTTCCCCCCTGCTCCCCTCCAGGGAAGGCGTGTTCCCAGTGTGGGCATGGGCTTCCTCGGGAGAGGGTGGCACTGATGCTCCGGCTTCCTCTTCCTCCTCAGCTGCAGCATCACTCCCAGTGGCAGCTTCAGGGCCCGTCTCCTCAGCTGGTGAATCACCATCTGAAAGCAGGGAGGTACAAGAGTGGCTTTAGCGTGAGGACAGGGTGGCAGTAAGGGAGGAATAAGTGCAGCGAGTTAGCAAGTTGGATTGAAAGTGTCAAAGGCTGGTTTTGTGAGGGACAAGTGGAAGGACAGAGGACAAAAAAGTGATGACCTTACCATTGCTGTCCAGAACGGGGTCGGCGTCTCCAGTGGCGACGGGACCGATCACCCGGCTTGCCACAATCCTGTGGACGCGCTCCTCAAGATCGCTGAGGGGTTGCAGCTGAGGCCGCCCTCCACCTGTCCGTTGCTGCTGTCTCCGATTATGCGCCAGCTTGGCCTGTAAGAAAAAGGACAGCATCTGAGTAAATATACAGCCATGGTCTTGCCTGATGTGCCTCCCATAGGTGAATAGCCCTTACTGTATGCAGCCATGGTCTTGCCTGATGTGCCTCCCATAGGTGAATAGCCCTTACTGTATACAGCCATGGTCTTGCCTGATGTGCCTCCCATAGGTGAATAGCCCTTACTGTATACAGCCATGGTGTTGCCTGATGTGCCTCCCATAGGTGAATAGCCCTTACTGTATGCAAAGTGTGGAATGTGTGTGTGTGTTTCATGAAACGGCCATAGGTGTTGGATGAGTGTTGTGCATAGAGTGAGGTTGAGATGGAGGGATGGAGAGGTATTGAGAAAAAGCCACTCACCCTGACGACTCGAGTGAGGTCGTTGAACTTTTTGCGGCATTGAGTATGGGTCCTGGGCACCATGCTCCTGGAGGAGACGCTCTGAGCCACCTCCCTCCACACTCTTCTGAACTCGCGTGGCAAAGGCCTCCTGCCACTCTCAGGGAAGAGCATACATCTTCTGCGCTCCACCGCGCCAACCAGAGCATCCAAGGCCCGCTCGGTGAAGCGATGAGCGCGTTCTCTCACCCTCTCCATGCTTGGCAGCAAAATGGATTCACAGGTCTCTCCAGGCCGAGATTCAAGGCTGCAATGAGCAGGGTGTGGCTGGGGAGCAAGTTGGCCCCCCCCGCTTTAAGAAGTGGCCGGCGCCAGTGTGTCTGTGTTCCCTCGCTAACTGGCAGCAGCTGCGCTGCGCTCGCGCGCTGAGTTAGCGCCTCACTCCTTGGCCTTTGCGCCTTAAGACAGGTGTGCAGCGCCTGATTTAGCGCTCCACTCACCTCCCGGGGCGGTAAAAGTGAAGTTTCCAGTCAGTGCCGATAATTAGCGCCAGGCGCTAATATTTGCGTCCAGACGATATTTGCGCCCCAAATGGGGCGCGACCTAATTTTTACCCCTAAGACTCTAGTTTCGGACTTAGGCAAGTCACTCTCAAAATTAATGTGAAATTCTATCATATTATGATCACTCTGCCCCAGAGGATCCTTTACTATGAGATTGCTAATTAACCCTGTCTCATTACACAATACAAGATCTAAAATAGCCTAATACGATAACAAAATACTGCAGATGCTGGAAATCTGAAATAACAACAGAAAACGCTGGAAAAACTCAGCAGGCTGGGCAGCATCTGTGGAGAGAGAAACAGAGTTAACGTTTCAGGTCGAAGACCCTTCGTTCTGACAAAGGGTCTTCGACCTGAAATGTTAACTCTGTTTCTCTCTCCACGGATGCTGCCTGGCCTGCTGAGTTTTTCCAGCGTTTTCTGTTGTTATATCTAAAATAGCCTGTTCCCTGGTTGGTTCCATGACATATTGTTCTAGGAAATTGTCCCGAATGCATTCCATGAACTCGTCCTCCAGACTACCTTTGCCAATTTGATTTGTCCAGTCTATATGAAGATTAAAGTCCCCCAAGATTATTGCATTACCTTTGTTGCAAGCTTCTAATATTTCTTGATTAATATTCTGTCCAACGGTACAGCTACTGTTAGAGGGCCAATATACTACTCCTACCGAGATGCTTTCTCGCTACTGTCCTTATGTCATCCTTTATTATCAGGGCTACTCCCCCTCCTTTTCCATTCTGCCTGTCTTTTCGAAATGTCAAGTACCCTGGAACATTTAGTTCCCAACCTTGGTCAACTTGCAACCATGTCTTTGTAATGGCTATTAGATCAAACCCATTTATCACTATTTGTGCCACGAGTTTGTCTATCTTGGTATGAATGCTTCGTGCATTCAGATAAAGTGCCTTTAATTTAAATTTTTTGCCATTATTCCCTGCTTTGATCTTATTCTCTGTTGCATTGCTACTGTTAAACTCTCTGTCCCTTCCTGTTCCCTTACCCTTCACTCTTGTTGGAATGTACCTCGCCTGTACTTGGAACATCTCCTCCTTAAAGATCACCCTAGGTAATTACTAATCCTTTTGTGCTATTATCCAATCAAAGTTTCCTTGGTTGAGCGATTGAGTTACCCCATAAACTATCTGGCCTCTTCTGCAACAGTAGTAGTACAAAACATGAATAGATCCCTCATACGTAGGCCTGGAAATTCAGCCACGTGGCACCATTTTTCAGGCACTGATCAATCTCCTAAGCCTCCAATATGACAGGCAGGAAGCGCATGCTCATTACAAACGAGGAGTGCACTGCCAAACATATTGGTAAATGGCAAAAAAATCATCATGCAGTGCCCATGTCTGAATCAGGTATATGCAAATAAGGGACCTATCGCTTTTTTGAGGTCCCTACTACAAGTTTGGTTTGCCCTGTTCGCCGGCTGCATGCAAGAAAACCAGACTGCAACCAACAAGGACAGTTTCTAAAATATACTTACATGAGTGTGGAGCTGAGACGAGCAGGACAGCTCCTCTTGACCGACATTCAAAGAACAAGGACTTCTGGTGAACAATTATACCCCCGATCGCCGCCGTTCCTTCACCTCATCGCCACACCCCTCATGCCCCCTGATCGTCGCTGCCTCCACCCATCCACCTCTAACTTGCCTGCTCACCATCGCTACTTCACCCATCCCTAACCACTGCTATCACTCCACCCAATTGCCCCAGTTCCCAATTGCATCACTTCTGGGTCGCTCCTCTTCCTCACTTACCTGAGGGTCAGTGCAAAGCAATCATCACAGCATTTCACCGGCGAGCTGCCTGTTGCTCTCCATAGCTTATCAGTTCAATGGAAATGAGGCCCAAGGTCCAATATCAGGGGTGCCTCAGGCCGGACCATCCACGTTTGGCCCCTGTACCCCATAAATGAGTGCTCCCAAATTTCTAGGTGACAATTTTGAAGTCTGCCTAGATACAGTAGATGAAATGTAAGTCAGCTTCACTGCAGCATTTTTTTTCAGCTGATCAAATTAATCATCTTTTTAATCATTTCCACTGAGATACCCAGGGTAAAATTATTGTTCCAGTATGTCATTTTTTCTTTTCTCTTAATCCTATGTAACTTTGGAACTTGTTTTTTGATGGGAAATTGCAGCAACTCAATTTCCATTCTTTATGAATGCCTGGCACTTATTGAAGTGATGATTTATTTTCCAGTTCCAGTAACAAATTAAGTATACAAATAATGGGAACTAAAGATTGATATAAAGGATCTTGGATCATTATTTTCAACACCTTCTTGAATCCCAATAACTTAGATTTTGGTTTATCAAAACCTAGGGGGTGAAATTGGATAAAGCCTAAAAACGCCCACGCCAGTTCAAAGTGGTCCAGGCAGCACCCAAACTTCGTGCTGCCTGCTCATTATAATGATTGAAGCGTTGATCTCAGCGCTAAACGAGCTGCTGGTTGGCTTCGGGCTGAACAGGGGGGGCAAACATTGGGTGCAGTCTACTGGCCAATAAAATTTGGCCTCGGCTCTCTGCAGTACTTAAAGCACCTCATTGTCAGTCTGGATGAAATCATGGCTCAACAGGGAAGAGAGAGGGCGAGGAAGTTTTCTGATGTGGAACTACAGGCCTTTGTCCTGGGGGTTCACGGACAACATGAGGTCCTCTACCCGCAGGTGGGCAGGAGGCCTTCCAGGCAGCAAGCTAGAAGGCTGTGGGAGGAAATAGCTCAAGTGGTCAGTGCCACAAGTGTTGTCCCCAGGGCCTGGATCCAGTGCCGCAAGAAATTTAATGACCTCATACGAGTGGTCAAGGTGAGTGAATGCATCTTCAAATGCCATATCCCACCAACTGCACCTGTGATGGGCAACTCCATTGAAGAATTCGTGGACCCAACCATGATGCTGAGTCTGATGGGCAATCTCACAACTTCCAGTGCAGCACAGGTGGAAATGACCCAACGTTTCAGTGCTCCAGTGGAAGCTCAGACTGCTCTCCTGCAGTCTCAACTTGCTGCCTTCCTGGCTGGGTTTACAAGTGTTGACAGGGGCTTGCAGGGTGTTGCAGCAGTCCAGCAATCTGTCCCCCAACAGATGGCTAGGAATGCTAAGGTGCCACCCCAGGGGAAGTAGCAGTGGCTCTGTAGAGCAAGAACCTGCTGTCCTCTCTCAAGATGACAGCAATCCTACTCCCACCACTGCCACTCTGCCAGTGTCCTTGCTGCTGCCTGTCATCTAGCCAGCCCAGACTGCTGCCACCCATGCCAAAGTGGTGCAATCTACAGTCGGGCCTTCTAGGTCCGGAGCTGCTCAAGGTCATCCTGCAAGGCCATCTGTAGTCTCCCCCACTGAAAGTCAGCAGCCTTCCACCAGCCATGCTGCAGCCACTGGGGGAGCACTGCGTAGGAGCACTAGAGTAGGAAAAGGAACACAAAAGACGAACAGACACTAAGGGAATGCACAAAGGTGATTAGTTGATGTTTTGTGTAGTATTGGAATTGATAATTTTATAAATGATGTTTGGAATGTTTGTTTTGTGGTGGCTCTCATTTCAGCTTTGTACCCAGGAGGACGCTGTGATGTTCCGTTACAGAGGGATGGTAATGTGGGGGAAATGGTGAGCAACGGGGTCTGGGATTTCATTCATTGGAACCGGAGTCTGATGAGGCATTCATGGATAGCCCATCTGGAACAGGGATCTGCTGCCTGCCTCCTCCCTCCCTCCTCCTCCTCTTCCATTCCTCCACTTCCTCCTCCTCCTCCTCCTCCTGAGGTGGTCCCGGAACCTGTGGTGGCAAGGGCTGTGCCTTCATGATGGCCAACTTGTGGAGGATGCAACAGACCAGCACAAATTGGGACACTCGCTCCAGCATGTGCTGGAGGGAACCTCCCAAGTGTTCAAGGCAGCGGAACCGTTGCTTCAGCACCCCGATGGTCTGCTCAATGAGGTTCCTTGTGGCAGCATGGCTCTCATTATATGATTCCTGGCCATGAGTGGTGAGGTTGCGGAGGGGAGTCATCACCCAGGTGCAGAGCGGATAGCCCTTGTCTCCTAGCAGCCACCTTCGGGTTTGACGTGGTGGCTGGAAGATTGCTGGCACAGCGGACTAGCGCATGATGAAGGCATCATGACTGCTGCCAGGATACCAGGCACTCACCATCATGATGTGCTGGGTATGGTCGCACACCAACTGCACATTAAATGAGTGGTAGCCTTTGTGGTTGCGGTAGATCTCAGGATTGCCCGCAAAGCCACGTGCATGCTGTCGATGGCACCCTGCACCATGGGGAAGCCTGATATCCTGGCAAAACCACTTGCACACTCGTCCTGCTTCTCTCTGTCCAGAGAGAAGACAATGAAGTACCTTCTCCTGGAGTACAGAGACTCTGTGAGCTCCTGGATGCAGCGATGGACAGCGAACTGGGAGATGTTATCTATGTCTCCTGCTCCAGACTAGAAGGATTCAGTGGTGAAAATATTGAGGGCCACAGCAGCACCATCGCTGCCCTGCTCTGAGGCTGCAGGTCTGGTTCCAGGAGGTGGCTGAGTTCTGTGACCAGTTCCTTGGTGAAATGGAGCATCCTAATACACTGCTCCTCGCTTAAGTGCAGGTAGGAGAAGTGCTCTCAGAAGACCCTAGGTGGGTAAGGCCTCCTGTTGAAAGTCCTCCTGCCCCTCCTCCTCCTCCCTCTGTGAGCAGCTTGTCCTCTTCTTCGCTACCTCTGCTCCATCTCACTGTCATACTCGCACGCAAGGGGGGCTGCAAGTAGAGCCCCCATGACTGGGAGCAAGTGATGTGAGCAGAAACCTTTAAATTGGAAGAAAGGTGTTCTCCATTTGCAGCAACACTCCCTGTCACCTCAGCAACTTTAAATAACTGCAGAAAGCTCCAAACAGTTGCACAAACTTACACAGAGCCAGTAGAAATCAAAAAGCAAGTCACCTGCAAGTTGTTGCTGATCCCTTTAAATATCACTGGTGGGGGTTCCTTCCTGCTGCTGAACACATGGTCAGCTGTTCGTGATTTGGAGAGGGTGTAGAATGGACCAGCAATGTCCAAGATGGCAGGTCATGCATAAAATCAGCGTTACACACGCATTGATGTCATGATCTGCCTCATTACCATTTCTCCAGTGAGCGCAGGCAACGGCAGCACTGCTGACCTGCCCAAAATGGCAGCCGGCGCAGGACCCGCCAGAAGTGGACGGAAATGAGGCCACCGCCATTTTTTCATTGAAATCAGCCTTATCAGCAGGCGCTAAGGGGCCTAATCTATTTTAAGACCTATATTTTCTGCCCCAGATCTGGTTTCACTGGAGTATTTCCAATTTCATCACTGAATCCTTTTAATCATTTGTACAACATCCATTTGCTGGCCTCACCTTTTGTAAGAGTTTTACAGAATGAATAACTAATTTTACAGGCTCAAGGCAATTGTCAGGGATTTGTAATTCTAGTTTGCATCCTGCAGTCACCTCTGCAATACTATGGATTAATGGTCACTCTATTCAAGTTTCTTTTAACAACGCGTCTATTCCGTGTACAGAATTTGTTCCCAATGGTACTAAATTCTTGTTACCAACAATCTTTGCCTCTCATCTCTTCTTAACAGTAGTTTTTTCTAAAAGTGATGCAAGTGGATAGCTGTAGTTATAAGTGGCAATTTTGCAACACTCCACTCCCATAATGGAGCCTCGCTATAACAGGAGCACAGGTCAAAGATAGGGCTGCAGCAATATGGAGCTGATTCAGTGATCTGTGCTGCCATCCATCTCCCTGCCATTGAGCTTTATGCTGCCCGAAATGAAGCAAATCTCCGGCAGCAGATTTCCCGGGTGCAACGGAGAGGAAAAAGGGGCAGAGACCCATGGCCCCAGCGGGGTCTCCTGCCTCATTTCCCACCACGTTCTCCAGGCAGACACCCAAATGTGGGATGCCCAAAAGATATTGGTGGCCCTTAGGCCTGGCCCCTCTCAGATTGGAGGAAGGCCAGGGAGCAAGGCCAAGTAAGTGGCCCTTTTTTGTTCTTATAGCTCCGCAGCAGATCCTCAGGGCTGCTGGCTTTCTGGCTGCTGTTTTTGGAGAGCAGCCAGAAGAAGCTGCAATTGGTGGCCATTACTGTAAGGGATACTCTCCTGACCCTGCGTGTCTCGTGGCCTGTGAGGTTCACGCGGCTCTGTGCAGCCTGTATGTCAGTGCGGGTCTAGGCCTGGTCTCCAGCCAGTCTGGGAACACTAGACACCCCTGTGAGTGGTTCGAATCACTCTCCCTTACGGTTCTAGACACTGGACTTAGATGCGAGAGCAGTAATGGAGATAAAACTCATGTAGACTTGGTTTGAACGGTACGAAATGGAAAATCTTTATTGCATGATACTTAAAATTATGAAATACATGTCATATGCACAGATTAATGACAGTACAATCTTACAAACAGTTATAATCACTCTTAGGGAAACGAGGAACGACCAGCACAACGTAAATAGGGCACACATTACAAATATCCTTGAACTTTAAACCCTCCCCTATCAATAACTATCCTAAAACTAGCTTCGTAGGATCCCGAGACTCATGCTCACCACTCGTAATAACTCGGAGAAAATCCCGAATAGCTGATCGGATGTTTTCCACCGCAGCACCCACGTGTTGGTCAGGAGATCTCCTGGTCCCACTTGTTTACTGCTTCTGCTGCTCGGTCAGTCGGCTGGACCGTCCGCTGTAGTGAAGACCTCTGTTGGTTGGATACAGGGTATGGTGGAGCACCGTTGTCAATATCGCTGATACGATGTGTTTGCACAGTCCAGTTATCATCGATGCAATATGTCTTGTTAAAGAAGAAAACTTCCTGTCGAGAAGACTTGGCTGATCGACCTACAGGCGCGGTCGGGATTTACTGACCGTGGCGATGGATAAGGTCTTCTTCTCTTCTCCTCTCATCTCATCTCATCTCATCTCATCTCATCCCGGGCCTTCGGTTCCGCTGCCAGCTACCAACATAGGTCTTTGCAACAGTCTTTTACCCAGGAGCAGCCACGATGATAACAGCAGCAAGCGGCAAGAGTCAAGAGCAAAAGAGCAAGAGTCACGAACACGAGGCAAGAGAACGAATGGACGGTTTGGGCCTGCAATTATAGTGCACAGTTCTTCCGTTTCCCGCCCAACTACAATGTCCATTCTTTTGTTTAAGGTTTGGCGCCCAAAAATGTCCTGTATGGGTGATCTCTGTCCTTAATGGGTTTCGGGGCTACTCCTGAATGTTTGAGTACCTGTTAATATTTCTCCCATTGTTAAATCGGTCGGTGTTCCCCCTGGAGGGGTTTGGGGCTTCCAAGTGTCCTGTATAACTACCTGCTAACGGCTCTCTCATCGTAGAGCCGTTGGGAGTTTACATATTAATGTCCTTTGGATGGGCCCTTGATGGCTTTCCTTTGTACCTGGGAGACCGATCCCAGTATCGATGTTTATACTGTAAACCCATAATGTCCTGTGTATTGTCTTCACTGTGCTGAATCGTTATCGATCCTGCAAAAATGTTTATTGGAACGCCATCTTGTCTGCCTGCCGAAAAGTCTCGAATGTTCTGTCACGCGGTGCGGCGGCCATTTTACAGGCTGCTTGTGTCCAATTTAAACCTGACAGCATTCCGCTGAAATAAAAGCTGTTTTGAACGAAACTTGTGTTTTCTCCTTATTAAAATGAAATCGCGATAATTGCGAATTCTACAGTCCCTCCTGTTGATGCGAATAACTCCGCTTATCGTATCAAAAATCTCAGTGGTGAGCAATCTTATCTCGATTTCACTCCGAATCCAGTAAATTAATCCCATAAATTTTAACTTAACTAGGGTCTCTGTGTCGTCCTTATTTCCCAAGAAAATCACATTTTATATCACCGTAGGCATCATTTGCCCTTAAACTTACACCACTTGTTTTCCTTCCCGGCGTAACCAGGCCGATACCTCACGCATCACCTGTATATTTGTCTTTTATTCAAGGGAAGGAAAAACAAAACCCAAAAACCAAACAATCAACACCATCACCAAAATAAACAAATCCCGACTCTTAAACATGTCGAGTTTCCAACGTATTTACACTGAGTACAAACTTCCGCGGCGCACGTGGCGAGCGGGAGTGACGCCATTTTCCCATTACACTGCGCTCTCATCGTGCACGCGCACGTAACGTTCTCGCCACTCTCCCGTGTTCTCATGCTTGGTGAGGCGCTTGTCTCTTTTACAATGTATGAACAAAAGGTATACTACAATAAACACTTGACAGACGACTAAAATGTGGGAGGCTATTCTGACCCATGAGGGCACTTCAATATTCGTGAACAGATTCCACCACGGTGGAACCACTATGTCCAAAATGTCTGTACCTATCTCGACGGTTTTCTGTTCTAATGTATAGAAATGCTTTTGTGACACCGCGACGGCTTTCAGAAGTTTGGTTAAATGCTCGGGGAGAGGGGGAATGAGGTACCCAAAATGTGCGACAAATCGCTGCAAGTCGGTAAAATTCTCTTTTACTGTGAGATGAACAGTGGATGGTTCAGGGATTGGGATAATTCGCTGTTGTGCTACTTGAACTTCAGCCCTGGGTTTAAAACAGAAACTGCTGTCACTCACCGGACACCGGCTACGGTTTCCATGCTGGTAGTGTTGCGCTGCAGTGGTAACACAATATGTTCCACCCCCGATGTATGCTACCTGCGGAGGCACATGATCTTGTGCCATTGCCTCCATGGTGCAATTCATGGACTTGGCGCCAGCCGTTCTGAACCCGCACTGTGGTGTTAAAAGGCATTCAAGTGCTGGGGGCACAGTATTATGTGTGCTCCCCTGCCACGACAACCAGAGAGATCTGTACCTGTCATCGTTTGCTCCCAGCGGATGACGTAAGGTGGAACCGCTGCATAACGAATGTGGGCTCCCCCCTGAATGACACCAATGTTCTCTACCCGATATACCGGGGCGGGCTTTGCTGTGTTGCCCAAAACCGGCATGCGTAATACTATTCCCATAATAGTATGGTTTGAACGTCCGCAGTCCACGGGGACTGGGTAAGCTTCTGAAGCTAGCCTGAGCTGGCACGGACTTAATGCATTCTGAAAAGGGTGGAGCGCCCGCAGGTGTTTGTTACTTATCCAGGACGGGACCAAACCTTGTTTTAAATCCTCCAAATTACTGCGGCCCTCGCCCAGTAACCACGCCCCGTAAAGCACGCACACCTCGTTCTGCGCAGCTTGATCGGATGCATTCCGATCTTCCCTAATCAGGGCATTTACCGTACGCGCATGTTTCTCCAGCTCTGCTATAATCTCTTTTAAGTGTAGTGTCATGGCTTGGTCCTCGTGCAGACCCGACCCTACCACTTTATTCTCATCTGTAAGAATATCCTTTAACTGTGTTTTTAAACCATTAATCTGGGTCTGCAGCTCCACACTGTCTAGAGCGTTGACCACAGATGTCCCTGTGTTAAAAGCAGTGAACGCATCGTTCACCAAACCCCTTCTTTGCCTCCCTACTTGGCCCAAAACTTCCTGCGGTGCGGTGTATAAACTTGTCTTATCGATTTCTGCAAAATCAAACTCGTAAAATTGCCTGAACATCTTGGTCAACAGGATCTGGTACAACTGTTCCGTCTTTTTGGGGCACCACTCTGGTAACCGTACCTCAGTGAGATTTAAAATCACCGAGGCCACCGCGTAATGTACCCCCTGAAATAGTATCTGGTCTGTGGGGACCAGTACCAAACCGTTCCCGGGTCCCTTACTAGTTTTAGGGCACCCTTCTTCCTCAGTTAGAACTACCGGAATCGTGGGCGGGGCTTTGCGTGGGCGCGTAATGAGCTCAGTGGCATTTACTGGGATCGGAGAGTATGGGGCTCCGCACCCCCTGGTGCTCGCATCCCACCTCATCCCCTGTCCGTTATCCTGCCACTGGTTAATAAAGAATATGGAGATGCCTTTGGGGCAAACGTACTTTGACCCCCACATACAAACATAAATCCCCTCATCTGGTTCCCACCATTTGTCCCAACAGACTTTCACTTGTCCATCTGTCCCCGTAATTGTCCGATGGGTATTATTACCCAGTCGCTCCCACTCAACCGAAGAGTTCCTCATAGTTTTGCTCAGCTTTCGCAGCCACCACCATCGGCTCAATGGGACATTCCCACTGCAGGTCAAACAAATCCGTTTGCCGACGGTGACGCTGATCCTGGGTGCGATAATCCGTACTTTGGGGCACATTAAAGAAGTCTCTTTGTAGGCGAACCCCGATGTGCTGGAATACTCCGTTGAGTTCGTTCCCAGCCATCCTGGCCACCTTCCCTTGTGGAAGTAGGTGCTGGTCCCTTCTGCCTTCCGTCTTCCGGTCCCATCCACCGCGATGGGGGCCGTGTCCCCGGAACATCCAAACACCACGACATCCTTGGTGAGGCCCCGATAGGCCAATCCACATCCGATTGCCACGAGCAAAACTAGAAGTCGTTCCATCCTTCCTTGGTTCCTGTGATCAGATAGAATGAGGTAGCCAGCCTCGCAAAAAGTCTCTGGCTTTTGTGAAGGGTGAGCGGGTCCCCTGACCTCGCCTCACGTAAACTTCAACGTTTGCTAAATAGACTTCCTCTAAACCTAGCCTTAAAACTCCCATCATTTTATCGTTATCTGTTAAAACACTACAAACTTAACCTTATTAAAATTACTTAAAACTTTAAACTAAAACTTAAAACCTTAAACTAATAACTTTACAATGCCGCCCGTTCTCAGGGCGGCCCCTTTAAATCCTGAGAAGGCTGCTGCGAGCTCTTCCCGACGGTGGGAGGGCACTGACCCTTCCCTCTGATCTGCCGCAGCCTGTTGCTGCGCTGACCCTTTCCTCTGATCTGCCGCAGCCTGTTACTGCTTCGATGTGGCCTGTCTCTACCCGGGTTATCTTAACCTGAAACTTACGCCCTGGGGCAGCCTGTGGACCTGACCACGTCTTCCTGGGCTGGGGTACTCTGCTTGACCTACGGGGAATTGCTATGGGCGGGGGCTCCGTGACAGACGGACCGGGTCCCGAGACCTTCAACGGGATGACCTGGGGTTCCATCACAGGCGCCAGCCCCGCCTCCGCTGACTCCGCCTCCCTAACCTCGGGGCTGGCAGTTCGGGGCCCCGCCCTGCTCGGCCCAGCAGGCGGCCCTTCACTCGCGAACTCTGCCTCCCCTGAGGACTGGACGTTCAAAGCGGGCGGCCACACCTCTGGGAACCACATAGCGGCTGGCCCGGCCTCCTCTAGCTCCTTCCTCCTGCTGTCGGGACCTGCAGCTTGTGTGTCCACCCCGTATGGATCTCTACCTAGCGGCCCCAATCCCTCCAGACCGTTCCTCTGAAACCACCCGTCATCATCACTATGCTCATCTGCACTATCCTCATCTGACCAGGGTACCCTGGGGTCCTCGTCATCTAACCCCCAACTCCAGAAAAACGCTGCATGATCGTCCGGGATGTCCCTTCCCCTGATGCAAGCTGCTACGCCTGCCTGTGTGCCTTGTGGTCCTACCTGGGGCTGTGTTTTCCCATTGGCGGGATTTACCCCTGTAGTTTTCCCTTGCGCACCCGGCTGGTACAGTTTACATTGGTTTATGTGGAACCACTTAGTGCGCCGAGGTACTTTTACGGCGTAAACCATGGGACTCGCCTTGTCTACAATGTTGTAGGGTCCCATATACAGTGGTTCCAGACTCCCTACTCTGGCGTAGTTTCTGACCATGACCTGGTCTCCTACTTCCCACTCCCGCGTTTTGCGGGGTTCCAGCAACAAGCGATTGCCCTGGTGCTGCCTTCCCATGTTCCCAGCCGCCTGCTCATAAACTTGCTTCAGGCGCTCCAAGAGAGTTTGGGCGAACTTGTCCCTGCTGATCTCTTGAAGCTGACCCTCAGTGAGCACCGGGGCTAGCACATGGGTGGGGGTTCGCATGAGCCTGCCGGTCATTACCTCGTGCGGGGAGTACCCCGTACTTTTTGACTGACTGGCCCGGACCCCCATGAGGACTAAAGGCAGAACTTCCGCCCATTTTTGGGGCGAGTTCCTAGTCTCTTTCCTCAATTTCTCCTTCAGGGTCCGGTTCATACGTTCAACAATCCCGGATGACTGGGGATTGTGTGCTACGTGCCACTTCCCTTCAATGCCCAAAAGCATGAGGGTGTTCTGCATCACCTGGCCGGTGAAATGACTCCCTTGGTCTGACTCCACGAAACGGGGGAGTCCCCACCGCGAGAACACTTCCCGGACCAAGATTTTTGCTGTACCCAGTGCCGTAGCTGTTCGACAAGGGAAGGCTTCCACCCACTTGGAAAACACATCCACCAGGACGAGGCAGTACTTATAGCCTCCCTGGGTGGTGGGCAGGGGTCCTATATAGTCGATCTGTATCGACTGCCATGGTCCCTCTACCCTTCTTACGTGTCCCATGGGCACCTTCCTTTTCTGGGGGTCTGGGTTGTTTGCAGCGCACACAAGACAGTTTGCACAGAACTCGCGGACTTGTTCCCTGAGCCCTGGCCACCATCCCGCTTGCTCTACCCGTTGCCAGGTAACCTCGGGCCCGGGGTGCCCTGCCCCTGGTCCCTCGTGAGCCAACTGGAGGAATTCCCTCCTGTGCTGCTGCGGCACAACCCACTGCTCCTCGCGGAACAGCATGCCTTCCTTAACTGAGAGGGTTGCCGTACTGTACGGACCTTCTACCTGCCTCCCCTCAGCAATCGTTTTTAGGACTGCTTTTAGGGCGGGATCCTGGGCTTGGACGGTCTTAAGGTCTAGGGGCAATGCTACCCTGGTGTTCCCGGTATTCCCGTCCCCACCTCGGACCGCTGCTATGGGTCCGGTTCTATAGGGGTTCCAGAAAGTACCGTCGCGGGCACCCTCCCTGGCTAGCGCATCCGCCTGCCGGTTGCCCTCCCCACGGGGCTCTGTGGAGGAGTGAGCTTTCACCTTATGGATGAAAATCTCCCCTTCCTCCCCTACTGCTGCTGCTAAGATCTTCTCCAGCAAGGGCTTTACCGTTAAAGGTCGCCCGTCCGCGGAGGTGTATCCACGGCGGGACCAAATGGCCAGGTATTCCGTACACGAATTGCAGGTGAACATACTGTCCGAGCAAATCGTGTATGGGGTTGGGAAAATGTCTGGGTGGGTTACCACGTACACCACGGCAGACAGCTCAGCCTGCTGCGCGCTCATGGTGCTAGGGAGCTTGATCGCCAGGGCAAGGTCTGCCGCAGGGTCATAAACTCCACACCCTGTGAGTCGCTCGCCAGCAGATACTGTGCTAGACCCATCAACATAAATCTCGCGCCCAATGGGATGTATCCCGGCCCGTAAACCTATGTTGACGTCCCACACCCCCTCCACCGAACACCGGTGGGCTGTACCGGGGTATACCAAATTGGCCGCAAGCCTGGGCTCGCAAAGACCTTTTACTCTGATGTCCAACTGGGAGAGAAGAAGGGTCCAACGCGCAATGCGTGCGCTGCTTACGGTCCCGTCTTTAATCCTCCCATCCAGAAGCATCTTAGTTGGTGTGTGATGTGTGAGGAGAGTGATGGGAGAGAGCCCTGTGAAGATCGCTGATCTTTTCACAGCCCAATGCGTGGCTAAAAGGTGCCTTTCGCAATTGGAAAAACTCCTCTCCACATCCGTTAATACCCTGGATGAATAGACAACCGGCCTCAGCTTGCCGTGACGCTCTTGGAGCAGCACGGCGCTTAAGCTGTCTCCGCTGGCAGCTACCTCCAGGAAAAACTCCTTCCCCCCATCTATGGCCCCTAAGGCTGGCGCGGTCTGCAGATCCCTTTTTAACTTCTCGAAGGCTGCTTGGCAGCCCTCGTCCCAAAGCCACTCTACTCCCTTATGGAGGAGTCGGAGGAGCGGTGCCGCTGTGGCCGCATAATCCTCGATAAAATCCCTGCAGTAACCGGTCAGTCCCAAGAAGGACCTCACACCCCTTACGTTGTTGGGAATCGGTAATTCTTGCACCGACTCCCTCCTTGCTTTGTCTATGGCTCTTTCCCCAGCGCGTAGGGTCAGTCCCAGGAATTTTACTTCCTGCTGACCGATACGTGCTTTCTTTGGGTTTACTTTAAAACCCTTTCTCGCTAACAGCTCCAATAACTCGTCCAGCAGTGGTCCGTGCTCCTCCCTTGAGTCCGTAAATAGGAGCAAATCATCCACATACTGTACTATCTGATTGGGCTGACTAAACTCCTTTAAACTTCCTGCCATACACTGGTGAAAAATACTGGGGCTATTGTGGAAACCCTGTGGCAAACAGTTCCACGTGTACTGTTGCCCTTTAAACGTAAAGGCAAACTTGTACTGGTCCTCTCGCCGCAGCGGGATGGACCAAAAACCGTTCGAGATATCCAGCACCGTGAACGTGGTCGCGGACGCTGGGATGCTCCCTATTAGGTCAGCAACTGCTGCTACTGTGGGCGCGCAGGCGGGGATGTTACTGTTCAGGACTCTGTAGTCCACCGTGGCTCTCCACGAATTATCCGGCTTCCTAACCGGCCATAATGGGGAGTTCACGTGTGTGGCTATCGGCCTCAACACGCCCTGCTGCACCAAGGAAGACATTGCTGCCTCCATATCGGGTTCTGCTTCTTTGGGGAAGTTATACTGCTTTTGGGGTCGGGTCATGGGGTCCCCATCTACGCTGACCTCAAACCCGACCACCCTCCCACAATCGTGCTTGTGGGTTGCAAACGCGTGCATATTATCTGTCACGTACGTTTGCATGTCCGTTGGGACATCTGCGACCATAAGCCTGAGGTCGTAGCCTCCGGATGGCTGTACGGTACACAGGACCCCTGTTTCTTCCTCCCCTTGAATTACCATTACTTCGCCTTTTTCCCCTTTAGCCCCCCAGAGACAGTGATTTCTGAGGTCCACGAGGATCCCGTGTCCCGCTAGCAGATCGGACCCGAGAATACCTCTTCCACCCCCCTTTTGCCATGCCATCAGTATACACTTCCACTTAAGGCGAAGTGTCCCTAAACGAATGGATAGCGGGAGGGAAAACGTGCCAGCCTGTTCTTTCCCTGTGAACCCTGCTAGCGTGAATGGGACCTTGGTAGATAGCGGCGAGTCAAAAGGGTCATCTGTATGGATTATGGTGCAAGAAGCTCCCGTGTCCAACAAATAACTGCCCTTTTGTTTCTCTACCTCCATCTCCACCACAGGTCGCCTCCACGCATCATAGCTGAGCGGACACAGGTAGACGGGCTGTGCTGGTTCTAGTCATGGGGCACTATTAGACGGTCCTGCGGCACCTACGGGGCCGGTTGCGACCGCCACCTGTCCACGCGCATTCAAAACCATCTTGCGCATGACTCCTAACACTGCCTCGAGGTCTTCGGGAGAGGTGGGTGCCTTTGCTTCCTTAGCCGGGACAGGCGCCTGGGTTCGGACCGCGGGATTTTTATCCTTGGAATCCTTCCAAGGGTTCCTGCAGTGCTTGCGCCAGTGCCCTGTCTTCCCACACCCGTAACAGGCATTACTTGCCTGTGGGGCGCGATTACCCTCCTGATGCCACTCTCTTTGAGCCGGGGCTGCGGGTCGTACCTCATGTACTCTTCCCTTAAAGGGACGTGTTGCCATACCCCTTATGTTACGGTAACCTAACGTGAGTCGATTCAAGACCGACTCTTCCGTAAGGTTGAGGTCATTGGGATCGAACCAGGCTTTTGCCTGCTCTCTAACGGCTGGTAAACTGTTGGCTATTATGCACCTAAGCCAATGAATTAAAGCGGCGCCTTCCACATCTTCGCGTTCGGGCGCACCTAGACAGCTGCGCTCATATACTGGCCACAGCCTGTCGGCAAAAACCTTCGGGGGTTCTCCCTCCATCTGCACTGTCTGTCCCACTCTAGCAAACGGACCTCCGTCGTTCGCCCCCACTACTTCTAGGACCTCATTTTTCAATTCCTCATAACTTTTATTTCCCCTCTTGCTCTCGCCTGAGAGACACTGAAGGACCGAGCTATCTAACGAGAACAGCAGCATTTTTGCTGTCTCCCCATCATCGCAGCCGTTAATGGCTGCGGCTTGCTCAACTTCCCTGAAATGTACGGAAGGGTCGTCTATCTCGGTCAGCTTCCTTACGTGGTTTATCATGGCTCTCAGCTGATGTGAACTGTGAGGCAACACCAGCTGTCCGAGGAGATCCCCCGGTTCTTCCCCACCGTTTCTGCTTGGGCCCCTTTTAATCCCCGTTACTGGATACAACGATCCCTTTTCTACTTCCTTTTCAACGGGCTCTTTTGTTTCTTCCGTTGCTTCCTCCCTAACCCAGGTTTCTGAATAGCTGGGTGGCGCGGAGGGCGCACTGGCTACTACTTCTTCCGCTTTACATGGTGGGGAATTTCTAAATCTCTCATTTACTAGCGGCTGGCGTGCCGACGGATTAATAAGGCACACCATGCCGTTCGCATTATTCACGGCCTTTTTGAGGCTCTCTATCTCTTTTTCGCAGGCGCTATGGTCGGCTCCCTGAAACTTATCCTCAAGGGCCAACTTATACGCCGACCTAACCCCCATTAAGCTCTCTTCTTGAGTTCTTATCTGGGCAGCTTGGCGGTTACATCTTTCCTTCATCCTACTCTCGTTTAATTTTGCTTCAGTGATCTGGCACTCGAGATACTCTACCCTTGTTTTAAGGTAACTGGAGACTTCCTGGCTTTCCTGGCGTAACTCATTTAAACTCTTAATGAGCGCCTCCCCTCCAGAAACCTTCTCCTCCATTTCCTCCTCTAGATGCTTGATTCGAGCGGTTAGCGCTGTATTGGTCTGGTTTGAAATCTGGACCTGCCTTTTGTAGCACATAAGCCAGACTGCTTTCTCAACTGCCTTTTTATGCTCCTTACTATCCGTCCACCTTTCAGCTGCCTCTAGTGGGCTCTTATCCGCTAACATTTCGCTTATCCACTTTTTCGTTAGATTAACCTTTCCAAATACGTAATCCGCTATCTTTTCCTGCATCACATTTCGTACAGTCATTCCAAAATCTAACACACTACCCTCTCGCTGCCAGTGTCCTGCCGCGGTCGCCATTTTCTGTAAGGGATACTCTCCTGACCCTGCGTGTCTCGTGGCCTGTGAGGTTCACGCGGCTCTGTGCAGCCTGTATGTCAGTGCGGGTCTAGGCCTGGTCTCCAGCCAGTCTGGGAACACTAGACACCCCTGTGAGTGGTTCGAATCACTCTCCCTTACGGTTCTAGACACTGGACTTAGATGCGAGAGCAGTAATGGAGATAAAACTCATGTAGACTTGGTTTGAACGGTACGAAATGGAAAATCTTTATTGCATGATACTTAAAATTATGAAATACATGTCATATGCACAGATTAATGACAGTACAATCTTACAAACAGTTATAATCACTCTTAGGGAAACGAGGAACGACCAGCACAACGTAAATAGGGCACACATTACAAATATCCTTGAACTTTAAACCCTCCCCTATCAATAACTATCCTAAAACTAGCTTCGTAGGATCCCGAGACTCATGCTCACCACTCGTAATAACTCGGAGAAAATCCCGAATAGCTGATCGGATGTTTTCCACCGCAGCACCCACGTGTTGGTCAGGAGATCTCCTGGTCCCACTTGTTTACTGCTTCTGCTGCTCGGTCAGTCGGCTGGACCGTCCGCTGTAGTGAAGACCTCTGTTGGTTGGATACAGGGTATGGTGGAGCACCGTTGTCAATATCGCTGATACGATGTGTTTGCACAGTCCAGTTATCATCGATGCAATATGTCTTGTTAAAGAAGAAAACTTCCTGTCGAGAAGA
This sequence comes from Squalus acanthias, assembly GCA_030390025.1. NCBI lineage: Eukaryota > Metazoa > Chordata > Chondrichthyes > Squaliformes > Squalidae > Squalus > Squalus acanthias. Next base: position 103,110,080 of record CM059432.1, read on the forward strand.
CTTGGCTGATCGACCTACAGGCGCGGTCGGGATTTACTGACCGTGGCGATGGATAAGGTCTTCTTCTCTTCTCCTCTCATCTCATCTCATCTCATCTCATCTCATCCCGGGCCTTCGGTTCCGCTGCCAGCTACCAACATAGGTCTTTGCAACAGTCTTTTACCCAGGAGCAGCCACGATGATAACAGCAGCAAGCGGCAAGAGTCAAGAGCAAAAGAGCAAGAGTCACGAACACGAGGCAAGAGAACGAATGGACGGTTTGGGCCTGCAATTATAGTGCACAGTTCTTCCGTTTCCCGCCCAACTACAATGTCCATTCTTTTGTTTAAGGTTTGGCGCCCAAAAATGTCCTGTATGGGTGATCTCTGTCCTTAATGGGTTTCGGGGCTACTCCTGAATGTTTGAGTACCTGTTAATATTTCTCCCATTGTTAAATCGGTCGGTGTTCCCCCTGGAGGGGTTTGGGGCTTCCAAGTGTCCTGTATAACTACCTGCTAACGGCTCTCTCATCGTAGAGCCGTTGGGAGTTTACATATTAATGTCCTTTGGATGGGCCCTTGATGGCTTTCCTTTGTACCTGGGAGACCGATCCCAGTATCGATGTTTATACTGTAAACCCATAATGTCCTGTGTATTGTCTTCACTGTGCTGAATCGTTATCGATCCTGCAAAAATGTTTATTGGAACGCCATCTTGTCTGCCTGCCGAAAAGTCTCGAATGTTCTGTCACGCGGTGCGGCGGCCATTTTACAGGCTGCTTGTGTCCAATTTAAACCTGACAGCATTCCGCTGAAATAAAAGCTGTTTTGAACGAAACTTGTGTTTTCTCCTTATTAAAATGAAATCGCGATAATTGCGAATTCTACAATTACCACGGCAGCAGATTTCTCAGGCCTGTAACAGCAGCTGGATCTCCACCCTAATTCTGGGTGTAGGCCCCTGCCAAAGGAGAAGCCTGCACCTGGGGAATATTGAGTCAATGCTAATGGCCTGAATCTGGAAATCCAGGCGACTGCAGGTCATTTCAGGTGGAGCGCGCTTCGGGTGCACTCCGCTTGACCTGTGCCTGGGCACAGTGGGCTTAGGAATATCAGAGGCTTTGGGGGTTATTTTGGGGAAAGGGTGAAAACAGGCAGTAAGTGGGTGCTGTGCTAATAAGATGTGCCTGTTTAAAAGTCTGGTTTTAGTCTGCAATTTTGGGGCTAATTGGTGATTACCATGATTTAAACCTGCCTGGAGGCGCTAAAACAGAGACCTCCACGTTTAGCACACAAGCGCTGATTAGGAGCAATTTTCCTGCAGTGGTCTATGTAGCCTCCACGCATGCACTTCCACTGAAGGTGTGGAGTACGCTGGCTGTGCAGCAAATTTAAAGGGATCGCGCACCAAAAAAAATGACAGGGAACATTGGTGGTCAAGGTAAGATCCCATCTCACAAAAACACTTCTCAATAACTGCACCACCACCAGCATCACAACCTCAAATCACTGCATCCACCATCTAACTATACACTAACAGTCACACACCCCACACTATTGCATCCTTCACAGGCACTACTCACACCTCAGACACATCGCACAGCTCTTCAACCATGTGAGGCATCACACGCACACACAAACATGCCTGCCAATACACTCATTCACAATCATCACTCTTACTCTTCCAGGGCAAGATAGCACATAACAGGCACCAGGAGGAACTGACCAGGGGAGGGGCAGCATGACTCCATGAGATCACACCCCTTGAGGAGGCAGTGTTGGCGGTAATCGGGAGGGGGGAGTGGCAGACGCCGTAGCCACAGGCAGATCAGGGGACATCTCGCCTAGAGGTGTGTGGCCACTCCAGCTTCCTTACATATCTACAACTATTCCTAATCCATAATCCCCCAAACCTATCCTCCTATCCTCACTCACAAGCTCCATATGGTCTCATCGCGACCTGTAGAGCCTGACATCATGCAGCGTCCGATGACTGAGGTCGCAGCTTCCACTGCAGTCATTGCAGCTGCCATGGAATGCCAAACAGCTTCCATGGGACGACAAACAGCTTTCATTGCACTACTAGCGTCTTCCATGGAATGGCAAAGTGCTGCAATGGAAGCTCAGCTGCAGAGTGTCTCAGCTGCCCAGAGATCTGTCGTCCAGCAGATCACTGGGCTGGCTGAACAGACGCCCCGAGGTAGTTGTGTGGGAATCATGGAGCAGGAACCTACTGGCCTTTCTCCAGATGGCAGCATTTCTGCTCCTTCCTCTACCACTCCAACATTGCACTTACAGTTGCCTGTCAACCAGGTGGCCCAGACTGCTCAAGCCTATGCTGAGATGGTGCAGTCTGAGGTGGGGCCATCATGGCCAACAGCCTCTCGAGGGAGTTGCAGGAGGTCATCTGAAGTTCCCTCTTCAGATTCTCAGCAGCCATCCACCTCGCCTGCTGCTGCCACTGGGGTTGCACTTCGTAGAAGCACCAGAGTAGCCAAGAGCACTTACAGATAGCCACTGAGGGTAAGTACCAGGGTGAGTAGTCTAATATTTGTAAGCGCTGTTGGTTGTTGTAATGTTTTCATTGTTTGTTTTTGGTATAGATAAAAGAGTGATTATGGTCATTGGGTAGTGGTGGAATTGGTGGTCTTTTTATTGTGTTCTTCTTGGGGAAGGGGTTGAAAGGATTGAGTGCAGGTGGTAGATTTCTTGATGGATCCTCAGTCTTGGAAGGTAAGGCATGTGGCAACAGTGCTCTGAAGTCTGATGGTGGAGGATGTATCTCAAAAGCGGTCTTCAATTAGATGGCATCAAGTTTCCCCCCCAGGTCTGGAACTCTCTGGTGCTCCCGCTGGTCCCTGTCGTCTTCCTCCTCCTTCTCAACCTCCACCTCCTCCTCCTCAATCCCCACCTCCTGCTCTTCCTGCTCCTCTTCCTCTTGTGGCTCCACAGCTTAACCCTCTGGCAAAATTGCTGGTCTCACATGATTGCCAGATTGTGGAGCATGCAGTAAGTCAGCGCGAATCTGGAGACCTTCTCAGCCGAGTACTGCAGCGCACCTCCTGACTGGTCAAGGCATCTAAATCTCTGCTTGAGGACCCCAGTGGTCTGCTCAGTGACATTCCTGGTGGCTGAGTGGTTCTCATTGTATGAGTGCTCAGCTGGTGTCTGGGAGTTTCTCAGGGGAATTATGAACCATGGCATCAAAGGGTATCATTTGTCACCTAGTAGCCAGCCATGCACATTGCATTGGGGCTCAAAGATCTATGAGATGGATGACTGTCTCATTATGAGTGCTACTGTGACTTTGACTGCCACAGGCAATGCAGTCCTAGCTGTGCTGTGAGGTCTGTGTCTTCCTTCCACGAGGCCACAGATCTCTGTGACGAATTTCTTGGTAAAGCGCAGCCTCCTCATACACTGGTCTTGGGTCATGTGAATGTAGGAGTGGTGCTCTCTGAAGACCCTAGGTGGATAAAGCCTTCTGCTGAGAGCCCTCTCGCCCTGCTGTCCCTCCTCTCCCTCACCCCTGCAGCAGCTGGTGCTGCTCTGCCTGGCCTGATCTCCGCCTCCCATTCCTCCTCTAGACCAAGGGGGACCCCAAGCAATATCCCCATGACTAAGCACTCCCTTTCCTAGTGACTCCTATATGGTCTCCAATAATGTGCAGTAGTACTGCACTGACTCTCTTTAGGGTGAAGTCCTCAGAGAATTTCTGGAAAAATTGTTGATAGTGTTGATGAAGTCATGACAAAGTGTGACCAGAAAGTCTCCCGATGTGAATCAAAAGTCCTCTTCAAACATAGTGCAGTCAGTCGTTCTCAATCAGCAAGTGAACAGTGAAAACTGAAAATGGCTTTAAGTAGTGCTCGCAATCAATGTTCCCTGTAATTTCTTTTGGCGTCACACGGCCCCTTTAAGGGGCTGCAGGACCCATTCAAAATACCGCGCAAGCCGGCTGCGCGGAATCCCTGGAGCGCTGCGGAGCCGCATGGCCACGCAGCTTAAAGGGAATATAGTTTGCAATCCTCACCAACGACTTATTTACTACTGTTCAGCTGATCGCTGTTAGGAGAGATCGTTAATTGCAGCACTAGCCAGCAAAATGGCGTGCTGCCTCTTTAATGAGCATTAGGGGCCAATTTAATTGGTAATCAGAGGGTTAATCATCCTCGGGGTGGCCGTTCTTAGCACTTAAACTCCTTTACCAAGATGCCGTCTTGCGCTAAAGGCAGGCTAACCAGGCTTTGCAGCTCAAGAATCTATCTTGGCCACCTTGGAGGCTCTTTAGTGCCTAAACTACCAACGCTACAGCGGGGAAAATAGCCCCCACTGTGTCATGCTCAATGCATGAATAAAGTGCTGAGTAGTATTCGCTGATTTACAATTACATTTCTGATGATTTAAAGTACTATTAGGACTGCAAGCTCTCCCAGAAATCCTTAGAAATTGAATTGGTGGTACAGCAAGGACTAAGTTGTTTTTAATATTTTTAAAGAAAAGATTAAAAAGCATGCTGCACATTGGTTTAATTGTACTGCAGCCAATACTGAACACAATTGCTACTGAAGCTGAACTTCCAGTTGTCATGAAATGAGGAACAATAGACTGCACAACAGGCAATGGTACAAAGCAATAGATCATTATATTACACTGAGAACAAACATGCAGTGTAACTGGGACACTGAGAACATGTTTCTTTCATATCTACAGTCACCTCACAATCGTTTGCTCTGTGTTAGGTCTCCAGTCGCCATTTGATGAGTAATGTTTGCTTTTATTTTGCTTTAATGGATTGCATTTTACTCACTCCTGCTGTGTGTTTTTCTTTAAAATATTGATAAGGGCATTTTGATACAAATTTATGGATTAGTATGGGGAGTGGGAAGTGAATTCTGATAAGAATTATTTCTGTTTGTCCTCTAAATAGTGAAATACCTCTTCAGCTTTCCAAAATGTATTAGTTTTCTTTCATATAATATAAGCAGATAATATTTTCTGTAAATTTCCAATGTTATGTGGTAGAAAGGAAAATTAAATACACAACTAGAACAACTTGCATTTATTTAGCACCTTTAATGTAGGAAAACGTCCCAAGGCACTTCACAGGAGCGTTATCAGAAAAAAGTGACACTGAGCCAAAGAAGGAGATATTAGGACAGGTGACCAAAAGCTTGGTCAAAGAGGTGGGTTTGTTATACTTTCAGAACCAAAAGAAGGTTTCTTCAATCATATACTTCCAAAAATCTAATTGTGTAAAAACAAAATCCATATTCATCATAATAACATCACATTGTAGTCAGCTTGGTCCTTTTTGGGCTGGGGCTTTAGGAGTATTTGCACAGGAAACTTCATAATTCTTGCTTTTAAAGGCCAGTGGAAAACAATCCTGGGATTATTTTGGTGAAAAGGTGAAAACGGGCGCTAAATGGGTGCAGTGCTAATAAGACTAGTCTGTTTGAAAGTCTGGTTTTAGCACGCAGTTTTGGTCCTAATTGCTGATTACCATAATTTAAACTAGCCTGGAGGCGCTGAAACAGACACCTGCAGGTTAAGCACACAAGAGCTGCTAGACACAATTTTCATGGAGCAGTATATGTGGGTTCCACTCACCCACTTCCACTGAAGGTGTGGAGAGTGTTGGCTGACACACAGCGGCACGTTTCAGGATGGCTCAGGGACCGAGGGAGAGGGCGCACAGATTCTGGGACGCAGCACTGGAGGTCCTGGTGAAGGAGGTCCAGAGGAGGAGGAATGTCCTGTACCCGCAGGAGGGGAAGGATGCCACCTTGCCTTCCTCGCCCTCCTGTCCCTCTCTCCTGCAGCAGCTGGTGCTGTTTTGCCTGACCTCATGTCCTCCTCTCACTCCTCCTGCAGATCAAGGGGGACCCCTAGCAAGGTGCCCATGACCAATCACTCCCTTTCTCCTGGTGACTCCTATAAGATGTCCAATGAGGTAGAGTAGCACATTACGTACCCTTTTTAGGTGAAGTCCTCAGAGAATTTGCGTTGATAGAGTGTTGGTGAAGTCTTGGCAAAGTGTCCCAGAAAGTCGCCCGATGTGTTTCAAAAGTCCTCTTCAAATCTACAGCAGCAAGTGAACAGTAAAAGGTGATATAACTTTAAGTAGCGCTGGAAATCCTCTGCAATGACTAGTTTACTCCCAATCAGCTGGTCGCTGTTATGAGATGGCGTTAGTTCAAGTACTAGCCACCAAAATCCTGTGCAGCCTCCTTAATGAGCGCTACTAGGCAATGTAAGTGGCAATCAGCTGCTTAACGATCCTCCAGTCGGCTATTCCTAGCGCAAACTTCAACTCCTTTACCAAGATGCCATCTTGCGCTAAACGCAAACTAAGCCGACATTTAAGCTTAAAACTCTTTCTTGGCCTCCTCGGAGGCTCTTTAGCACCTAAAGTATCTGGGGAAAATCAACCTCCGCCCCCCCACCTTTGTGTGAGTAGTACACTGATACAGAGGTCTCCCCTGCTTTGAGTATGCACTGTGTCAATCAGTCTCTTCCATAGTAATTACTTCGCTCATTAAATATTTGTCCTCAAGAGGATTTCATTAAAAAGTAGCTTGTGACAAGCAGGGTTGTTCCTGCCAGGTCTGTCATAAATAGTCAAATATGGTATTTAAATATTTCATGCACCCCCTGGTTCTATACTCAAATTCTACTCCATATTCTAAAGCCCAGGAGATCAAAGCCAGGTGATTCAAGGAGCTAAGACAAGAAGCAGGGACATCAGACTGAACATAAGCACATAAAGTTCCTCTGGATTAAAAGCTGGAGTAGAAGATGAAAAATGGAAGGAAGGAGAGTCTGAAATGTGAAATTTGGATTTTAACAAGAAATTATAGATGAGGAAGGTTGATTGGCGATGACAATGGGCAGAATGAAGGTTTGAGGAGCTATCGCAAATGTTGTAACAATGCAGGATGAAGCCAGAAGAAGAAATAACAAGTCCAATGAATATAGATTTGGTGCCTCGGTGGCTGCTGTGATGGGTGGAAAGAAGAATAAATAAAAGTGGCTGTAACATGTCATGGGACTAGCAGATAGACCTGAACATAGCTGTACAGTAAAGACAAACAGGTAAGGCACCTACGCGAAGATATTCACTTGTTCATGGAGTAGCTTCCCAAAATGCCAGTGTTCAGATCTTTAATGATCAGGAGGCCACACCACAAAGCTAGTAGAATCATCCCTCATTATACCAACAGCAGTGATGGCGCAAAGTGAGGAGAACATTAGACAAAGAGGTAAGGAACCATAAAAGTGCTGGGAGAAAAGGCAAACTTAAAGAGACTGAACATAAGAGTAAGAAGTGAAAAGGAGAAATAGAAAAATGGGTCTAGCACCTATTTAGAGCACCAGATCCTACTTTTGGGGCTAATCAATGCATATGGGTTGAGAGGTGCTACAGCAGGTGATCTGAGTAGATATCTCACCAATGAATGCTTTAGCTTCACTCAAAAGACTTAGCTGAATAGTCATTTGGATAAAGAATAGGTATATTTCTTTACAACGGTTTAGTCAGGCAGCTTTATACGAACAATGACAGATAGGAAAAGACCCTCTGCTCCATCCATCCTGTCCCACATAATTGTAATACCTTGTGCATCACAATACAGATACTCCCTACCCCACCCGGAAGCTGTGTTATCTTCTGGGAGAGGCGAAAAACCCAGGCCAATTTAGAGGAAAAAAATCTGGGAAATTCCTCTCCAACCCCCCAGGTGATCAAAACTAGTCCAGGAGATCACTCTGGCCCTGAATTACCTGAAGTACCTACCTTTTGTACGAGGTGATCTCCACCCCAGCCAGAAACAGGTCCAGCTCTCACTTGAAGGAATTCAACGAATCGGCATCCAATGCACGAGACAGAATCCTGTTCCAAAGGTCCAGTATTCTCAGGGAAAAGAACCACCTCCTGACATCTAACCTAGATCTGGCCTTGTACAACTTAAAATTTTGACCCCGATCCTCCCTAATTTATTTAATTGGAACAAACTCTCAACTAGAACACAATAGTGGAGAAATTGGCTAACCCCAGAAAATGGGCATGGGAATCACGGTCCACGATTAACCCACGCCCATTCATTATGTTGCAGCCAGCACGGTAAATTTGTGCTGTCTGCTGCTTTACATGAATGCTGCGTGCAACCAGCGTGCCCTGCACTGTTCATTGGCTGCACGCATCAGCAGGGGCCTGATATCTTGAGTGACTAGTGGTACTAAAGGCAGCCTCCACCTCTTAAAGGGGAGGTGCATTGTGGCTACAAGAAGTGGTGGCGGACCTGCGGGAAACCAGGCAGCGGCGGTGGGACTCAAAAGAGACGGCAGAGACCAGGTAAGCCTCAGAGCGGCGGCGGACCTGCGGGAAACCAGGCAGGCGGCGGCGAGACTCAAAAGAGGCGGCAGAGACCAGGTAGGCGGACCAATCTCCGAGCTCAGAGGGAGGGAGAGAAGTAAAAAGTAATCGAAAGTGTGACGTCACCAGAAAGCAGGTAAGTGATTGGTTGGTGAGTATTTCTCTCTTTTTAAACTTAAACTCTGTGGTTTGTAGTTTCTAAGCTCTCTGTGGTTTAGCGGGGACTGTTGGTAAACCAGGGCCCTTAGGTGTATCATTTAACTGTAGTGTAATTGGTGGGATTGATTTGATTTAATTTAATTTGAATTAATTAAAGTGTAAGTCATGGCAGGAGAGCTCGGCCCCGTGGTATGCTCCTCCTGCGCTATGTGGGAACTCAAGGACACTTCCTATGCCCCTGACAACCATGTGTGCAGGAAGTGTATCCAGCTACAGCTACTGGCAGACCGCATTATGGCGCTGGAGCTGCGATTGGATACATACTGGACCATTCGTGATGCTGAGGACGTCGTGGATATCACGTTTGAGCAGTTGGTCACACCGCAGGCAAAGGATGCACAGGCAGAAAGGGAATGGGTGACCAACAAACAGAGTAGTAGGCGCAGGCAGGTAGTGCAGGAGTCCCCTGGGGACATCCCCCTCTCAAACAGATATACCACTTTGAATACTGTTGGGGGGGATGGCTTATCAGAGGAAGGCAGCAGCAGCCAACTTCCTGGCACCAGGGGTGGCTCTGCTGCACAGGACGGAAGGAAAAAGAGGGGTAGAGCTATAGTGATAGGGGATTCTATTGTAAGGGGAATAGATAGGCGTTTCTGCGGCCGCAAACGAGACTCCAGGATGGTGTGTTGCCTCCCTGTGCAAGGGTCAAGGATGTCTCAGAGCAGCTGCAGAACATTTTGGAAGGGGAGGGTGAACAGCCAGTTGTCGTGGTGCATATAGGTACCAACGATATAGGTAAAAAAGGGGATGAGGTCCTAAAAGCTGAATATAGGGAGTTAGGAGGTAAATTAAAAAATAAGACCTCAAAGGTAGTAATCTCCGCATTGCTACCAGTGCCACGTGCTAGTCAGAGTAGAAATAGAAGGATATTTCAGATGAATACGTGGCTAGAGGAATGGTGCAAGGTGGAGGGATTCAAATTCCTGAACATTGGAACCGGTTCGGGGGGAGGTGGGACCAGTACAAACCAGACGGTTTGCACCTGGGCAGGGCCGGGACCGATGTCCTAGGGGGTGTGTTTGCTAGTGCTCTGGGGGAGGGTTTAAACTAAAATGGCAGGAGGTTGGGAACCTGAGCAGGGAGACAGAGGAAAGGGAAACAAGGATAAAAGCAAAAGATAGGAAGGAGAAAAACAAAAGTGGCAGTCAGGGAAATCAACGGTTTAAATCAAACATGGCCACAGTAAATAATAATTCTAATAGGTCTAAGAGCGTTAAAAAAACAAGCCTGAAGGCTTTGTGTCTTAATGCAAGGAGCATTCGGAATAAGGTGGATGAATTAGCTACGCAAATAGAGGTAAACGAATATGATTTGATTGGGATTACGGAAACATGGCTCCAGGGTGGCCAAGGCTGGGTACTCAACATCCAGGGGTATTCAATATTCAGGAAAGATAGGCAAAAAGGAAAGGGAGGTGGCGTAGCATTGCTGGTTAAAGAGGGGATTTACACAATTGTAAGGAAGGATATTAGCTCTGATGATGTGGAATCTGTAAGGGTAGAACTGAGAAATACCAAGGGGCAGAAAACGTTAGTGGGAGTGGTATATAGACCTCCAAACAGTAATGCGGAGGTTGGGGATGGCATTAAAAGGGAAATTAGAGAAGCGTGCAATAAGGGCACAGCAGTCATCATGGGTGACTTTAATCTACATATAGATTGGGCTAACCAAATTAGTAACAATACTGTGGAGGAGGAATTCCTGGAGTGTTTACGGGATGGTTTCCTGGACCAATATGTCGAGGAACCAACCAGAGAGCAGGCCATCTTAGACTGGGTATTATGTAATGAGAACGGATTAATTAGCAATCTTGTTGTGTGAGGTCCCTTGGGTCGGAGCAATCATAATATGATAGAATTCTTCATTAAGATGGAGAGTGAAGTAGTTGACTCAGAGACTAGGGTCCTGAATTTAAATAAAGGAAACTACGATGGTATAAGGTGCGAGTTGGGTAGGATTGATTGGGGAATGTCACTCAAAGGGTTGACGGTGGATAGGCAATGGCAAACATTCAAAGACCGCATGGATGAACTACAGAATTTGTTCATCCCAGTTTGGCATAAGAATAAAACAAAAAAGGTGACTCAACCGTGGCTAACAAGGGAAATTAGGGATAGCACAAGATCCAAGGAGAGGGCTTATAAATTGGCCAGAAAAAGCAGTAAACCTGAGGATTGGGAGCAGTTTAGGATTCAACAAAGGAGGACAAAGGGATTAATTAAGAAGGGAAAAATAGAATATGAGAGGAAGCTTACAGGGAACATAAAAACTGACTGTAAAAGCTTTTATAGTTATGTGAAGAGAAAAAGATTGGTGAAGTCAAGCGTAAGTCCCTTGCAGTCATATTCAGGGGAACTTATAATGGGGAACAAAGAAATGGCTGACCAATTAAATACATATTTTGGTTCTGTCTTCACAAAGGAAGACACAAATAACCTCCCAGAGATGTCGGGGAACATAGGGTCTGATGAAAGGGAGGAACTGAAAGAAATCAGTATTTGTAGGGAAATGGTGATAGGGAAATTGACGGGATTGAAGGCCGATAAATCCCCAGGGCCTGATAATCTACATCCTAGGGTACTTAAGGAAGTGGCCCTAGAAATAGTAGATGCATTGCTGATCATCTTCCAACATTCGATGGAATCTGGAACAATACCCATGGATTGGAGGGTAGCTAATGTTACCCCACTATTCAAAAAAGGTGGTAGAGAGAAAACGGGGAATTATAGCCTGACATCGGTAGTGGGGAAAATGCTAGAGTCCATTATAAAAGATGTAATAGCAGAGCACTTGGAAAACAGTGACAGGATCGGACAAAGTCAACATGGATTTACAAAAGGTAAATCGTGCTTGACTAATCTACTGGAATTTTTTGAGGATGTAACTGGTAAAATAGATAAGGGAGAACCAGTGGATGTGGTGTATTTGGACTTTCAAAAGGCTTTCGATAAGGTCCCGCATAAGAGATTAGCTTGTAAAGTTAAGACACATGGGATTGGGGGCAAGGTATTGACTTGGATAGAGAACTGGTTGGCAGACAGAAAGCAAAGAGTTGGAATAAACGGGTCTTTTTCCGAGTGGCAGGCAGTGACTAGTGGGGAACCGCAGGGATCGGTCCTTGGACCCCAGCTATTCACAATATGTATTAATGATCTAGACAAGGGAACTAGATGTAATATCTCCAAGTTTGCAGAGGACACAAAGCTGCGTGGGCGTGTTTGCTGTGAGGAGGATGCCGAGAAACTCCAGGATGATTTGGACAGGTTGGGTGATTGGGCAGAAGCATGGCAGATGCAATATAACGTGGATAAATGCGAGGTTATCCACTTTGGTGTCAAAAACAGGAAGGCAGATTATTATCTGAATGGCAATAGATTGGGAGAAGGGGAAGTGCAACGAGACCTGGGTGGCCTTGTGCACCAGTCGCTGAAGGTAAGCATGCAGGTGCAGCAGGCGGTTAAGAAGGCAAATGGTATGTTGGCCTTCGTAGCGAGAGGGTTTGAGTACAGGAACAAGGATGTCTTGCTGCAGTTGTACAGGGCCTTGGTGAGACCACATCTTGAGTATTGTGTGCAGTTTTGGTCGCCTTATCTGAGGAAGGATGTTCTTGCCATGGAAGGAGTTCAGCGAAGATTCACCAGGCTGATACCTGGGATGGCAGGAATGACGTATGAGGAGAGATTGGGTCGATTGGGCTTATACTCGCTGGAGTTTAGAAGAATGAGAGGGGATCTCATTGAAACTGATAAAATTCTGAAAGGACTGGACAGACTAGATGCAGGAAGGATGTTCCCGATGGTCGGGGAGTCCAGAACCAGGGGTCACAGTTTAAGGATAAGGGGTAAGCCATTTAGGACAGAAATGAGGAGGAATTTCTTCACCCAGCGAGTGGTGAACCTGTGGAATTCTCTTCCACAGAAGGCAGTAGAGGCCAATTCATTAAATATATTCAAGAAGGAGATGGATATATTTCTTAAGGCTAAAGGGATCAAGGGATATGGGGAGAAAGCAGGGACAGGGTTCTGAATTTGGATGATCAGCCATGATCGCATTGAATGGTGGAGCAGGCTAGAGGGGCCGAATGGCCTACTACTGCTCCTATCTTCTATGTTTCTATGAATTTGTGCTCTGATAATTTCCAATCCGCAATTTATTTTTATTTGCTATTATTATTGTTTGTTTTATGCATGGCCACAAATTTGCACTTTTTAAAAACTTGTATACTTTATTTGATAGCCAGCAATTTGTTGGCTACCGTTGAATCTATATCATTATAGTTTATTGCATTTTAGCTCATTTGGGGGGATTTTTATATACCACTGCAAAAAAAATCATGTATAAATAGCAAGAAAGAACTTCTGTTACTGATTTGAGGACTGTTGTGCTAACCATTTCTCTTATAGTGAGATTAGGTCATCATTAAAGTATGTAGGTTACCCGTGTTTGTATTTCGACTTATTTGAGGTAGGACGCGGTGCACATAATGCTTTTAAATTAATATGCATTGATATCACTAATAACTTGTAAAATCATAATCATGCTTACTTATTTAACACAGCAGATGTGACTTCTAGTACGCCGAGCATCCCTAATACCCTGTCTTGGGGGTGTTGGTGTAAGTTGTTGGTTTTGTATCGGGCAGCCTCTGCCTATTTGAGGAATGGGTTGTGTCAGGAATAGAAATTCCAGCACCCTGCAGGAGTGGTGAAAACGACATCAATGCTCATCTACAGTTTATACATCAATTTAAGTGAGCAATTCCTAGGTGCAGTTCAGCACAACAGGTGAGTTGCAGGTCATTACAAACTTAACGTTGACACCTACGGGAGGCATTTTTGAGTTTAAACATTTTTAGTCCTGTTTTCAGAATTTGAATTTGCAATAGCGCGTTAAGTATAAGCTTTTAATTTCAGAAACTGTCACCCATTAATCATTCAGTGATGTATCAATGTGGGCCGTTTTCCGATAATACTTCATTTCAACTCCCTAATTTCATTCAATGATGTATGCAGCTACAGAGATCTCTCCCTATTAGTCAAACTAGAGTATTTTTTCTTGCTGTGCAATCCTTTGAATGAAGGAAGCAAGCTGGGCCAAAATATCCCTCCATCCTTTAACAACTTTAGATGTTAGGTGTAAGGCCTGCCCTGCTCAGTAAGCACTTTCACATTATCTTGCAGAACCCCTGGAAAGTCTCTATGGACCCCAGTTTCAGAACCACCACACCTTGTGGCAGCATGGCTCTCATTGTAGACCTGCTGTGCATGTGTGCGTGGGTTCTGGACCGGAGTCATGAGCCATGTCATGAGTGAATAATGCTTGTCGGCCAGTAGCCTGCCTTTGACTTGCCGCGGTGGGTCAAATACAGGCGGCACAGAGGACTGGCACAGAATGAAGGAATCATGATGACTGCCAGGATAACCGGCATTCACCTACATGATGCGCTGCCTGTGGTCGGAAACCAGCTGCACATGGAGGGAGTGGAATCCCTTTTGGTTCATGAAAATCACTGAGTTCAGATGAGGCGCTGCAAGGCAATGTGTATGCAGTCAATGGCACCATACACGATGGGGAAGCCTGCAATCCATGCAAACCCTTGTGCTCGCTCCGCCTGCTTGTCTCTGGCAAGAGGGAATCAGATGAAGCTGTCTCTCTTTGTATCGAGAGCCTCAGTGACCTCCTTTATGCAACAGTATACTGCAAACTGCGAGATGTTGCTGATATCTCCAACACCAGCCTGGAAGGAGCCAGATGCATTGAAGTTAAGAGCCATGTTTACCTTGACAGCCACAGGTAATGCTGTCCTTGCCCTACGTTGAGGTTGCAGTTGTGGCTGCAGCAGTTGGCAGATTTCAGTGACAACCTCCTTAGTGAAGCACAGATGTCTCAAGCATTGGTCCTCACTGAAGTTGAAGTAAGACAATTGCTCCCTAAAGACACTGGACGGATATGGCCTCCTGCTGAGCGCCTCTCCTCCTCCTCCCTCTTCTAGCAGCTTGTCCTGCTCTGCGTGGCCTCTCTTCATTCTCCCAGTCATGCTCAATTCCAAGAGGAAGGCCTACCAGGCCACCCATGTCTGGAAGAAACTTGTTTCAGGACAAGCTTTTAAATGAACTAAAAAGTACTTCAGCACCAGCCAGACCACTCCCTGTACACTATTGAAGCTTTAGGCAAGTATAAGAAAGCTCCAGAAACACCTATTATTGCACCAGCAGCCAAAAATAATCCAGCAACTAACCTGTAAGTAGTTCACGATCCCTTTAAGTAGCGCCGGTGGGGGGTCCTTCATGCTCTTTAACATTGTGTTCAGCTGTGCGAGGTTAAGACAGGGCATAGGCTAGAGCGTGGTGTTCGAAAATGGCAGCGCTGGCATCAAATCAGCATTGCACACTCATTGATGTCATAATCCACCTGCTGCCGGTGGTCATTACGTGAGTGCGCGCAAACCCTTTTACCAAGATGATGTCTGGCGCATTTCCCGTCGGAAGTGTGCACGTGCATCTTAGGTAACCTTTTGCAGCATTAGGAGGCTGTGTAGCACCTAAAAAATGGGTGCTACAGAGCCCAATTTCTCCCCCAATCTATTTCTTTCATCACTTTATAAACCTCGATCCGCTCTCTCTAAATCTGGGGGCTGGATTTTGCCAATGGGGAGCTTTTGGAGGCGGGACTCCCACTTGTCAGGTTTCAGTCCCGCCTCCATCAACTTCTGGCCAACCCAGGCTATTTTCCCTTGATTGACCTTGTTACGCCCACCCAGCGGGTTTAGCATGCCAATTAAGGGAAAGCCGGTTACCGAGAATTTCAGCGTATGATGTTTCATCTGTCAAAAATTTTTGACAGATGAATTTTCATCGTTTGACAGCTCTGTGAAGCTGTCAAACACTGACATTCTCTGTAGTTTGATGAGTTCTTGAATTCAAGACTCATCAAACCTCTTTATTTAGCAGAAATTGATGGTTGCTGCATTGGAGAATGCAGCGGCCATCTGTCATCTCTGCCGCGGAGGTGCGAGACTCTCCGCATTCCTGAAGCCTGCAGGAAGAAACAAAGGTAAGTAAACTTTTACTAACACTTTCCACTTACCTCACATACTCACCACTCCACACTTGCACCCATCACTTACCTTCACAGCGCACTTTTGCCCCCCTCCGACCCCCGCAGACCCACTACTCGCCTCGGTGACCTTGGCAGGGTTCGGAGCCTTCGGGAATTCCGCACTTGTGTGGGCAAAATGGGGATAATCCTCTTATCTGCCTGTTAACTACCTGTTAACAGGCAGATAAGTGGCACTAATTCCCTTCCTGCCTCCAAGGAGATGGGACACGGCGCAGGTCAGCAACCCGCCTCCTGGCAAGATGGCACGGAGGCGGGTTGGGGGCGGGTTGGGCACCTACCCCCAGATTCTGCCATTTTCCTGGCAGTCCCGCCTCCATACCCGCCTCCCCAGGGCTGGCAAGATCGTGCCCTATGCTTCTCTAAGGTTTAGATTCCCAGCTCTTCTAGCCTATCTTGATAACTGAGGTGCTTTAAACTGGGAATTAGTCTTGTGGCCCTCCTCTGTACTCTTTCCAAAGCCTCAATATCACCCATCATGTGAAGAGGCCAAAATTGGTCACAGTATTCTAACTGAGGCCTAACCAAGGCCTTGTAGACCGACAAAATAGAATGCTTTGGGGGAGAAATTCGGTTGCTTTGCGTCTCCCATTAGCGCCCTAAGAGGGCGCTAATGGGGGGCGCAAAGCAACTAGCGCCCGGGCGCGACGATGTTTGCGCCGCCCGCGAAATTGACCAGAATTTTTGCGGCGGCGCAAAGCTCTACCGCCCCGATCTCCTGCGCCCGCAGATCGTGATGTCAGTCGAACGTGCGCCGGACCGGATATTGAGTGGCGCCCCCCTCCTTTCCGCCTGCTGCAAGCAATGACAGGGAGACTGGAATGTTTTCCAGTCGGTGAGGGACTGGGCGGGGGCGCTATTTAAAGGTGCCCTCTTCCTGCCTTTTTTTGTGGGAGACATTTTTGCACCACTCATTCTGACAGAGAGAGAGAGAGAGATTCTGAGAGAGAAAGAGAGAGAGACCTCTGCATAGAGTCAACGCTGTGTGAAGTAGCTCTGGCTACTGAGCATCACTTGGCAGGTTCTTTTGGATTTGACCTTCATTACTTCGATTGTCAAGAGACTTTGGGGGCTGCACTGATTCGGGGCGTCGTCCTGCGCCTGCAGAATCAGAGGCAACAGAGATGCAGAGAGAGAGTGGCAATCATGGCCAGAGGGAGGAGGGCCAACAGGCCTCTGCACAGGAGACCTTACCCTCCCAGGATATTCCAGGAGCAATTCTCCTACATTCATTTGTCTGAGGAGCAGTGTTTGCGCAGGCTGCGCTTCAGCAAGGAGGTGGTCACTGAGCTCTGCCAGCTGCTGCAACCAGATCTGCAGCCTCAAGTGAGGACCAGGACGTCTCTGTCGGTGGCAGTGAAGGTGACGGTGGCTCTGAATTTTTATGCCCCAGCTCCTTTCAAGCAGCTACTGGGGACATCGCCAATATCTCCCAGTTCGCTGTCCATTGCTGTATCCGGCAGGTCACAAATGCTCTGTATAAAAGGAGACACCAGTACATCCCTTTCCCGATGATCCGGGCCAAACAGCATGAACGCGCATTGGGCTTTGCGAGGATAGCGGGCTTCCCCATGGTGCAGGGCGCCATTGACTGCACGCATGTGGCATTGCGGGCACCGCAGGAGAATGCAGAGGTTTTCCGAAACCGCAAGGGGTTCCACTCCTTAAACGTCCAGTTGGTCTGTGACCACAGACAGCTGATACTCGCTGTCAATGCCCGCTATCCTGGCAGCAGCCACGATGCATTCATCCTGCGCCAGACTGGTGTGCCAGAACTTTTCCAGGCACCACATCAGCCAAGTGGTTGGCTCCTCGGGGACAAGGGTTATCCACTGTGCACCTGGCTGATGACACCGCTCCGTAACCCCAACACCCCTGCTGAGCTGCGGTACAATGAGAGCCATATCGCCACCAGGAACATCGTTGAGCAGATGATCGGCGTGCTCAAGCAACGGTTCCGCTGTCTGGACCACTCAGGAGGAGCCCTGCAGTACTCACCTGAGCAAGTCTCCCTCTTCATAGTTGTGTGCTGTATTCTTCATAACCTTGCAATCCTCAGGATCCAGCCAATGCCACCAGGCCTTGGAGCACTACTGGAGGAGGAGGAAGAGGAGGAGGAAGATCAGCAGCAGCACCAAGGCGGGAGGAAGGCCCACAATGTTGAAACTGCAAGGGCCGTCTGTCAAAGACTGATAACAAGCCGCTTCTAGGCCCCTACTCAGGAAATGGCTTCTGGCATGGAGAACAACATGATGGAAAGCAACCCGCAACCCCAAAGCCGGCCAAGGCAGCAATGATTCCAAAGGCCAAACGTACATTTTCAATGCAAAAACTTTTTTATTTTACAAACTCTGTGTGTGTCATTTCTTCATGACAAACTAATAGAAACAAACACAAAAAATCATTAATTAACATAACTGGTTCTCACAACCTGGAGATAATGGCCAAAACACTAAACAAAAGTTTGAACACGAACCTCGGCCTTTAATAAAAACATTCCCAACATTTGGTCACACCTCCTACTTTTTGCCCTTCGAGGGTGATCTCCTTCCCTTGCACAAATTCCCCCTTGCCCACCCTACTGCCATCTGTAATAGGGCCCCAGTGGCTGCAGCAAGGCTGGTGGAAGGCTGCTGAATGTCAGATCCTGAGACTGCAGATGCCCTTGAAGGATGCCCTCTACCAGCTCTGGGCCTGGAGGGCCCGGCTGCAGACTGCACCAACTCTGCATGGGCGACAGCAGTCTGAGCTACAGCCGGTGGCAAGTGCAATGGGGAAGTGACAGTGGTGGCAGCAGGAATGCTGTCATCGTGAGAGAGGACAGCACCTCCCTGCTCGACCGACACACTGGCACTCCCACGGGGCAGCACCTCAGCATCCGGAGCAATCTGCTGGAGCACAGATTGCTGGCCTGCTGCGGCGCAGTGAGAGCCCCGGGGAAATGTGTCCGAACCAGCGACGATAGCAGCAGTCAATACTTGTGTGGCCTCAATCTGAGTCTGCATGAGACCAGTCTGAGATTGGATCACGGCAGCCAGTGACTGAATTGCAGCACTAAGCATTTGAGTGGCATCCGCCTGTGCTGCAGCGTAGTGCTCCACACTCCTTGCCAGTCCATCAATGCATTCGGGCACACTTCCCACTGCACCCATGAGCTGAGTGTGCATGTCCACCGCCTGGGTGTTCATTTCAGCGATGAGCCGCTCCTCCTCTGCGTCCAATGCAGCAGGACTCGCTGGCCTACTCTCCCTCCGGGGAGAAGGCCCCCGAGCTTCCCTACCCCCATCGCGTTGCTGCAGCCCGCTGGGTCCCGGAGCTTCACCCTCATCAGACCCTTCCCCCCTGCACCCTTCCAGGGAAGACATGGTCCCAGTGTGGGCATGGGCTGCCTCGGGAGAGGGTGGCACTGATGCTCCTGCTTCCTCTTCCTCCTCGCCTGCAGCTTCACTCCCACTGGCAGCTTGAGGGCCCGTCTCCTCAGCTGGTGAGTCACCATCTGAAAGCAGGGAGGTACAAGAGTGGCTTTAGCGTGAGGACAGGGGGGCAGTAAGGGAGGTAGGAGTGGAGCGATTTAGTAAGTTGATTGAAAGTGTCAAAGGCTGATGTTGTGAGGGACAAGTGGAATTAAAGAGGAGAGAAAGCTGATGACCTTACCATTGCTGTCCCGAATGGGGTCGACCTCTCCAGGGGCGACGGGACCGATCACCTGGCTTTCTACAATCCTGTGGATGCGCGCCTCAAGATCGCTGAGGGGTTGCAGCTGAGGCAGCCCTCCACCTGTCCATTGCTGCTGTCTCCTGTTGTGAGATAGCTTGGCCTGCAAGAAAAAGGACGGCGTCTGAGTAAATATACAGCCATGGTCTTGCCTGATGTGCCTCCCATAGTTGAATAGCCCTTACTGTATGCAGCCATGGTCTTGCCTGATGTGCCTCCCATGGTTGAATAGCCTTTACTGTATGCAGCCATGGTCTTGCCTAATGTGCCTCCCATAGTTGAATAGCCCTTACTGTATGCAAGGTGTGGAACGTGCGTTTGTGTTTTATGAGAGAGCTATAGGCCTTGGATGAGTGTTGGGCATTGGGGTTTTAAGACCCTCTGGCCATAGAGTGAGGTTGAGATGGAGGGATGGAGAGGTATTGAAAAACAGCCACAGACCCTGACAACCCGAGTGAGGTCACTGAACTTTTTGCGACATTGTATATGGGTCCTGGGCACCATGCTCTTGGAGGAGACGCGCTGAGCCACCTCCCTCCACACTCTTCTGTAGTCACGTGGCAAAGGCCTCCTGCCACTCTCAGGGTAGAGTATAACTCTTCTGCGCTCCACCGCGCCAACCAGAGCCTCCAAGGCCCAGTCGCTGAAGCGCTGAGCTCGTTCCCTGACTCGCTCCATAGTCCTTGGCTGGAAAATTTAGGCACAGGTCTCTCCAGGCCGAGATTCAAGGCTGCAATGAGCAGGGTGTGGCTGGAGAGCAAGATCAACCCTCCCCTTTAAGAACTGGCCGGCGCCAGTGTGTCTGTGTTCCATTGCTGACTGACATCACCTGCGCTGCGCCCGCGCTCTGAGTTAGCGCCTCGCTCCTCGGCCTTTGCACCTTAAGACAGGTGTGCAGCGCCTGATTTAGCGCTCCAATCACCTCCAGGGGCGATGAAAGCCAAGTTTGCAGTCGGAGGCGATAATTAGCACCAGGCGCAAAACTTTGCGCCCGGCCAATAATTGCGCCCCAAACGGGGCGATACTGAATTTCTTCCCCTTTGTCTTTTAGTCAATTGACCTATAAATGCACCTCAACATCCTATCGCTCTAGCTATCGCTTCATGGCATTGCTCATGAACCTTTAGAGATCTATGCACTAGAACGCCCAGATCTCTTTCTTTCTCCACCTACTTTAATGCTTTCCCGGGAAGGGTATAAATGGTAGTAAAATGACTAAAGATATTTCAAAGAGCTGTCATTGCCTGTCAAATAAATTAAAACATTTTAGTCCTTTCATTTTTTTTATTTTGGGATCATTGCAGTCGTCAAAGGGATGCAGAAAAGTTTTCTTTTAGAAAATTCTACTTGCTCTTAACAAGAATTGACTTTTACATTTCCAATTCTTTGAATTGCCATGCAGAGGATTCTTAAGTGATGATGTAGATTATCTAAATTATTTATTAACGCTAGTCCCATTAGCAACTCAAGTGCTCCTTGTGAAATATAGGAGGAACTCTGGCACCTGTAATTTGCTATTTGCTACTAGGTTTCTCACTGGCCTCTGTGAATCTTGTATCTTGCTATTATAATCAGTCACTTGTTCCATCACTCACAAATATCCATTGTCCAGTGTATTTCATCCTCTGTACAACATATGAGCCTATCACTTAAATCAATTGAGACAATTCTATAGCAGTCAGACAGCACTCACAGAGCTTTGAAAATGTTAAAATCTGTCACAGGATAGCACTGGGTTCTGGAGAGAAGAGCCACAGACTCCCCACAGAGTCAGTGCTGCTTACATGCTCATTCCCAGTTGTTTCCACCTGTTTATTTTATTTTATCATGTTAGTGCTACATGGGTGGAAAAAGAGATGGGCGTACAAGGGGGAAGGACTGCACTTGAACAAAACTGGCACCAATATCCTGGCATCATGAATAGTTAGTTACAGCTGTGGGCGTGCGTTTAAACTAATAAGCTCAAGGGACTGGAATGGTAAGACTTAACTTAGAAATGTTGGGAAGGGTTTAAGGATAAGTATAGTGAAGGGGCAAAACATTACACAGGTACATAGAAATGTACAGGACTGGAATGATCATTATGGTCCATTTGGCTGGTCCCAATGTTTTGGAAATATCTCTCAATACTTCTATCAAGTTTTCTACAGATATGTATGTAACTCTTTCTTGAATTTGCTGCTACAATCAGCCTCCACTGCCTTCCCTTGAAAGTCCATCCTACATATTCACCACCTTTTGCGCAAAGTAATTAAACCTAAACTGTCTTTGAACCCTCCATCTTCTACGTTTAAGGCTTGAATCCATGACCTACATTCTTCGTTGTAGAATCTGGGACTATGTGAAATATTCTTATGTTTTTCTTGTCTATATCCTTTATAAATAGTAAGCTCAAGGCAGAGGTATAGAGGGTTGTACCCTAGGGCAAATAGGAGAGAGGTTAAGAAGGATATTGAAGGAGAGAATAAGAAAAAAATAGAAGGGTAAGAGAAACCATAGAATGCTGTATCATGAAGTCACCACGACTGCTTCCAGGATAATAGCCACAGACATGCATCACAATGTTTCATGGTTATATAACATCTGATCATTAAATCAATGCAAAACCTTTGAGTTTATGAAGGTCAGGAGAGTGATATGAAGAGCTTCGAAGCCCCATGGTACCATGTGCAACACTTTGTACTTGAGGACACCCTGCCACGGAGTAAAAGCTGTGTATCCTGTCCAGCTAATTCCTCCTTTTGACTGGATAAGTGTTGCCCACTATAAACATAATGGTCGTCACTTGCTTGATATATGTGTGCACTGCCGACTGCCTGATGTGACAGATGTCTCCTGGAAGGATCTGGTAGCATGACAGCTTCATGCTGTGATAACCTTCACTTCTATGTACCTGATCCAAATATTGTGTACAGGTAATGTGTAGCAGATGGTACAACTCTGTGACAGCTTGCCTTGGAAAGGAGGAGATAGGGAAGACAACACTGTTCTGATACATTCAAGTACATGTGGAGGCTTCTATAAAGCAAGTTCCAGGTTAGTGATGGTGTTTTCAAATGTCTTAGGTGTTGTTGCACTTGCATCTGTTGGCCCCTCACAAACTCCTCTTCCTCATCTCAATTATGCAGCACATTCAGAACCCCCAAAGGAATACCCATTCTTGCCTCTTTGTAGGTTGCAACATCAAAACTAGCAGTAATGAATAATTAAGCAAAGTAGTGGTGGGAAAAGAACAAAAATGCAAAAGCAGAGGTCTACCCAGCAGAACTATTTAATGCATGGAGCAAAAAGCAGGAAAGAGAACATAAAAATGAAAAAAAAAACTTTATTGAAAGTCTGCTGGGGGAACTGGATGTTTTTAAGATTGGGGGTTGAGCAACAGGGGAGTCAAGGGTTATGGGGAGCGGGCAGGAAAGTGGAGTTGAGGTCGATGATCAGCCATGATCTCATTGAATGGTGGAGCAAGCTCGAGGGGCTGAATGGCCTACTCCTGCTCCTATTTCTTATATTTATTATGTTTCTCATGTGAGGTGGGTGGTGGGGTGGGGGTGGGATATGGGTAGTAATGTGCCCCAGGCATCTGTGCTGGGAGATCTTTTGGTTTCCATTTATAAAAAATAATTTGGACATAGGCACAAAAGGTATATCAAAGTTTACGGATGGTACCAAATTAAGGAAACATTGTATAATGCCAAGCTTGGCTGAGTGGTGGCACTCTTGCCTTAGAGTCATAAGGTCATGGATTCAAGCCCCACATCAGAGACTAGAGCACATAATCTAAGATGACACTTCAGTGCAGTACTGAGGGAGTGTTGCACTGTTGGAGCTGCAGTCATTCAGTTGAGTCCCTCTCAGGTGGACATAAAAGATCCCATGGTGCTATTTGAAGAAGAGCAAGAGCCACAATTCATCATTCAACCAACATAACTAAAATAGATTATCTGGTCAGTTATCTCGTTTATGTCTGTGAGACAGTGTGGTGTATAAAGTGGCTTGCAGTGTTTCTCTACATTACATAGGTGACTGCACTTCATTGGCTGTAAAGTGCTTTGGGACATCCTGAGGATGTGAAAGGGGTTATATAAATGCAAGTTCATTCATTATGGCAAACTGTGAGGAAGTATTGCAGGAGGACATCGACAAGTTAGTAGAGTGGGCACATAGGTGAGGATGCAACTCAATGTTGTAAAATGTGAAGTAAAACATTTTGGGAAAAAGAACAATGAAAGGAAGTATACACTCTAAACAGTAAAGGGTAGAAATTAGGTCGCGCCCCATTTGGGGCGCAAATATCGTCTGGACGCAAATATTAGCGCCTGGCGCTAATTATCGGCACTGACTGGAAACTTCACTTTTACCGCCCCGGGAGGTGAGTGGAGCGCTAAATCAGGCGCTGCACACCTGTCTTAAGGCGCAAAGGCCAAGGAGTGAGGCGCTACCTCAGAGCGCTGGCGAAGCTCATGTCATGTCAGTCAGCAATGGAACACACACACAATGGCACGGGCCAGTTCTTAAAGGGGATGGTTAATCTTGCTTTCCATCCACATCCTGTTCATTGCAGCCTTGAATCTCGGCCTGGAGAGACTTGCACATCAAATGTGCTGGAAAGAACAATGGAGAGTACCAGGCAAAGAGCTCAGAGTGCAGCTCCCACAGTCTCTGCTAAATCGATACAAGGAATGGCAAATCAAAATGAACCTGCAAAGTGCTGCTCAGTACCCAAAACTCATTCTCACAACATTGAATCACTCCAGAAGTCTCTCCCTCTCGCTCTCAGAATGCGTAGTTCAAAAATGCCACCAACAATAAAAGACAGGAAGAGGCCCCCTTTAAATAGCGCCCCCCCCCCAGCCCCACAGCGATTGATAGCGTTCCAGTCTTCTGGTCGTTGGATGCGCCAGGCGGTAAGGCAGGGGGCGCCACTCAATTTCCGCTCCGGGGCGCCAGAAGGGCGTTGCACCATGGAATGACGTCACAATCTGCGTGCGCAGGTGGTCGCAGCGGTAAGTTTTAGCGCCGCCGCACAATGTCAAGTTAAGTTCCCGAGCGGCGCAAACATCGCTGCACCCGGGCGTTAGCGGCTTTGCGCCCCATTAGCGCCCTGTTAAGGCGCTAACGGGAGGCGCAACCAACTGAATTTTTACCCCTAAGATTCTTAACATAATGGAGGAACAGAGAGATCTAGGGTCCAGATACATGGATCTTTAAAAGTGGAAGTGCACATTTAAAAGATCCAAAAAAAAGCAGTTGGGATTCTGGATTTATATATCACAACACTGGAGATAAAATCAAGGAAGTGATGTTGAATTTGTGTAAGACATTGGTTACCCATAATTTAAGTACTGCATGAAGTTCTGAAAGGATATCAGAGCATGGAAAAAGTACAGTGAAGATTCACCAGACTAATACAAGGAACAAGAAGTTATCATTGTGAAGGAAGGCTAAAAACATTGGAGCTTTTTCATTAGAACAAAGAAAGTTAAAGTGTGATCTAATAGAGGTATGCAAAACTCTGAAAGGTTGTGAGGGGGTAAATAGTGAAAGATTATTTCCACTGGTTGGCAAATCAATAATGAGATCATCTCCGGATTAGATAAGGCACAGACAGGGGATTATCATTGAGGCAGAGACTATGAGGGTAATTTCCATCTTCACTGATAGCAGCAGTAAACTGGTGGCGTGGATCATCCACCTGTTATAGATCTCACCTGATTTAATTTCCATTGTTTACTACCCAAGGTAAAAATGACATGCTATAGCATTGGTTAAAAGGGAATTGGATAAGGGAGAATATAAAAAGGATATGTGGAATGGCCAGGCATATGGGATTGGAATAGATGGTTCCAGTTGAAATGTTAGCACCAACGCAGACCCAATGGACTGAAAAATATTCTTCTGTGAATTAATTTTCAGGATTCTGTGAATACTATGGAAACCAAAGCTACTGCCTCTGAGAAAATTTGGTACATTAACTGAACAATGGTTTTCCTGCAGGTTTTATTTTTTAACACAATTACAAGAAGGTTACCGCAGTATAAGTACATTAGTAACCCCATTGGATATACAACTATAACTGCTTCAAGATATGGTTCAGAGAACCAGACCATCTCAGAGTGTGGTTATGCATCATAAGTTGCTTTTAGTATTATTTACAATACTTTCCATTGGATTTCACTGTCTGATTATTATCAGTTTTATTCCCCTGGCCCATTGTAGCACAATGTTCTGTCTTGTTGATTTTCCTCTTGTTGTTGTTGAAATGTTTTGGCAAGTCTTCAGTAACCCACTGGCATTCTATATAATCACAATAGCTCACCAATATTACTTCGCTGCATATAACAGGCAAGAATAAAATCTGAATCCGTGTTAGGCACTGCTGCTGGGTTTTCCACTGTTATACTGTGTATACATGCTGCAGAATAACTTAGTTCTTTATTGGAAGACATATCAAATGCAAATAAAAACAGAAAATGCTGGAGATACTCAGCAGGTCAGGCAGCATCTGTGAAGAGAGAAACAGAGTTAACGTTTCAGGTCGATGACCTTTCGTCAGAACTGGAAAAAAGCAGGAAATGGAACAGATTTTTAAGCAAGTGGAGGGGCTGGGAAATGGGATGGGGATGAAAGAACAAAAGGGAAGGTCTGTGATAGGATAGAAGGCAGGAGAGGTTAAGAGACATTAAGAGATATTCAAGGCAAAAGGAGATGGTAATGGGACAGGTTAAGAAACAAAGGATGGCTCTAGATGAAGTGTAAATTGCGCTGGCAGAATGAAAGACAGCTGCCATGTGGGAGAGAAGAACAGAAGGCACAAACAAAAAGTGTGGATAAAAATATATATATATATGATAGGGGCCAGGTTATGATCTGAAATTGTTGAACTCTATGTTGAGTCCAGAAGGCTGTAAAGTGCCTAATCGAAAAATGAGGTGCTGTTCCTCGAGCTTACGCTGAGCTTCCATGGAACAATGCAAGAGGCCGAGGACAGTGAGGTCTGAGTGGGAGTGGAGCGGTAAATTAAAGTGACAGGCGACCGGAAGCTCGGGGTCCCCCTTACGGACTGAACGGAAGTGTTCCGCAAAGCGGACACCCAATCTGCATTTGGTCTCCCCAATGTAGAGGAGACCACATCATGAGCAGCGAATACAGTATACTAAATTGCAAGAAGTACAAGTAAATCGCTGTTTCACCTGGAAGGGGTGTTTGGGGCCTTGGACAGTGGGAAGGGGGGAGGTATAAGGGCATGCATTGCATCTCCTGCGCTTGCACGGGAAGGTGACGGGCGAAGGGGAAGGGGTGTTGGGGGTGATAGAGGAGTGGACTAGGGTGTTGCGGAGGGAGCGGTCCCTACGGAATGCTGAAAGGGGAGGTGAGGGGAAGATGCGTTTGGTGGTGGGATCACGCTGGAGGTGGCGGAAATGGCGGAGGATGATCCGCTGAATGTGGAGGCTGGTGGGGTGAAAGGTGAGGACAATGGGAACTCTATCGTGATTCCGGGAGGGAGGGGCAGGGGTGAGGGCAGAAGTGCGGGAGATAGAACGGACATGGTCAAGGGCCGTGTCAACCACTGTAGAGGGGAATCCTCGGTTGAGGAAAAAGGAAGACATGTCGGAAGCACTGGTATGGAAGGTGGCGTCGTCAGAGCAGATGTGGCCGAGATGGAGAAACTCCGTCAAATACAAAGCCTGTATAATACTGACATACCACTGCCTCCTTCTCCACTGGCTCGAACCTTTAACATAAATGTCTTGAGATGACACTGTGGGATACTAGCATATGAATGCTTAACACATTTGTCTGAAATTCCTTTCTATTTTAGCAGAGGTGTTAACCTGTTTAAATAAATGGATAAATGCCTCAACTTAAATAAAAGTGAGAAGTCACACAACACCAGGTTATAGTCCAACAGCTTTATTTGAAATCACAAGCTTTCGGAGCGCTGCTCCTTCATCAGGTGAAGTGAAGAAATACATATGGGCACAGCATATATAGTCAGAGAATACTACCAGACGACTACAGTTAATCTTTCTAACTGCCCTTTATCACACCTCGGCAGAGAGACAATCACGGCAATCAAAGGTGTGGATGGTGTCCAACCAGGTCAGCCAACTTAAATAGCAGAGAGAGTAATACTGTATGAGACAAGCACGTTAAGCCTTGATATACCCAGGGTCCATTTGCAGAGCCAAACCCTTCAGTTCTCTGCTTTGGTGGGAGAAGCACCTTGATATAACCAAAAGAGCAATCTATCCCTGAATTATAGCTGTCTTGAAGTATGTAGAACTTCACTTCCAAACAGATAATTCAAGGTGCTCCTACTAATTGAAGCAGACAAGAATTTGTTCTTAATTCAATTAATATAAAATAGATGAAGAAAGGAAAAGCTGAATGCATTACTAAGTTAGCAAAGTATTTTTTTAACTAAAGTGTGGATTAAATGTCACAAAATCCACCAAAAAACATGAAGTTAACACTGGATATATTAGAGTAATTAAATGAATATAAAATAGTGATTAAATTAACATAAAGTATCACTTTATAGGTTGTATAAAAGATTCCTTATTTTCATTAACTTTCATATTATTGGACTTTTGTCTTGATGACGACAACGACAATGTAATGTTACAGCCAACTCGCCTATAGTCCTTGGTAGTAGCTGCTATATGATGTAAAATTTCATTGCCTGTGCACATTTAATCAACGTAAATCTTAGCATTCTTTTAGATTTGCAATAATAAGTGAATGTAAAAGGACATGAAATATGATACAAGTTGCATAACATCCACAACATTAAATTCTAATACTCTGTGGTTTGTGCATTTCCATAAAGTGTCTTGTATATCTTTCATTTTGAATGAGTTATGCCCAAGAAACAAATCTCATCCTGTTCTTTGGCACAAAAGTTACTGTGAACACTTATACCAGAATTTATTTTAGATTAGTTTCCCAAAGTTAGAGTTAAGAGCATATCATGGTTTGGAATAAATATACACTGCAAAACAATTTGATTGACTGCTACTTATTTCTTTGCGTGTTTGCACAGCCTACTAATACAGTAAAAACAGAAAATGCTGGAAGTGCTCAGCTGGTCAGGCAGCATCTGTGGAGAGAGAAACAGAGTTAACGTTTCAGGTCGATGATCTTTCGTCAGAACTGGGAAAAGTTAGAGATGTAACAGGTTTTAAGCAAGTACAGAGGCAGGGAAAGGGGGGTTGGGGGGGAAGGAAAGAACAAAAGGGAAGGTCTGTGCTAGCGTGGAAGGCAGACGAGATTAAATGACAAAGGCCGTGATTTTCTTCTTGGAGGCGGGTTGGCATCGGGAACAGTAGTCGGCGGGTTCCAGTCCCGCTGCCGGCTCCTGCCGGCCAGGCTGACACAATTTTTCATTAATTGGGCTAGTTAAGCCCACCGTGTGGGTTACCCGCCCTCATCACAAGGTTGGGGTCTCTTCAGCTGATAAGCTGACGCATTTGCAGCCGGTGCATTTAAGGGGGCCATTTCCCCATTAGATCTCAGCTCGTTTCTGGTGCTTCTGACTGCTGCTTCTCACCACGATGTCTGCAGAGAAACAAAAGGCAGCTCCCCGCTTCAACGAAGACTCCCTCCATGTTCTTGTGGAGGGAGTCAGAGGACGTCGGGAGGTCCTATACCCAGCTGATGGAAGAAGGAAACCTCCTCAGCAGACAAAGGCAGCCTGGCTGCAAATAGCTGAGGAGGTCAGTGCCAGGTCCATGTACAGACACACCTGGGTCCAATACAGGAAAAGGTTCAATGATCACCTGCGCTCTGGAAAAGTGAGTATAAAAGCACACTTACCTTAATTCTGCTGTGCCTGTCATCACATCCCCATCACTTTGCATTGGTATCCCTACTCCTGCCGGAGCAGTGATGGCCGAGTCTGCCCCTGTGCAGCCGCAGGAGGAGCAGACTTTGGCGGGGCCTTCAAAGGCTCCAAAACCCAAAGGACGACCGCTAAAGGCATCTAAGCAGGCACAGCAGAGAAGTGAGTAGGCTGTCTCTACATCTGCTGAAGCCACAGGGGTAGCACAACGTAAAAGCACACATAAGAGAAAGCTAACATATAAATGATCACAAGGGTACTCACTTGGGTGTTCTGATAGAATTCAATGTTAAGTTCCTGTTCTTTTATTATGTTGGAATAAATTAATCTTGTATGAATGTTTGACATCGTTGCCATTTGTGTGCTCACAATTTGAGGTGGCACAGTGAAGGGTGAGGGCGCCTTTTATGGCCAGCAATGCAGGTGATAGTGGATATAGAGTTAACAACAGACACGGTGGGCTGGATTTTCTCAGTCCTGAGGAGACGGGTATGGAGGCGGGACTGCCGGTAATGCTTTTATCGATGCTACTTAGCATTTTAATGACCTGGATTATGGTCCCCTCAGGTGATGGAGTTGATATTTATCAATTATAAAAAAGGTAGGATTAAAAATATCTTGCAGTTGAATTATCTATAATATCAGGACTATCCAACACGCAAGATTAACCATATCCTCATGGTTACAGCTTGTACCAGCTGTCTCTAAAAGTCTCCCTTATTCCACTCGTGTCTTACCTGCCTGATAGTAATTTGTGAATTAGGAAAGGTGGTTTTGGGTTGCTTAGAAAAGTGAATGAATTATAATCGCAACAAAGCTGTCGAGTGAGGAGCTGTGCTTAGCAAAATAGTTTCATGGTTCCTGCATCAGTTATATAACGCTTTAAATCTTTAGCACAGTCGTAAGCCATCTTTTAAATTAGTATTGTTCTTGATCAGAAGGATTGTACATAGTGCGGTTTTGGGCTACTGTGTACAGTTTTGGTCTCCGTACCTAAGGAAGGATATACTTGCCTTGAAAGGGATGCAATGAAGGTTCACTAGATTGATTCCCGGGATGAGAGGGTTATCCTATGAGGAGAGATTGAGTAAAATGGGCCTATATTCTCTGGAGTTTAGAAGAATGAGAGGTGATCTCATTGAAACGTATAAAATTCTGAGAGGGTTTGACAGGGTAGATGCTGAGAGGCTGTTTCCCCTGGCTGGAGAGTCTAGAACCAGGGATAATAGTCTCGGGATAAGGAGTCGGCCATTTAGGACTGAGATGAAGAGAATTTCTTCGCTCAGAGGATTGTGAATCTTTGGAATTCTCCACCCCAGCTGGCTGTGGAAGTCGTTGAGTTTATTCAAGACGGAGATGGATAGATTATTGGACACTAGGGGGATCAAGGGATATGGGGATCGGGCGGGAAGGTGGAGTTGAGGTAGAAGATCAGCCATGATCTTACTGAATGACGAAGCAGGCTCGAGGGGCCGTATGGCCTACTCCTGCTCCTAATTCTTATGTTCTTATGTTCTTAAAGTTGCAGAATTTGAGGGCGGGTGGCAAACCCGCCCCCACCCCACCTCCGTGCCCTCTTGCCAGGAGGCAGGAAGCCATCCTGCCCCGGGTCCCGTCTCCTTGGAGGCGGGAAGGGATTAAAGCCTATTAACTGCCTGCTAACAGGTAGTTAACAGGCAGAAAATAGGATTATCCCCATTTTTCGTTCCAAAGTGCAGGCTTCCTGACCTGGGGGAACCCCGCCAGGGTGTTGGAGCTGAGTAGGAGGTCTGCGGGGGTCGGAGGGGTCTGAAAGTGCGATGTAGAGGTGAGTGATGGGTGCAAGTGTGGAGTGGTAAATATGTGAGGTGAGTGTAAAGTGTGAGAAAATGTTAACTTACCTTTGTTTCTGCCTACAGCCTTCAGCCGCTGTGGAGCCAGAGTCCCGACATCTCCATTGTAGAGATCCAACAGTCATCTGATTTCTACAAAGTAGAAAGAATTGATGAGTCCTGAACACAAGGACTCATCAAACTACACAGAATGTCAGTGTTTGACAGCTGCACAGAGCTGTCAAACGATGACATTTCTTCTTTCAAAAATTCTTGACAGATGACACGTCATACGTTGACGTGCTCTGTCACTGACTTCCCCCTAATTGGCCTGCTGAACCCGCCGGGTGGGCTTAAAAAGGTCAATCAGGGTAAGATCCCGCTGGTTGGCCAGAGGCTGATGGAGGCGGGACTGAAACCAGGCAAGCAGCAGTCCCGTCTCCAACACGTCTCCATTCATAAAATCCAGCCCTTACAGCCTCAAGACAGTCTCCCAAATCGTGAAATCAGCAACCTCTGACATTTGAAATTGAGCAGATTTGAGAGTGCAGCTTTTAGACTGCAGTTGCAGCTGTGAAGTATTCAGCTCGTTGGTCTTGCTGACACACTTACCTGGCGTGATCACTGAACGTCGTGAAACCCGAATAAAATGTTGGAAAATTGCAAAAGGCTCTCAATATAGCAGTTAACAAGCACATAACAAGGAGTTAAGTGCCTTAAATCCCTTAGCCGCCGCTTGGTGTCAGGTGTGTTGTGAAATCGCAGACCCGACACTCTTGAAGCTCACATGGAGCCGGGTTCGCGGCGGGTTTCCATCCCGCTGTCAATCATTGCGACTTTAACACCTGAACCGCCTCCGAACCCGCCCTCTGAGTGCCGGCAAAATCACGGCCAAAAGGTCTGATGATGCAAGGCAAAAGGGGGTGGTAATGGGACAAGTAAAGAAACAAAAGATGAATCTAAAAGAGATGTAAATGGGAATAGCAGCATCATCACCAACAGCTGCTGTCTGAAAAAATGGGGGCAGAAGTTATGATCTGAAATTGTTGAACTCAATGTTGAGTCCGGAAGGTTGTAAAGTGCCTAATCGAAAGATGAGGTGCTTTTCCTCAAGCTTACGTTGAGCTTCATTGGAACAATGCAAGAAAGAGCCCAATGACAGTGAGGTCAGAGTGGGAGTGGAGCGGAGAATTAAAATGACAGGCGACTGGAAGCTCGGTGTCATGCTACTACTAATGCAGTACTAAGTTAGCAAAGTATTTTTTAAACTAAAGTGTGGATTAAATGTCACAAAGTCTGCCAAAAAACATAAAGCTAACAATGGATTATATCAGAGTGAGTTCCTGAATATAAAATAGTGATTAAATTAACATAAAGTATCACTTTATAGATTGTATAAAAGATTCTGCTGAATATACTTAATAATATGAGCACAACAGCATAGACAGTGAAGCAATAATTCTGTAAATATTGGGGAAAAACAACACCGCAGGTTACATTCACAAAGAAAAATTTATTTGCATGACATTTCTAATAATTTAATCACAAGGCCATCTGTTTCCTTCTCAACCTTCTAATAATTATACTCCTGTGGCTAATTTAATTTGGTCTTCTTAAACACTTTTCTATCTCAAATGAGTTGAGTTGACTTCAATGGAAAGGAAAATCAGCCAGGGTGTGTAACGGGCGGACGATCCGATATTGCCCGTTTTGCGCTCCCGCCAAATTTGACATAGGGGTTCATTTTAACCTTCACCGCCTGGGCGGTAATCTGGTGGAGAGGATCAACTGCTCATTGTAGAACCTGCAATGGGATGAAAATCGGGCGGGTTCCATGATGCGCAGGCAATCTGCTGAAGGTGAAAATTAATTGCAGGTTAAAAAACAGCCATAAAATGGGCAAATGAGATTCTGAGATTTGCAGACAGAGACCTTGAATACAAGATAGGTGAGGATGAATTTGTATTTGTTAGACAACAGTTGGAGTACTGTGTGCACTTTTCAGCACCCATAATAGAAAGGATATTAGAGTAATAGCAAGTTCTAACGTAGATTAGCTAAGGTGATATCGCGGATGATTGCATAAACATCATGGCCCTGATGGAAACTTGGTTGAGGGGTGATGGCACCTTACCCTTAAATGAAGCCTCCCCACCTGACTATACCTTCCACCACTTGCTCCGCTCAGACCGCCATGGTGGCAGTGTGGCTCTCATCACCAAATCACACCTTGGTCTGTCCCCCTATTCCTCCGGCAGTTTCTCCTCCTTTGAGCATCTCACCTTATTCCACCCCTCTCACCTCATTTAAAATTCTTGTTCTCTATCGCCCACCCAAGTACCATAAAAATGTTATTACTGAGATATCTTCACTGTTCTCCTCCCTCAGCCTCTGCACTGAATGACTTCTCATCCTCAGTGATTTCAACCTTCATCTCAATTCATCATGCTCTCTCCCCTCTGAGTTCACTAGCCTCCTATCCTCCCTTAATCTCTCCCTCCATGTAAACTCCCCAACCCATATTCACGCCCACCCCCTCGACCTTGCCATCTCTCATGGCCTTGCTACTCCCATCGTGTCAATTGCAGATATAACCATTTCCTCGTATCGCTTTCCCAACTCTCTTGCAACTGCACTTATGAAATCGCAACTGTCCAGCATCTGGCCCTCCATTCACCATGACATTTCTGCAGCTATCGATCTGCTCAACCACACCCTCACCACAATCTTTGATGGCCTAGTCCCTACTAAAACAATTACCCTCTCTCACCCTGGCCGTTCCCCCTGGTATGGCTCTCATCTTCACTCCCTTAAGTCCAAGGGACGCAGACTTGAACGGATATGGCGGACAACTGGTTTAGCCATTCACCGCCAGATCTGGCTGGACCACATAAAGCATTATTGGGTCGTGCTCTCGTCTGCCAAAATTGCTCACTACTCCAGAATCGTTCTGGAATGCAAATATAAACCCCGGCTCCTATTCTCTACTGCTAAACATCTTCTTAAACCCCTCTCCCCTGTCTCCTCCACCCTCACCTCCGATAACAAGTGTGAGGAGAAAATGGACTTCTTTATCTCTAAGATTGAGACAATCTGTTCAGCTGCCTCTGCCACTTCCCTTCCTTCCCCTAGCCCACTGGGCCAAACTTCCTCTAAGGTTCCCCCCTGCCCTAGCCCTGAACTCACACCTTTCTCCAGTTTCTCTCCGATCTCCCCTCATGACCTGTCTGCGCTCATCTTGTCCATGAGACCCACCTCCTGCTCCCTCGACCCTATTCCCACCAAACTGCTGACCACCCAACTACCTTTTCTGGCTCCCATGTTAGCTGATACTGTTAACGGTTCTCTCTCCTCAGGTACTGTCCCCTTCTCCCTGAAATCTGCCATCATCATCCCTCTCCTCAAAAAAAAACCCTTGATTCCTCCGTCCTTGCAAACTACTGCCCCATCTCCAACCTCCCTTTCCTCTCCAAAGTTCTTGAATGTGTGGTCACCTCCCAAATCCGTGCCCATCTTTCCCACAATTCCATGTTTGAATCCCTCCAATCAGGTTTCTGCCCTTGCCACAGTACCGAAACGGCTCTCATCAAAGTCACAAATGACATCCTATGCGACTGTGACAAAGGTAAACTATCCCTCCTCGTCCTTCTTGACTTGTCTGCAGCCTTTGACACGGTTGACCACTCCAACGCCTCTCCACTGTCGTCCAGCTGGGTGGGACTGCACTCGCCTGGTTCCATTCTTATCTATCTAATCATAGCCAGAAAATCACCTGCAACGGCTTCTCTTCCCGCTCCCACATCATTACCTCTGGTGTCCCCCAAGGATCTATCCTTGGCCCCCTCCTATTTCTCATCTACATGTTGCCCCTTGGTGACATCATCCGAAAACACAGTGTCAGTTTCCACATGTACGCTGACGACACCCAGCTCTAACTCACTACCTCTTCTCTCGACCCCTCCACAGTGTCTAAATTGTCAGACTGCTTGTCTGACATACAGTTCTGGATGAGCAAAAATTTTCTCCAATTAAATATTGGGAAGACCGAAGCCATTGCTTTCGGTCCCCGCCACAAACTCCGTTCCCTAGCCACTGACTCCATCCCTCTCCCTAACATCTGTCTGAGGCTGAACTACATTGTTCACAACCTTGGTGTCATATTTGACCCTGAAATGAGCTTCCGACCACATATCCGCAACATAACAAAGAGCACCTATTTCCACCTCCATAACATCGCCCGTCTCCGCCCTTGCCTCAGCTCATCCGCTGCTGAAACCCTCATCCATGCCTTTGTTACCTCTAGACTTGACTATTCCAACGCACTCCTGGCTGGCCTCCCACATTCCACCCTACATAAACTTGAGGTCATCCAAAACTCGGCTGCCCATGTCCTAACTCGCACCAAATCTGGTTCACCCAGCTCCCCTGTGCTCGCTGACCTTCATTGGCTCCCGGTTAAGCAGCACCTCGATTTCAAAATCCTCACCCTTGTTTTCAAGTCCCTCCGTGGCCTCACTTCTTCCTATCTCTGTAATCTCCTTCAGCCCCACAACCCCCCCATCCCCCGCCCCCGGCGAGATATCTGCGCTCCTCTAATTCTGCCCTCTTGAGCATTCCTGATTACAATCGCTCAACCTGTGGTGGCCGTGCCTTCTGTTGCCTGGGCCCTAAGCTCTGAAATTCCCTACCTAAACCTCTCCGCCTCGCTACCTCTCTTTCTTCCTTTAAGACGCTCCTTAAAACCTATTTCTTTGACCAAGCTTTTGGTCACCTGCCCTAATTTATCCTCATGTGGATTGGTGTCAAATTTTTTGTCTTACAATACGCCTGTGTAGCAATCTTGGGACATTTTACTATGTTAAAGGCGCTATATAAATACATGTTGTTGTTGTTGTTGTTGTTGTTGATAGTCGGGATGAGAAGTTATAGGCCCGTATTTTCCGATGCCTACGAGCTGTGTACACACCCGCAGGGACATCGGAAATGCCGGTTTCAGGCATGCGAAGCGCATGCACTGAAAACCGGCATTTCCGATCTGTCAAGAATTCTCTTGACAGATCGAACACCTGTCCTGAAGAAGGGCCTCTGCGGGTGGAGAGTTCCACTTTCTGCAGAACCTCCGCCCGCTGAAATCACTTAAAAATCTTACGCCTGGTAAGAACAGGCGTAAGGCTTGCTTTTACGAGCATAAGAGTTTTAAGTTTTTTTTCACTCATTTATAATTTAAAAATACTTTTAAAAAAGGTAAGTTTATTTTTAGCCCCATAAAAAACTTTAATTTTTTTTAAATTAAATTTTTGTTTAAAATATTTAATTTAAAGTAATTTTAACTAATTTTAAAAACGTGATTTAAAAAAAATGTATTTAATGTTTTGATGTGCTTTTGGAGTTATCTCCATTCATACGTTTGACAAGTCTAAGCTGTCAAAAGTATGAAGGGAGATTCCCTTCTCCTATTGGCTCGCCTGGCCCACGTGATCCCAGGGACGCTTGTGAACCTCATGTGCCCCTGGGATACGTGGACCCTACGCATTTCGTCGTGGAGAGGCCCAGGAGCGGAAATGGCCGGAGCTCGGGAGCCCTCAGGGAAGGGCGTAGATTTTTTTCCCGATAGGAGCCTCCGCACGCAGGAAGCCTCCTATTGGAAATTACGGACCATTGTTCTGATGGAAGGCATGAGCAGAGGAGATTAAATAAAAATGTTCAAAATTATGAAACAGTTTGACAGGGTAAATTGTGAACAATTGTAAGGGGTTCTGTGTCATGCTGTATCGCAGACGGTGCTGGTGCGAGGTTAGGCCTTCGTTGCCTAATACTATTGCTTGCTCTGGTCTCCGGCCAGCCTTGTTGCAATAAGCACCTGTGAGTGGTTCGACCCACTCGCCCTTACGGTTCTAACACTGGACTTAGGTTCGAGAGCAGTAATGCAGAGAAAAACTCAAATAGACCCGGTTGAATAGTACGAAATGGAAATCTTTATTGCATAGCGTCCAAAATCATGAAGTACATGTCATAGGCACAAATTAACGAGAGTACAAGTATACATACATTCATAAAGCTTGGTCTATGGTAATGAAGAACGCACGGCACATCGTAAAAAGGGGAACACATTATACTTTATCCTTAATAAAACCACCCTCCCTTATCAATACCTACACTACATCTAGATTTGTAGGATCAGGAAACATGCTCACCACTCGTGATACTTCGGAGAATTTTAAAGTGAGGCGCTCGGCTCGTTTCGCTGCAGCGCCTGACTGTCACTTGTTTTGAGGGGTCTCTGTACCCCACTTGTTTACTTTCGCTGCTGCTGCAAGCAGGCTGGGCTCCCCGTTGTCATGAAGAACTCGACAGTGCTCGGGCCCGGTTCGAAGAAGAGTCTTCCTGTGTCCGACACCGGTTGCCGGTAGAATTCAAAGAAGAGTCTTTGACCAGTTCGTGCAGTAACCTGTAGTGTTCGTATAAATTCGGCGCGGTCGGGGTTTACTGACCGCGGCGGCACGTGGATTCTTCTTCTTCTCTTCTCATCTCGTCTCGTCTCGTCTCGTCTCTTCGGGTCCAGAACACCTGTTTACCGACACTCGGGATGGTGCACCCGGTCACTGGCCTTCGTCGGGGCGACTCGTTCCAATTGAGCTCCACCCAACATTCGAATAACCGTCCAGTGCGGCTAAAAGTCCAGAGTCAACAGTCCAGAGAAACAAGAGCACGAATCAAGCGAATATGAATCGAATCAAGGGAGTAAGAGAATAAGAGCAAAAATAAGAGTTCAGCCCGAGTCAAGAGCATCAGCCGAGATAAGAGTCAGAAGAGACCGCTGGACATTTGTTGTCTATAGTTATAGTGCTGTGTTCCCTTATCTCCCGCTCAAATCTTAATGTTTGTCCTTTGTGAAATATTGGCGCTCAAAACTCCCAGCATGGGGTGATTCTTGTCTTTAACGGGTGTCGGTAGCACCTGAGACTGGCCAACTACCCGTTAATGTTTTCCCCATTGTCGAACCGGCTAGGAGCCTCCTGGCTGGGTTTTGGGGGCCCCCGAATACTTGTTTAATCACCCGAGAATGGCTCTCTCATTGTAGAGCCATGGGGGTATTTGCGTATTGATGTGTCTGGATGGGCCTTCGATTGCCCAGTACAATGGTCCTTACTTGTGCATGGAAAACGATTCCAGCACTTATATCTTTTGCTATTGTCTCGAATGCAAACAGGTTGCATCCTGTCTTTATCAGTGCTTATCGAAAATGTTTATTCGAACGCCATCTTGTCTGCCCACTGTGCTTCTGGAAACTTCTGTCATGATGCACGGTGGCCATGTTACAGGCTTCTGTGTCCTGTTTAATCATGACAGCATTTCGTTTAAATAAACTGATCAAACGAATCTGCTTCTATCTCGTTATTTCGAATCGCGATAATTGCGAAACTTTACACAATTATTTCTATTTGTCGGTGAATCAGTAGCAATGGGGCACAAACTTGGTACAAGTCGTACAATGGGGATTGGTTAGGAGAAATGTTTTCACGCATGGGTATTAGAATACCACAAGTGACTATCAAAATTAAGTCAATCATAACATTTAAGAGGTAATTAGATAAGCATTTGGAGAGAAAAATTATTAAAGGTTACAGGAAAAAAGCACAGACATTAGATTAGAAGAGATAGTTCTGATGTTGAACTAACGCCAGCACAGGCATGATGAGCACAATCATCTCCTTGTCTCCTAGTCTGCTGACATTTCTGTGATCCCGCGATTTTCAAATTCAAATTTACGTCAACAAAGTCTACAAAATTTGTGCAAAAAGAGCATTCAGACAACTTTGTACTGTGTCACCAGAAAGGCAACTAATAGGCTTCAAATGCTGCACTCTCCTAAAGGTTAATTCCTAGCCAACAATTGGGCCAAACTAGCAAAAGTTAGGAGAAAATGGTTCTGACGAAAGGTCATCGATCTGAAATGTTAACTCTGTTTCTCTCTCCACAGATGCTGCCTGACCTGCTGAGTATTTCCAGCATTTTCTGTTTCTATTTCGGCGAAAATGGAGCTGGCTTGGATCTAAATATGAAGCAAAGGCCGAGAAATTCCTCGGAACTATCACCACTCCGCCAGCTTTACTTTGCTGGAAACCCCGGGTTTTTAGCTGCACTTCCGACAGAGCAGGAGTAATTCTGAGCAATCGCCCAGCCAAGCAGTTCCTCGAATAAGGATGTCCTTAGTTCAAATAGTGCTGTCAGGTTCGTCTTTAATAAACTATTCAAGTCAACTCAGGATTGATTTGAAGAATTTAGAGGCTCAAAAGGGGTATTCCAGAGTGGGAGAGTTAAAGAAATTATTGGCTGGCAAATTCCTCAGAGGTGCTCCCGCTTCGCCAACATTATAATGGGTTTCTGCTGCACTTCTGGCAAATTAATGTTGGCAGAGCAGGAGCAGCTCCAAGGAATTTCCTGGCCATTAACATTCTTTTGCTGTTTTTTGGAGTCAAAGTAAGACATGCTAATAAGATCCAATTATTCTTGGCCTACTATTACAAATGGAGCAGGAACTTAACTTTACTAGGGTTGGCACAAAGTCAGCCAGCAGCTATGTGTCGATAGACATGTCTTCATAGACAAAGGGTCAGGTTCAATAAGGATTGGCTGACTGGCAATTCTCACAGTAGGTTCATAGCTAACAGAACATCATAACAATGGCATAAGTGCTGACGACAATGAAAATTTTCCAGTTGCTTTCATTAAGAAAATTTGTAGACTCACTCCATTGCCACAACTGCTCTGTCCGTGGCAATTAAAGTGACAACAGCCCTCAACATTTATGGCTCTGGATCCTTCCAGGTTGCCACAGGGCATCTGTGCAACATTAACCGAGGAGCTGTCAGGGCCTGTATCCAGCAGGCTCCTCTTTCATAGAGCAACCAGATTCATCCACATCGACATCACCCCCAGGCAGCAGAGACACAGAGCCAGGGATGTGTACAGGATAGCTGAATTCCCAGGGTGTAGGATGCCACGATGGTGCCAACCTAGCAGCCACTGACGTATGTGAATAGGAAGGCTGCCATTCCCAGAATGTCCATCTGGTCTGTGATGCAGGGCTATGTCCTCACTCGCCGCTGCAAGAGGCACTAGAGTGCAGAATTTGCAGGAAATATTCATCAACTGATCAACAGCAGTGGCATCACTTCATTCCTTACCATCGACCCACACTACCTGATGACACCACAGCAGACCTCTTTGGCCCAACAGGACTTTGCCAAGAAGCATCACCTGAGTGAAGAAGTCCACACCAATGAGTGCTCCCTTTCCTAAAAGATTATCATAACCATAAGCAACAAAGCACAAGATAACTGCCCAGTATATTACAAACAAAATGTATTTTATTTACAGAAAAAAAATTGTTCCTACTCTTTCTCAGCACCGCACTTCTCCATCATTCCATAACTGTGCTATTCTACCTTCTATCCTAGTTCTGCGTCTAAGTGCTCCCTGAGGACCTGTAGCGTGAGAGGTGCTTGGCTCTTTGTGCTGTACAAAAGGATCATGAGACTGAGCTGGCCCTTGACTAATGCTGCTGGCTGCATCTCTGAAAGGTGCTCTTGGACATCCTGATCTCGCCCCCACCATTCTCTGAGGGGGATTGCCAGAGTCCTGGCATTTGCTGCTATCCTGACAGGACTCCAATCACTGTCATTCCATTGGGCCGTGGATCTGCAGCCCTGCCCCTCCTGAGCAGTTGGATGGCTGGTCTAATGACAGCTTTCAGTCGGTCCAACCCTGAGACACGGCAGTGGCCATGGCCTACAAGCGACGATCGATACCACGCTGCAATCTGTCCCCATTTGCCTCCACAGCTGCAGTTTGTTCTTCCACGGAGGTGGAGCCTCTGACTGGAGCCTTTCATCTGGGGCTCCATTGCAGATGTCAATGCAGCTGCCACTTGTTGCATAGTTGCCTGCAAAGAAGAGAAACCTTCCGAGTTTTTGCTGCAAAGGAGAAATGTAGCCTTAAAAGTCACGCCTACCAATTCCGCCACATATGGGAGGCTGTCCTCCGAGCCAACAATTAGGTTTGATGTTCCTCCAGCATCCTTCTTCTGAGGTGAGTCCCCATGAGTTCTGGGCCCCACAACTCTGAATCATCACAGCCTTCTCCTCTGCCTTCATGGGGAAGATGGTACATCCTCAAACTCCTCCCACTCCTCTGGTTGCCATGTGCTCAGTGACTCACCTGGTGGTAATTACTCACTATGACTATCTAAATCTCCACCACCCCTCCAGGAGAAGGTCCCTCAGCTGGTGCCTGCAAGAGAGAAAGTCAGTGATGCAGGTGGTAATATGGAGGAGAGGCTCGGACCAGAGACAGATGGGCTAGGATGGTTTGGCTCATCCAGTTGTCATGGCTTGTTCTCCCTCTTTACCTCGTCATATGGTACTAAGCACAAGGATAGGCCAAGGTTCTCTTCCTCCTCCTTTTCTTGTAGCCCCCATGATTATGGTGGATCTGCAAGAAAGCATGGCAGATTTTGAGAAGGGGTGAGCTTAACTCTCTCAGGATTAAGGTGACAAGGGGATGGAAGGGTGAATGTGTGTGCACATTTAAGGCTGGTAAGGCGACATTGTAGATGGTGAGTTACTCACCTGGCCTGTGAAGATGACACTGACCTCGGCTTCCAGTGCAGCTATGTTGGAGAGTGTACCCTTGAAGGTTATGGTCTTCTCCTCATGGGTTGAGGGGACGCAGTATGGGATGTCTCCTCTAATGACCTGCCTCTGTCTGGAGTTCTGTGTCAGTTTCTCTGGCAGCAACAAAAGTAAATAAGGGTAAGTCTAGCAATGGAGTATTGTGTGGTGAGTATGTTAGGAAAGGTGAAGTGAGAGATGTATGGGCGTAATGATGTTAGAGTGGAGGATGGTGTTTTGGGGAATGCACAAGGCAGATTTTCTGTTTTAAGGAAGTTGTGTAGCTATAGTGCAGACATGGGAGTTAGTAGGTGCATGGGAACACCATCACCTCCAAGTTCTCCTCGAAGTCACACACCATCCTGACTTATATCGCCATTCCTTCATCATCATTGGGTCAAAATCCAGTAACTCCCTACCCAACAGCACTGTGGAAATACATTCATCGCATGCACTGCAGCAGTTCAAGAAGGAGGCTCATCACCACCTTCTCAAGGACAACTAGGGGTGGCATAATAAATGCTGACCTTCCTAGTGATGCCCATGTCCCGAGAATAATTTTTTTTAAAAGGTGCTCTTAATCAGTGTGTAGTGTGATAGGTTAGTAGTGTGAGTGTTGCTTTAAGAGGGTGAAGAATATGGTGGTGCCCAGGATGGGCAAGGAAGAAAGGAAAACCACATTGAGTGCCTTAACTTGCCATATCCGATGAGATCATTGAA
Source organism: Squalus acanthias (assembly GCA_030390025.1). Classification (NCBI taxonomy): domain Eukaryota; kingdom Metazoa; phylum Chordata; class Chondrichthyes; order Squaliformes; family Squalidae; genus Squalus; species Squalus acanthias. The sequence continues at coordinate 103,152,532 of CM059432.1, forward strand.
TTATTTCCTGCACTGCTCTGCTGTCCTGAGAATGAAAGAGTTGGCCAACTGTATCAATGCCATCTCCCTCCAGGCACCACGGCTTAATGCTCTGCTAGGATTGCACGAGCGTAGTCCCAGGAGGCTGTGTCTCCACTCCTCCACCTCTTGCAAGAGGACACTATGGCTACACCTAAACACATAAAAGCTGCTTTGCACAACCCCCAAAAAAACTGCCTCCTCTCTAACATCTTCACTGCCCCACATCACTCACTTCACCTCCTCCATCAAGGTCCTCCTCAGAGAAGTTCACCATTCTCCTCCTACCTCTTCTGTGTTGTAGCTCAGTGGGCACAGGTGCCACCTGCATTTCCATGCTGCTGCCAACATAGAACAAAGATGAGGGTTAAAGATGCCAGGGAAAGATTTAAGCACAACTGAGAGAAAAAAAAACACTTGCTGCAACTTTACTTGTCAGTCTCCAGGGGTTGCACAGGAGTCTGCAGAGTGCTTTTAATCAGTTGCATCATAATTGCACTCAAGTTTCCTGTAGGTTCAGCTGCTTACACTTGTTTTACATGTTAATTATGCCAGAACTTACACATGTCCATATTTAAATTAACTTACCCAGGAAACTTGTGTGTAACTCACTCTGCAGGTGAATGGGATAACTTTCCAACACAACATCGGCATAACGCACATCAAGGAAATTCAGGGAGATGGATTCTTAAAAAGAGCTCTCTAACTGTTCTGTCATACCAAATGCCTATAGCCTACTTTGAACTAATCTTTGAGACCTCCTACCTTCTCAACCACCCATTTTATTGAGCTTGCATCAGCATGATACTATTCATGAATGTCTGATTAGTCATTCTGCACAGTATGAGGAGCGACGGAGTTGTGGAATTAGAGCTAAGTGTTTAAATTATCCATTATCTAAGAATTAAGAGCATAATATCCTTTAGGTAAACAAATGGACCTAAGAAGCTAAGTAGCCTAAATAGATCTAAGAGTGCAAATTAAATTAAGATGAGGAAACCAACATTAAATGGATCCAATTTGCATTAAACAAGTATCTGCTATCCATAAATAATAAATAATCAGTGATTAATTACTAATTAATTTCAAATCAAACTAATCCATCAGCTAATTAATACTAAACCTCAGGAGATTCTATTAGTTCTAGATATAAATTACTGCTAATTAATAAATAAAGATTAGAGATCGCAGCACAGGCAATGTATTGGCACTGTGATATGTGGGAGATTGTTGACAGCAAGACTGTCCCAGAATGCCACATCTGCAGTAAATGTCTTTGGCTTGAGACAGTCCAGCTCAGAGACTTTGAACTAGAGTGCAAGTTAGAGATGCTCCGACACATAAGGGAGGGGGGAGGACTTTTTGGATAGTTTTTCCAGAGTACAGTCACACCTCAGAGGAAAGCACAGGTGCAGGAAGGGGCGAGTGTGACTGTTAGTTATCAGGGTAAAGGGAACCAAGGGGAGATACAGAAGGAGGTCCCGCAGACACTGGTCCTCTCCAACAGGTACAATATACTTGCTACCTGTGAGGAAAAGGATGCAGGCTGTGGGGTGGACAGCCAGAAACCTAACCATGGCATCATGGAGCAGGAGTCAGCTGAAGAGCAGAATAGAAAGGTTGTAGTCATAGAGGATTCGATAATTATGGGGCTAGATAGCCTCCTCTGCAGTCGCGACTGAGAGCCCATAAGGGTGTATTGCCTACCTGGTGCAAAGGTAAAGGATATCTTGGAGCAACAGAAGAAGAACTTGGAAAGGGAGGGGGAAGTCCAGTTGTCATGGTCCATGTTGGGACCAATGACATAGGGAAGAAAAGGGAGGAGGTCCCGCTAAGGGAATATCAGAAGTTAGGAACCAAATTAAAAAACAGGTCCTCATGGGCGGTAATCTCAGGATTATTACCCGAGCCACGTGCTAATTGACATAGGGATAGATAGATCAGGAAGGTGAATGCGTGGCTGAAAGACTGGTGTGGGAAGGAGGGGATCCAATTCATGGGACACTGGCACCAGTACTGGGACAGGAAGGAGCTATACTGTTGGGATGGGCTCCACCTGAACCAGAGTGAGACCAGTGTCCTCGCAGAAAGGGTAAATAGGGCTGTGGATTGGACTTTAAACTAATAAGACGGGGGAAGATTCAGGTGAAAATACATAAGTCTGAAGATAAAAGAGATAGGAGATGAGAGTAAAGGTCAGACCACGGTAAGGAAGAAGGGTAACATAAACAGTCAGGGAGCATACAATTATAAAACAGAAGTATAAAAGGACTGTTAAAAATAAAGTAAAAGGAACAACTATTAGAGATGAATTAAACTGCTTGTACAGCAATGTATATAGCATCTAAAATAAAAAGGGGGAACTAGAGGCAAGAATCTGTAGTGAGGAACTAGATGTAATAGGAATAACTGAAACATGGCTACATAAAGAATAGGACTGGTAACTAAATATTGCAGGTTATAACATAATTTGAAAGGATAGGGAAGGAAGAAGAGAGGAGCTGTTCTAATTAGAGATAATATAGAGCGTGATTTTGCCAGCCCTGGGGAGGCGGGTATGGAGGTGGGACTGACGGGAAAATGGCAGAATTTGGGGCAGGGTGCCCAACCCACCTCTGTGCCATCTTGCCAGGAGGTGGGTAGCTGTCCCGCGTCGGGTCCCATCTCCTTGGAGGCGGGAAGGGATTACAGCCACTTAACTGCCTGTTAACAGGTAGTTAACAGCAGAAAATAGGCTTATCACCATTTTGGCCACACAAGTGCGGGCTTCCCAAAGTCTCCGAACCCCGCCAGGGTCACCGAGGTGAGTAGTGGGTCTGCGGGGGTCAGAGGGGTGCAAAGGTGCACTGTGAAGGTAAGTGATGGGTGCAAGTGTGGAGAGGTGAGTATCTGAGGTAAGTGGAAAGTGTTAGAAAAAGTGTACTTACCTTTGTTTCTTCCTGCAGGCTTCAGTCAGTGGGTATGTGGAGAGTGACTCAGAGACTAGGGTCCTGAATTTAAATAAAGGAAACTACGATGGTATGAGGCGCGAGTTGGCTAGGATGGATTGGGGAATGTTACTTAAAGGGTTGACGGTGGATAGGCAATGGCAAACATTTAAAGATTGCATGGATGAACTACAGAATTTGTTCATCCCTGTTTGGCATAAAAATAAAACAAAAAGGTGACTCAACCGTGGCTAACAAGAGAAATTAGGGATAGCATAAGATCCAAGGAGAGCACATATAAATTGGCCAGAAAAAGCAGCAAACCTGAGGATTGGGAGCAGTTTAGGATTCAGCAAAGGAGGACAAAGGGATTAATTAAGATGGGGAAAATAGAGTATGAGAGTAAACTTGCAGGGAACATAAAAACTGACTGTAAAAGCTTCTATAGATATGTGAAGAGAAAAAGATTGGTGAAGTCAAGCGTAGGTTCTTGCAGTCAGAATCAGGGAATTTATAATGGGGAACAAAGAAATGACAGACCAATTAAATACATACTTCTGTCTTCACAAACGAGGACACAAATAACCTCCCAGAGATGTCGGGGAACATAGGGTCTAATGAGAGGCAGGAACTGAATGAAATCAGTATTTGTAGGGAAATGGTGTTAGTGAAATTGATGGGATTGAAGGCCGATAAATCCCCAGGGCCTGATAATCTACATCCGAGGGTACTTAAGGAAGTGGCCCTAGAAATAGTAGATGCATTGCTGGTCATCTTCCAAAATTCTATAGACTCTGGAACAGTTCCCATGGATTGGAGGGTAGCTAATGTAACCCCACTACTTAAAAAAGGTGGGAGAGAGAAAACGGGGAATTATAGACTGGTAAGCCTGACATCGGTAGTGGGGAAAATGCTAGAGTCCATTATAAAAGATGTAATAGCAGAGCACTTGGAAAACAGTGACAGGATCGGACAAAGTCAACATGGATTTACAAAAGGTAAATCATGCCTGACTAATCTACTGGAATTTTTTGAGGATGTAACTGGTTGAATAGATAAAGGAGAACCAGTGGATGTGGTGTATTTGGACTTTCAGAAGGCTTTCGATAAGGTCCCGCATAAGAGATTAGTGTGCAAAGTTAAAGCACATGGGATTGGGGGTAAGGTACTGACTTGGATAGAGAACTGGTTGGCAGACAGGAAGCAAAGAGTTGGAATAAACGGGTCTTTTTCCAAGTGGCAGGCAGTGACTAGTGGGGTACTGCAGGGATCGGTGCTAGGACCCCAGTTATTCACAATATATATTAATGATCTAGACGAGGGAACTAGATGTAATATCTCCAAGTTTGCAGATGACACAAAGCTGGGTGGGCGTGTGTGCTGTGAGGAGGATGCAGAGAAACTCCAGTATGATTTGGACAGGTTGGGTGATTGGACAGATGCATGGCAGATGCAGTATAATGTGGATAAATGCGAGGTTATCCACTTTGGTGGCAAAAACAGGAAGGCAGATTATTATCTGAACGGCAATAGATTGGGAAAAGGGGAAGTGCAACGAGACCTGGGTGTCCTTGTGCACCAGTCGCTGAAGGTAAGCATGCAGGTGCAGCAGGCGGTTAAGAAGGCAAATGGTATGTTGGCCTTCATAGCGAGAGGATTCGAGTACAGGAGCAAGGATGTCTTGCTGCAGTTGTACAGGGCCTTGGTGAGACCACACCTTGAGTATTGTGTGCAGTTTTGGTCGCCTTATCTGAGGAAGGATGTTCTTGCCATGGAGGGAGTGCAGTGAAGATTCACCAGACTGATACCTGGGATGGCAGGAATGATGTAGAAGAGAGATTGGGTCGATTGGGCTTGTATTCGCTAGAGTTTAGAAGAATGAGAGGGGATCTCATTGAAACGTATAAAATTCTAGCAGGACTAGACAGACTAGATGCAGGAAGGATGTTCTCGATGGCGGGGAAGTCCAGAACCAGGGGTCACAGTCTAAGGATAAGGGGTAAGCCATTTAGGACTGAGATGAGGAGGAATTTCTTCACCCAGAGAGTGGTGAACCTGTGGAATTCTCTACCACAGAAGGCCGTTGATGCCAATTCATTAAATATATTCAAGAGGAGTTAGATATATTTCTTAAGGTTAAAGGGATCAAGGAATATGGGGAGAAAGCAGGGACAGGGTACTGAATTTGGATGATCAGCCATTATCTCATTAAATGGCAGAACAGGCTCAAGGGGCCTGAATGGCCTACTCCTGCTCCTATCTTCTATGTTTCTATGTTTCTATGAGTCTCGCACCTCCATGGTAGAGATGACTGATGGCCGTTACATTCTCCAATGCAACAACCATATCATTTCTGCAAAAGAAAGAGGTTTGATGAGGTCTTGAATTCAAGACCTCATCAAACTACAGAGAATGTCACTGTTAGACAGCTTCACAGAGCTGTCAAACGATAACAATTCATCTGTCAAAAGATTTTGACAGATGAAACGTCATACGTTGACGTTCTCTGCAACCAACTTTCCCTTAATTGGCCTGTTCAACCCGTTGGGCGGGCTTAACAAGGTCAATCAAGGGAAAATAGCGTGGGTTGGCCAGAAGTTGATGGAGGCGGGACTAAAACCCGACAAGTGGAGTCCCACCTCCAAAAGCTCCCCATTGGCAAAATCACCCCCGTAATGTCAATAGAAAAAGGGGACATAACTAGCAGAAAGTTAGAAACAGAATCCATATTGATTAAAATAAAAGGGAAGAAGGGATCAATCATGCTAATAGGCATATACTACAAATCAACTTAAAGTGGAAAGTGAGTGGAGGAAGAAATATGTAAGTAAATATATGCAATGTGTAAAGGACATACGATAATAATCATAGCAGATTTTAACTACCCCCAAATAAAGTGACAAGAAAACGTAGCGAAAGGAGTACAGAAAATGTATTTTTTACAATGTGTGCAGGATTCCTTTCTTACCCATTATACAAAAAGTCCAACAAGATAGAGAGCACTGCTGGATCTAGTAAATGGAAATTAACCATAACAGATAAGAGAAGTAAGCGTAGGGGAACATCTAGGCAATAGCGACCACAACATAATAAGGTTTAAGATAAAGATTGCGAAGAACATAAGTAATAAATTGGGAAAAAAGCTGATTTTAAGGGGATGAGAATGGAACTAGGGAAAGGAAATTGGAAAAAATTACTGACAAGCAAAGAAATAGAACAGCTGTGCAGGGAGAAACATTTAAAACGGTGATCAATAGAGTTCAGGAGAAATGTATCCTGCTAAAAAGCAAGAACAAACTTGTCAGTGATGACACACCATGGATGAATAAAGAGGTACGGGCAAAATTGAAGCTAAATGAAAACCCATACACTAAGTTCAAAGACAACAAAGGAGAGGCTGACAAAAGGGAATTCAAAGAGATTAGGAAGAATTTTAAAAAGCAGTTAGGAAGGCAAAGAAAACCTACAAAATTAAAGTATCAAGGAATATTATAAAAAAGTAAAGTATTCTACAGACACATAAAAACAAAAGAAAAATCAGGATAGGGAAAGGGATACATGTGATAAACTCACAGGTAATTGCAGTGAAATGTCATTTGGATGATCAGCCGCCATGATCTCATTAAATGGCGGAACAGGCTCGAGGGGCCGAATGGCCTACTCCTGCTCCTATCTTCTATGTTTCTATGCTTCTATGAGTCTCGCACCTCCACGGTAGAGATGACTGATGGCCGTTGCATTCTCCAATGCAACAACCATCTCATTTCTGCAAAAGAAAGAGGTTTGCTGAGGTCTTGAATTCAAGACCTCATCAAACTACAGAGAATAGGGAAGACATAGCAGAGGCACTATTACATATATATAAAAAAAATATGAAAAGAGACTAGTGCCAGAGGACTGATGGACAGCTAATGTGATTCCTATATTTAAAAAGAAAGATAGAACAAGCCCAGGGACCTATCGACCAATTAGCTTAATGTCGGTGGTAGGAAAGATAATGGAATCCTTACTCAAAGATGTAATAGACAAACATCTAGAAACTGAAAATATAATAAAGAGTAGTCAGCACAGATTTCAAAAGGGAAGGTCACGCTTGACCAACCTTATTGAATTCTTTGAAGAAGTAATAGAAAGGGTAGATGAGGGTAATGCAGTAGATATATGGCCTGTAATTTGCAGTCGGGACGACAGTGAATTGTTAGCATTCGCCATCATTCTGCCTTTGAAACTGACCACAACTTTGGGATTTGGCACATGCGGAAACCCCCCACAGAGCCGGCAATCTGTATAATCAGCCGAATCAGGGAAACTGACGAGAACTTTGGTTCTTCTGCAATAAGTACGCTGTTAAATTCCCCACTAAAAGTTAGAACCAAAGGGATTAGGTGTAACTGGAATTTTAACAGAGTTATTACTGCTAAACAAATGTTAAGGAACTGGAAAACTAATTTTAATATTGTGCAGTGTGAAATTTGTCCAATATATTAAAAATTAAAATTTTTAAGGAACTTTAAAGTTTGTCCATCTTTATTTCAGGCTTGCCTTTTCCCCATGTGAGAGCACCAATCTTTGTTTTGCTCTCTCTAACTTCTTTAAAAAGCTGGAATTTTAAGGGCTTACTCATTTCCTTGTTCGCTGTCTGGATAGCAAGCTGGCTGCCAAACAGAAAACAGAGAGTAGACAGTTACTCAGATTGGCAAAAGATGGGAAGTGGTGTTCCACAAGGATCGGTGCTGGGACCACTGTTGTTCACCATTTACATAAATAATTTGGACTTGGAAATCGGAAGCACAATTTCAAAATTTGCAGACGACACCAAATTGGGGGGTATAGTTAATACAGAGGAGGACTGCAACAAAATACAGGAAGACATTAATAAACTTGCAGAATGGGCATGTAATCGGAAAATGGACTTCAATATTGATAAGTATGAGGTGATACATTTTGGTAGGAAGAATAAGGAGGCCACATACTCCTTGGAAAATAATGTCTTCTCCAGGTGGAACAGAAGTACTCTCCCCAGCCCCTCAAGGAAGCCTTCGGCCTTCCCTCTGCTAATTGGGGCCTCTCTCTCCCCCCTGCCATGATTGCCAACCTCCAGCCACAATGGTCTCTCTCTCGCCAGCTGATCACAACCGATCCCACCCCCCAAGCCCCGAACGCGAACGGCGGCCTTTACCACAATGGCCTCTCTCCCTCCTCCAAGCCCCAATGGCTCTCTCTCTATGCCGTGACCACAGCCAAACTCCCCTCTCCCCAAGCCCAGAATGCCGACTTTGCCCCCTCCTGATTGCCGAGGACCACAACCGGCAGCCGGCCAGGCTATCAATTTGGCCGGCTGCCGGGCGGGAAACCGAAGAAAATTATTATAATGAGGTCCAACCGTTAAATTCGGCAGGCCTTCAGTGTCCCGAGCCTTGCCAGGTTCCTCGGCCATTTCCAGCCTGCCGCTTACCCTCCCCGCCTCCCTGTAAATATCAGAGCCGTTAACTCTGTTTTTCCCTCTCCACAGATGCTGTCTGACCTGCTGAGTGTTTTACATAAGAACATAAGAAATAGGAGCAGGACTAGGCCATTCGGCCCTTCGAGCCTGCTCCACCATTCAATGAGATCATGGCTGATCTTCTGTCTCAATTCCATTCACCGGCCTTATCGCCATATCCCTTGATGCCCTTACTAGTCAGAAATCTATCGACTTCTGTTTTGAATATACCCAATGACTGAGCCTCCACAGCCCTCTGGGGTAGAGAATTCCAAAGATTCACCACCCTCTGTGTGAAGTAATTTCTTCTCATCTCAGTCCTGAATGGCCTACCCTTTATCCTGAGGCTGTGTCCCCTGGTTCTAGACTCCCCAGCCAAGGGAAACATTCTCCCAGCATCCACCCTATCAAGCCCTGTAATAATTTTGTATGCTTCAATGAGATCCCCTCTCATTCTTTTGAATTCAAGAGAATACAGGCCTAGTTTACTCAATTTCTTCTCACACGACAGTCCTGCCATCCCAGGAATTAATCTCGTGAACCTTCGTTGCACTCCCTCTATGGCAAGTATATCCTTCCTTAGGTAAGGAGACCAAAATTGTACACAGTACTCCAGGTGTGGTCTCACCAAGGCCCTATACAATTGGAGTAAGATTTCTTTACTCCTGTACTCAAATCCTCTTGTAATGAAGGCCGGCATACCATTTGCCTTCCTAATGGCTTGCTGCATCTGCACATTCACTTTCGGTGACTCATGTACAAGGACACCCAGGTCCCTTTCAGCATCTGCATTCCACAATCTTTCATCATTTAGGAAATACTCTGCCCTTCTGTTTTTTCTACCAAAGTGGATAACTTCACATTTATCCACGTTATAATCCATCTGCCATGTTCTCGCCCATTCACTGAGCCTGTCGAGATCCCCTTGAATCCTCTTCACATCATCTTCGCAACTGACACTGCCACCTAGCTTTGTGTCATCAGCAAATTTGGAAATGTTACATTTAGTCCCCTCATCCAAATCATTGACATAGATTGTGAATAGCTTGGGCCCAAGCAACAGTCTTTGCGGTACCCCACTAGTCACAGCCTGCCATCCTGAAAAAGACCCGTTTATCCCTACTCTTTGTTTTCTGTCTGTTAACCAATTCTCAATCCATGCTAGTATATTACCCCCAATTCCATGTGCCCTAATTTTGTTCACCAACCTCTTGTGTGGGACCTTATCGAAGGCCTTCTGATAATCCAAATACACCAGATCTACCGGTTCCCCTTTGTCTACTCCACTAGTTACATCCTCAAAGAACTCCAATACGTTTGTCAAACAGGACTTCCCTTTCATAAATCCATGTTGACTCTGCCCAATCTTACTATTAGTTTCTAAGTGCCCAGTTTCTGTTTTAATTTTTGGCCTATTTCTGTGTTGTATCCTCTATGTATTTCTAAGAGACAAACACCTGTAAATCAGGTCTGAAATTACAAATAGGAGGCACTGACAAATTAGAATAGGTTCCAGACCACACTTGATTTAATTTTGGATTGATCCGCAGCTTTCAATACCTCCCATCTTTTTCTGGTGTAAAGATCTTCTTAGTTCTCCAACATTCTTTTGTCTTTCTGTTGTTAATCAGGTTGCAGATCTACCCATCGATACTTTCCCAATTCGGTAAGCTCATACACTACATAAGATCAATCTCTGCATTTGTTGAAGGGACGAATTAACTCAGCATTTGACTGCTATTTGAGTCAATGTTGTTATTAGCGTTAAGAATTTTCTCTTATGTACTATCAGCACGGTGCTGAATTAATAAATAGCAATTTAATAATTTTCTTTCTTGTTTCCAATTGTATTTTCTGCAATATTCCAACTGCCAGCACCAATGTTTTAACGGGGAATTATTTGTTATGTACAGCTAGCCACGCCTTTCAAATATGCATCTTCCCCTTGGAGCACTTTCTGTTTTGAAAATACAGCTCAAATGAGACCATTCAGCAGAGCTATAAAATGGGAAGGATCTGCTTCAAAAGATAATACTGTGTCTTTCATTGATTTTTTGCTTAATTTTCACTTTAATAGTTACTGTTCCCTACACACATTGCACAATGTAACCTAATGAAAGTTTGATTTGTTCAAGTTGTCTACTGGTAATGCACCTGGCTTTGATTTTAAATAAATAATTGAGACAAAAAAACAAGTATTTTTCTTTATTCTTAGTAGTTTTCCTGAAGTGTTTTCATGGCTTATAAAGGTACTCAATTACTCTTCACCCAAATGATTGTACTGTAGTCAGTACCAAAATTGTTCTCAACTGCATATTGATTTCCTATGAGGTTTATATCTTAAAGTGCTTCTTTGAAATAAAAATGGTGGATAGTTAATCTTAAATCAGGAGTTGAATGGAACAAATGGTGTTAATTTACTTTGCCACTGAGACCAAATCAACTATATATTGTCTACAACAACTGTGACTCACTCTACAAGATACAAAAAAGTAAATAGAGTAAGAGTCTGTAAAAGCTTGTTTGGAATGCAATATGGGAAAAGAAACAAAATAATGAAACTGTCGTAATATGTTAAATGTTTCATACATATAGGTTGGTTCTGAATTTCTGAAACATAACACCAAAGAGAGTGTATAATACATATTCCTTTAAGTGCTAACATTTATTAAATTTTAAATATTTAGAAGTGTTCTTATTGGCAAGTAAATTGAATTCCATTATTTCTTTGGGAAAATAAATGTAATTTTCTTTGTTGCGGTGAAAGACAAAAGGTTGTAAAATTGCATGAGATGCATTTCCAAGCATTCAGTGCACACTGCCATCTCATGGCAATGTTCACTCCAATCAACACTTTCCAGATAAAAATGTCAATCTTTTCAGCATGCTGTAGAAAAATACATTTGAAAACACATAAATCGTGTTAACCCAGTCTAAGAACTGTTAGGTTTTTATACTAGTTTAGTTCTGATATCAAAAAGAGAAATTAGATTCCTCCTATAGGTACAACCTGTTTTTTAATAAAAAGGTCTATGCAAGAGTGTCTGTAAAAATTGCAGTTCTTGAAGCATAAATGTTTCCAATTGTACTGTTTTTTATTGAAAAAGGAATACATAGAGCGCCAGATAGTAACATTTTGACTTACTGAATCTTATACGCCTGAAGTTTCTGAGAATACGTTTTTCCCTTTTCTTAAATGTTTTTCACTTATAAAATTTGATCAATTCTAACCCGCGATATTTAGCCATTGTTTCTAAAGAACAATATGTAGAATTTTAAACAGTGTTGCTTCTAGGTTGATTAGAGTATATGTTTATATTATAAAAATAAAAGCCTTTATTGTTTTAACTTATTAGCAATACTGATAGATGTTATTAATGTAAAATTGCACAACCGTATTGGTAATTCAATTTCCTGTGTAATTTCATATTTGTATTTGCATATCTTATAATATATATCAGATTGTTCCTATTGATTATTATTGATAAACACTTCCCTGACTAAACTTATTTCCATATCATTTGCCTAGATACTAGTTATTTTTAGATTTGTTACATGTAAGATGCTGATAAATCAACTCATTGGCAAACAAAAAACAAATTTTAGGACAAATCAACAATTAATAGCTTATTGCTAGTAAATCTGTGTATGATATGTGACAGTTTTTAGAACTGGTTTCAGTGCCAAAAAGTTGCAAATATTATATATTGCTTCTACTTTGTCAGAAAGTTATAAAGTTCTGTGGAAATTACATTTCATCCTTCATCTGTGTAGAGGATAAAGTACACTTCCCAAGTTGCACAAGTAGCATTTCCCAGTCTACCTGTAACCCAGGAGTTCCTGAAAAATGACTTCTCTCCGAGAGCAACTGTACCACTCCTCATTTGTAAAACATCCGCATCATTATTTGGAAACTAAATGCAATATAAAATGTTTGAAATACAATGGTAAACCTACAATCCAAGACACATTTCACACCATCAGCACAACAGAGAATGAGGTCAATAATCAATAAATCTAGTTACATTTTAAAGAATAACATTGCTGAAAGTTAATAAATGCAGCTTAATCAATGCTTTTTGCCTTTGAAGTATTTTTTTTGTAAATTATTTTTCTTTACAACTGCATATATTGTTTGAGCAATGAGGAAGAATTGCTCTGGTCTCTATACAATACATAGTAAAACTGTAAACACTACAGGGAGAGATTTTACACATTCACACTCAAAGCAGTGAGCCTGTGGTGCAATTTCAGAAAAAGAAAGACTTGCCTTTATATTGCGCTTTTCACGACCTCAAGGATGTTCCAAAATGCTCTACTGCCAATTAAGTACTTTTGAAGTGCAATGTAAGAAATCATCTCTATAGTGAACAGGGAAATTCTTCCACCAAAGTTAGCTCAGCTCCTCCTGTCAAAATTGCAAAAGGCATTGTCTGACCATCATGACCACTTTGATGGTGTTATAACATACTCTTCCCCCTCATCTAGCCCACGGCTGGAAGTAGAAGACCCTGTCACAGGCAAAGACAATTTCCCATAGGCAGTAAGGGGGAGGTGGGGAAATCACTGAGGCACTCTTCCCACTTTTATAGTGGTCCACTCAATTGGCCCTGGTAGAGGCCTGGAAACAGGTCAGCTGCCTTCCCATCCATCACCAAAATAGTACTTGGTGATGAAAACCTAAAGGGAGGGAAGAACTGATTTTTTTTTAAAAGATGATCATACAACTATTACTTTAAACTGAAAGTATTACGTCTGGTGTTGCAGCATAAAGTAACAGTAATACTCTAATAAATCATTTATCAGTTCTTGTTGAAGTCTATTAGTTGAAAGCTGAAGTTGAAATTAAATTATCACCTTTTTAGATTGTAACTCCCCATTAACTGAAACATGTGACAACTCATTCAAATACAGTGGGAATTGATCATTGCCTTAAAAAAAATCACTATTAAAGAATTATATAATTAAAAATCACAACGATAAAAATATTCCAATTCTTTTTCATTTATTCTCAAAGGTGCTTATCATATTAGCCACGCCTGGGGGTAGATTTTAACTTTCAACACTGGGAAGAAATCTGGCAGTAGCAGATCAGCTGCCGATTATGCACCTCATCCTGAGTTTCCTTTCCATTGAAGGCAATAGAAAGGTAAATCTGGCATAGTATATAACGAGCGACCAATCTGCTACTGCCCATTTTCCACCTGGTGGTGAAAGTAAGATCTACCCCCTGGAGTTGTTGTTCTCAGTAAGGCAGTAATCCATCCATCTGTTCTGACTATAATAGTGATACAATTTATAAGGTTTGTTTACCGAATGCTCAGGGAGCCTTTGTGCCCACTTCTCTCCGTAGAGAAAAATTGTCACTACAATACTAGCAATTTGGCCCTTACTGCTAGAGCTGGGCAATCAAGAATCTGTGCGAGTGCAGTCAGCAAAAGCCTGGGACCTCCTGCCAGTCCTGCCCTTTATTTCTTACGTTTCTACCATATCATGCTAAATATCAGTAAAATTGGAAAAACTGCTGAGATAAAACTAGCCTTCCAAAATAATACTAAGGTTTCTGGTCAATGTAACAATTCTTGGTGACAGTCAGCGCAGTGATCATTACCCATACTCCTAAGTAAAGGTAAAATTAAATTAATGCTCCACTGCCACCAGGGAGCAAATGAGGATATCAATACTGTGAGGGTATACACAGTGCACTGGATCAAACACTTCCCACCTCCTTGTGCAGCCCAACACTAAACCAAATGCTGTCTCAGTGAAAGTCTGCTGGGTAACAGTGCTGTAATAGATTTCTATCTGCCTCTGCAGACTTTAAACCGAATCTAGTTTTAAGTTGTTCATACTTCAGATGTCACATTTTGATATGGATGCAAAACAATCTTTAAAAAAATATTTGAAAGGGAAAGGAACCCAGTCATTGCCTGCTGGCTTTTCCAACTGTTGGGAAGAGCTCAGGACTTATAAGCATCCGCCAATCTATAATGAAACAATTACTCTCTAATTGACCTCAGAACAGATCTATTTACAGGAATTAGACCTTGTCACCTTAAAGGGACACAGGTCCACCTTAGAAGCAGAATAACATACAGTGTAACATGGTACAATGCTCCAGTCCTTACAGAGCAGCCATCCTCTGGTTTAACATTAGCATTGCCACAGGAAATCTGTTCATTTAATTTTTAAAACAGGTCAATTATGTTAAGCTGACTCTAACCAGATGTTAGGATATTACTTTTTGGGGATGAACAGTACTTTATAGTTAGCGAACATCATAAATTTAAAAAATCACACCAAACCAATTATATAGAACAAAAGCAAAATACTGCGGATGCTGGAAATCTGAAATATAAACAGAAAATGCTGGAAATACTCAGCAGGTCAGGTAGCATCTGTGGAGAGAGAGAAACAGAGTTAATGTTTCAGGTCGATGACCCTTCGTCAGAACTGGAAAAAGTTGGAGATGGAACAGGTTTTTATGCAAGTGTAGGGCAGGGAAAGGGGGAGGGGAGGAAAGAACAAAAGGAAAAGTCTATGATAGGATGGAAGGCAGGAGAGATTAAGAGACAAAAGGGATGATGGTGCAAGGCAAAAGGAGATGGTAATGGGACAAGTTAAGAAACAAAAGATGACTCTCGATGAAGTGTAAATGGCAATGGCAGAATGATCGACAGCTGCCATGTGAGAGAGAAAAAAAAATGAAAAAAAATAGGGGCGGAGGTTATGATCTGAAATTGTTGAACTCGATGTTGAGTCCAGAAGGCAGTAAAGTGCCTAATCGAAAGATGAGGTGCTGTTCCTCGAGCTTACGTTGAACTTCATTGGAACAGTGGAAAAGTCTAAAACCCAGGAGAGTTCAAAAGCAGCGGGAGCATAGCGAGAGCGCCAAAACCCGGGAGAGTTCAGAAGCAGCGGGAGCAGAGCGAGAGCGCCAAAACCCGGGAGAGTTCAAAAGCAGCGGGTGCAGAGCGAGAGCACCAAAACCCGGGAGAGTTCAAAAGCAGCGGGGGAAGATCGAGAGCACCAAAACCCGGGAGAGTTCAAAAGCAGCGGGAGCAGAGCGAGAGCGCCAAAACCCGGGAGAGTTCAAAAGCAGCGGGGGAAGATCGAGAGCACCAAAACCCGGGAGAGTTCAAAAGCAGCGGGAGCATAGCGAGAGCGCCAAAACCCGGGAGAGTTCAAAAGCAGCGGGAGCAGAGCGAGAGCGCCAAAACCCGGGAGAGTTCAAAAGCAGCGGGAGCATAGCGAGAGCGCCAAAACCTGGGAGAGTTCAAAAGCAGCGGGAGCAGAGCGAGAGCGCCAAAACCCAGGAGAGTTCAAAAGCAGTGGGAGCAGAGCAAGAGCGGCAAAACCCGGGAGAGTTCAAAAGCAGCGGGGGAAGATCGAGAGCACCAAAACCCGGGAGAGTTCAAAAGCAGTGGGAGCAGAGCGAGAGCGCCAAAACCCGGGAGAGTTCAAAAGCAGTGGGAGCAGAGCGAGAGCGCCAAAACCCGGGAGAGTTCAAAAGTAGCGGGAGCAGAGCGCGAGCGCCAAAACCCGGGAGAGTTCAAAAGCAGCGGGAGCAGAGCGAGAGCCCCAAAACCCGGGAGAGTTCAAAAGCAGCGGGAGCAGAGCGAGAGCGCCAAAACCCGGGAGAGTTCAAAAGCAGCGGGAGCAGAGCGCGAGCGCCAAAACCCGGGAGAGTTCAAAAGCAGCGGGGGAAGATCGAGAGCGCCAAAACCTGGGAGAGTTCAAAAGCAGTGGGAGCAGAGCAAGAGCGCCAAAACCCGGGAGAGTTCAAAAGCAGCGGGAGCAGAGCGAGAGCCCCAAAACCCGGGAGAGTTCAAAAGCAGCGGGAGCAGAGCGAGAGCGCCAAAACCCGGGAGAGTTCAAAAGCAGTGGGAGCAGAGCAAGAGCGCCAAAACCCGGGAGAGTTCAAAAGCAGCGGGAGTAGAGCGACAGCGCCAAAACCCGGGAGAGTTCAAAAGCAGCGGGAGACGCTGAGATACAAAGGAGTGTAAAGAAGTAAAAAGTAATCGAAGTGTGACGACACCAGAAAGCAGTTAAGTGATTGGTTGGTGAGTATTTCTCTATTTCTCGCTTTTTTCCAAACTTGAGCATCTAAATTTAAGGGCCTTGGTGTAGATTAAAAGATATAAGTGTTCCAAATTTTAAAACTAATTAATTAATTGAGATGGGGAACCAGGCAATGTGTTGTTGTTGTTGCATGTGGGAGCTCGTGGACACCATTGAGGTCCAGGGCGACCACATCTGCAGCAAATGTTGGCTGCTCGAGGAACTTCAGCTCAGAGTTGATGAGCTGGAGTCCGAGCTTCAGACACTGCGACACATTAGGGAGGGGGAGCATTACCTCGACACTATGTTCCAGGAGGCAGTCACACCCACTAGAATAATTACTTCCAAATTGGCCCATGGTCAGGGACAGGAGGGTGTGACTACAAGCGAGGCAGGTATTGGGATCCAGGAGGTAGTGATGGAGGAGCCTCAGCCCTTGGCCTTGTCCAAAAGGTATGAGATTCTTGCTCCCTGCGTGGACGAGGCCAGGGACTGCAGGGAGGATGAGCAAACTGACCACAGCAGCGTGGTATAAGTGGGGGGAGCAAAAAGAAATGTTGTAGTGATTGGGGACAGTATAGTGAGGGGGATAAATACTGTTCTCTGCAGCCGAGAGCCTGAGTCCCGAAGGCTGTGTTGCCTGCCCGGTACCAGGGTTAAGGACATCTCCTCTGGGCTGGAGAGAAACTTGGAGTGGGAGGGGCAAGATCCAGTTGTCATGGTCCACGTAGGTACCAATGACATAGGCAGGACAAAGAAAGAGGTTCTGCTGAGAGAGTATGAGCAGCTAGGGGCTAAATTAAAAAGCAGGACCACAAAGGTAATAATCTCTGGATTACTACCTGAGCCATGAGCGAATTTACACAGGGTAAATAAGATCAGAGAAATGAACGAGTGGCTCAAAGACTGGTGTGGGAGAAATGGGTTTCGATTTGTGGGGCACTGGCACCAGTACTGGGATAAGAGGGAGCTGTTCCATTTGGACGGGCTTCACTTGAACCATGCTGGGGCTAGAGTCCTGGCAAATCGAATAACTAGGGCTGTAGAGAGGGCTTTAAACAAAATAGTGGGGGGGAGGATCCAGGTGAGCGGGAAAATAAAAAGTCAATGAGAAATGAGAAAGCAACAGAGCAGGCTAGAGATGGGGAAATAATAACCAGAGTGTGACAGGAAGGGACAGAGGGGGAGAAATTCAGTATCGCCCCATTTGGGACACAATTATCGGCTAGGCGCAAAGATTAGCGCCTGGCGCTAATTATCGCCTCCGACTGCAAACTTGACTTTTATCGCCCCTGGAGGTGATTGGAGCGCTAAATCAGGCGCTTCACACCTGTCTTAAGGCGCAAAGGCCGAGGAGCGAGGCGCTACCTCAGAGCGCTGGCGAAGCTCATGTCATGTCAGTCTGCAATGGAACACACACACAATGGCGCCGGCCAGTTCTTAAAGGGGAGGGTTGATCTTGCTTTCCATCCACATCCTACTCATTGCAGCCTTGAATCTCGGCCCAGAGACACCTGTACATCAAATGTGCTGGAAAGAACAATGGAGAGAACCAGGGAAAGAGCTCAGAGTGCAGCCCCCACAGTCTCTTCTAAATCGATTCAAGAAAGGGCAAATCAAAATGAACCTGCAAAGTGCTGCTCAGTACCCAAAACTCTTTCACACAGCGTTGAATCTCTCCAGAAGTCTCTCTCTCGCTCTCTCAGAATACGTGTTTCAAAAATGTCACCAACAATAAAAGGCAGGAAGCGGTCGCCTTTAGATAGCGCTCCCCCAGTCCCTTCCTGACTGCAAAACGCTCCCCTCAACCTGTCGTTGCTAGCGGCAGGTGGTAAGGCAGGGGCGCCACTCAATATCCGCTACAGGGCGATACCGGGGCGTTGCGCACTCGACTGACGTCACGATCTGCCGGTGCAGGAGATCGTAGCGGTAGTGTTTAGCGCCGCCGCAAAATGTCTAGTTAATTCCGCGAGCGGCGCAAACATCACCGCGCCCGGGCACTAGTTGCTTTGCACCCCATTAGCGCCCTCTTAAGGCGCTAACGGGAGACGCAACCAACTGAATTTTTCCCCCAGAATGTTTAAAAATAAGAGTGTAACAGAAAAAAAGGCCAAAACAAGGAAAAATGGTAAAAAGACAAAGTTAAAAGCTCGATATCTGAATGCACGCAGCATTTGTAACAAGATAAATGAGTTGACGGCACAAATAGATACAAATGGGTATGATCTGATCGCCATTACAGAGACGTGGTTGCAAGGTGACCAGGGCTGGGAACTGAATATTCCAGGGTATATGATAATTCGGAAGGATAGAAAGAAAGGAAAGGGAGGTGGGGTGGCTTTGTTGGTAAAAGATGGGATCAGTGCAGTGGTGAGAAGTGATATTGGCTCAGAAGATCAAGATGTAGAATCGGTTTGGGTGGAGATAAAAAATAATAAGGGGAAAAAGTCTCTAGTGGGCGTAGTCTACAGGCCCCCGAACAGTAGCAATGCTGTTGGACAGAGTATAAATCAACAAATAATGGAGGCCTGTAAAAAAGGTACGGTAATAATCATGGGTGATTTTAATCTCCATATTGATTGGACAAATCAAATTGGCCATGGTAGCCTGGAGGAGGAGTTCATAGAGTGCATCCGGGATGTTTTCCTAGAACAGCATGTAATGGAACCAACCAGGGAGCAGGCTATCTTGGATCTGGTACTATGTAATGAGACAGAATTAATAAATGATCTCATAGTAAAGGATCCTCTAGGAAAGAGTGATCATAGCATGGTTGAATTTCAAATTCAGTTGGAGGATGAGAAAGTTGTAGCCCAAACCAGTGTCCTGATCTTAAACAAAGGCAATTATAATGGCATGAGGGCAGAACTGGCTAAAGTGGACTGGAAAAACAAATTAAAGGGTAAGAAAGTTGAAATGCAGTGATGGACATTTAAGGGGATATTTCATAACTCTCAACAAAAATATATTCCAGTGAGAAAGAAAGATTTTAAGAGAAGGGAGCACCATCCGTGGCTAACTAAGGAAGTAAAGGATGGTATCAAATTGAAAATGAAGGCATACAATGTTGCGAAGATTGGTGGGAGGCCAGAGGATTGGGAATTTTTAAAAAACCAGCAAAGGATGACTAAAAAAATAATAAAGAGAGAGAAGATGAATTATGAGAGTAAGCTGGCAAGAAACATTAAAACAGATAGTAAGAGCTTCTACAGGTATATAAAAAGGAAGAGGGTAGCTAAAGTAAACGTTGGTCCCTTAGAGGATGAGACTGGGGAATTAATAATGGGGAATGGGGAAATGGCAGAGACTCTGAACCAATATTTTGCATCTGTCTTCACTGTAGAAGACACTAACAACATCCCAATAATGGATAATCAAGGGGCCACAGGGAGTGGGGAACTAAAGACAATCACTATCACTAAGGAAATAGTACTCGGTAAAATAGTGGGACTAAAAGACGACAAGTCCCCTGGACCAGATGGCTTGCATCCCAGGGTCTTAAAAGAAGTGGCTGCAGAGATAGTGGATGCATTGCTTGCAATATACCAAAATTCTCTGGACTCTGAAGAGGTCCCAGTGGATTGGAAAACCATTAATGTAACACCCCTATTTAAGAAAGGAGGGTGACAGAAAGCAGGAAACTATAGACCAGTTAGCCTAACATCTGTCGTTGGGAAAATGCTGGAGTCCTTCATTAAGGAAGCAGTAGCAGGGCATTTAGAAAAACATACTGCAGTCAAACAGAGTCAGCATGGTTTTAGGAAAGGGAAATCATGTTTAACAAATTTGCTGGAGTTCTTTGAGGATGTAACAAGCAGGGTGGACAAGGGTGAGCCAGTGGATGTGGTGTATTTGGATTTCCAGAAGGCATTTGATAAGGTGCCACATAAAAGGTTACTGCATAAGATAAGAGCTCACGGAGTTGGGGGTAATATATTAGCATCGATAGAGAATTGGTTAACTAACAGAAAGCAGAGTCGGGATAAATGGGTCATTTTCTGGTTGGCAAATGGTAACTAGTGGGGTGCCACAAGGATCAGTGCTGGGGCTCCAACTATTTACAATCTACATTAATGACTTGGATGAAGGGATCGAGTGTAATGTAGCCAAGTTTGCAGATGATACAAAGATGGGTGGGAAAGCAAATTGTGCAGAGGACTCTGGGCTGGATTTTGAATGACCCATGGAGTCGGGTTTGGAGGCGTGTGGGGGGTTAAATTTGCGGGGTCGGGGTTTCCGACCCCATCCCGCCTCCACACAATTTTGACATAATCAGTCGCGGGGTTCCCGACTCCGTCCCGCCTTCAAGAGGCGGGAGAGGCCATTAAAGCCCTTAACAAACTCTAAATTGGCTCTGTAATGCCATTTTGAAACGCTGTAGCTAGTTTAACCCTTTTCTGACGTGAAGCACGCCTGGTGTGAAACACTCCAGTGAAACCTGGCAGGAGCACAAGTGGATAGCTGACTATCGGCTGCAGGTGCACTATTACAACGGAGATGTGATGAAGGTAGTAGTATTAGGTCTGAACGTCGCCTCTGATGCTGCTGCATTGAATGTCTTCAGAGACTGCCTGGGAGGACTTGCTTGGCAAAAAAAAATTCTCTCTCTCTTTCTCTCTTTCTCTCTTTCTCTCTCTTTCTCTCTCTTTCTCTCTCTCTCTCTCTCCACCACACCCCCCACCCACCTTCTTGCATCCAGGTCCACTCACATCAAAAGCCAGGCAGGTCCTCTCTCACCAACACTCTCTGAGACTAGGCAGTCAACAATGATGACATCATCAGAGGCGACTTTCAGACTGAAACCACTAATTAGTTCATGGGTTCCCACATGCTGCAACTCAATTGCCCAATTAAGTGAAAATTGCATCAGGCATCCACATTAATCTGGAGTCAGGGGGGAACACGAAATGCGGATTACACGACCCCAAGACAAAATCCAGCCCTTTAAAGAATCTGAAAAGGGATATAGACAGGCTAAGTGAGTGGGCAAACATTTGGCAGATGGAGTATAATGTGGGAAAGTGCGAGGTTATCCACTTTGGCAGGAAAAATAAAAAAGCAAACTATTATTTAAATGGAGAGAGATTACAAAATGCTACACTTCAGAGGGACCTGGGGGTCCTTGTGCATGAAACACAAAAAGTTAGCATGCAGGTACAGCAAGTAATCAAAAAGGCAAATGGAATGTTGGCCTTTATTTCAAGGGGGTTGGAGTATAAAAGCAGGGAAGTCGTGCTACAACTGTACAAGGTATTGGTGAGACCACACCTTGAGTACTGCATACAGTTTTGGTCTCCTTATTTAAGGAAGGATATACTTGCATTGGAGGCAGTTCAGAGATGATTCACTAGGTTAATTCCAGAGATGAGGGGTTTGACTTATGAGGAAAGGTTGAGCAGGCTGGGCCTATACTCATTGGAATTTAGAAGAATAAGAGGTGATCTTATCGAAACATATAAGATACTGAGGGGGCTCGACAGGGTAGATGCAGAGAGGATGTTTCCCCTCATGGGGAAATCTAGAACTCGGGGCCACAATCTCAGAATAAAGGGTCGCCCTTTTAGAACTGAGATGAGGAGGAACTTCTTCTCTCAGAGGGTCGTAAATTGATGGAATTCTCTGCCCCAGAGAGCTGTGGAGGCTGGGTCATTAAATACATTTAAAGTGGAGATTGACAAATTTTTGCAAGATAAGGGAGTGAAGGGTTATGGGGAGCGGGCTGGGAAGTGGCTTTGAGCCCAAGATCAGCCATGATCTTATTGAATGGCAGAGCAGGCTCGAGGGGCCAAGTGGCCTATTCCTGCTCCTATTTCTTATGCTCTTATGTTCTTATGTGTAAGAGGCCGAGGACAGTGAGGTCAGAGTCGGAGTGGAGTGGAGAATTAAAGTGACAGACGACCGGAAGCTCAGGGTCACCCTTACAGACTGAATGGAGGTGTTCCGCAAAGTGGTCACCCAATCTGCGTTTGGTCTCCCCAATGTAGAGGAGACCGCATCGTGAGCAGCGAATACAGTATACTAAATTGCAAGAATTACAAGTAAATCGCTGTTTCACCTCATTATATAAAACAATTGGAATGACACATGATGTCATACATAAAATGTAGATAGCAATAAAAGTTATGTCTTTTGACAGATTAAAGTAGTTTGCTTCAGGTTCATCAGTAAAATAAGTCCATAAACATTAGAAGGCTTATTTGTCCTGTGGGATATGTTAATCCAACAGAAGCCATCTTCCTCATACTGTCTATTTCACAAGCTCTTCACAATGTTTTACATATTCATAAATGTACATTGAAAGCTATGTTAAAGAGGATCAAATGAGATAAGCCTCTTTATAATTTCCATCCTCCATACAATGTACAATTTAAGCAAAGTAGCCTAGAAATTGGATCACGCAGTGCCCGTTTTTCAGGCAGAAAATGGGCACCGAAAGGTCCAATATGGCGTGCGGCGGAACACGCTCATTCTGTGCCAGGTATGCACCGCACGCCATCTTGGTTGGGGTGCCCTGTAGTCGCCATGGGCACCCGCTTGACTGTGCCCATCCCTCCTCAGCTGCAATTGCTCCAGTAATATTTCAACTGCCCTGGCAGAAAAGCCAAAAGTAAGCCAAATGTCCTGCTACAAGATAAGTCAGCAAAGCCCCTGACTGCCATTGTTATTCTTTGGCCAGAAAATATTTAATGCTCCTTTAAACAGCTTCATGAGTTTTTCCACCCTCTAATAGGCAAGCTGCCAATCTAAGGTGTTACACAAGCCAGTAACTCACCCACATTATGTCAATTATGTTGAAGCCAGAAACTCATCTGAGCTCCATGCTCATAGTCTCAAGGTGGTACAAGTCCCATCGTATCTGGCTCCCATCGGAATCAGAAGTGGGAATCAAAATTGGCTGCCATTAGCTAATTAAAAAGTTTTATTTTATTTTGTTATTTATAAATTAATTTATTGTGGAACAAAGAGAACTTTAGGTTTAGTGTCCAGGAAGAGAAACTTATCCCACCCACCACCATACTTACCTTAGCAATTTTATTCTGCCTCAGTTTCTGGATCCACAAAAAAAGGAATTCCAGAGATAACCCAGTTGTCTTGACAACTTCCACTAGTAGATAGTGTGAGAGGGGTGGAAGGGAAGACAAACAGAGCAGTATTCATGTACTCTTAACAAGTTATGTATCATCCTATCGAATCTAATGACATCTGACTGAAGTAAACACTAGGGTAGATCTTTAACACCCAAGAACGGTTGGGAAGGGGTCAGGTGGGAAGTAAAAATAGAAGAAAATTAAAGAGCGACCACAACCCGACTCCAGCGCGCCCACTTCTGGGTTTAAATGAGGCGTGTTTGCCTGCGAGCAAGTAACCTGCTTGGCAGAGTCGGCAAGATCATTAGCACAGGCGGTTCGGCAGCTAACACACCATTTAGCCTGAAAATTCAATAGAACTGTAAGGGGTGACCTGCGGCTCTGTGCTTAGCCTGGGTGCTAGTGCGAGGTTAGGCCTTGTTGCCTGTTCTGGTCTCCAGCCAGCCTGGTAACACCAGACACCTGTGAGTGGTTCGACCCACTCGCCCTTACGGTTCTGACACTGGACTTAGGTGCGAGAGCAATAATGCAGAGAAAACTCAGGTAGACCCGGTTGAATAGTGCGAAATGGAAAATCTTTATTGCATATTATTCAAGATTACGAGATACATGTCATAAGCACAGATTAATGACAGTACAATCTTACACACAGTTATGTAACTAATTTTAGGGAAACGAGGAGCGCATGACACATCGTAAAAAGGGACACACATTACAATTATCCTTAAAACTTAAACCCTCCCCTATCAATACCTGTCCTAATTTAGATTTGTAGGATCGAGACTCATGCTCACCACTCGTGATAACTCGGAGAATTCCGAAACTCTGCTCGGATGTTTTTACCGCAGCACCTGACTATCCACGTGTTGATCAGGGGTCTCTGTACCCCACTTGTTTACTCGTTTCTGCTCCGGCTAGCAGGCTGGACCGTCTGCTGTCATGAAGGTCTGTGTCGTCCTCTGAGTTCCGATACTACTCGAAGAAGAGTCTTCCTGTGCCCTCACCAGTTTGTAAAATTCAAAAAATGGTCTTCCTGGGCAAGGAAAGTGTTTATTCGACTTACAGGCGCGGTCGGGGCTTACTGACCGTGGCGATACGTATTGTCGTCTTCTTCTCTTCTCATCTCATCTCATCTCGTCTCGGGGCTTCGGTTCCAACACCGTTTACCGACTTCTCGGGATGGCGTGTCCATTTCAAGGCCTCACAGCCCAGTTCTACACAGATCTTCGCGGCAAGCCACGAGGTTGATCCTAGCGGATCAGAGTCCAGAGCCGTCAGGCAAGAGAATAAAAGTTCAACAGTCTTCCAGCGAGTCAAAACAGCAAGAGCAGCAAGAGGCAGGCGGCAAGAGACAAGAGAGAGATGGACGGTTGTACCTTACAGTTATAGTGCTGTAATTCCTCTTTTCCCGCCCAATCTTAATGTCTATCTTTTGTCAGGGTTTTGGCGCTCAAACTTCTTGTATAGGGTGATCTCCGTTTTTAATGGGTTTCGGTGATACTTGTAACTGTCTGAGTACCCGTTAATACTTCTCCCATTGTGTAACCGGCTAGTAGTCTCCCTGGAGGGGTTTTGGGGCTTCCAAATGCTTTCTGTAACTACCCGCAAACGGCTCTCTCATCGTAGAGTCGTGGGGATTTTGCATATTAATGTCTTTGGATGGGTTCTTGATCGCTCGGTACAATAGCCCTTATTCGCACCTGGGAGACCGATTCCAGTATTTATGTATAAAATGCAAACCCATCATGTCTTGTCAATTATCTCAAATGTGCTGAGTCCTGTACGATCTTGCACAAATGTTTATTGGAACGCCATCTTGTCTGCTCATTGAAAGTCTAGAACGTTCTGCCACGAGGCATGGCGGCCATTTTACAGGCTGTTTGTGTCCGCTTTGAAAACCTGACAGCATTCTGCTGAAATAAAGCTGTTTGTACGAAACTTTATGTCTCCTTCTTATTTTATAAAATCGCGATAATTTTGCGAATTCTACAGAACTAAGGGGAACTTCAATTCATTTTAACATTCTTTTGAATGTAACTCCTCCAGCACGTGTTTCCCGGGGCTCGGGAAACTCACCAGTGTAAAGGAGGTGAGTTTGAGGTGCAGTACATGGGTGGGTTCAAAGTTCAGATTACCCGATCTAAATGAAGGCTCAGTTCTTGCCATTGCTTTGCCAGTTCCCTCTGGCAAATGTTTAGCAGGGAGTTCTTGTCAGCATAAAGGTTCTTGAGAAGTTTGCAGCCTTTCAAACAGACAACAGTCGGGTGGGGGGGTGCCATGGATGTTTTTGACACTTCATTCGACGAGGAAGACCATCAGAATCCACGGCAGCGACGTCATGCTGTGGTGGAATAAGTAGGTGAACAGGAGAGAGGTACACAGGAGAGAGGTACACAGGAGAGAGGTACACAGGAGAGAGGTGTAGAACAGCAGAGAGGAGATCAAAAGAGGGGCCAAGGTTGCAGGAGGCACTACCCATCTGAGAGGAGCTACCGACAAGAGGCTCAGCTTCCTTGACCTATCTGAAGAGTAGTGCTTCCGCAGGCTCTGATTGACGTGCCAGATAGTCGCTGACGTCTGCAGCCGCCTTCGAGAAGAGCTGCTCCCTGCTAAACCTGGTGGCTACGCATTGCCCATTGTCATCAAAGTCATCACTGCCCTCAATTCCTTTGCCTCTGTCTCTTTCCAGTGTGCCACCACATACATGTCCAGGGTCTTTCAGTCAGCTGCCATTAAATGTATAAGGCAGGTCACAGATGGGGTGTTGGTGTATGTCAACTTGCCCTGTGACGATAGTAGCCAGAATTAGCCGGCACTCACATTCACCTCCCTGGCTGGCTTGCCACAGGTACAGGGTGCTATCGATTGTGGCAATCCGAGGACCATCACAGCAACCAAGAGTTTTTATCAACCGCAGGAGATTTTATTCCATCAGTGCGCGGCTGTTGTGCAACCACAAAAAGAGGTTCATGCAGGTGTGTGCCAGATTTTCTGGGAGCTGTTATGATGCATTCATGCTGCAGCAGTCCAATATTCCAGAGCTTTTCATTCCAGGAAAAAGACTTAAGGGCTGACTTACAGAAGACAAGGGATATCCCCGTCAAACTTGGCTCATAACACCTGTGCGGAACCCCACCAATGAAGTGCAGGAGCGCTAGGATGAGAGTCACATGACCACCAGATCATAGAGCAAGCCATCGGAATGTTGAAGATATGTTTCAGGTGCCTAGATAGGACTGGAGCCGCCTTTCAGTACTTGCCAGTGAGGGCGTCCAGAATCATAGTGGTGTGCTGCGTCCTGCACATTACGCATCAGAGAGGATTGCAAGTGGAGGAAGAGGAAAGCACTCATCAGGCATCTTCAGATCAGGAGAACATTGAAGAAGAGGAGGAGGAGGAGGAATATAAAGATGGGGCACCCATCTCCAGACCAGATGTGTACATTCCTGCCAAGCCGGCCAGGGATGCCCTCATAGCTAGAATGTTCAGTTAATTATTCCAACTTGAACAAATAACAAATGAAAGCCACCACATTGCACATCTGCCCAGTGGTTCCCGTCATGTTGTAAGTATCCATTGGCAGGATAGGCACACCAACGTCAGTGTTCTTGCTCAGGCCAACATCCCCAGCATCGAAGCTTTGACCATGCTTGATCAGCTCCGATGGATGGGCCACATCGTCCACATGCCCGATACGAGACTCCCAAAACAAGCGCTCTACTCGGAACTCCGACACGGCAAGAGAGCCCCAGGTGGGCAGAGGAAATGCTTCAAGGACACCCTCAAAGCCTCCTTGAAAAAGTGCAACATCCCCACCAACACCTGGGAATCCCTGGCCCAAGACCGCACAAAGTGGAGATGAAGCATCCGGGAAGGCGCAGAACACCTCGAGTCTCTTCGCCGGGAGCAAGCGGAAGCCAAGCGCAAACAGCGGAAGGAGCGCACGTCAACCCAAGCACCCCACCTACCCGCCCCTTCAACCACCGTCTGCCCCACTTGTGACAGAGACTGTAGGTCCCGCATTGAACTCATCAGTCACCTGAGAACTCATTTTTAGTGTGGAAGCAACTCATCCTCGGTTCCGAGGGACTGCCTAAGAGAAGAAGAGTAAGTATATACAGACCCTTAATTCTTAATTTTGGTATATGCTTTGCCAGGCCAAAAGGTTTTTCGAAGTGAAATAAAGTTGATGAATGTAACAGACTATCTTTCACTGATAAGTGGACATGGAATGTGCTTTGATGTGTTTTACTAAAAGGCAGCAGACATTTGTTGAGCAAAAGTGTTTTTAAAAGAAACTGTTGAATCTGCAAGCTGCTTTGTGATGGAGATATTTCAAGAGCTGTGTTTCAGATAGCAGACACTGGGCAGAACAAATGGTTGTGACTGCAGGGGGTAGTCATAGACAACAGAGATAAACAAACCCCCTCAGATTTGCAGACTTTGTGTCTACAACGAACAGGCCACAGGGTTGTGGAACGACTTTTGGTGGCTAAAGGGAGGAGTCAAACCTTGGGAGTTCTGAAATACAGGACGCAGCGTAACACATGAAATGTGACCGAGTGTTTACTGCCACTTCTGTAAACTTTTATGAGTGAATGAACAATTTGGGCTTTGATAAAGGCAGATAACAGGTAACCATACAGGATGTGTGGATGTGAAAGTTTGACAGCTCAAACAACTCAGGTCGAACATTAAAGGAACACCTCTCACAATCTGATTGATTTACTGAGAAAGGCAAGGAAAACTGTATAAAAGACAGTGACTAAAGATATCAGCACTGCAGTCGGAAGGAGGGGCCTGGCCAATCATCTCATCTCAAAGAGCTGCTGCAGTCAAGAGGAAGTGGCCTACAATCAATGGATACTGGACTGATCATCTGCGGGTGGTTGTATGTATGATTTCTTGTAATATTATTGGTGGACTGCTCAAATAGTGCTTGGGGTTTTGAATCTGTCTTAAGAACAATAAAAGGTTAAAGGCAGAACCCGTGTCTGGTGTAATTTCTCATAAGTCTCAAGTTTGAACTCTATAACCTGTTGGACAGGGCGTGGGGTAATTCCGCATGTCCTACAGTGTACTGACATTCATCATGAAACAAGTGAAAGGGCGAGCTGGCACTCGGCATGCAATAATGGGAAAGACGTGGAAGTGGTGCCAATCAACACATTTTATGTGGCGTTATAACAAAAGTAAACTTAACAACATAACATTTTGTGAAACACCCATGTGCATACCCTTGGTAAATTTCAATTGTTTGAACTTACACTTCCTTCTATGGCTTCAGCAGAGGTAGAGGCAGGCTGCTCAGATCCCTGCCCTGACTGCTGAGATGCTTTTGGCCTACGTCATCTGGGTTTATGAGCCTCTGAGGGCACCACCAGCTGAGCAGAGCTTGGAGAGGATTGCATCACCCGACGCGTACTCTCCACAGCTGTCACTGCCACCAGTGTCTGCTTGTGCTCACTTGTTAATCGTGAGTCACCAGGTGAAAACCCACTAACTCTCTAACTGGACCAAAGTGCAAGTATTTGCGCTGGTGCATGGCTGTTCATCCTGTGATGGTGCACCCTCAGAAGAAATGAGGTCTTCTGAGGAATCATCCTCCTGCATCTCCAGCGACACTTGCTGTATGCGTGAAGGCCCTGGAAGACAAAATAAAGGGATATGAATTAGTTGTGACAAAGTCACTGTAGCTTCCAAAAGCTCTTATAATAATTTGTCCGTGACTACACAAACCACTCTGGGTACAGGTATATTGTGTATAAGAAAAACAGGTTTCTTAAGCATTAAACATCCAGTACAAAGAAGTAATACTTAACAAGGAGATAGTCACAGTCTTGTTCTTTTGAGCCTCGGCGTTCCTTCAGAGCGACTGTGGCACGGTCTCTTTATCCTCTTGCTGTTTTGTGTTGACTGAAGCTCGCTTCTCTGGTTTCTTGCTGTGTTCTGTCGACTGAAACTCCTTCAACTCTGGTTCGCGCTGCCTTCAGTGTTCAAAATCTGTATCTTTATACACTTTTCCTTCCTTTGCCTACATGACTGCAAACAGCTATCTGACACCTAGTACATGTTTTATGACCTTGTCGATCCCACTCGGACTCGCTTTGTACATATCAAAGTGCCTTTTATCTTTAGATATTCTCTTTCCAAAGACCATTTCCCAAGATGTTGTCTAAACAATCTGTCCATTTTATAATGGTATCACTGAGGGGTGCTCTCTCTTCTCCAACTATTATCTCTTTTCTATCACATTACTGAATACCACGTTCCTGATAGTCCCCATAAACTTAGCATTCCATTCCATTACTTCAGTAATTGAAAACAGAGCGAGTTTCAGTCAGGTTGGCATAATTTCCCATCCTGCTTTACTCTCAGCCATTCACCATTTTATACAGGTTTTTAGGCTTTTAACATACAATTTCACATATTATAGTTATATAAAAATGTTTTACTAAATCATACAAATACACCCTATCCTACAAATCCCTATCTTGAGGGCGAGGCATTTGCCAACCCCTCAAAACTAAACTCTTACATATGGATTAGTTCTCCTTCGTTTGTGTAACTCTAAGGTATTTTGGGTTGTGATCATATTTAAACGTGATTGGGTATTAGACATCAGGTGTTTCAGGTAGCAGGTGTATAGTAGTAAGCATATTAGTACTATGAGTTGGCCTATGACCAGTGCATGGGAAATTATTCCAATCCAAGGAGAAATTTCCATATTTGTTCCTATATCCCACCAGTGGGTCTGAATCTCGATGTCTGGAATTTCCTCGGCTATGTCTTTATTTCCTTGCACCAACGTATAATAATGGCGTTGAGAGGTGCTCACTTGATTTATTAGCTCGGTTAATGCTTCAGGTAACTCAGGGATGTCATATCCGAATCTTGTGACATAATCTTCTAGATTTATTTTTAAATTATCTTCTACTTTTTGGCCATGTGAGGCTATTACAAAGAGAATTCTTCCTCCTATTACCGTAGTCTTTGTAGGGGTAATACAGTAGGTCCCTGGGGTTATTGAACATTCAAGTGTTCCATCTTGCCGCAGTTGTAACACATGAATGATTGTCTACGGGGGTTTGATATTAGAGAAGCCTGGGGTCCCTCAACTACACTTACTGGCGTTTCTGTTGTTGATGCCTGGACCTGAATTTTAGCATAGGCCCATGCAGAAGTAGCGTCTCTTAAAAGGGCTGTCCATTGCAAATTGTGGCTGACCGTGTGCCCTAAAGCTGCTCGCAGTGAGGTCTGAATATTCTTTAAATATATTTTCTTAAATGCCGCTTCATCCTTCCCGTTCAATGCATCAGCATTGCGGCGTGCTTTGGTCATTTCATAAATAGTGTACAACCGATCTCCGAAAGCAGCAGGGGTCTCATGAGGCCCTTGTTGGGTTTGGTTTAATTTCAGAACCAAATCAATAGTATCCAAGCCTAAAGCTGTTTTTATATATGTGATTAAGTCATTCAGGGTGTTCCCCACATTAAAGGGCAAAAAGGGGAGACGAGTCCGTATGTCCGGAGTCAGAGCAGACAGTACAACATTCTTCATGTCATTGTCCTCAAAATTAGGAGGGTAATTCCAGAATGCCATCATACGTTGCCTTAGCTCTATAGGGCATGTTTGTGGGTTAACTGGTCCGAATTGTTGGACACATGCCTGTAGTTCTGCATAGTTTAGGGGCTGGGACCTTTCATAAGTACCTGCCCACAGTATCCCTGGAGGTGCCACTGGTTGTGCTCCTACTGGTGGCTGGTCCCCCACAACAGCTGGTGGCGCATTAGGAATCACTTGGGTACAAGTCAGGACATTAACCGGAGCTCTAATGGGTGCAAGTTCGTCCGCTGAGGTTTCGATTATATTTTTATTAGCATAAGCTGGTGGTCTTTCAGCCAGGTCGATGGTGGCATATGAGACGGGGACCTCACAGGAAGGAAATATCAAGGGAGAATATAGCTCCTCACTTAACCCCTCGCATTGTTTATCATAACTCGTGGGGGGGTCTACTCCCGTGACTGCCGCTATTACAGCCCGTTGTTTACCCAACTGGTTTTCTAACTGTTGTATAGTATTCTGACATTGCTTGTGGTCTAACACCCTGTGGGGGCGCTGAAGAGCCTCTCTCAGGGCCCCTCGTGAATCATTTAGTTGGCTGATCAGACGGTCATTATCTTTTGTTAAGAAGGCTATTTGGCTTTTAGCCTCCTCAAGATTCTGTATTGCAGCGCCGGCATGAACTGCATTAATACTCTGCTGTTGTATTATTGCTGTTGCAGCACCGATTTGTCCTTGAAAGACTTCTTGTTTATTGTTTAATTCTGCAGCTTCTTTTTCCCATTTTAATTTCTCACCCTGTAACGTTAGATTCTCTTCTATAAGCCGTAGTTTGTCTTTTTCTAATTTATCCTGTTCTTCTTCCATCTCTAGGAAGGTTTCTTTATCTTGTTCTACACAATACACTGTGACATAGGCCATTAGCTGCGCTGCCCTATCCGCCTTCCATTTCTTTTCCTTAACATGTCTTTCAATGAACGCCACAACGTCCTCGATAAGTACCTTCGCATCCTTTGTTAGACATAAGAACATAAGAACATAAGAAATAGGAGCAGGAGTAGGCCAATCGGCCCCTCGAGCCTGCTCCGCCATTCAATAAGATCATGGCTGATCTGATCCTAACCGCCAATCTACTATCTATCACAGAACCATCTCCTGCATCTAACAGAATTGCACACACGAAATAGGAGCAGAATCAGGCTACACAGTCCCTGGGCCCGCTCCACTACCCACAGGGCCATGACCGATCCGAACCTAGACTCATGTCCAAATTCCTGCCCGCTCCCCGTAACCCTTAATGCCCTTTACTTCTAGGAAACTGTCTATTTCTGTTTTAAATTTAATTAATGTTGTAGCTTCTACAGCTTTTTGTGGCAGCATATTCCATGGACCTACCACCCTCTGAGTGAAGTAGTTCCTCCTCATCTCAGTTTTGAAAGAGCAGCCCTTTATTCTAAGACTATGTCCCCTAGTTCTCGTCTCACCCGTCATCGGGAACATCCTCCCCGCATCCACCCGATCCAACCCCTTCACAATCTTATATGTTTCAATAAGATCGCCTCTCATTCTTCTGAACTCCAATGAGTAGAGTCCCAATCTACCCAACCTCTCCTCATATGACCACCCCCTCATCCCCGGGATTAACCGAGTGAACCTTTTTTGCACTGCCTCGAGAGCAAGGATGTCTTTCCTTAAGTAAGGACACCAAAACTGTATGCAGTATTCCAGGTGCGGTCTCACCAATACCTTGTACAACTGAAGCAATACCTCCCTATTTTTATATTCTATCCCCCTAGCAATGAAAGCCAACATTCCATTTGCCTTCATAATCACTTGCTGCACCTGCATACTAACCTTTTGAGTTTCGTGCACCAGGACCCCCAGATCCCTTTGCACTTCAGTACTCTCCAGTTTCTTGCCATTAAGATAATAAATTGCTCTAGGATTTTTCCTGCCAAAGTGCATCACCTCACACTTTCCAGTGTTGTATTCCATCTGCCAAATCTCTGCCCACTTACTTAGCCTGTCTATGTCCCCTTGCAGGTTTTTTATGTCCTCCTCACTCACTACTTTCCCTCCCATCTTTGTATCATCTGCAAATTTTGATATGTTACACTTGGTCCCTTCCTCCAAATCGTTAATATAGATTGTGAAGAGTTGGGGACCCAGCACTGACCCCTGTGGAACACCACTAGTTACTGATTGCCAGTCTGAGAATGAACCATTTATCCCAACTCTTTGCTTTCTGTTAGATAGCCAATCCTCTATCCATGCCAGAATATTACCCCCAATCCCGTGATTTTTTACCTTAAGCAATAATCTTTTGTGTGGCACCTTGTCAAATGCCTTTTGGAAGTCTAAATACACTACGTCCACTGGTTCCCCTTTATCCACTCTATATGTTACTTCCTCAAAGAACTCCAGCAAATTTGTCAAACACGACTTCCCCTTCGTAAAACCATGCTGACTTTGTCCTATTAAATTATGATTATCCAAATGTCCTGTTACTGTTTCCTTAATAATGGACTCCAAAATTTTACCTACCACAGATGTTAGGCTAACCGGTCTATAGTTACCAGCCTTCTGTCTACTGCCCTTTTTAAATAAGGGTGTTACATTAGCAGTTTTCCAGTCTGCCGGGACCTTAGCGGAATCCAGGGAGTTTTGAAAAATTATTACCAATGCATCTACAATCCCTACCGCCACTTCCTTCAAGACTCTAGGATGTAAGCCATCAGGTCCAGGTGATTTATCCGCCTTGAGTCCCATTATTTTACCGAGTACCACTTCCTTAGTGATTTTGATCATGTTTAGCTCCTCTCCCCCTATACATTCTACTAACATCTGTAACTGTGCCTCATCGCAATTCTTCATTAACTTCGCTTTATAATCTACAAGAAAATACTCACTCGACATTCTTTTGTACGTTAAAGAGACACTATGTGTTAGAAAACCTAACTTTCCACGAGGTTCCTCGTTGATCAGACGAAAATCCAAGCGAAAATCCAAACGCCTCTTTTATGCACAATAGACCTGGTTTCAGTTAATAGTCACAGCCCCACGTTGGGCACCAAATTGTAGCTTCCAAAAGTTCTTATAATAATTTGTCCGTGACTACACAAACCACTCTGGGTACAGGTATATTGTGTATCAGTAAAACAGGTTTATTAAGCATTAAACATCCAGTACAAAGAAGTAATACTTAACAAGGAGATAGTCACAGTCTTGTTCTTTTGAGCCTCGTCGTTCCTTCTGATCGACTGTGGTATGGTCTCTTTATCCTCTTGCTGTTTTGTGTTGACTGAAGCTCGCTTCTCTGGTTTCTTGCTGTGTTCTGTTGACTGAAGCACCTTCAACTCTGGTTCGCGCTGCCTTCAGTGTTCAAAATCTGTATCTTTATACACTTTTCCTTCCTTTGCCTACATGACTGCAAACAGCTATCTGACACCTAGTACATGTTTTATGACCTTGTCGATCCCACTCGGACTCGCTTTGTACATATCAAAGTGCCTTTTCTCTTTAGATGTTCTCTTTCCAAAGACCATTTCCCAAGATGTTGTCTAAACAATCTGTCCATTTTATAATGGTATCACTGAGGGGTGCTCTCTCTTCTCCAACTCTTATCTCTTTTCTATCACATTACTGAATACCACGTTCCTGATAGTCCCCATAAACTTAACATTCCATTCCATTACTTCAGTAATTGAAAACAGAGCGAGTTTCAGTCAGGTTGGCATAATTTCCCATCCTGCTTTTCTCTCAGCCATTCACCATTTTATACAGGTTTTTAGGCTTTTAACATACAATTTCACATATTATAGTTATACAAAAATGTTTTACTAAATCATACAAATACACCCTATCCTACATCAGGATCTTCACAATCACCATACTCAGTCTTCTCATAGTTCAGTTATTGATGAAATAAAGTCAGCATGTGTGCCAGAGATATTTGTAATTCTGTCACCAGCCATCTGTAAGATCCCTGTCTCTCCACCTCTAATTGAGAGGGACGCAGATGTGCCACTTATCTCCAGGGCGTCCTCCTTTGCATCTGTTAGCTGCACAATTTGTGGTGGGCCGCCTCCAGTCCTCTCACTTTCCCTCACATTTTGCGCTCTCTTTTCCTACAAGGCACAAAAAAACAGACCTGTGAGTGACTAAAGGTCACATATTCACCTGATGGATGCAGTGCATTTGGTGACTGTGACTATGAGACAGATTTATCACATTGCATAAGGATTGGGGTGAGTGGCAATGGTGGACAGATAAATGGGGAGCTGATGAAGTGCATAGGAAGGGAAGGCTGGGCACTGCTGAAAATTGAGCATGTGTGAGGATTAATGTGATAGAGTATGCTTGGCAGGACAGAGTTAAGGGGGTGGGGAAGTTAAACCACAGGATGTAGGTGAATCAGCAAATGTACTCACTTTTCCTGACCTAGTTCGGTCATTAAACCACTTCCTGCATTGCATCCATGACCTACGCACAACGCTCCTGCTGCTCACCTCCTCCAACCGCGCCTTCTTGGTGAGAGCCGCAGGTTTCTTCCCCCCATTGCTGGGAAAAATATGTCCCTCCTGCTCCTGACTGCACCCAGCAGTAAGTCCAGGGAAGCATCATTGAACCTGGGTGCTGGCTTTGCTATTTGTGAATCCATCCTAACCACCTCCTGGCTCCTCCAAATTCCATTTCTGCATTGGCCCTTTAAATAGTGGACTTCAGATCCCATCATGCAGGTGCGCATCGTGCCCTCTGCACAGTTTGGAGACGCACAACCCGGAAGTCCAAATCTATTGCCTCAATCAAGCTAAAACCGGAGAATCCGACCCGTTGACTTTGTTTCCAGGTTTTGTGCACACAATTCACCGTGACCCCCATGCCCCACCCCTGGCTCGGAACCCACCTTTACATTAATACTGGGGCCGTGAAGTGACTTGCTTTATATATTCTTTAAAAGTTAAGCAGTATTTGTTCTGATTTTGAGCTACAATTGCATAAGTCATAGGCCCTACTATGTGTACTTTGTATGATTAGAATACAGTGTACTGTACCTCAAATCATACTAAGTACACTAATTAGGGACAGGCACATAATAAAGTCACAGGAACAAACAAACCATGTTTGAATTTTACAAACTAAAGCCAGGCCTTTGTACTCCTGCAGCATATAAAGGCTATTTAGAGATATAATCAATAAATCCTTGTATTATTGTGAGACTGCCCCTTGAAAGTTTTCTCACTGGTGCCCAATATTATGAAATGAAATCACAACCTTGACAATCATATCAGAAGATTTGTCCAATGGAAAGGAAGGAAAATTAGTAAGTGAGTCACCCTCAGGCTTTTCTAGCAGCCCCAGAGGGCATTGCAGCTCCTCACACTGTCTGGCAGGGAACAGTATTAGATACATGCACCTTAAAAGAAGGCAGAAAAATCTTATTGCATTCTCCAGTCATTGTAGACCTTATTAATTTTCCTATTACTGCTTATAAAGAATGGATTTACTTCACAGATTTTTTTCCCGAATGTAAAATTTACTATTGACATCCTAAATAAAACACCGAATATATTCTGTCATTTTTCACAATAGTAAACATCACCAATGTAGCATGAAGCAGTTGTAAAATTGATGCAATGCCACTTTTATTTTAATTTGCTATGTAGTTAATAACTTTTCTCTTACAGAGCAGCATCTGCTCTCAGTATTAGAGTTGCAGGTTTGCCCTGAAACTTGAGCAGAGAATGTAAATTCTATATGTATTTTGTGACTTGCAAAATGAAATATATATGTCTATAAAGAGTATCTATAAAAGGTTAAAAAGCAGACTGAGTTATAATTAACTATCCAAAGTGGCTGTGAAAATATTTATCCTAATGTTATATCAACAAGTAGTGGACATAATGCTGTTCTTGATGAGCCTTTACTAAATAGCCGTAGTAGAATTTTTGCCAAATGGCCCTTTCATTATCATCCATCGTTAGAAGTGGCATAGGATTTTCATGGGTCACAGAAATCACCACTAATGGAAAATGGGTCTTTTCTATCCTTCTTACTTTAGATTTTAGATCACTCTTGTGGATGAGTCCCAAGTCCCTGCAACCTCAAGAGTATTTAAACCAGCTCCAATTTTTAGGTAATCTTCTGGTACTGCGCCAAGAAAACATACAGAAAAGCCTTCCTTTTGCTAAAGGATCTATTCTGTAGCGCCACAGGAAATTTCTCTACATCCAAAGAGCAGTAGAGCTTTCTTTTAAGTTCTTAACTATCAAATAAATTGACTGAACAAAAGATGAACAAGTGAATAAATAACAGTAATATAGCACTTATATATGTTGAAAATATAAATTATACTATCTATCTCCTTGAAAGGAAAACAAAAAACATTGCAATTTCTCTACTAAATCGCTATTCCATTAAATTAACATTTTATATCCACAACGATCCTTTTCTCCTTATATTTCTCATTATTTGGGAGCTATAGTGGCATGACCTAACTCTTACAGGTTCCGAATTAATTCTCTTTCATTTAAACAATTGAACTTACTGACACAGTTGCTAGGGCTCCTTGGAATTAAATTACCGGCAATTCAATTCAAAAAGTAACTGGAAGTTACACATATAACTAAACCCATGACACAGCACTGGTGATGTTTGAATGTTGTAGCTTCAGTTCTCCCTCAAGCCTGTAACCTTGGAGACAACTGTACAAATTTCCTAACATTTGTACCAATCTAGAATGAGGATATAGAATTTAGCTGCAGTTGACTTTTAGGCCTAGAAATTCGTCCCGGGCGGTGGCGCAAAGCGGTCGGTATCGGATCGGCCGCCCGTTATACACAGCGCCTAATATTCAGTTCCATTACAGTCAATGGAACTGAATATCAGGCACTGCGTCTAACGGGCGGCCGATCCAATACCGACCGCTCGAGATGAATTTCTAGCCCTAATCTCTTCGGGGCTTAAATTCCTAAAGGATTCTTCCAATCTTCCTGATTAACTCTAGCAGCAAACTGGCAGAACCCCAAGGGAAATGTTCTTTTTGCTTATGGTCCCCTTATGTGTTGTGACCAGATTTAAAGGGAAAACCATCAAACTAAAACTTCTCAAGAAATATATTTTTGTAAAAAGGAGGTGCAGGTGTAATTATAAAGTCTTTAAGAGCAACTGAAGTTTTTTTTAAAAGAGGTGCATAGCAGTAGGATTCTGGCACAATACATGGTATTTTATTTTAATAAGGTAGATAATACAGAGCAGGAGGACTCTGTAACCCTTATGTAATTTTAGGCTTCGCTTTCGTTTCATCTCAATCCCTTAACTGCAGGGAAGAAATGCCCCTCAAATGTGAGGCCACTGCTCATCAGCGCTCTGATATAATTCCCTGATGCCAATGTGAAAGTGTGTTAAGTTGAATAAAAATGATTTATTAGATTCCTATTCAGCATCTCCAATGACCACTTCACACCAAAGAAATAAAACAGATTTACAGCTCCCCTGTATGCAGAATTATGCTTACCATTGACATTAGAAGCAATGTCAACAAAAGCAAATGGAAGTTTTCTGCAAGAGAGATGTCAAATTGCAAATGTTGTAAGATCTTTCTTCCCATCATCACAGTAATGACATTCTATGAACCTAATTTGCATTCGCATAATGGTGGCACCTTATAATAAGAAAGCCATAGGCCAATAGCTGTACAAAATTCAGAAATTCAACATTAACCATAGAGCTTACCCAATTCAGGTCGAATAGAAATAGAATTCAGACCATAGTGAAATGAGAAATAACATGTTGTTATGATCTGGAATGCACTGGCTGAAAGGGTGGTTAAAGCAGATTCAATAGTAATTTTCAAAAGGGAATTGGATGTATACTTGAAAAAGGAAAAGGAGACATTTGCAGAGATACAGGGATAGAGCAAGGGAGCAGGACGAATTGTATCGCTCTTTCATAGAGCCGGCACAGGCACGATGGGTTGAATGGCCTCCTTCTGTGTTGTAAGATTCTATGATAACAGTCGACAGTTTGACGGAACAAAACATTCTGATATAGAAATGTTGGAGTAGTGAAATACAAGCGAAGGAAGTGCTAAATCGAATGGAAAAGAAGGATGGAAGATTTTTGGAAGGAAATGAATGAGGGTCGAAGTCAGAGAGAAAGGGGGTGAAATTCGATAGCACAAGAAAAGGGCGCGGCAGCACAATGCAAGATATTCCCTCGCCCGTTCAGAACATGCAGGCAGCACGTCAATTTGGTGCTGCCTGCTAATAAGCATGATGGGAACGCGCTGCTGACTGGCTGTATGCTCAGCAGGGGGCCGAAGCTCGTGTCGTTGGAGCAAGGCTAGCTTTACTTAAAGCTAGCCTGCTCCTCTTCAAGGCAGTCTGCAGCTCTTAAAACTCAACTGCCTTCTGCACATAATGTTTTTATTAAATCCTTCAGCAGCAGCACTCCAGCTCTGTGCAGGGGGTCAACACTGGAAGAGGGGTCCTCTACCCAAAGGGGGCCAGGAGGCCCTCCAGGAAGAAGGATGTGGGTCCAGATTGCCGAGGCCATCACTGCCAGCAGTGTCACCCCCAGAACCTGGCTCCAGTGCCCAAAGACGTTTCATGACCTCAGATGAGTGGTCAAGGTCAGTGAATGCATCTTCAAAAGCCACCTCCTACCAACTGCACCACTAGCCTCGCACACTGCCACTGTTCTGACGAAAGGTCATCGACCTGAAACGTTAACTCTGTTTCTCTCTTCACAGATACTGCCTGACCTGCTGAGTATTTCCAGCATTTTCTGTTTTTATTATGCCCCCCATCACTCATCTGCCAACAATCTGTACCAAACACGATGCACAACTCACATTCCTAGCTTCACCTCACCTTGGAGGAGATGGTGCTGGCAATTCTTGGCAGGGGCATGGCTGAGCCCTTGGCCAGCAGCGGGGCTGGAAGAATATAAGATGCCGGTATCCTCATATGTTATCCTCCTTCTCAAATCTCACATCCCCCTCATCCCACAAGCTGCACATGGTATGAGCATGCAGCTCTTGCTTTAACCACCACCCCCCCCCCTCCCCTCACCACAACTCTACCCTTGTGCCTTCCTCATTTCAGACACCCAAGAAATCCAGCTTGCCCAGCCAGTGGTTGACCAAGAAGAAGGAGAGGAGAGTGAAGAAGAAGAAGAAGAAACATCGTCACTCGATTTCACTCTCCCAGCCACCAGCTCCTTGAGGTCATCCTGCAAGGCCATCTGCAGTGACCCCCACTGAAAGTCAGCAGCCTTCCACCAGCCATGCTGCAGCCACTGGGGTAGCACTGCATAAAATCACAAGGATAGGCAAAGGCACACACTAGACAGTCACTAAGGGAATGCACAAGGGTCATTATTTGATTTTTTGATGTAATATTGGATGCCTATATGGATAAAGTTGGATTGGAAAGTTTGCTTTGTGGTGGCTTTTATTTCAGCATTGTGGTCAAAAGGACGCTGTGATGGTCAGTAACAGAGTGAAGGTAAGGTGTGGGATAAATGTTGAAAGTGGAATTGGGATTGTGTTTACTGATATCGCAGGCGGATAATTCGATCCCGGATATCCCGGCCAGACACGGGCTGTCTGGGTTGCCTCCTTCCTTCTGCTTCCTCTTCTTCTGCTTCTTCATCTTCTGCTTTTTCCTCTCTGCTTCCTCCTCTTCTGCTTCCTCCTCTGTCTGCGAGCAGCTTGTCTCCTTTGCTGCCACTGCTCCATCTCCATGTGATGCTGCAGCCCAAGGGGAACTACAAGTAGAGCCCCCAGGACTGGGAGCAAGTGGTGTTCTCGGAGCCCTTACTTTAACAGCCAAAGCCTTGCAATCGTCCAGCAGCACTCCTTGCACTTCCTCCACACTTTAATAACGTTTTAAATGTATTGCACCAAGCCACTACTCCAATAAAATGTAAAAAAAAGAGTCCATAAGCAAAAATCTAAACTTACCTGAAAGTTGCATGTGTCCCTTTGGAAGTGCTGGCAGCGTCTCTGTTGCAATGCTGCATGCACGTTGTTCCCTGCGTGGTTTGGAGAGGGCGGTATTAAGAGCGGCAACATCGAAAATCACAGCTCCTGCGTCAATTCAGGCATTGTACGCCGATTGACGTCATAATCTGCATCATTTAAATATGTGCGGCGAGCGCAGGTAACAGAAGCGCTGCTGACCTGCCCAAAATGGGGGCTGCTGCGTTCTGCGCTGGAAGCGAGGCGGCCGCCACTTTTTTCTGCAAAACCGGCCTTAATGGCTGGCACTAAACCTTCCAATTTCACAGCCAAAGATTTAAAAATTTTATCAAGTGTGGGTTGGACTTCCATATGTTACATATTTTACCTGATTTTCCAATGGGCTTCAACATCAACCAGGTAAAAGCATCTATCTGCTTACACCCCATTTCAGCAGACTAAGACATTCGGAGGCAGCTTAGAGAAATTCCCAGCCATTGTGCTATTTGAAGTTTTTTGAAAATCAACAGTTTTAAGGTCAATCAGAGGCTGCCCATGGCACAACTATGCAGAGTATTTTTTATAAAAGTGATTCTTTAAGTATACATGACTGGAGTTCTGTCCTGGTAAGGTCAGTGTAAATATAGCAAAGGAACAAAGTCAAAATCAAAACACAAATTTGAAACTGTAATTTTAATAACTGAAGCCCATGGCCCACATGATGAATGCTGTCAAGCAACAAGAGATGACAGGGTCAATTTTCATCCATATTTTTAGGTGGAAATGGGTTGATAGCATGATGAAAATGGTGGTGCAGAACTTACTGCCCTATTTCCGCTGTTGTTCCACCTGCTGCCATTTTGATCAGGGCCTATCTATACATGCGGCCAGAGCCTCATTAAAGTATGCAAATAGGGTTCCTCTGACATCAATAGGACCCTAATGACATTTTCATTAACGTTAGCCATTGCGTAATATTGGGTCGTACAGGCTGCTTACGGCCATTTCCAGCACTATTGCATTTTATATTCATGACCTCAGGACGTCCCAAAGTGCTTTACAGCCTATGAAGCACTTTTGAAGTGTGGTAACTGTTGTAATGTAGGAAACGCAGCAGCCAATGTGCACACAGCAAGCTCCCACCTTTAAAGGGGCAGCTCCCTGCAGGGACTCGGATCTTTGGTATGTGTCTGGTAAGTTGGAGGCGCTTGTCTGCGAATATTATTTTGCTGAAATTGTGCCAGTTTCTGCGTTACTTGGCGTATCAACCATTCTGTTAGCACAGAGAAGTACTTACTTTACTGAAGGATGGCAGAAATATTAGCCATCTCTTACTGGCTGCAGGAAGAGGAGGAGCAGCAGCAGTTGCCACCAGTAGGGGAGCTTCAGGGAC
Source organism: Squalus acanthias (assembly GCA_030390025.1). Classification (NCBI taxonomy): domain Eukaryota; kingdom Metazoa; phylum Chordata; class Chondrichthyes; order Squaliformes; family Squalidae; genus Squalus; species Squalus acanthias. The sequence goes on from CM059432.1 coordinate 103,195,028, forward strand.
CAGCACTTGGCCCTGCAAGAAGTCAGTATGGAGGAGGGCTGCTCGCAGGTGGCTTAACCCTGCTCATAGTCTACAGGTTATGGGTACGGTAGCACAGTGGTTATGTTGGTGGACTAGTAATCCAGAGGCCTGGACTAATGATCTGGAAGAGTCATAGGGGGAAAAATTCAGTCGCGTCCCGTTTGGGGCGCAAATATCGTCCGGGCGAAAAAATTAGCGCCTGGCGGTAATTATCGCCACTGACTGGAAACTTCACTTTTACCGCCCCGGGAGGTGAGTGGAGCGCTAAATCAGGCGCTGCACACCTGTCTTAAGGCGCAAAGGCCGAGGAGTGAGGCGCTAACTCAGAGCGCTGGCGAAGCTCATGTAATGTCAGTCAGCAATGGAACACACACACAATGGCACGGGCCAGTTCTTAAAGGGGATGGTTAATCTTGCTTTCCATCCACATCCTACTCATTGCAGCCTTGAATCTCGGCCTGGAGAGACTTGCACATCAAATGTGCTGGAAAGAACAATTGAGAGTACCAGGCAAAGAGCTCAGAGTGCAGCCCCCACAGTCTCTGCTAAATCAATACAATGAATGGAAAATCAAAATGAACCTGCAAAGTGCTGCTCAGTACCCAAAACTCCTTCACACAACGTTGAATCTCTCCAGAAGTATCTCTCTCTCTCTCTCTCAGAATGCGTAGTTCAAAAATGGCACCAACAATAAAAGGCAGGAAGCGGTCACCTTTAAATAGCGCTCCCCCTTTCCCTTCATGACTGCAGAACGCTCCCCTCAACCTGTCGTTGCTAGCGTCAGGCGGTAAGGCAGGGGGCGCCACTCAATATCCGCTCCGGGGCGATACCGGGGCGTTGCACACTCGAGTGACGTCATGATCTGCCGGCGCAGGAGATCATGGCGGTAGTGTTTAGTGCCGCTGCAAAATGTCTAGTTAATTTCGCGAGCGGCGCAAACTTCGCCGCGCCCGGGCGCTAGATGCTTTGCGCCCCATTAGCGCCCTCTTAAGGCGCTAACGAGAGGCGCAACCAACTGAATTTTTCCCCCATAGAGTTATAGAGTCATAACGGCACAGAAGGAGGCCATTCGGCCCATCGAGTCCGTGCCAGCTCTCTGTAGAGCAATCCAGTCAGTTCTATTCCCCCGCTCTATCCCCGTAGCCCTGCAAGTTTTTTTCCCTCAAGCGCCTATCCAGTCTCCCCTTGAAAACATTGATTGTCTCCGCTTCCACCACTTCCGTCGGCAGCGAATTCCAGGTCATCACCACTCGCTGCGTAAAAAAGTTTTTCCTCACGTCCCCCCTGTATCTCTTGCCCAAAACCTTAAATCTGTGTCCCCTAGTCCTTGTACCATCAACTAGTGGGAACAGCCTTTCCCCGTCTAGCCTATCCAAACCCATCATAATCTTGTACACCTCTATCAAATCACCCCGCAACCTCCTTTGCTCTAATGAAAACAATTCCAGCTTCTCCAATCTGTCCTTGTAGCTAAGATCCCCCATCCCCGGAACCATTCTGGTAAATCTCCTCTGCACCCTCTCAAGTGCCTTCACATCCTTCCTAAAGTGTGGTGACCAGAACTGGATGCAATACTCCAGTTGTGGCCTAACCAGCACTTTATAAAAGTTCAGCATAACTTCTCTACTTTTGTACTCAATACCTCTATTTATGAAGCCCAGGATCCCATATGCATTGCTAACCACTCTCTCAATATGTCCTGCCACCTTCAGGGACCTATGCACATTATCTCCCAGGTCCCTCTGTCCCTGCACACTCTTTAAAACTGTGCCATTAAGTGTATATTGCCTCTCCCTGTTCCTTCTGCCAAAATGCATCACCTCACACTTCTCTGTATTAAATTCCATCTGCCACTTGTCTGCCCATTCTGCTAGCCTTTCTATGTCCTGTTGTAGTCGATTGGTATCATCCTCACTGTTTGCCACACCCCCAAGTTTGGTGCCATCAGCAAATTTAGAAATTCTACTCTGTATTCCAATATCCAGGTCATTTATATATATCAAAAAAAGCAGTGGCCCTAGCACTGACCCTTGGGGAACACCACTGTCTACCATCCTCCAGTCTGAAAAACAGCCATTTACCACAACTCGCTGTTTTCTGTCCTTAAGCCAATTCCTTATCCAAGCTGCCACTGACCCACCTATTCCATGAGCCTCAATTTTGTTAACCAGCCTTCTATGTGGTACTTTGTCAAACACCTTCCTAAAATCCATGTAGACAACATCCATTGCATTCCCTTCATCAATCCTCCCTGTTACTTCATCAAAAAATTCAATTAGATTAGTCAAACACGATCTGCCTTTTACAAATCCATGTTGGCTCTCCTTAATTAGTTTAAACCTCTCCAAGTGCCCGTTAATTTTTTCCTTGATTATTGTTTCTAAAATTTTACCCACCACTGATGTTAAACTGACCAGCCTGTAGTTACTAGGATTATCCTTACACCCTTTCTTGAACAATTGTGTCACATTTGCCACTTTCCAATCCTCAGGCACCTCCCCCGGATCTAGGGAAGATTGGAAAATTATGGCAAGCCCTTCCACTATCTCCTCCCCCAATTCCCTTAGTAACCTGGGATGCAAGCCATCTGGACCAGGCGATTTATCCCTTCTAAGCATACCCAGTCTTTCTAGTACATCCTGTCTATCAATTTTCACCCCTTCCATTGCTTCTACCTTTTCCACTTCTACCGATATTTTGTCAGCATCCACCTCCTTAGTAAACACCGGTACAAAGTACTCATTGAGTATTCTAGCCTTGCCCTGTGCCTCGAAGCATATATCACCTTCTTTGTCCCAAATAGGCCCCACCCCGCCTCTTACACTCACTTACTGTTTACATGCCAGTAGAATATTTTTGGGTTCCCTTTTATGTTTGTAATGGAATAGCCATATTTCAGAAAAATACACCATCCTATGAACAGAATTCTGATTTTATTAAAACATGACAAACTGGGTTTAAAAATCTAAAAGCCTCAATGACACAAGCCTTAAACAGAAATACAGGCTTCTGAGATAAGATGAAGTGTTAACACAAAGCTGTAAACACCACACAAGCATTTGAAATGGGAAATGGTTATTGACATTGAGACAATGGCCTCATTGAAACAGAGGGTTGGTTGTAGGTTACAATGAGTCTGCAGTTTGGAACCAACACAATAGCAATGCCCAAGTAAAGTGTTAAAAAATAACACTTCGAACAGAAAAACAGAACATTAAAAAACCATGTGCCTTTGTAAAAGTAACATCAAATGAAACAGGAAACACGATTATATATACAACCAATTGAAGTAGCTAAGAAATGCAAAGAACACCCTAGATGAAGTGTTTTTAATTTACATGTTGTAAAAGATACCTACAGAAGACTTTGAAAATATTACATCAATAGATCATAGAATCACAAAATCACAGAATCCCCACAGTGCAGATAGAGGCCATTTCGGCCCATCGAGCCTGCACCGACACATATCCCACCCTATCCCCGTAACCCCATGTATTTAATCCCCCTAACACTAAGGGTCAATTTTATCATAGCCAAATCAACCTAACCCGCACATCTTTGGACTGATGTACCAAGCAATCACATTGTTTATGTGTTGAACTTGGAACACAAGGAGACAAGAAGTCTGTGATACAAGCAGTTAAGCCAATATTAAGAATTGAATTGAAGACCTTCGAAAGAATGACATCAAAGAGATAAATCTGTAATAACTATTTTATATAAGTTTTTGAAACACCTATACAGCAGACAGAATTCTGCAAGCTAACAGCTGAATTAACAGTAAGAATAGAAAGAAGTCAACAGAGGTATGGCTAGAGATAATTAGCTGACATCAGCAGAAAAGTTCAAAGGATAAACCACTAAAAAAGGTATAAAAATAGAGCTTTTCAGATAAAAAGTCAGAAGTCACTGGAAGGGGCAGAGCGATTCTTGCCTTCAGAACCACTCTGTAGGTCTACAACTCTTTGAGTCTCGGGTAATCAAGGTATTTGATTTTGGTGGATATTCTGGATTAAGAATAAGTAGAAGTGTGGAAATGTAACAAAGTTAAGATTTGAGAATAAGGATCTCTGATAAGAAGTGTAAGCTATTTGTATTTTGAACCGTTAAAGTTGTGATTGAATCAACAGCTGTTAGCTGAATGTCGGTTCTTTAATAAATCTATATATTTTTAGAAATATCTCACAGAGTAATTTTGTATCAATCTCGCAAACTCAATTTCTGTACACTCTTTTGTGAGGAGTTGCAGAATTCTGGGGGGGTTTTCCGGACTCTCATAATATCCGGAAGGTTACAGTCTAGTTAAACTTATTAAAAGTGCTATCTGGAGGACGGTAACATCTTCAAGCCGTTCCTTTCCTTTAGGGAGAGGTAGTCTGACCTTTAGACCCAATTAAACATCTCTAGGATTCGGCTACCGCTAACTTTAGTTGAAGGTGAACGTCTGGGGAATACGCCTGATCTGGGGTAGCCCGAAAAGGGCTAGGACTAGTAATTATCCCTTCATGTTAACAGCCATTCTACTCTCATATTCTCTCTTTGCCAATCTTATTTTCATCTTCACTTCCCCTCTCAACTTATTGGCCCGTATTTTCCGATCCCTACGGGTGTGTACGAGCTGTGTACACACCCGTAGGGACCTCGCACGTGCCGGTTTCAGGCCTGTGAAGCGCATGCGCTGAAAACCGGCATTTCCGATCTGTCAAGAATCCTCCTGACAGATCGCACACCTGCCCTGGAGAAGGGCCTCTGCGGGCGGAGAGTTTCGCTTTCTGCAGAACCTCCGCCCGCTGAAATCCCTTAAAAATCTTACGCCTGGTAAAAGCAGGCGTAAGGTCTGCTTTTACCAGCATAAGAGTTTTAAAAAAAAAATTCACTCATTTATAATTTAAAAATACTTTTAAATAGGTAAGTTTATTTTTAGCCCCATAAAAAACTTTAATTTTTTTCCAAAAAATTTATTTTTTGTTTAAAATATTTAATTTAATGTAATTTTAACTAATTTTAAAAAAGGGATTTAAAAAAAAATTATTTAATGTTTTGATGTTTATTTGGAGTGATCTCCATTCATACTTTTGACAAGTCATTTAAGTATGAAGGGAGATTCCCTTCTCCCATTGGTTCCCCAAGGCCCACGTGATCCCAGGGATGTTTGCGAACCGCATGCGCCCCTGGGATACCTGGGCCCAGCGCATTTCATAGAGCAGAGGCCCAGGAGCGGAAATGGCCGGACCTCTGGAGCCCTCAGGTAAGGGCATAGACTTTTTCCAGATCAGAGGCCTCCGCACGCAGGAAGCCTCCGATCGGAAAATACAGGCCATAGTATTTGGACTGGTTCTTCCTTGAAGAATTCACCTGACATTCATCATACACCCTCTTTTTTTGTTTCATCATCTTCTCTATCTCCCTCGTCATCCAAGGAGCCCTTGCTTTGTTTCCCTTACCCTTCCCTCTTGTTGGAATGTGCCTAGCCTGTACTTGGAACATCTCCTCCTTAAAGATCACCCATTGTTCCGTTACAGTTTTTCCTGTCAGTCTTTGGTTCCATTTTACCCTGGCTAGATCCTTTCGCATTCCATTGAAGTTAGCCCTATTCCAGTTTAGAAGCTCCACTCTAGATTGTTCCTTGCTCCTCTCCATTGCTAATTTAAATCTTATGATACGATGATCACTCGTACCCAAGTGTTCTCCCACAGACACTTGGTCGACCTGGCCCACCTCATTCCCCAGCACCAGATCCAGCAATGCCTCCTTCCTAGTTGGGCCAAGAACATACTGGTCAAGGAAATTCTCCTGAACACATTTCAGAAATTCCTCCCCCTCCTTTCCCTTTACCCTAGCATTATCCCAATCGATATTTGAGTAATTAAAGTCCCCCAATATCACCCCTCCATAGCTCTTGCATATCTCTGCAATTCCCCTGCAGATTTGCTCCTCTACCTCCCTCTCACTATTTGGAGGCCTGTAGAATGCCCCCAATAGCGTGATCATACCCTTTTTGCTCCTTAACTCTAACCAAATGGATTCTGTCCTTGTCCCCTCAAGAACATCCTCCCTTTCCAAAACAACATCTTCCCTTTCCAAGACGTGAGTTCAATCCCACCACGGCAGCTGCAGAATTTAAATTCAGTTAATTAAATAAATCTGGAATAAAAAGCTAGTATCAGTAATGGTGACCATAAAACTAGCGGATTGTCATAAAAACCCATCTGGTTCACTAATATGATTGGCTTATATGTGACTCCAGACCCACAGCAATGTGGTTGACTCTTAACTGCCCTCTGACGTATCCTAGCAAGCCATTCAGTTGTACCAAACTGTTACAAAGAAGTATAACAGCACTATGGGAGTACCTTCATCACACGGACTGCAGCAGTTCAAGAAGGTGGCTCACCACCTTCTCGAGGGCAATTAGTGATGGGCAATAAATGCTGGCCACATCCCATGAACGAATATTTAAAAAAAGAACCAAAATAAGCTACCTATACCTCAGAAGCAGTACAGGAGGATATTGCACGTCTCACAAGAGACCTTATCATATTACCACAGCTGGTACTGCAAAGCCTGTGGCAGTTAAGGTGACCACAACCTGAATTTTAATGCATCAGGGTCATTACATGCTGCAAATGGAGATGTTTGCAATATAGGTCAAGCTGCAGTGCATTTGTGCATAATGCAGGTCACAGATATGATGTTTGCTGGGGCTAATGGATATATTTCATTCCCCATGGACCCCAGGAGCCAGTAGGAAAGGGCTGTGGCTTTTGGAGCCAGTGCAGGATTCCCACAAGTACACGGTGCCATCGACTGTGCACTTGTGTCAATAGGGCTCCCGCCAATGAGCCCGGCACTTTCATGAGCCGCAAAGGGCTTCCCTGTTTATTGTCCAGCTGGAACGTAACCACTGGCCGCGGTTCATGCAGGAGTGTGCCCACTTTCCACGCAGCTCTCACGATGGATACAGACCAGCACTCCCTCTCGCCTTAATGAGGAGCAACATGTCTGAGGCTGGTTGCAAGGAGATAATGGATATCCTCTCCAAAATTGGCTGATGACCCTGCTCCAAAACTTATGGATGCCTGCGGAGATCAGGTACGCAACAGTCACGCCTCAATCAGAGCAGTGCTGGTGTTTGGAAAGGATGGAGCGACTGACAGGCATCTTCCTGATGGTGATCCATTCCATCTTTTGTGCTGCAGGGCCCAAGTCATGGGATGGACCTGGAAAAAAGGGGAGAGGGATGAGGGTCAGCAAGTAATGGGAAGGTTATGCAGTAGCTAATGATTGGCAGCGCAATGCAGTACCAGGTTTCCAGTATGCCTGTATGTGTGATTGTCTGAGAAAAGAAAAAAGGTAAGAGAAAAAGGCAGACCTCCAGTTTTGCTTTCACCAATGCTTCGCGCTCCCCCACCCACCCCCTGCTGCACCAATAATCTCTAATGGTTCCTCCTCCAACTGACTGAGGGCCTCTGAGGTATAGGTCGATAATCCTCTCCCAGTTTGGGTCCTCTACCATTTGTTGTGAGCCAGCGAGAAGAGTGGGAGTGAGTGTGTGTGTGATTCTTGTAAAGGGGCGTGCCGATGTGTGAGAGAGCTTCAAATAGTAGGCATACTGAGAAGGAGAAGCAGAAAGTTGTGAGCAAGATGTAAGGTTGTAAAGTTCAAAAAAGTGGCTCCAGTGTGAAACGTGAAAGCAGTTAGCGGAAGTGTGAACTGTGTTTTAATTGTAACCAAGCAAAAGCAGAATTCCATTTGTGGCTGTTCTAAGGGAAGCAGCAAATCGCAAGTATGTAATTGTAATAAGAAGGGGGGGTTGTTGCAGTGTTGCCATTGGATTAGAAGAGATGCATGTGGAGCAGGAAAAGAAGGGTTGGAATGCTGGGTGGGTGAAAGTGTGCTGTGGCAAGGCATCATCCTTGAGATAGCAAGACAACATTCTCACCTTTGGTCTGCAGTTAAGGTCATTGAACTTTTTCAGGCACTGCACCCATGTCCTGCAGATGTTACTTCTGGCAATTCCATTCTTAGCTATCTCCTTCCAGGCCTGCTGCAGCGTTTGACTGGGCACCCGTCTCCAGTCTGAGCAGTAGATGACCTATCTCCAGGCCCTCATCTCCTTGACCAGGACCTCCATCAGGCAGTAATAGTAGAAGATTTCAATTACCATAATATTAGCTTGAATAGAATTCATGTAAAATGTATAGAGGGTGCCGAATTCTTAAAATGCATTCAGGAGAACTTTTTTAGCCAGTATGTAACAAGCCCAACAAGAGAGGGGGCAGTTCTGGACTTAGTTTTAGGAAATGAAGCTGGGCAGGTGGAAGGGGTATCAGCGGGAGAGCATTTTGGTGGTAGTGATCATAATTCAGTTAGATTTAGCATAGTGATGGAAAAGGACAAAGATAGACCAGGTGTAAAGTTCTTGATTGGGGAAAGGCCAATTTTACTAAGCTGACCTTTTCCAGTTCTGACGAAAGGTCATCGACCTGAAATGTTAACTCTGTTTCTCTCTCCACAGATGCTGCCTGACCTGCTGAGTATTTGCAGCATTTTCTGTTTTTATTTCAGATTTCCAGCATCCGCAGTATTTTGCTTTTGTATTACTAAGCTGAGATGTGATTTAGCAAAAGTGGACTGGAAACAGCTACTTGAAGGTAAATCGGTGTCAGAGCAGTGGGAGGCATTCAAGGAGGAGTTAGTGAGGGTTCAGAGCAAATATGTTCCCACAAAGAAAAAGGGTGGGACTCCAAAATCTAGAGCCCCTGAATGTCAAGGAGCATACAGGGTAGGATAAAGAAAAAAAGGGAAGCTTTTGTCAGATACCGAGAGCTCAATACTGCAGAAAGCCTAGAGGAGTATAGAAAGTGCAGGGGTGAAATTAAAAAGGAAATTAGAAAAGCAAAGAGAGAGCATGAAAAAATATTGGCAAGTAAAATCAAGGAAAACCCAAAGATGTTTTATAAATCCATAAAGAGCAAGAGGATAACTAAGAAAAGAGTCGGGCCTATTAGAGACCAAAAAGGTAACCTGTGTGTGGAGGCGGAAGACGTGGATATGGTTCTTAATGAATTCTTTGTGTCTGTCTTCACAGAAGAGAGGGGCGATGCAGAGTGTAGTTCGGGAGGAGGAGTGTGAAATATTAGATGGGATAAACAGAGAGAGAGAGGAAGTATTAAACGATTTAACATCTTTGAAAGTAAATCGGCAGGCTCGTATGAAATGTATCCCAGGTGTTAAGAGAAGCAAGGGAGGAAATACCGAAGGCTCTGAGTAACATTTTCCAATCCTCTCTGGCTATAGGCATGCTGTCAGAGGACTGAAGGACTGCTCACATCGTGCCATTGTTTAAAAAGAGAGAAAGGGATAGACTAAGTAATTACAGGCCAGTAAGCCTGACCTCGGTGGTGGGAAAATTATTGGAAAAAATTCTGAGGGACAATATAAATCATCATTTAGAAAGTCACAGATTAATAAAGGACAGTCAGCATGGATTTGTTAAGGGAAGGTCGTGTCTGATTAACTAATCTTTTTTGAGGAGGTAACGAGGAGGGTCGATGAAGGTAATGCATTTGCTCTCGTCTACATGGATTTTAGCAAGGCCTTTGACAAGGTCCCACATGGCAGGTTGGTCAAAAAAGTAAAAGCCCATGGGATCCAAGGGAAAGTGGCAAGTTGGATCCAAAATTGGCTCAGTGGCAGGAAGCAGAGGGTAATGGTCGATGGGTGTTTTTGTGACTGGAAGGCTGTTTCCAGTGGGGTTCCACAGGGTTCAGTACTAGGTCCCTTGCTTTTTGTGGTATATATCAATGATTTAGACTTCAATGTAGGGGGCATGATTAAGAAGTTTGCAGATGATACAAAAATTGGCCATGTGGTTGGATAGAGAGGAAGAAAGCTGTAGACTGCAGGAAGATATCAATGGACTGTTCAGGTGGGTAGAAAAGTGGCAGATGGAATTCAATCCGGAGAAGTGTAAGGTAATGCTTTTGGGGAGGGCTAACAAGGCAAGGGAATACACGATAAATGGTAGGCTACTGAGAAGTGTAGAGGATCAGAGGGACCTTGGAGTGCATGTCCACAGATCCCTGAAGGTAGCAGGATAGATAGATAAGGTGGTTAAGAAGGCATATGGGATACTTTCCTTTATTAGCCGAGGCATAGAATATAAGCAAAAGAGGAAATAGCAGAGGCCCTGAACATCATTTTTCAATCCTCTCTGGCCTCAGGTGTGGTGCCGGAGGACTGGAGGACTCCTAATGTGGTACCCTTGTTTAAAAAGGGAGAAAAGGATAGACCGAGTAATTACAGGCCAGTCAGCCTAACCTCGGTGGTGGGAAAATTATTGGAAAGAATTCTGAAGGACAGGATAAATCTTCATTTAGAAAGATACGGATTAATCAAGGATAGTCAGCACGGATTTGTTAAGGGAAGGTCGTGTCTGACAAACTTGATTGAATTTTTTGAGGAGGTAACAAGGAGGGTGGATGAGGGTAGTGCGTTTGATGTAGTGTATATGGACTTTAGCAAGGCTTTAGATAAGGTTCCACATGGCAGACTGGTCACGAAGTTAAAAGCCCATGGGATCCAGGGCAAAGTGTCAAGTTGGATTCAAAACTGGCTCGGAGACAGGAAGCAGAGGGTAATGGTTGATGGGTGTTTTTCTGACTGGAAGGCTGTTTCCAGTGGGGTTCCGCAGGGCTCAGTACTGGGTCCCTTTCTTTTTGTGGTATATATCAATGATCTAGACTTGAATATAGGGGATATGATTAAGAAGTTTGCAGATGATACTAAAATCGGCTGTGTGGTTGATACTGAAGAAGGAAGCTGTAGACTGCAGGAAGATATCAATAAATTGGTCAGGTGGGTAGAACAGTGGCAAATGGAATTCAATCCAGAGAAGTGTGAGGTAATGCATTTGGGTAGGGCTAACAAGGAAAGGGAATACACAGTAAATGGTAGGACACTGAGTAGTGTAGAGGAACAAAGGGACCTTGGAGTGCATGTCTACAGATCCCTGAAGGTAGCAGGCCAGGTAGATAAGGTGGTTAAGAAGGCATACGGAATGCTTGCCTTTATTAGCTGTGGCATAGAATACAACAGCAGGGGGGGTTATGCTTCAACTGTATAAAACACTAGTTAGGCCTCAGCTAGAGTACTGCATGCAGTTCTGGTCACCACATTACAGGAAAGACGTGATTGCACTGGAGAGGGTACAGAGGAGATTTACAAGGATGTTGTCGGGAGTAGAGAATCTTAGCTATGAGGAAAGACTGGATAGGCTGGGTCTGTTTTCCTTGGAACAAAGGAGGCTGAGAGGAGACCTTATTGAGATGTATAAAATTATGAGGCGCATGGATAAAGTGGATAGAAAGGACCTATTTCCCTTAGCAGAGGGGTCAAAAACCAGGGGCCACAGATTTAAAGTAATTGGTGGAAGGTTTAGAGGGGATTTGAGGGGAAATTTCTTCACCCAGAGGGTTGTGGGGGTCTGGAACTCACTGCCTGAAAGGGTGGTAGAGGCAGGAACCCTAACCACATTTAAAAAGTACTTGGATGTGCACTTGGGATGCTCTAACCTGCAGGTCTACGGACCAAGAGCTGGGAAGTGGGATTAGGCTGGATAGTTCTTTGTTGGCCGGCGCGGACACGATGGGCCGAAATGGCCTCCTTCCGTGCTGTAACTTTCTATGATTCTATGATTCTATGATAAGAGCGGAGAGGTTATGCTTGAACTGTAAAAAACACTAAATTTAGCTATGAGGAAAGATTGGACAGGCTGGGGTTGTTTTCTTTGGAACAGAGGAGGCTGAGGGGAGATTTAATTGAGGTGTATAAAATTATGAGGGGCCTAGATAGAGTGGATAGGAAGGACCTATTTCCCTTAGCAGAGAGGTCAATAACTAGGGGGCATAGAGTTAAAGTAATTGGTAGAAGGATTAGAGGGGAGTTGAGGAGAACTTTTTTCACCCAGAGGGTGGTGGGTGTCTGGAACTTACTAACTTAAATTGTGGTAGAGGCAGAAACCCTCATCAAATTTAAAAAGTACTTGGATTATGCACTTGAAATGCTGTAATCTACAGGTCTACGGACCAAGAGCTGGAAAGTGGGATTAAGCTGGATAGCTCTTTTTCGGCTGGCACAGACACACTGGGTCGAATAGGCTCCTTCTGTGCCGTAAATTTCTATGATTCTACGATTGATTCCACCAAGACCTCCAATGCTGCGTCCAAAAACTTTGGTGCCCGCTCTCTCCATGGTCAGCAATTGTTGATTGTTGCAGAGCACACTATTCCCAATGATCTCAGCACCTCCAGCAGCCACAGTGCATCTTTCCTTTAAGAAGTGCAGGTCAGCTTTAAGGAAAGAAAGAAAGAAAGACTTGCATTTACGACCTTTCACGACCTCAGGACGTCCCAAAGCATTTTGCTGCCAACGAAGTACTTTTGAAGTGTAGTCACTGTTGTAATGTAGGAAACGCAGCAGCCAGCTCCCACAAACAGCAATATGATAATGACCAGGTAATCTGGTTTTTTTCATGTTGATTGAGGGATAATATTGGCCAGGACACTGGGAATAATTCTCCTGCTCTTCTTCTAAATAGTTCCATGGGATCTTTTGCGTCCACCTGAGAGGGCAGACGTTTAACGTGTAATGTTCCATCTGAAAGATGGCACCTCTGACAGTGCAGCACTCCATCAGCACTGTACTTGAGTACCAGGCAGTAATGATATTGGGACCCCAGCTGATGTGTCCAGCCAATGAACAGTGCAGGGAGTGCTGGCTGCACACAGAAATCATTATAAGAACAAAAGAATTAGGAGCAGGAGTAGGCCATAAGGCCCCTTAAGCCTGCTCTGCCAATTCAATAAGATCACGGCTGATCTTTGACCTCAACTCCACTTTCCCACCCAATCTCCATATCCCTTGATTCCCTTAGGGGGGAATTTTTTGCGGGGTCAGCAGGGGCATTTGGTGGCAGGTCGGCTGGGAATTTTTTTTTTGACCGCCTCCACACTAGTCTCCCAGATGTCGGATCTGTCATCGCTGAACAGATCCAACACCAAGCAACGGGGGAGGCAATTTACATCATTAGAGAGATTGTTAAGAGGCAATTAACTAGTATTTTAAGCTTACCTTTAGATTTTTAGAGTTTGCCAATGGCTTCCCCACTGCTCGGGGATCATGTCAGGTAAGGAGGTCGGGAGTTGTGTCAGCATGGGATGATTTCTTTACTTGACAGCTGCAAATGTGCTATAAAAGCTTCCATCTCACAGCTGTTCACTTTCCAAGGTTAGACGCTGTTGCTTACTGCATTTGGAAGACAGATTGAACTTGCAAGTGTTTGGAGCAAACTCTCTATCCAGTGTCACCTCATTGGAACAACCTCTCTCACCATTGACAGATCACTTCTGTCATCTCAACCTCACCTGCTATCTATTCCATCAGCATCGCTGATCTTGAAAAAATCTCACCTTGGTTCTTAGAATCCCACCATGGTCAGCCCCAACACCAGCAGCACTAACAACAACACCAACCTTCTCCACAATCAACTAATGCTGCACAGGACACAAGGCATCAACATCTGACCACATTGCTGCCCAGGATGCCAGGGATGGCCTCACCATAGCCAGATTTACCTTACTTAACGCTGTACACCCTGGCTGCCACATGATGCGCCAGGTTGGCACCACCCCCACACCAACACCATAAAGCATCACTACAATGTCCAAGCCATTCTTTTCACACTCATGACCATTGCGGGGGGTACCGTTATGTCTCACCATTTACTGCAACTCATTAAGCCACTTCCAAAGGTGCACACAATTCTTTCCAAGAACGCAAAGTGTTGAAAATAAAGATTTCAATGTTTGACAGCACATTACCAGAAACTTCACATGAACATTGGCTAAAACACCCAAGTGCCCACCCTTGTGTGTTGTTAGTTGGTATGATTGGACTAGGCTGAGGGTGAGTGTGAGGGGTGGCTAGTGAGATGGGGATGTGATAATGTAGATAGAAAGGGATGGGTGGAGGTGCAAGGTAAGTTGGTGTGAGTTAAGATGTGCAGGAGTAGGGTAGGGAAGGCAGAGTGATGGGGATGTGATGAGTGGCACAGCAGGATGAGGTTGAGTGTGGCTTGGCAGTAACGTTTTGTGATCTGCTGAGATCATTGAAAGGTTTGCACCACTGCAGCCTGATCCTCCTGACAACATCCCTGCTTGTGTCCTCCTGTGCAATGTGCAACCAGGCTGTGTTGGTCTCCTGGGGAAGTCACTTCTGCCCATGGGAAGGGAAGAGAACCTACCTGCGTGCTGTGACTCCCTCCATAAGCATATGGAGGGAGTCATGGGAGAGCCTGGGTGCAGCCGTGCACCTTTGTGCAGTGCTTGTCAGTGTTTGCAGCACCTCAATGCTGTAGAACACTGACAGCACAACTGTCAGAAACAATTTGCACATGGTCCCTTTAAGGAAACCGGCTGATGACGCGTCATCAAGTGACATCATCAGACCCGCTTCCTTCAATTGGCCGGGAAACACGCTGGGCGGGCTTAACAAGCCCAATCAGCGTAAAATTCTTTTCACAGAGCGGGCTGGAGCCAGCAGCAGGGTTGCATTCCGCCACTGGCCCTGGCTGCACCCGACCCGCCTCAGAAGGCGAAATCGCGGCCTTAGAGTTCAAAAATCTATCAATCTCAGCCTTGAATATAAGAACATAAGAACATAAGAAATAGGAGCAGGAGTAGACCAATCGGCCCCTCGAGCCTGCTCCGCCATTCAATGAGATCATGGCTGATCTGATCCAACCTCAACTCTAAAGAACACAAGAAGCAGGAGAAGGACCAGGCCACTCGGTCCCTGGGCCCGCTCCGCCACCCACAGGGCCTTGACCGATCCGAACTCAAACTCATGTCCAATTTCCAGCCCGCTCCCCGTAACCCCTGATTCCCTTTACTTCTAGGATATGCTCAAAGATTCAGCATCCACAGACCTTTAGGGTAGATATTTCCAAAGATTCACAACCCTCTGAGTGAAGAAATTCCTCCTCATCTCAGTCTTAAATGGTCGCCCCCTTATCCGCGCCCATATTCGGAGGCTAACCAATTTAACCCCTTCATCTCCAACAATGCAGCACTCCCTCAGTAGGAAAGAGTCAGCCTAGATTAAGTGCACAAGTACCGCGGTGGTGGTGCTTGAATCCATTGCATTGTGACTCAAACACAAGAGTGCTACATCAAGTGCTGCTTCTTTTAAGTATTTTAATATACCTGCTATAAGGCCCCCTCTGAGGTATCTCGTTTAGAGGCTGAAGAGACCTAACTTATCACGTCATTACCTGTAATTCTTCACTCTGGCATGAGGTGTCAAGTTTGCTGCTCTCTTCTGCCTTTACTGACTGGATAACCCCCGGTTTTTGCTTTGACTAAAACTGTATGCAATACTCAAGGGAAAGTCTGTTTAAGTCACGTTACATTTTCAGGCAAATTTGACAAATGTTTAGACAATATAATCCAGCATTCGACTTGCTTTGTTTATTGTCACCTCACAGTGCTTAGATATGGAGAATGTCTGACACCCCCAACTCTCTTTCAACTTTCTTGGCAAGTTCTACCTTGAGCATGGAGTAAGTGTACATCCTATATTTGCTTCCAATATGCAATACCGTGCATTACCCATAATGTATTCAATTTGTCACTCATCAGTCCAGTCATCTGGGCGCCTTCTTAAATTAAGCGTTTAGACATTTAAAATATTGGTCCGCCTGTTTTAGGACCCATTTCAAAATTGGTCTGTGTCAGCACCTGATTCGCAAATTCTTAACACCGCCCAGTAAATCATGGTGGAAACAGTCGAGAAGCAGGATGCAGAAGCACTATTTAAAGGGATCTTCATCTCCATTAAGATAAGTCTCTGGTTAGTCACTTTAGGTGGCTAGGGTGTTTGTGGGCCATTTATTGGTTGTTTTGGCTGCAGTAGCACTTTTTAATAATTTGTCTGAAGAACTTTATGGAGGTGCAGGAGTCTTTCTGTGCTTTGCATTCACCACTGTTAATTTTATAATGGGTATTCTGCTGGGCCTACCATTGGGGCTGCAGGATGAGGAGCAGCAGCACCAGCAAAGAAGAGTGCACAGACCAAGACATTCTGGTAGAAGAGGGCAAAGGAGGACACAGAATGCCATACAGCAGGCATGTATCTGGAACTGGATTGTGACCTGAACTTGACTAAGGAGCAGTGTGTGACATGCCTCTGTTTATGAAGGATGCTGTCAGTGAGCTGTGTCGCCTGTTGCAGCAGTAACTGAAGCCCTGCACCAAGGCATGGATAGCACTGCCTGTGTTTATCAAGGTCACAGTGGCCCTTAAAGCCACAAGGTCATGCCAGGCTGCAATAGGTTCCGTAAGCGACATCACGCAGTTTGCAATCCACTGCAACATCAGGGATGGGAAGGGGTTCAGGGGGGAGGTTGAGAGTTGTGCCTGTGAATGATCTGCGGTTTTAATGTGGGGCACTTCTGCTCCTCTCAGTTCCGCATTCAGGCAAGTATTTTTAACAGTTGGTTCCTCTTGGAGTACAAAAATCCTGCAGGACATGTCCTCCAGCCTTGCCAGTCAATACATTCCTGACACGCCTCCTGCCTATAATGTCCATGACATTGCCTTCCAGTGAGGGCAGTATGTGAATGGACTTGCCCTTCTCCTGTTCTTGCCTATACCCTCAAGACATCCCAAAGCACTTCACAGCCAAAGAAATAGTTTTGAAGTGTAGTCACTGGTGGCAACATTCGGCTAGAATGCAATAATTGTGGGGGACTTTAATCTTCATATAGATTGGGCAAATCAAATTGGCAAGGGTAGTCTGGAGGACAAGTTCATGGAATGCTTTCGAGACAGTTTCCTAGAACAATACATCATGGAACCAACCAGGAAACAGGTTATTTTAGATCTTGTTTTGTGTAATGAGACAGGGTTAATTAGTAATCTTATAGTAAAGGATCCCCGAGGGAATATTGATCATAATATGATAGAATTTCACATTGAGTTTGAGAGTGACATTCTTAAACCGAAACTACAGTCGTAGGGGAGAAATTCCCTAAATTAGAACCACCCGTTAGTGCGGCGTTAAGTGAAGAAAGCAGCCAACATAACGTCACCATTGCAAACTTTGACCCTAGTGCTGAGTTCAGCACTGGGTCCTATGCACGGCAGGTAAACCTAGTGTGCAAGCAGACTGGCACAGGGGCTGTCAGCACCTCTTAAAGAGACACACACATCTTTCAGGTAAGTTTGCATTTAAACTTTTGGAGTTTTTTTTGATTTTATTGAAGTAGTGGCTTGCTGCAAAAGATGTTAAAAGTTTTTAAGTGTGTTGGGAGTGCTGCTGGACACTTGCAAGGCCTCAGATGGTAAAGGAAGGCCTCTAAGAACACAGAAAATGCTGGAAATACTCAGCAGGTCAGGCAACATCCGTGGAGAAAGAAACAGAATTCACGTCTCAGGTCAAGATGCTGCCTGACCTGCTGAGTATTTCCAGCATCTTATGCTGTCATTTCAGATGTACAGCATCCACTTGCAGAGGGAAGAGGAAGACACAGAAGAGGAAGAAGCTGAGGAGGAGGAAGCAGAAGAGGAGGAAGCTGAAGAGGAAGAAGCAGAAGAGGAGGAATCAGAAGGAAAGATGCAACCCAGACAGCCCCTTTCTGGCCAGGATATCCAAGATGGAATCATCCGCCTGTGGTCCCAGTGACCACAACCCCAATTCCCCTTTCAACATTTGTCCCACACCTTACCTTCCCTCTGTTACTGACCATGCAGCATCCTCTTGGCCACAATGCTGAAATAAAAGTCAACACAAAGCAAACTTTCCAATCCAAATATATACATCTATCTATCCAATATGACATCAAGAAATCAACTCATCACCCTTATACATTCCCTTAATAACTGCCTTGTGCGTGCTTTTGCCTATCCAACTGCTGTCACACAATACTACCCCAGTGGCTGCAGCATGGCTCCACATCGCCAACCCCCAGCATGAATTTTTCAACAGTAGCACTGCGGCCATTTTCAGCGTCCATTACCTCGAGTTGCCGGTGACACTGGTAATTCTTTTGGCGCACACCTTAACTAAAGCCAATAACACACCTTTGAGGGGCGAGTTGGCTAAGGTGGATTGGGAAATTAGATAAAAAGGTATGACAGTAGATAAGCAGTGGCAAACATTTAGGGGGAAAAATTCAGTTGGTTGCGCCTCCCGTTAGTGCCTTAAGAGGGTGCTAATGGGGCGCAAAGCAACTAGCGCCTGGGCGCGGCGATGTTTGCGCCGCTCGCGAAATTAATTAGACATTTTGCAGCGGCGCTAAACACTACTGCCACGATCTCCTGCACCAGCAGATCGTGACGTCAGTCGAGTGCGCAACGCCCCGGTAGCGCCCCGGAGCGGATATTGAGTGGCGCCCCCTGCCTTACCGCCTGCCGCTAGCAACGACAGGTTGAGTGGAGCATTTTGCAGTCAGGAAGGGGCTGGGGGAGCGCTATTTAAAGGCAACCGCTTCCTGCCTTTTATTGTTGGTGACATTTTTGAACCACGCATTCTGAGAGAGAAGAGAGAGACTTCTGGAGAGATTCAACGCTGTGTGAAGGAGTTTTGGGTACTGAGCAGAACTTTGCAGGTTCATTTTGATTTGCCCTTCCTTGTGTCGATTTAGAAGAGACTGTGTTGATAAAAAGGGAGAAAATAGAATATGAGAGTAAATTACTAAGAAATATTGGAACAGATTTTAAGAGCTTCTACAAGTATGTAAAAAGGAAGAGAATAACAAAAGTAAGTGTTGGTCCCTTAGAGGTTCAGACAGGAGAAATTATATTGGGGAACATGGAAATGACAGAGACTTCAAACAAATATTTTGTATCTGTTTTCACAGAAGACACAAAAAGCATACCAAAAATAGTGGGGAATCAAGGGGCTAATGACAGTGAGGAACTTAAAGTAATTAAGATCAGTAAAGAAAAAGTACTTTAGAAACTAATAGGACTAAAAGCCAACAAATCCCCTGGACCTGATGGCCTACATCCTAGGGTTCTAAAAGAGGTGGCTGCAGAGATAGTGGATGCATTGGATGTGACCTTCCAAAATTCCCTAGATTCAGGAAAGATCCCAGCTGATCAAATGTAATGTAACCCCACTGTTCAAGAAAGGAGGGAGAGAGAAAACAGGGAACTGCAGGCCAGTTAACCTGACATCAGTCATTGGGAAAATGCTGGAATCCATTATTAAGGAAGTGGTAACAGGGCACTTAGAAAATCACATGATTAGGCTGAGTCAACATGGTTTTATGAAAGGGAAATCATGTTTGACAAATTTATGAGTTTTTTTGTGGATGTAACTAACGGGGTAGATAAAGGGGAACCAGTGGATGTAGTATATTTGGATTTTCAAAAGGCATTCTATAAGGTGCTACATAAAAGGTTGTTATGCAAGATAAGAGATCATGGGGTTGGGGTAATGTATTAGCATGGATTGAGGATTGGTTAACGGACAGAAAACAGAGAGTAGGGATAAACGGGTCATTTTCAGATTGGCAGGCTGTAACTAGTGGGGTGCCACAAGGATCAGGATTGGGCCTCAACTATTTACAATCTATATTAATGATTAATAAAGGGACTGAGTGCAATGTATCCAAGTTTGCTGACGATAAAAAGCTAGGTGGGAAAGTAAGCTGTGAGGAGGACACAAAGAGCCTGCAAAGAGATATAGACAGGTTAAGTGAGTGAGCAATAAGGTGGCAGATTTTTTTTTAATTCATTCATGGGATGTGGGTGGAGCTGACAAGGCCAGTATTTACTGCCCATCCCTAGTTGCCCTTGAGAAGGTGGTGGTGAGCTGCCTTCCTGAACTGCTGCAGTCCGTGTGGTGAGGGTACTCCCACAGTGCTGTTAGGGAGGGATTTTGAGGATTTTGACCCAGCGACGTTGAAGGAACGGTGATATACTTCCAAGTCAGGATGGTGTGTGGCTTGGAGGGGAACTTGGAGGTGGTGGTGTTCCCATGCGCCTGCTGCCCTTGTCAATTTAGGTGGTAGAGGTCGCGGGTTTGGGAGGTGCTGCCGAGGAAGCCTTGGCGAGTTGCTGCAGTGCATCTTGTAGATGGTACACACTGCAGCCACAGTGGTGGAGGGAGTGAATGTTTAAGGTGGTCCATGGGGTGCCAATCAAGTGGCCCTGCTTTGTCCTGGATGGTGTTGAGCTTCTTGAGAGTTGTTGGAGCTGCACTCATCCAGGCAAGTGGAGAGTATTCCATCACATTCATTAGTTGTGCCTTGTAGATGGTGGAAAGACTTTGGGGAGTCAGGAGGTGAGACACTCATCGCAGAATACCTAGCCTCTGACCTGTTCTTGTTGCCACAGTATTTATGTGGCTGGTCCAGTTAAGTTTCTGGTCAATGGTGACCCCCAGGATGTTGATGGTGGGGGGTTTGGCGATGGTAATGCCGTTGAATGTCAAGGGGCAGTGGTTAGATTCTCGCTTGTTGGAGATAGTCATTGTCTGGCACTTGTGTGGCGCGAATGTTACCTGCCACTTATCAGTCCAAGCCTGAATGTCGTCCAGTCTTGTTGCATGTGGGCATAGACTGCTTCATTAAATGAGGAGTTGTGAATGGCACTGAACACTGTGCCGTCATCAGCGAACATCCCCACTTCTGACCTTATGTTGGAGCGAAGGTAATTGATGAAGCAGCTGAAGATAGTTGGGCCTAGGACACTGCCCTGAGGAACTCCTGCAGCGATGTCCTGGGGCTGAGATGATTGACCTCCAACCACCACAACCATCTTCCTTTGTGCTAGGTATGACTCCAGCTAGTGGAGAGTTTTCCCCCTGATTCCCATTGATTTCAGTTTTATTAGGGCTCCTTGATGCCACACTCGGTCAAATGCTGCCTTGATGTCAAGGGCAGTCACTCTCACCTCACCTCTGGAATTCAGCTCCTTTGTCCATGTTTGGACCAAGGCTGTAATGAGGTCTGGAGCTGAGTGGTCTTAGCGGAACCCAAACTGGGCATCAGTGAGCAGGTTATTGGTGAGTAAGTGCCGCTTGATAGCACTGTAGAAAACACCTTCCATCACTTTGCTGGTAATTGAGAGTAGACTGATGGGGCGGTAATTGGCCAGATTGGATTTGTCCTGCTTTTTGTGGACAGGACATACTTGGGCAGTTTTGCACATTGTCGGATAGATGCCAGTGTTGTAGCTGTACTGGAACAGCTTGGCTAGAGGCGCAGCTAGTTCTGGAGCACAAGTCTTCAGCAGGGCAGCCGGGATGTTGTCGGGGCCCATAGCCTTTGCTGTATCCAGTGCACTCAGCCGTTTCTTGATATCACATGGAGTGAATCGAATTGGCTGAAGACTGGCTTCTGTGATGGTGGGGACCACAGGAGGAGGCTGATATGGATCATCCACTCGGCACTTCTGGCTGAAGATGGTTGCAAACGCGTCAGCCTTGTCTTTTGCACTCACATGCTGGGCTCCACCATCATTGAGGATGGGGATATTCATGGAGCCTCCTCCTCCCATTAGTTGTTTAATGGTCCACCACCATTCACGACTGGATGTGGCAGGACTGCAGAGCTTTGATCTGATCCGTTGATTGTGGGATCGCTTAGCCCTGTCTATAGCATGCTGCTTCCGCTTTTTAGCATTCATGTAGTCCTGTGTTGCAGCTTCCTCAGGTTGGCACCTCATTTTTAGGTACGCCTGGTGCTGCTCCTGGCATTCTCTTCTACACTCCTCATTGAACCAGGATTGGTCCCCTGGCTTGGTGGTAATGGGATATGCCAGGGCATGAGGATACAAATTGTGGTGGAATACAATTCTGCTGCTGCTGATGGCCCACAGCGCCTCATGGATGCCCAGTTTTGAGCTGCTAGATCTGTTCTAAATCTGTCCCATTTAGCACGGTGGTAGTGCCAGACAACGCGATGGAGGGTGTCCTCAGTGTGAAGATGGGACTCCGTCTCCACAATGACTGTGCGGTGGTTGACATGGCCCTCAACCTTGTCCGTTCCATTTCCCATACTTCTGCTCTCACCCCTTCCCCTCCCTCCAAGAACCACGATAGGGTTTCCCTTGTCCTCACCTTTTACCCCACCAGCCTCCAATTTCAACGGATCATCCTCCGCCATTTCCACCACCTCCAGCGTGATCCCACCACCAAACGCATCTTCCCCTCACCTCCCTTTCAGCATTCCGAAGGGCCCGATCCCTCCGCGACACCCTGGTCCACTCCTCAATCACCCCCAACACCCCTCCCCTTCCCACAACACCTTCCCGTGCAAGCGCAGAAGATGCAATACCTACTCTTTTACCTCCTCCCTTCCCACTGTCCAGGTCCCCAAACAATCCTTCCAGGTGAAACAGTGATTTACTTGTACAATGACTGTGCGGTGGTCACTGCTCCCAATGCTGTCATGGACAGATGCATCTGCGACAGGTAGATTGGTGAGGACGAGATCAAGTAGGTTTTTCCCTCGTGTTGGTTCTCTCACCACCTGTCGCAGGCCCAGACTGGCAGCTATGTCCTTCAGGACTCGGCCAGCTCGGTGCTACCGAGCCACTCTTGGTGATGGACATTGAAGTCCCCCACCCAGAGTACATTCTGTGACCTGGAGTATAATGTGGGGAATTGTGAGGTTATTCACTTTGGTAGGAAGAATAGAATAGAAAACAGAATATTTTTTAAATGGTGAGAAACTATTAAATGTTGGTGTTCAGAGAGATTTAGGTTACCTAATACTAGAAACTCTCTGGAGTTTAGAAGAATGAAAGTTGATCTCATTGAAACATTTCAGATTCTCTGGGAGATTGACAGGGTAGATGCTAAGAGATTGTTTCCCCTGGCTGGAGAGTCTAGAACTAAGGGGCTTCGTCTCAGGATAAGGGATCAGCATTTTAAGACTGAGATGAGGAGGAATTTCTTTACTCAGAGGGTTGTGAGTCTTTGGAATTGTCTGCCCCAAAGGGCTGTGGATGTTCAGTCGTTGAGTATATTCAAGGCTAAGATCGATAGATTTTTGGACTCTAGAGGAATCAAGGGATATGGGCAGCGGGCAGGAAAGTGGAGCTGAGGTTGAAGATCAGCCATGATCTTATTGAATGGCGGAGCAGGCTCGAGGGGCAGTATGGCCTACTCCTGCTCCTAATTCTTATGTTCTTATGTTCTAGAACAAGTACTCCAGCCAGCTCTAAAAGTTCATCTAAGATGTGCTTGTTCTCCAGGGATAGGCAGTACAAAATTTTAGATCAACATCCTTCTTTCATCTGTGTTTTGACTTCCCGATTTTCATCAGTAAAATTACATTTTGTTACTTGTCAACATCAGTGTGTGCAAAAGGCAACTAAAGATTTATTATTCTGTCAGCCTAGTTTCGTTGTAACACTCTCAACTTTGAGTTGTGAAGGTCATGGGTTCAACCCCAACTCCAGGATCTGAACACATAAATCAAGTCTGTACTGAAGCACTGTTCGATGTCCTGAGGATGTGAAAGGCAATATATAAAAGCAAATTATTTCTCTTTTTATTGTCCCTGAGTTAGTGGGTTCACAACCTCCTCCAGGATTTAAGCATATAATCTGGGTTGACATTGCAGTTCAGTACTGAGAGAGTGCTACATCTTTTGGATTAAGCTAAAGCCCTGTCCACTTGTTCAGGTGAATGTAACATATCTCCTAGCACTATTTGAAGAACAGTTAGTTCTCCCAGTGTCCCAGACAATATTTATTCCTCAGCCAACAACACTAAAGACTGATTAACTGGTCATTTATCATTTGATGTTGTGGGACCCTGCTGTGTGCAAATTGGCTGCTGAATTTGTGTACAGAGCAACAATGCCTGCACTTCAAAAGTAATTCATTGGCCATTAAGCATTTTGGGATTTCCCAAGGATTTAATGGTACTATATGATTGTAAATCTTATTTTTTTTTCTTTCTTGTTCAGCCCATTGAGTTATGATTGCTTCATAAAATGAGCAGTGAGGGCTTTCTTGGTCTTTTCAAAGTCTACACATAGAAACAGAAAAATAGGAGCAGGAGTAGGCCATTCGGCCCTTCGAGCCTGCTCCGCCATTCAATATGATTATGGCTGATCCGCTATCTCAATACCATATTCCCGCTCTCCCCATACCCCTTGATGCCTTTTGTGTCTAGAAATCTATCTACTTTCTTCTTAAATATATTCAGTGACTTGGCCTCCACAGCCTTCTGTGGTAGAGAATTCCACAGGTTCACCACCCTATGAGTGAAGAAATTTCTCCTCATCACAGTCCTAAATGTCCTACCCCGTATCCTGAGACTGTGACCCCTCGTTCTAGATCCCCCAGCCAGGTGAAACATCCTCCCTGCATCCAGTCTGTCTAGCCCTGTCAGAATTTTATACGTTTCAATGAGATCCCCTCTCATTCTTCGAAACTCTAGTGAATACAGGCCTAGTCGACCCAATCTCTCCTCATACGACAGTCCTGCCATCCCAGGAATCAGTCTGGTGAACCTTCACTGCACTCCCTCTATGGCAAGTATATCCTTTCTTAGGTAAGGAGACCAAAACTGCACACAGTACTCCAGGTGTGGTCTCACCAAGGCCCTGTATAACTGTAGCAAGACATCCTTGCTCCTGTACTCAAATCCTCTTGCAATGAAGGCCAACATACTATTTGCCTTCCTAACTGCTTGCTGCACCTGCATGTTTTGTGTCGTCAGCAAACTTGGAAATATTACATTTGGTTCCCTCATCCAAATCATTGATATATATTGTGAATATCTGGGGCCCGAGCACTGATCCCTGCGGTACTCTTCTAGTCACCGCCTGCCAACCCGAAAAAGACCCATTTATTCCTACTCTCTGTTTCCTGTCTGTTAACCAATTTTCAATCCATGCCAGTATATTACCCCCAATCCCATGTGCTTTAATTTTTCACACTAACCTCTTATGTGGGACTTTATCAAAGGCCTTCTGAAAATCCAAATACACCACATCCACTGGTTCTCCCTTATCTATTACATCTAGTTACATCCTCAAAAAATTCCAGTAGGTTTGTCAAACACGATTTCCCTTTCATAAATCCATTTTAACTTTGTCTAATCCCGTTGATATTTTCTAAGTGTCCTGTTATCACATCCTTTATAATAGACTCTAGCATTTTCCCTACTACTGATGTTAGGCTAACTGGTCTATACACCATTTCTATTATTTGGTAGCATGTCACATATTTTGTAAATATTCTCCCCTATAATCCAAAAGCAAAGCTCTCTTTTGCATAATATTGGTGATATCAAAACCTGTCATGGCATACTCAAACAGTTTCATCCATTTCTATTGCGAATGGCTTACCTTCTGACTCCCTAAACCTCTCCACCACCTACAAAGCACATGTCAGGAGTGTGATGGAATACTCCTCACTTTCCTGGATGGAAGAAGCTGTAACAACATTCAAGAAGCTCAACACCATCCAAGACACTATGCTTCACTTTTTTCTTCCCTTGTCCAGTTTCTTCCCACCTACATCCGTGACTCTTCCGACACCCTCCGCCACTTTAACAGTTTCCAGTTTCCTGGCCCCAACCTTTTCCTTTTCACCATGGAAGTCCAATCCCTCTACATCTCCATCCCCCACCAGGACGGCCTAAGGGTGCACTGCTTCTTCCTTGAACAGAGGCCCAACCAGTCCCCATCCACCACCACCCTCCTCCGCCTGGCTGAACTTGTTCTCACATTGAACAACTTCTCCTTTGACTTAACTCACTTCCTCCAAATTAAAAGTGTTGCTATGGGAACCCGCATGGGTCCTAGCTATGCCTGGCTTTTCGTGGGATATGTGGAACATTCTTTGTTCCATTCCTACTCAGGTCCCCTCCCTCATCTCTTTTTCCGATACATTGATGACTGTATCAGTGCCGTTTCCTGCTCTCGCACTGAACTAGAAAATTTCATTCACTTTGCTTCCAATTTCTACCTTTCCCTCACCTTCACATGGCCATCTTCGACTCTTCCCTTCCCTTCCTCGACTTCTCTGTCTCCATTTCTGGGGATAGGCTATCAACTAACATCCACTATAAGCCCACTGACTCCCACAGCTACGTGAACTACACTTCCTCCCACCCCGCTTCCTGTAAGGACTCTATTCCATTCTCCCAGTTTCTCCGTCTCCGTCGCATCTGTTCTGACGATGCCACCTTCCATACTAGTGCTCCCACTATATCTTCCTTTTTCCTCAAGCGAGGATTCCCCTCTACCGTGGTTGACATGGCCCTCAACCTTGTCCATTCCATTTCCCGCACTTCTGCTCTCATCCCTTCCCCTCCCTCCAAGAACCACAATAGGGTTCCCCTTGTCCTCACCTTTCACCCCACCTCCAATTTCAATGGATCATCCTCCGGCATTTCCACCACCTCCAGCGTGATCCCACCACCAAACACATCTTCCACTCCCCTCCCTTTCAGCATTCCGAAGGGACCGCTCCCTCCGCGACACCCTGGTCTACTCCTCTATCACCCCCAACAATCCCTTCCCTTCCCACGGCACCTTCCCATACAAGCGCAGAAGATGCAACACTCGCCCTTTTACCTCCTCCCTTCCCACTGTCCAGGGCCCCAAACACTCCTTCCAGGTGAAACAGCGATTTACTTGTACTTCTTGCAATTTAGTATACTGTATTCGCTGCTCACGATGCGGTCTCCTCTACATTGGGGAGACCAAACGCAGATTGGGTGACCGCTTTGCAGAACACCTCCGTTCAGTCCATAAGCGTGACCCCGAGCTTCCGGTCACCTGTCACTTTAATTCTCCGCTCCACTCCCATTCTGACCTCTCTGTCCTCGGCCTCTTATACTGTTCCAATGAAGCTCAATATAAGCTTGAGGAACAGCACCTCATCTTTCGATTAGGCACTTTACAGCCTTCTGGACTCAACATCGAGTTCAACAATTTCAGACCATAACCTCTGCCCCTATTTTTTCACATGGCAGCTGTTGATGATTCTGCTATTCCCATTTACACCTCTTCTAGACTCATCTTTTGTTTCTTTACTTGTTCCATTACCATCTCCTTTTGCTTTGTACTATCAGCCCTTTTGTCATTTAATCTCTCCTGCCTTCCATCCTATCACAGACCTTCCCTTTGTTCTTACCTCCCCTCCCCCCTTTCTCTGCCCCTGCACTTGCTTAAAATCTGTTACATCTCTAACTTTTTCCAGTTCTGACGAAAGGTCATCGACCTGAAACGTTAACTCTGTTTCTCTTACCATAGATGCTGCCTGACCTGCTGAGTATTTCCAGCATTTTCTGTTTTTATTTACTATACTTCACACATTGGTCTAAACATCTATCACTGGCGCACCGTGGCTGCAGCATGTACTATCTACAGAATGTACTGCAACCATCGTAATGTGATACTGTGGTAAGAAACAAAATGATGTTCATTGACATTTGAACATTTTTTTCCTTTGAAAATTAAGTTTTAGCAAGTGGCCAAAACCCAATTTATTTTTTAAAATAGACATTAAATGCCTTTTGGACAAATTTGTATCCTTTGATTCAGTATCTTCATTTGTTGCTGGCTATAGACCGTGAAAGATCATGTTGGCCACAGATGGTGAGATAGCCTGTTGGCTAGAATCTATAGCATTATGGTCAAATTAATTCATCTATTTTGATGTGTTGATTGGCAAGAGTAATTTCCTAGATCTTTCCTAAATTGCCTTTGAGCATCAAAAAGACATTTTATAGAGTTTTGCCAAAATTTCCTTCAACAGCGTTTATTACTTCTCTTTCCTCAGGATATTGTTGTGTCTTTATTTATGCCCTTGAAAACTTTAGAATGTTTCTTCTATTGAGGTACTGTAGAGTGTATTGTAGAAAGAAAATAGATTTTTACTGTGTAGTTAGTCTAATAATTGTAAAAGTGTTGGTAACTATTTGTGGCATGTATCCACTGTGAAATGCATGTATATAAACATCTTGTCCAGATTTCCATTTTAAAAGCCCTTGGAGCTGCCAGAAATTGAACCCAAGTCCTCATACAGGTAATCATGTATCACTAAACTGCCTCAGAATACACATGCATAAGGAAGTTCACATTGGTGATAGTGAGCTTCTCATTTGCATGACGTGTGAAGATAGAGGGGTTAAAGCAAGTTGTTAAAAATTAATTTGGAGAGAAAGTAATTCATGGGCACAGTGATAACAGACTATATTACCCCTTTGAAGTTAACGGCAACTTGCATTTCAATGGTGCCTTTAATGTCAAAAAATCCCATTTCACAGAGGCATAAGGAAAATGGATACAGAGCCAAAGAAGAAAGTTTTAGCTGGGGTGACCAAAAGCTTGATCAAGGAGGTAGGTTTCAAGGAAGAGAGAATGTGGAGATGCCAGGGGATTTAGGGAGGAAATTCCAGACCATTGGACCTAAGTGTCTGAAGACATGGGCCTAGAAATTCCCCAGTCGTTAACGCCAGTTTTGTAGAAAAAATGGCGGCTGCCTCGCATCCGCCCGATTCCAGCGTGGGACACGGCGGCCACCATTTTGTTGAGGGCAATAGTGCTGCCATTGACAGCGCTGGCCTCACAAATTTAAATAAGCAGATCATGATCATGACATCAATCGGCGTGCAATGCCTGATTTGATGCCACGACTGCTATTTTGGACGTTCTCACACGCCGTAATGCCCTGTCCTAAATACGCAAAGAAAAATGTGCGTGAAGAATTGGGGGGGTGGGTGGTGTGGGTTGTATATCTGAAGGTTGCAGAATCTTTTTAGGGAGAGGTGTGGCTATGGGGGATTGAAGCAGGAAAGGAAGGTCATTAAGGGTAAGGCAAGAAATATGGGATTCATGACAAGAAGAAGAGATTCAAGGAATAAGGAAGAAAGAACCACATATTCTGACCATTTGCAAGTCAGAAAATCTAACCCCAGAGTCTTAGTATTAAAAGGGAACAAGGAATGCAAAGATTTATTTAGAAAAAGAATAAAGAAGCAAAAGGCAAGAAGCCATCCAATCAGCTCAGAGTAGGTAGGAACAGAGAAAGTTTCTCAAGGGTGGCTTGGAATAGCAGAGAGAAAATAAAATAACTGACAGCGATGTGTGGTCCCAAGTTATGAGTGATTTTGTGGAGCAGCTTAATTGTATGATGAAAGAAGTAGAGAAAATCATATTGTATGTTAGAATTAATTGCACCTGACAGGAATTCAGCTACTTTAAAAAGGGAATCTAAAGATACAAATAGGTACTGAATAAGAGACATGCCAAAGCAATTATGGCTGGATTCCTCATGGTGATGACCAAGGATAAAAAGAATTGAGCAGAATAATTGGTTTGAGAAAAAGTGATAAGAGGAAGATTTGGAATTCTTAAATAATTTGCATTGCTTCAGATTAGAAATTAGAACCCCAATTTTAACCAGGAACAGGACAGGGTACGGTGGCATAGTGGTTAGGATACTGTACTATAATCCAGAGACCCTGGACTAATGATCTGAGAGACACGAGTTCATCATCCCACCATGGCAGCTGGGGAATTTAAATTCAGTTAATTAAATAAATTTGGAATAGAAAGCTAGTACCAGTAATGATGACCATGAAGCTATCATAAAAAACCCATCTGGTTCACTAATGTCCTTCAGGGAAAGAAATCTGCCGTTCTTACCCAATCTGGCCTATATATGCAGTCTGCACAGAGCGGGATTAAATGGAGCGGGCTTGAACAGAGTGTTTTATTTGGGAATTCGGAGAAGAAGGGGAAGCAATTGTTGCTTTTTGCCTACACTACTTATAGTGCTTTGTGTTACAAGTAGATATTTAATTTCAGTACCCTTAACTTATTCTAGATCAAGTAAGTAGTTAAGAAACTACACTGTAAACTAAGTTACCTAATTACAAATTTAATTATATTTAATTAAATAAAACAAGGTCATATAGGGATGGCAGTGCAGGCGGAGTGCCGCAACTGCAGCATGTGGGAGTTTGTGGAGAGCATTGTGATCCCGGACAACCACGTTTGCAGTAAGTGCCTGCATCTGAGGAACTTCAGCTCAGAGTTTTTGAGCTGGAGTCTGAGGTGCAGACATTGCGGGGCATCAGGGATGGGGAGAGTTAGCTGGACACTTTGATCCAGGAGGCAGTCACACCCCTTAGGTTAGGTAGTGGTACAGGTCTGGTTAGTGGTCAGGGACAGGAGGGTGTGACTGCAACTCATGCAGGTAAGGGGACCCCAGGCACAGTGCTGGAGGAGCCTCAGCCTTTGCCCTTGTCCAGCAGGTATGAGGTTCTTGCTGCCTGTGTGGATGAGGGAAAAGACTGCAGGATGGATGAGCAAGCTGACCATGGCACCATGGTGCAGGAGGCCATTCAAGTGGGGGGAGTGAAAGGGAATGTAGTTTTGGTAGGGGACGGTATAGTCAGGGGGATAGATACTGTTCTCTGCAGCCACGAACGAGAGTTCTGAAGGTTGTGTTGCCTGCCCGGTGCCAGGGTTAAAGACATCTCCTCATGGCTGGAGAAGAACTTGGAGTGGGAGGGGGAGGATCCAGTTGTCATGGTCCACGTAGGAACCAACAACATAGGTAGAACTAGGAATGAGGTTCTGCTGAGGGTGTTTGAGGAGCTAGGGTCCAAATTAAAAAGCAGAACTTAAACCAGGCTGGGACCAGTGTCCTGGTAAACTGAATAACTAGGGCAGTAGACAGGACTTTAAACTAATGAGGGGGGTGGGGGGGTGGGAGGATTCAGGAAAGAGTAAATTTAAAAGAAGCAAGAGAAATGTCAAGGCTTTAGAGCCAGAGTAGATTTTTGGGTAAAAATAAGCAGAGTGCGTCAGGAAGGGACAGAGTGAGTAACAAAGGTAATGGGCCAGAAATTCGGCTCTCCGGCTTCCTGCGGGTGCAAGCATCGCGCGCGTACTTGCCTACCATGCCTGCCATTGTGCTTCGGGCCCACGAGGACTTCGGCTCCTGGGCCTCCTGCAGCTGCCGGCGCGCAGTGCTCGTGTATCCCAGGGGCGCAGTTAGTTCGAAGCGTCCCCTGGGATCATGTGGGCCATGGAGAGCCAATCGGAGCAGGGCATTTTCATTCATAGATTTGACAGGAGGACCTGTCAAATCTATGAATAGAGATCGGCCCCAAAACCACACTTAAACTTCAAATAATTTTTTTTTAAAACATCACATTTTTAAAATAACTATAAGTTACATAAATTAACTATTTTAAACAAAAATTTAAATTTTAGAAAAAGTTAATTATACTTTTTAACGGTGCTAAAAATAAACTTACCTTTCTTTAAAGTATCTAAAAAAGATAAACCTGTTGAAAAAATGTTTAAATTGTAATTAATTAACCACTTACCTTGTTAAAAACAGGCCTTGCGCCTCCTTTTTAAAAGTGCAGCTTCTCCATACTTACCCTCCCGGAGAAACCTGAAAAAAAAACCTGAAGTTCGCTGCGTGCGCGCTGCCTCTACCGCGCACGCGTTCGACTTCTGAACCCCTCCCTTCAGGGGAACGGAAGTTCCGGTTTCCCGCACATGCGCAGTGCATGCGTGAAACCGGCACTTCAGGTGGCCTTATGGGTGAGTACACAGCGCGTACTCACCCGACAAGAGCCGAATTTCTGGCCCATTAAGGCATTAGTGACTAAGGTGACATCAGGGAAAAATAGAAATAAGTCAAAGCTAAAGGCACTATATCTGAATGTGCGAAGCATTCGCAACAAAATAGATGAATTAATAGCGCAGATAGAAATTAACAGGTTTGATCTAATAGCCATAACAGAGATGTGGTTGCAAAGTGGCCAAGGTTGGGAACTAAATGTTCCAGGACACTTAACTTTTAGAAGGGATAGGCAAAATGGAAAAGGAGGAGGGGTAGCCCTGATAATAAAGGATGGGATAAAGACAGTAAAGAGAAAGAATCTTAGCTCCGAAAATCAAGAAGTAGAATCAGTTTGGGTGGAGCTAAGAAAAAGCAAGGGGCAGAAAACATTGGTGGGAGTCGTTTATAGGTTCCCAAACAGTAGTTGTAATGTAGGACAGAGTATAAATCAAGACACCCCACAGGAAAAGTGGTCCAACCGTGGCTAACAAGAGAAGTTAAAGATAGTATTAGATCAAAGGAAGAGTCTTATAATGTTGCCAAAAAGAGTGGCAAGCCTGAGGATTGGGAGGATTTTAGAATTCAGCAAAGGAGGACCAAGAAATTGATAAAGAAAGGGAAAATAGAACATGAGAGTAAACTAGCGAGAGACATAAAAACAGACTGTAAAAGCTTCTATAGGTATGTAAAACGGAAAAGATTAGCGAAAGTAAATGTGGGTCCCTTACAGGCTGAGACAGGAGAAATTATAATGGGGAATAAGGAAATTGTAGAGAAATTAAACAAATACTTTGGGGGGAATTTTGCCGGCGCTCAGGGGCAGATTTGGAGGCAAGACATCCGGTAAAATTGCAAAGATTGACAGTAGGTCCGGAACCCGCTGTCAAAGCTGCCTCCATACAATCTTCCTGGGTGTCAGGTCCCCGATTTGTGCATGGACCCAACACCTAGCGGCGGGAAGAGGATTATAGGCACTTAACTGCTTGTTAACAGGCAGTTAACAGGCAGTTAACAGGCTTTTTCCAATTTTGACAGGTCTACTGCGGGCTTCCCGACGTCCGGACACCACGCCAGGATAAGTGTGGCGTGCTGTGGGTCTACTGTAATGTTTCTTCATTGATGACAGCTGCAGAAGTGGTGTGAAGGATCCAATGGTACACTGGTGCGTTTCAGAGGTAAGAAAATCATTTTTAATGTATTTAGACTTTTCTGTAGGTAACAAGTTTTGACATCTGTGTAGTCCCACCTCACTGGGAGAACCTTTCTCACCAGTGACAGATCACTTCTGTAACCTCACCTGCAGCTGCCATCTGTTCTAGCCTAAGAAGGGAGTCACTGGAGGGCCTTGGTGCAAGGGCTCACCTTTGTACAGTGATTGTCAGTGTTTGCAGCACCTCAATGTTGTCAAACACTGAAAAATCACCTGTCAAAAAAAATTGTGCATGACCCCTTTAAGAAAACCGGCAGATGACGCGTCATCAACTGATGTCATCTGACACCGGCTTTCTCCTAATTGGCCGGCAAGCCCGCAGGGCGGGCTTAACAAAGCCAATTGATGCAAAATAGCGTCTGTGCGTCGGATGTCGTTGGGGGTGAGATCGGAACCCGGAAGGAAGCTGTCCCGCCCTAGGCCAAACCAAAAGGTAAAATCCAGCCCTTTGTCTTCACAGAAGAAGATGCAAAAAACTTCCTGGAAATAATGGAGAACCAAGGCTCTAGCAAGAATGAGAAACTGAAAGAAATTAGTATTAGTAAAAAAATAGTACTAGAGAAATTAATGGGACTGAAAGCCAATAAATCCCCTGGACCTGATGGCCTATATCCTAGGGTTTTAAAAGAGGTGGCTATAGAGATAGTGGATGTATTGGTTGTCATTTTCCAAAATTCCATAGGGGGCGATTTTCTGTAAGGGGTTTTGGGAATCGTGCTTGTATCGCAGCCGGTGCTGGTGCGGGGTTAGGCCTTCGTTGCCTAATACTATTGCTTGCTCTGGTCTCCGGCCAGCCTTGTTGCAATAAGCACCAGTGAGTGGTTCGACCCACTCGCCCTTACGGTTCTAACGCTGGACTTAGGTGCGAGAGCAATAATGCAGAGAAAACTCAAATAGACCCGTTGAATAGTACGAAATGGAAATCTTTATTGCATAGCGTCTAAAATCATGAAGTACATGTCATAGGCACAGATTAACGATAGTACAAGTAAACATACATTCATAAAGCTTGGTCTATGGTAATGAAGAACGCACGGCACATCGTAGAAAGGGGAACACATTATAATTTATCCTTAATAAAAACCACCCTCCCCTATCAATCCCTACGCTATATCTAGATTTGTAGGATCGGGAAGCATGCTCACCACTCGTGATATTTCGGAGGATTTTAAAGTGAGGCGTTTGGCTCGTTTCGCTGCAGCGCCTGACTGTCACGTGTTTGGAGGGGTCTCTGTACGCCTCTTGTTTATCTTCTCTGCTGCGACAAGCAGGCCAGATCGTCTGTTGTCATGAAGAATTCTGTAGAACTCGAACACGTTTGTAGAATTCAAACAAGAGTCTTCCTGTACCAGTTCGTGGAGTAATCGGTAAAACTCGAAAAATGAGTTTTATATTTTCGGGCGCGGTCGGGGTTTACTGACCGCGGCGGCACGTGTATTCTTCTTCTTCTCTTCTCGTCTCGTCTCGTCTCGTCTCTTCGGGCCTTCGGGTCCAGACACCGTTTACCGACTCTCGGGATGGTGCACCCGGGCACTTGCCTTTGTTGAGGCGGCTCGTTCCGTTTGAGCTCCACCCAACATTCGAATAACCGACCGGTACGGCTAAAAGTCAACAAACTCCAGCGAAGACACAAAAGGCTGCTCGTCCAGCAGAGCCACACCCGAGGATCAGGATAAGGGAATACGAGTTCCGTACTCAGCAGCAAGATAAGAGCACAAGAGACCGATGGACATTTGTTCACTATAGTTATAGTGCTGTGTTTCCTTATCTCCCGCCCAAATCTTAATGTCTTTTCTTTGCGAAATATTGGCGCTCAAAACTCCCAGCATGGGGAGATTCCTGTCTGTAATGGGTTTCGGTAGCACTTGAAACTGGCCAAATACCCGTTAATGTTTTCCCCATTGTTTGATCCAGCCAGGATCGTTTGAATCGTCTCCCTGACTGGTTTTGGGGGCCCTCGAATACTCGTGTAATCACCCGAGAATGGCTCTCTCATTGTAGAGCCGTGGGGGTAATTTGTGTATTGCTCTGTCTGGATGGGCCTTCGATCGCCCAGTACAATGAGCCTTACTTGTGCATGGAAAACGATTCCAGCACTCATATCTATTGCTATTGTTTCGAATGCAAAACAGATTGCATCCTGTCTTTATCAATGTTTGCTGAGTATTATCCAATCTTATACTGAAATGTTTATTCGAACGCCATCTTGTCTGCCCACTGAAAATTCTGGAAGCTTCTGTCACGATGCGCGGCGGCCATTTTACAGGCTTCTTGTGTCCGTTTTAATCATGACAGCATTTTGTTTAAATAAACTGATTAAACGAATCTGTATCTCTCTCGTTATTTTGAATCGTGATATTTGCAAACTTTACATTTCCCATTGGAGGCGGGTTGGAGGCGGGTTTCGGTTTGGGTGGGTTCCAAACCCGCTTCCACTGTCAGGTGGGAAAAATTTGTGATTTTCCCCTAATTGGTCAGTTGATTTCAGAGGTGTGGGTTCCCTGGGCTAATTAGACTTTTGGGACTGAAACTCGCCTCTGCTGATGTCACTTATCCAGCTTCATTTAAGGGCTGCTTGCTGCCTTGGCTCATTCCACTGGTTTTTGGTCGATGCTGCACCACCTCCAAGCTGTTATCTCCTTGAAGAATGGCCAGCTCCAAGGCAAGGGCCTCTCCGAGGTTCTCGGATGAGGCGCTGGGTATGCTGATTGAGGGGGCGAGAGCTAGCAGGGAGGTGCTCTTCCCCTCATCTGGGAGGAAGGAGCATCCCAAAGAAACCAAGGCTGTGTGGGTCCAGCTGGCATGAGATATAACCTCCAGATCTGTGTGCAGATTGGGTGAGTGCTTCTGTTTATTGATGAAATGCCATCCCTGTGGGAAGATATTAAAATTAGGTGATGGCAAACTGTTGGTGTGATGGCATCTGTTATTTCGGCTTAGGCAGCTCCACATTGTGGGCTCTGCGACACTTGCGTGGTCAGGTTGGTGGTCAGAGTGAAAGGAGGCCAGAGAGTCATGTCCATTGTCTATCATGTGTTAAGAAGGAGCCAAGCACATGTGCCACAATGGGCAACCTATGCAAATTTGGCCAGGATGAGTGCATTCCTTGCACGACGTGCTTCCATGCGCTGGCGCCTTCTGCCCTGTGCAGCATCAGGTGGGTGAGCAGGAGGTTGGCGCTCCTGCTGCTGAGCTGCCTGGTTCTGCTGCTGCCGCAGCTGCTCCTCATCCGAATCTGAGCTCCATGGTGAAAGGAAATAAATGGTTCCCAAGCTGCTGGCAAATACCTCCGTTGGGGAAGCGCTCAGTTCAAGCAGGGAGAGGGTCTTCCAAGGAGGTCCCACAGTTGAGAGATAGAAGCTGCAGCACCTCCGGCTTCGGTAGACCTGCTAAAAGTGCTGAAAGACCTTTGGAACAAAAGTTCTGCCACCTGCAACTGATCCCTGATGAAAGCTCCGTTTTAATGGGGGAGCTGCAGCTGTGAGGAGGCCACCCACTTGTCAACCCAGCAGGATTAGTTGGCGTGGTTTAGGAGGGTCGTGCAACATGCTGAAAATGTGGTAAAATAACGAAGGCCTGTCAAAATAGGATTATAGAGGCCTTAACTACTATTTAAGGGTCTTAACTACCTCTCCCGACTGATGGAGGTGGGACCGAATCGCACCCATCAAACCCGCCTCCGGCAAAAATGCGCGGAGGCGGGTTGGAGGCGGGTTCCGAACCCGCCCTCAGTTTTTTGCCATTTTGCCAACTGTCCCGCCTCCAAACCCGCCTCCTCGGGGCTGGGAAAATCGCCCCCATAGATTCTAGAATGATTCCTGCGGATTGGAAGGTGGCAAATGTAACCCCACTATTTAAGAAAGGAGGGAAAGAGAAAACGGGGAATTACAGACCAGGGAAAATGCTAGAATCTATTATTAAGGACATGGTAACAGGACACTTAGAAAATAATAATAGGATTGGGCAGAGTCAACACGGATTTATGAAAGGGAAATCGTGTTTTCAGAAAGCATTCGATAAGGTGCCACACAAGAGATTATTAAACAAAATTAGAGCTCATGGGATTGGGGGTAATATATTAGCATGGATTGAGGATTGGTTAATGGACAGAAAACAGAGAGTAGGAATAAACCAGTCATTTTCGGGTTGGCAGGCTGTAACTAGTGGGGTACCACAAGGATCAGTGCTTGGGCCTCAGCTATTCACAATCTACATCAATGATTTGGATGAGGGGACCAAATGCAATATATCCAAGTTTGCTGATGATACAAAGCTGGGTGGGATTGTAAATTGTGAGGAGGATGCAAAGAGGCTTCAAGGGGATATAGACAGGCTAAGTGAGTGGGCAAGAACATGGCAAATGGAATATAATGTGGAGAAATGTGAAGTTATCCACTTTGGTGAGAGATTGGGAAATGTTGGTGTTCAGAGGGACCTGGGTGTCCTTGTACACGAATCACTGAAAGTTAACATGCAGGTACAGCAAGCAATTAGGAAAGCAAATGGTATGTTGGCCTTTATTACAAGAGGATTTGAGTATAACAGTAAAGACGTCTTACTGCAATTATACAGGGCCCTGGTGAGACCACACCTGAAGTATTGTGTACAGTTTTGGTCTCCTTACCTAAGGAAGGATATACTTGCCATAGAGGGAGTGCAATAAAGGATCACTAGACTGGTTCCTGGGATGGGGGGGATTGTCCTATGAGGAGAGATTGAGTAGACTATGCCTATATTTTCTAGAGTTTAGAAGAATGAGAGGTGATATCATTGAAACATACAAATTCTTACAGGACTTGACAGGGGCTCAGTCGTTGAGTATATTCAAGACAGAGATCGATAGATTTTTGAATATTAAGGGAATCAAGGGATATGGGGATAGTGCAGGAAAGTGGAGATGAGGTAGAAGAATCAGGCATGATCTTACTGAATGGCGCAGCAGGCTCAAATGGCCTACTCCTGCTCCTATTTCTTATGTTCTTATGAATCGTGTGGACAGGGCCAGAGTGAGCAGCAAGCCCCCATGGCATTGTCAGCTTGAGGCACGAGCCATTTTAACTCTCGGGTCTCATCAACATTTGAAGTCGGGCTGCCCTCCTGATTGCCTACAGAATCAGGCAACCTGCCCACGTGACCTGGGCAATTTCCAGCCCGTTTCTCGATTGTGCTTAAAGTGGGGATGCACCTTTTGAAGCGAAGTTGTATCCTTCACTTTCATTGTCCAGTGAACAACTGCAGAGATGAGTTGAAGGGTTTCCCCCACTTTCCTGATGCATCCCTGGAGGTTCCATTGGAGGAAGTGAGGGCCAGGAGGAAGGTTATTCGTAGGAGCATCCCCAAGGCCACTGTCAGGCAGGCCTGGACAAAAGTGGCTGACAGGGTCAGTGCCACCAGTATCAGCTGCAGGTTTTTATGGGATGAATCGGGAAAGACCGGGAGTGAAATTCATCTTGGGCGTTAGTGCAGAATGACCGATAGCGAATCAGCAGGCCATTTTACACTCCACCTGATTTTCTTTTCTATTTCTGGAATAGGAGTACGTGGGGGTACTGCCCAAGATGAATTCCACCCCCATCTACTCCTCTGCTTGGGAAGTTAGTGATGAGAGGTAATCAATTTAAAATTGTCACTAAGAGAATGAGGAGGGAGATTGGGACAAATTTCTTTATATAGCGAGTTGCAAGAGCTTGGAATGGTTTACTGCAGGGAGCAGTTGAGGCAGACACCATTGCAATTTTTTAAGAGAAGTGTAGATAAACAGTTAAAACGGAGGAAAATACAAGGATATGGGGAAAGAGCAGGGCGGTGAGATTAATTTTAGATTGCTGTAGTTAGAAGCTGGCAGAGACCCAGTGGGTCGAATGGCCTCCTGTGTTGTTGTAAATGTTTATGGCTCTATTGTTGCACAAGCAATCTCTTTCACAGTAGCCACAGCATTGGCAGTGTACTAAATGGAAACTGCCATACTCCTACAGCGGGAGTGCTCCTCTAAGATTAGGATGAATGCATGTAATCACGTTATACCTGACCTGGAGCTCTGGTGCCAGCATTGGATGACTGAAGTGAAAAAATGCCGCGTTCCTAGTATTAGCATCCATCACCTTAATTAGCACAAACGTTCGCCAAAAAAGGAGCAGACGTCCCTTAGTTTTTGTTTAAAAACCTTCTTTCCCATTCTTAAACAAATCCTACTTTTTTCAAATGAATTAGTGTTTTTCCAGCAGGCTATTCCACACATCCATTCTCGAATAGAATTGCTACTAGGATAGTCAACTTGCAGACCATGCTGGAATCTGAAAACAAGGACCAAAACCTTGACATCAAGATGCTGGGGCATGGAATTAATGAAGCATGGCAAAGACTGGGGTGATGTGGTGGGTGGATATCGCAACCCTGGATCATCTGGCTTTTTCATCTATATCAATGTAGATGAGATAATTTTGAAAGGGAAATGATCAAAATCAGCAAGGGAGAATTAATTAAATTATCTTTGGGGTAATTTTAACTTTGGGCGATGGTGTAAAATGGTTGTCTTGAATTGACTGCCCATTTTGGGGAATCCAAAACTAGGGGTCATAAATATAAGACAGTCACTAATAAATCCAATAAGGACTTTAGGAATAACTTCTTCACCCAGAGAGTGGTTAGAATGTGAATATTGTTACAAGCGACAATAAAAATGAAGATGTGTCACAGGAATGACTCATGGAATAAATACAAAAATGATTCAAGAACTGTAATAGGAATTAGGTAGTGTTCTGGCTGAAATTTTCCATAATTCTTTGGAAGCATGGTAATAGAAGACTACAATCTAGCTAATAAATTGCTCTTTAAGAAAGGGCATATATAAATATATATCCAGTATAAAACCAGATTCACAAGTGAGTTACTTTTACTTCAATAGGGCGTAAAAGAAGAAATTTGTGATTATCTGGTAGAATTGAAGGTAATAATAAGAATTAGCATGGGCTATTGAATTGCCTCCACTCATCTGCAGAAATTCTCATCCCCATGCATTTGTCACTTCGAGACTGGACTATTACAATGCTCTCCTAGATGGCCTCCCATTCTCCACGCTCTGTAAACTTCAGGTTGTCCAAACCTCTGGTGTATGTATCCTGTCCTGCACCAAGTCCTGCTCACAGATCACCACTGGTCCTTGCTGACCTGTATTGGCTCCTATTCCCTCAATACCTCCAATTTAAAATTCTCATCCTCATGTTTAATTCCTTGCATGGCCTCCCACCACCCCCCGTCATCTTGGTTCCCTCCTTCAGCCCTACAACCACCACAGAACTCTCCATTCCACCTCTGGTCTCCTGTGCAAACAAGTTTGTTTGAATCATATGAAGGCATGGACAAGTGAGTGAATGAAGCAGACATAGGTGACATTGTATATTTTAACAAGGAGATATTTTACAATAGGATAATGAAATTAGGAGTGTAGTATAAAAACTAGAGAGAAAATTGGCTTTGCAAAAGAAAGCAGGGTTTGAAGGAAGCTAAAGCTGGTCATCTATTACTAGTGGAGTCCAATAATCATGAATTATGAGATCTTTGAGGATCATAATACTGATTAACAGCCTCAATAAAAGGATTATGAACAGAATGTCTGAGGATATAAAATTGTTCCAAGGATTTTCAAGTGATTTAAGGGGCGATTTTAACTCAGGTCGTGAATCGAACGGGTGGACACCAGTGTGGGAGGGAAGCCCCCATGATGCCATTGGAGTTAGGTCAATTAATACCCAGACCTCATTACCACTTCACTGATTGCTTTGCTAATCAGGCAGCATGCCCACCTGTCGCACGCAATTTCCAGAGCGTTTCCCGAGGCCTATTTAATGCGCCGAAGCAGCTCTTAAAGCGCAAGGTTGCACCCCGCTTGCATTTTTTATTTCTGAAGTCTTGAAGGCATCCTGGCTGCTGCAATGAGTGGAATGTCACGTCCTCAAAGAGGTCAAGGAAATTGGTTAGGGAGGATCTTCTCCTTCTGAATCCATGCTGAATGCTGTTAAGTACAAAGGGCCAGAAATTGCTGGAAAAATAATGGCAAATTAACGGTGCTTGCCTTTATTGGTTTGTAATAAATACAGCAATTTGTGGCAAATAGATTCGCCATGAGTTTCAATACTCCACAAATTACAGAGTGATCTGCCGTTAGCCTTGACAAAACCGAAAAAATTGCAATCTTGCCATGAGCCTCTGCATTGAAATTAATTGTATGTCATGAAATTACTGGATTTACACCGTTAATGCGAATTAATCTTGCCGCAGCCATTTAGAGCTGGTAATTCATGTCATAAGGACCCTGTTAATGATGTGATTTATGGTGCTGACATGAAACTTAATCTTGCAGGCCCAGAAAGGGAGCAATGAAGCTGTGGAGTCTCACTCCAGCAGGTAGTGAATTGCTCCAAGAGGTTTTTTAAACTTTTTATCTGTCTTGGCACTATTTTTGTGCCAGTCTTGCCATCCACACTCCTGTTAGTATCGGATGGCAATAATTCTCAGGGTACAAAGCTTTTTCAACACTCATAAATGCAAATTAGATAGATTTCTTTCAAAACATTGTTTTGGGACACAGTACAGATCCCACCATTTTAAAAGTGCATGTTTAAAACAAGCAGTGACTGAGAGCGGCCAAAAAATGATAACCATTAGCTATTTGCATTAACTTCAATTTCAAAGTTGCTGGTTATAGCGCCTTCAGTGCTCCGTTTATTTTGGGCAGGAACAGTTATGTTTACTCACATTCGCTATAAAATAGCCTTATTGAGGCAGACTTCACATCTGAGCTCCATTAAAAACCCTGATTTCTAAATCTTGGCCTGATGAAGAGAGCATGGCACGGGTTTTAAGATGTTGTGTTCTGTTAAGTGCTCAGCAAGGAAACAAGACAGCCGAAGGCTATTTGTGAGGAGGTCCATTCCCTCCATTGTAAAGCACCCAATGAAGACAGTTAAACTGTTTCACCCTCTGAAGAATGTGTTTCACTTTCACACTGTACCTTGTAGATAAATATACGCTGTGGGAATGGAGAGAGACAGGGTTCAGGCGCAAATTCATCATTTGATCAATGTCTTTGGCTTAGAATAGAAGTGGCCCAATTTTAGCAAATTGAGGCATTGGGACCTGTTTGGGATCCTGTGCAGTCCTGGCACGGACCCGTTTCGGATCCAGTGCAGTCCCGGCCCGGACCTGTTCAGGATCCAGTGCAGTCCTGGCCCGGACCTGTTCAGGATCCAGTGCAGTCCTGGCCCGGACCTGTTCAGGATCCAGTGCAGTCCTGGCCCGGACCTGTTCAGGATCCTGTGCAGTCCTGGCCCGGACCTGTTTGGGATCCAGTGCAGTCCTGGCCCGGACCTGTTCAGGATCCAGTGCAGTCCTGGCCCGGACCTGTTTGGGATCCTGTGCAGTCCTGGCCCGGACCTGTTCAGGATCCAGTGCAGTCCTGGCCCAGACCTGTTTGGGATCCAGTGCAGTCCTGGCCCGGACCTGTTCAGGATCCAGTGCAGTCCTGGCCCGGACCTGTTTGGGATCCAGTGCAGTCCTGGCCCGGACCTGTTCAGGATCTAGTGCATCCTGGCCCGGACCTGTTCAGGATCCAGTGCAGTCCTGGCCCGGACCTGTTCAGGATCCAGTGCAGTCCTGGCCCGGACCTGTTTGGGATCCAGTGCAGTCCTGGCCCAGACCTGTTCGGGATCCAGTGCAGTCCTGGCCCGGACCTGTTCAGGATCTAGTGCAGTCCTGGCCCGGACCTGTTTGGGATCCTGTGCAGTCCTGGCCCGGACCTGTTCAGGATCCAGTGCAGTCCTGGCCCGGACCTGTTTGGGATCCAGTGCAGTCCAGGCCCGGACCTGTTTGGGATCCTGTGCAGTCCTGGCCCGGACCTGTTCAGGATCCAGTGCAGTCCTGGCCCGGACCTGTTTGGGATCCAGTGCAGTCCTGGCCCGGACCTGTTCAGGATCTAGTGCATCCTGGCCCGGACCTGTTCAGGATCCAGTGCAGTCCTGGCCCGGACCTGTTCAGGATCCAGTGCAGTCCTGGCCCGGACCTGTTTGGGATCCAGTGCAGTCCTGACCCAGACCTGTTCGGGATCCAGTGCAGTCCTGGCCCGGACCTGTTCAGGATCCAGTGCAGTCCTGGCCCGGACCTGTTTGGGATCCAGTGCAGTCCTGGCCCGGACCTGTTCAGGATCCAGTGCAGATCTGGCCCGGACCGGTTTGGGATCCAGTGCAGTCCTGGCCCGGACCTGTTTGGGATCCAGTGCAGTCCTGGCCCGGACCTGTTTGGGATCCTGTGCAGTCCCGGCCCGGACCTGTTCAGGATCCTGTGCAGTCCTGGCCCGGACCTGTTCAGGATCCTGTGCAGTCCTGGCCCGGACCTGTTTGGGATCCAGTGCAGTCCTGGCCCGGACCTGTTTGGGATCCAGTGCAGTCCTGGCCCAGACCTGTTCGGGATCCAGTGCAGTCCTGGCCCGGACCTGTTCAGGATCCAGTGCATCCTGGCCCGGACCTGTTCAGGATCCAGTGCAGTCCTGGCCCGGACCTGTTCAGGATCCAGTGCAGTCCTGGCCCGGACCTGTTTGGGATCCAGTGCAGTCCTGGCCCAGACCTGTTCGGGATCCAGTGCAGTCCTGGCCCGGACCTGTTCAGGATCCAGTGCAGTCCTGGCCCGGACCTGTTTGGGATCCAGTGCAGTCCTGGCCCGGACCTGTTCAGGATCCAGTGCAGTCCTGGCCCGGACCTGTTTGGGATCCAGTGCAGTCCTGGCCCGGACCTGTTTGGGATCCAGTGCAGTCCTGGCCCGGACCTGTTTGGGATCCTGTGCAGTCCCGGCCCGGACCTGTTCAGGATCCTGTGCAGTCCTGGCCCGGACCTGTTCAGGATCCTGTGCAGTCCTGGCCCGGACCTGTTTGGGATCCAGTGCAGTCCTGGCCCGGACCTGTTCGGGATCCTGTGCAGTCCTGGCCCGGACCTGTTTGGGATCCTGTGCAGTCCTGGCCCGGACCTGTTCCGGATCCAGTGCAGTCCTGGCCCGGACCTGTTCAGGATCCGGTGCAGTCCTGGCCCGGACCTGTTCAGGATCCAGTGCAGTCGTGGCCCGGACCTGTTTGGGATCCTGTGCAGTCCTGGCCCGGACTTGTTCAGGATCCAGTGAAGTCCTGGCCCGGACCTGTTTGGGATCCAGTGCAGTCATGGTCTGCACCCGTTGGGATCCAGTGTGG
This sequence comes from Squalus acanthias, assembly GCA_030390025.1. Classification (NCBI taxonomy): domain Eukaryota; kingdom Metazoa; phylum Chordata; class Chondrichthyes; order Squaliformes; family Squalidae; genus Squalus; species Squalus acanthias. Next base: position 103,239,117 of record CM059432.1, read on the forward strand.
TCCTGGCCCAGACTTCTTTGGCATTCAGTGCAGTCCTAGCCCAGACCTGTTTGAGATCCGGTTCGCTCCTGGCCTTTTGAGATTTGGTCTAATCCTGATTTCTACACTGCCATCAGTCTTTCAAATGGCCCGATCTCTTTTGCAGATGTTTGGAAGTGTGCACGTGTTGTGAAAGCGGCCAAAGGAATCCAGGATGACACTGGAAGGTATCACTGTGTGGAATTTCAACAGTGTTAAACAGATGGGCTTTTTCGTCTGAACAGCGGAGCATCATCAACAAATAAAACCAAACATTTGTTCTTCTTGCAAATTTGACATTTTCACATTTTTTTATCCGGACATATCCAATCACCATCACAGACATGAAAGCTTTTCACTGACAGCTAATCTGCTCCCATTGAAGAAGCTGGAAATTGGGAAGCTACGGATGGCTCGTTACAGGGAGAGAGCACGAAAATCGACTTTCTTCAGGCGTAATACCAGCCATAGAGAGGACTTAAAACTGTAATGGGAGTTGTCTACAGGCTTCCTGATAGCAGCAGTGAAGTGGCAGAATGTATTAATTCAGAATTTAGAAAGGCTTGTAGCAAAAGCAGAGTTGTTTTAATGGGAAACTTTAATTTTCATATAGGTTGGGAAGAGCAGAGTAGCTCAAGTCAGAAAGGTATTGAATTTCTTGAGTGCATTCAAGATAGTTTCCTGGAGCAATATGTTCTAGAACCAACAAGAGGGCAGGACATACTAGATTTAGCAATGAGTAATTACCAGACTTAGTTAATAGTCTAACAGTAAGGGAACATTTATCTAACAGTGATCATAATATGATTGAATTCAATGTTAAGTTTGGAAAGGAGAAACTTAACAGTTACTAAGATTCTAGATTTTGGTAAGGCAAACTTTAACGGGATGAGACAGAGACTGACAACAGCTGGTCAAAACTGTTATTGGGTAAAATAGACGCTAGCTCAATTAATAACTTTAAATCTGAGATCGATAGATTTTTGCTAGCCTAGGGTATTAAGGGAAATGGAGCCAAGGCGAGTGGTTGGAGTTAGGATTCAGATCAGCCGTGATCTCATTGAATGGCAAAACAGGCTCCTGGGGCTGAATGGCCTACTCCTGTTCCTATGTTCATATGATCCTATGTTCCATCGCGTATAGTGGGCAAATTGCGTTCGGACAAACTTGCCCGCTATAAAAGGTGGGGACTGTATATGAGTAATTTGAGACATGATGTGGTGCATGTAGCTTGGGAGGAAAAGGTGACTTTAGACCTATGGTTCCCAAAGGTCTAAACCACTGGTGTTTCCTCGTGTCTAGCTCTATTGTAAACTAATTGCTATGATTAGTCAGCAACTCAATTACCATTGTATCATGTGACTACCAAGATGGTAGAAGGCGAACTAGATGGACTTTGGTCTTATTTCATTGAGCAATTCCTCTGTTCCTATGAAAGCAGTTCCACTGTTCCTGATCATGATGGATGGGGCCGCAGGTTCTATACTTCATGGGTAACAAATGTTTGCACAACGCGCACGCCTACCCTGCCATTCACTCATTAACTTCTCAAGGACCAGTACAACAATTCCCAAACACAACTGGGTTACAATGTGCTCTTCTTCTGCTTGTTGTTTTTAATTTTTTTCTTACTTTTCCTTTCTCTTTTTTCACTCTCTTGATCCACTCTCATTCTTTCCCTCTCTTTATTACTCTTTCTGTATCTAATTTGACTCTAATTCACCCTATTTTCTTCTCTGTCATTTGCTCTGTTTCTTTCTCTATCCTTAAATTTAATTGGTTAAGGAGATAGATTACTGGGCACGATGTTCACGAGGTCCCAGATGTGACATTGACATCGATGTGTTGTTATCAATTGTGTTTCCAGCAATTTCTTGCACAAATATAGATCTGAAGGATAAGGAAAAAGTCCGATTCACAGCGCTCACCGCAAGATGCGCTGCACTGGCAATTTCTGACCCATTATTTGACATGGAATGTATGTAAAACTAATGGCTCTGTAGTTGTCTGTTTCCTCACTGCTTCCACGGGTAAATTCACTGTGGGACTTGATCCTGCAGGACTGCAAGGTCTCAGAGTCGATTCCTCATTTGCCCCACCATTGGCGGCTGTGCCTTCAGCTGTCTCAGTCGCAAGCTTTGGAATTCCGTCCCTAAACCTCTCAGCCTTGCTCTCCTTCTTTAAGACACTCCTTAAAACCTACCAACTGTCTCCTTCTTTGGCTCAATGTCAATTTTGTCTGATTACATTCCTATGCAGTGCCTTCAGATGTCTTATTACATTAATGGTGCTATATAAAGGCAAGCTGTTGTTATTGTTGAATTAACTGTTCTCAGCCAGGTCATTGGTGACACTGATACTGCCACCTTCAGTGATCATGAGCGAAAGAAGAGTAAATTCAGCCAGTGGCCTTAATCCTCATCGCCATCCAGTGGCCTTTGCTACAAGTGCACATTTGTGGACATAGAATCATGAGGCTAAAAGTTCGATAGCAGTAAAAAGCTGCCGCCGAAAATGGTGGCGCTGGCAGGACCGAAAAATTGGCGCTGGGGACTAATTAACATTAGCCCAGCACTAAACCCACTGTGCAACGTCATTCTGGTGGCGTTCGTCCCAGCAGGAGGTTGTGGCAACACGGTGGCATAGTGGTTAGTACTGGTACCTCACAGCACCAGGGACCCGGGTTCGAATCCGGCCCCGGGTGACTGTCTGTGTGGAGTTTGCACATTCTCCCCGTGTCTGTGTGTGTTTCCTCTGGGTGCTCCGGTTTCCTCCCACAATCCAAAGATGTGTGGGTTAAGTTGATTTGGCTATGATAAATTGACCCTTAGTGTTAGGGGGGATTAAATACGTGGGGTTACAGGGATAGGGTGGGATATGTGTCGGTGCAGGCTCGATGGGCTGAAATGGCCTCTATCTGCACTGTGGGGATTCTGTGATTCTGAGGCCTCAATGTAGTGTGTCTGTAGCATCATTGCAGCAAGAACAGCCTGCTCTGAAAGCAAGGCTGTCATTTCAGAAAGCAGTTCGGTCTCTTAAAGGGAAACTGCCTTCTGAAATGAAAAAAATAAAAATCATGTAAAAATAGGCAGTTTTTAGCCCTTACAGCTCAACTGCCTTCTGAAAAAAAAATTTACTTTAAAAAGAATTCCCAAATGGGAGTCTTCATCTCTTAATGCTGAATTCCCTTCCACATCTAAAAAATGGGAAAAGTGCTTTAGCACAAACGCAAATGGTTTAACAAGCCAGGAAAGGGGCACCCAGGGTCTCACACGTAGCACTCCAGCTTTGTGCTGGGGGTCAACACTGTAAGAGAGGTCCTTTACCCACAGGTGCCAGGACACCCTCCAGAAAGAACGATGTGGGACCAGATCACCGAGGTCGTCACTACCAGCACAGTCACCCCCACGACCTGACTCCAGTGCCAAAGAAGCTTCATGACATCAGACCACTGGTCAAGGTCAGTGAATGCATCTTCAAAAGCCATCTCCTACCAACTGCACCACTAAAATCACACACTTCTCAATGGACAACTCCCCCCCTCCCACTCCAATCACTCACCTACCAACAATCTGTACCAAACATGAGGCACACCTCCCATTCCTAGCTTAGCCTCACCCACTTGGAGGAGATAGTGCCGGCCATTCTTGGCAGGGGCATGGCTGAGCCCTTGGACAGCGGCGGAGCTGAAAGGATACAAGATGCTGGTATCCACATATGTCATCCTCCCTCTTGTATGCACCTCTTGCTTTCCTGCCCTGCCCTCACCAAAACTCTACCCTTGTGCCTTCCTCATTTCACACACCCAAGAAATGCAGCCTGCCCAGCCAGTGGTTGACCAAGAAGAGGGAGAGGAGAGTGAAGAAAAAGAAGAAAAACCGTCATTCGATTCCACTCTCCCAGTCACCAGCTCCTCAAGGGCGAACAGCAAGGCCATTTGCAGTGTCCCCCACTGAAAGTCAGCAGCCTCCACCAGCCATGCTGCAGCCACTGGGATAACACTGCATGATATCAGTAGGATAGGCAAAGGCACACACAAGACAGTCACTAATGGAATGCATAAGGATGATGGGTTGATTTCTTGATGTCATATTGGATGGATAGATGTATAAAGTTGGATTGAAAAGTTTGCTTTGTGGTGACTTTTATTTCAGCATTGTGGCCAAGAGGACACTGTGATGGTCAGTTACAGAGGAAAGATAAGGGGCTAGATTTTGCCAGGTCCGAGGAGGCGGGAATGGTGGCGTGTGGGGTGTTAAAATAGCAAAAAATGGCGGGCGGGCCCGACCCTGCCTCCATCCCGCCTCCGAGCAATTTTCCCCAATGCGTGGTTTCTGATCCCATCTCCGTCCCGCCTCCAAGAGGCGGGATAGGCCTTTAAGGCCCTTAACAACCACTTAATTGCCTCTATAATCCCATTTTGAGAGGCCTTTCCGATTTTAACACTTTTCCCACGTGATGCACGGCTCCTCTGAAACACGACGGTGAAACCTGGCGGTAGCACAATTGGATTGCTGACTATCAGCTGCAGCTCCACCATTAAAAAGGAGATTTGATCAATCATCATTTGCAGGTGGCAGAACTTTGTTGTCTCAGGTCTGGGGGAACATGTAACAGGCATAACCATTGCTGTGGAAGTTTGGAGCCTGACATCCATCTCCAGTGTGACCTCCTGGGAAACCCCTCTTCCCACCTTGAATGAGCACTTCCTCAACTGAGGCATATACCAGAAGCATGGCGACCATTTATTTCCTTTCCTCCTGGACATCAGATGAGGACGAACACCAGCCGCGGCAGCAGCAGAACCCTGAACACCAGCAGCACCAACTGCAGGAGCAACAGCAGCAGCTCCAAGCTGCTGCTCACCCACCTGAAGCTGCACAGGCCAGAGGGTGCCAGCGCATGGAAGCACGTTGCCGCAGGAGATACCCCAAAACAGGGTCTACAGACAGAGGATCAGCTACCTCAACATGACTGAGCAGCAGTGCCAAAGGCGGCTACGACTTTCGCGAGAGATAGTGGGTGACATATGCGCAATGGTGCAGCAAGACCTGGAGCCCAGAGGAGCAGGTGGACACCCCTTACCAGTGCCCGTCAAAGTCACCACCTCACTCAACGTTTTTGCCTCAAGCTCATTCCAGGGATCAGCAGCAGACATCAGCGGCATCTCCCAGGCAGCCGCACACACTTGCATCACGCAGGTAACCGATGCCCTCTTTGCCATCGCGCACAATCACATCCATTTCTCCAAGGATCAAGCCAGTGTAACTGCGCGGGCGGTTGGGTTTGACAATCTGGCAGGCTTTCCAAGGGTGCAGGGCGTCATTGACTGCACACATGTGGCCCTTAAGGCACCTCATCACAATCCAGGTATTTTTGTCAACCGCAAGGGCTTGCACTCCCTCAACGTACAGCTGGTGTGTGACCACAAGAAGGAAATTTTGCATGTTTGCGCCAAGTACCCTGGCAGTTGCCATGACTCCTTCATCCTGCGCCAGTCTAGTGTGCCTCCGCTCTTCAGTCCGCCAGACCAACTTCATGGATGGCTACTTGGAGACAAGGGCTATCCCCTGAAGACATGGCTAATGACGCCGTTTAGGAGCCCATCCAACGAAGCTGAGGAGAACTACAACTCCAGCCACATTTCCACCAGATCCATAATCGAGCAAACCATCAGCTTGCTGAAGATGTGCTTCAGATGCCTGGATAGATCAGGTGGAGCCCTGCAGTACTCAGCAGCCAGGGTCTCCAGAATCGTCGTGGCTTGCTGTGCACCTCACAACATGGCACAGCATCGTGGCTTGCAGATTACTGAGGACCAAGTGGCTCCTCACATATCCTCCTCAGATGAGGAGGAGGAGGAGGAGGGCGAAAACGCTTATCTTGCAGAGGCGCATCAACCAGCGGCAGCAGTATGCGAGAACATTGCTGCCCAGGATGCAAGGAACGCACTCATCTTGGCCAGATTTGGTTAGCCTAGCCAATAAAGCACTTTTGCCTCGCAGCTTCTTACCAGAGCATCGACAATGGCAAGAACCAACGGAATCGTAGCTCTCTGACCATCATCCTAAGCCCTCAATGTGGAAGTCCCATTAACGATATGACACACGCCACAACTGCAACAGTTGCCATCAGAATTTTTATTTACAGTCACCAACTGATGGCTTTTCAACATTAAACATCACATTTCACCCAAGTGACTACCCTTGTGACTATTTGTGCAGTATCTTTCTCTTATGCGTGCTCCTACGTGGTGGTTCCCCCTTGGCATCAGCAGATGTGGAGGCCCCTTGCTCACTTTCTTGCTGCTCGTGTCTCGACACCTTTGGCGGGCGTCCTTTGGGGTTACGAACCTGTGAGGGCTCGGCAACAGTCTGCTGCTCCTGCGGCTGTGCAGGGGTTGAGACGCCGATCTCAGTTGGGTGGGGACTCTGGTGGGGCTCTGACCGAGGGCTTTGCAGTGGCATGGTCGTGTGAGCGCTTGGAGAGGAGCCCCCACTTCCTTGTTCTCTGCCACCAACATCCCTCTCATGGGTCAGCCCCACCTCAGAGCTAGCAAGTGGCTTGACAGCACCTTGCAAACTTCAGGGGGGTCATGAGGACCCGGTTCTGTACTGGAAGTCCTACTCCCGAGGACTTGCATGAAGGTCTGGTTTGTATGCTCAACAGCTGACCATCGCTCCTCAAGAGATGTCATTCTATTCTGAACAATTACCATGTTTTCCATACCCTGGCGACTAAGCTCCTCCATGGACGTAGCCATCCTCTCCTCTACCATAGCCATCCTCTCCTCTACAGTAGCCAGCCTTACCATGGAGGTAGCCATCCCTTCCACGGAGGTTGCCATCCTTTCCATGGTGATGCGTTCATGCGCCAACGCCTCCACAAAGGCTCTGCACATGTTCGCGATAGACTCCTCCATTCGCTCCACACTCGCAGCGACCCTGGAGACAAAACCTGCCAGAGACTCCTGCACCTGTTCCTAGAGTTCCAGCACCGCTGTTCTTCTGGATGGACCCAGAGGCAGAGGGTCGACATGCAGCTGAGCCAAGCTGGGAGAGTCCTGTGCCCTCCGACGAGGACTCTCCACTGCTGTCCCTGTCTCCACCATCTGCTGATGCTCACTTGTGAGCTGTGATACACCAGGTGACAACACTACACTATCTCGCGAAGGTCCCACCAAGGTGTGAGTGTCTGCACTGGTGCTGTGTTGGCTGAATTCTGCTGACGCTGCGCCCTCAGAGGTTGCAGCTTCCTCTGAGGAGTCTGGAAGCTCAGGCTGTTCCTCCTGGCTAGTGGGGACAGGTGCTTGCGATGGTCCTGTGGGAGAGTAAAGGAAAGAGTCAGAGATGTGAGGCCAAGGTTACATGCACAGTGCATATTGCAGATGGTCAGAAGTCCATCTGTTGGAGCTTCAGAATCATTATCAGCGACTCATGCAATGTCAATGAGAGAGATGAAAAACTCTTCTGTCACCAGCTTGCTCAGCTGCACCCGTCTGTCCGTCCCCCACTTGCGCATCGTCCTCGACTCCCACGATCTCCAGGGCTGCCTCCTCCCAAGGGGTTTGGTGGGCTACTGAGGGTGGCCCTCCTCCTGTCCTCGCTCTTTCCCTCTTATTGTGAGCTCTCTTTTCCTGCAATGAGGGAGACAAGTGGAGTTTGAGTGAGAATGAAGGAGTGAGTGTAGAGAATCCATAGCATAGATGCTTAGAAGGAGTCAAAGATGGAGTGAGGTGGCAGGACCAAGGGCCCTCCCTGTGTGTTGTAAGTTGTTTTCATAGCATCACAGTGATAGGGAGTGTGAGGGCTGCATAGTCGAATAGTTAGGTGAATGTGAACATACAGAGAGAGGGATTGGGTAAGGGTGAAGGGATGTCAGTGTCAAGTGGGATGTGGAGGAAGAGGTTGCTAAAGCTGAGTGCTAGTAAGGAGAGGCAATGGGGATCAGATTGAGGGTGATGGGAAAGTCATACTCACTTTTCCAGTGCGCAGAAGGTCATGAAACCTCTTCCTGCACTGAAGCCAGGTTCTGCGGATCAGCGACAAGTTGACCTCCTGTGCCACCTGGACCCACACAGCCTTCGTCTGCTGGGGAGGCTTCTTCCTCCCTGAAGAAGGGAAGAGCACCTCCTTATTAACTCTTGCTCCCTCCACCAAAGCTTGCAGGGCGACGTCATCAAATCTGGGAGCAGACTTAGGTCTCCTACTGCTCATTTTGCCTCCAGGTCCCTCTCACAGCAAAGGACAAAAGGTTGGCAGTCTGCAGAAGAAGCAAGGCTTCTTGCAGACCTTAAATGCAGCAGCAATGATGACGTCATCGGAGGCGACTTTCAGACTGAAAAAACTAATTGGGCCATGGGTTCCCACACGCTGGAACTCAAGTGCCCAATTAGGGGAAAATCGAATAATTCTCCCACCTCGACTTGGAGTCGGGTGGCTAACACGAAAAGCAGATTACATGACCCCAGCCCGCCCCATGATAAAATCGAGCCCAAGGTGTGGGACAAATGTTGAAAGGGGAATTGGGGTTTTGGTCACTGGTACCACAGGTGGATGATTCCATCCTGGATATCCCGGCCAGAAAAGGGCTGTCTGGGTTGCATCCTTCCTTCTGCTTCCTCCTCTTCTGCTTCCTCCTCTTCTGCTTCCTCCTCTTCTGCTTCCTCCTCTTCTGCATCTTCCTCTTCGCTCTGCAAGCAGATGCTGTAAATCTGAAATAAAAGCATAAAATGCTGGAAATACTCAGCAGCTCAGGCAGCATCGCGACCTGAGACATGAACTCTGTTTCTCTCTCCACGGATAATGCGTGACCTGCTGAGTATTTCCAGCATTTTCTGTCTTCTCAGAGGCCTTCCTTTACCATTCGAGTCCTTGCAAGCGTCCAGCAGCACTCCCTGCACACTTAAAAGCTTCTAACATGTATTGCACCAAGCCACTAATTCAATAAAATAAAAAAAGTCCAGTACAAAAGCTTAAATGCAAACTTACCTGAAAAATGTGTGTATCCCTTTAAGAAGTGCTGACAGCATCTCTGTCATTCTGCTGAACCCTCGCTTTTCAGAGTGAGCTTAGGACCCAGCGCGGAACTCAGCGCTAAAGTCAAAGTTTGCAGACGCGGCGTTGCACCCCAACTGACATCACGCTGTCTTCATTTACATCTCCAGGGCCAGCACTGCTACCGGCAGCGCAAAGGCCCTCACCAAAATGGCGGGCGCCAAGTCCCGTGCCAGAGAAGGGCGCTAGAGTAGCGGCCACCATTTTTCGCCAGGATAGCGGTGCAAACGGGTGGCTGTAAGTAGCCCAATTTCTGTGCCATAGAATCATAGAATAGTACAGCACAGAAGGAGGCCATTCAGCCCATCGAGTCTTCGCTGGCTCTTTCAAAGAGCAATCCAGTTAGTCCCATTCCCCTGCTCTTTCCCCATATCCCTGCAATTTTTTCTCCTTCAAGCATTTATCCAATTCCTTTTTGAAGTCCACTATTGAATCTGTATCCACCACCCCATCAGGCAGTTCATTCCAAATCCTAACCATCACTCACTGTGAAACAGCGCATTTTATTCATTTTCAGATTTTGATGTGAATATAAATACCAAGCCATATGAAATGACTTTGCATCTTCAAAAATATTGTGCATGTGTTTGATATCAGTCCTAACTAGAGGAATCAGATTCTTAGATTTGGAATTCTGTCAGCTGCTCTGAAACATATGCAGTGTAATGCATTGTGGGATTTTTAACCACTTTCATTTTTTGGAGTGCATCCCATCTGAATTGCTCTCAACTTCTAATTTACCCGAAGTCTCTTTTTGCTCTTGTGTGTCTATTCTTTTTGTTCTGTTACTAGGTCGATTGTTATACAAGAAAATGTCAATAGGAAACCTTGTTTTACGGGTTGTGAAATTGTTGCTGAGTCAGATAAAGTCAAACTACCTCCCTGTTTGATTCATGTGTGCTGACAGCTCATGGTCACCTTACCATAATAAACCATAAACTTAATCTAGTTCCCCTCAGCATGGGATCTTATTTGTGCTGAGTATCACCATTTACATTTGACATTTTAATGAAAATTACCATTTGATTCTGGCAACACAAATTAAAGGCAGGCATGTAAACAGAAGTTTAAAGAATCGCCATGCGATCAGTGTTCAGAGTGTAATAGAAAGCTTGAATATGGATTTTCATGATGCTTATCCTCATTTTTGTCATTATGTTGATAATTAAAATGCAGTTATCTTCAAATATGTACTTTTTCAAACATATATCTTGTTTAACATATTTTCCAGTACTTGAAACTGAACAACACATTTAAAAGTCTAATTAGTGGGTATACTGTTCCTGGACAGGAAGGGGAAGAAAATGAGGCAGAGTTCCAGCTTCTGACTCCTGTTTAATTATACTTGTTGCAAAGTTAGTGGCCTAGAAATTCAATCGCACAGCGCCTGTTTGTCACGTGCTAAATGGCCTCATAAGCTTCCAATATGGTGGGCAGGAAGCGCACATTCTTTACGAGCCGGAATTGCGCCACCCAGCATAAGCAAAAAAACAAGCGTCTGGGGCCCGTGCCTGAAACAGGCGTTAGGCACTTTGCACCACCGATGCCCCGTCCTGATCTCCACCAATGCCAGTCACTCCCATCCCCTGATCCCCAGTTGCTCCCCTCTCCCAATCCCCACCAATGCCCCTCTCCTGATCTCCACCAATGACAGACGTTCCCTTTTCCCGATCGTTGTTGAAGCAGCTCTCCCAATCCCCACCGATGCCCCTCTCCTGATTCTCACCTCTCCCAGTCGCCCCTCTCCCGGTCTGGTTCAATGACCTACCTGAGGGTCACATGCGGGAGATGCAAGGGCCCAATTTTCGAATCCTCTTCACCGGCCAGCTGCCTGGGGATCCCAATTAGGTAGCAGCTCACCGATTTGATGATAATGAGGCCCGAGGCCCACTGTTACATTTGCCTCGGGCCTATATAATCAGGCGCAGGGATTGTTTTTGGGCACGCTCCAATTTCTAGGCCCGTGTGTGTGGACATCGAATAGGGATCAGTTCAGGTTCTGCTATGATGACCTCTTTATTATGGGACAGTCTGCTGAGACTCACTGTCTAGGCTCCCACATGAAGAATGGCCGTCTGGCATGTACGTAAAGGAGCAGATTATTTTTTCTTTTGCTTTTTTGGAATTTTTAGTTTTCCAGGGTAGTTTTTTGAGATAGAACAATTAGGCTTTTCCTCTGAATTTTTTCTATTCTTTACTTCTAAAATTTTTTGTAACAGAGCCAGTAGGTAATGTTTATGTTGTAACAAAAGAAGTCGACTATCAGCAAAATCACTAGAGAGTTGATACAATTAAAGCATTTTCAAGACTTCAGCAGTAAAGGAAAAGCTTAAGAAGAGATAACATGAAAAAAGGCTCTCAAATACACGCTTTCACAGGGGCTCTGAGAATGCTAAGGTCTGTAAGTACTTGCTACGGACTCCCATGGCAATTGCTAAGTCATTAAAGTCGAAAATGGGTATTGATTTGAAAGCTTTCTAAATACACTGGCCCGTATTTTCCGATCCTTACGGGTGTGTACGAGCTGTGTACACACCCGTAGGGACGTCACAAGTGCCGGTTTCAGGCATGCGAAGCGCATGCGCTGAAAACCGGCATTTCCGATCTGTCAAGAATCCTCTTGACAGATCGCACACCTGCCCTGGAGAAGGGCCTCTGCGGGGGGAGAGTTCCGCTTTCTGCACAACCTCCGCCCGCTGAAATCCCTTAAAAATCTTACGCTTTTACCAGCATAAGAGTTTTTTTTTAAGTTTTTAAAAAAAATTTCACTCATTTATAATTTAAAAATACTTTTAAAAAAGGTAAGTTTATTTTTAGCCCCGTAAAAAACTTTAATATTTTTTTCCAAAAATTTAATTTTTGTTTAAAATATTTAATTTAATGTAATTTTAACTAATTTTAAAAAGGTGATTAAAAAAAAATTATTTAATGTTTTGATGTGTTTTTGGAATGATCTCCATTCATACTTTTGACAGGTCTAAGCTGTCAAAAGTATGAAGGGAGAATCCCTTCTCCCATTGGCTCCTCATGGCCCACGTTTGCGAACCACATGTGCCCCTGGGATACCTGCGCCCTGCTCATTTTGTCGTGGAGAGGCCCAGGAGCAGAAATGGCCGGACCTCGGGAGCCCTCAGGTAAGGGCGTAGATTTTTTCCAGATCGGAGGCCTCCGCACGCAGGAAGCCTCCAATCGGAAAATACGGGCCAATATCTCATGGGATTGAAGTCATACAAGGTGAAACAGGGAGCTAAGTAGGCACTGGAGCCAGGCTACATGCTTGTACCACCTACAGGTATATCTACAAGCCCTGGCATACATACTTGGCAATAACTGAAGTCAAGAGCCTCTGCAGGCTCCAGGTCAGCAGGAAGCCAATTGCAGAGTTGTGCCATCTGCACCAAGGAGATCTATAGCCATTCTGCACCATAGAGAAGGCACTCCCAGTGGCAGTCTAGGTCACCAGTGCCTTCAGCTTTACCACCGCTAGACCAGTATAGGAATAATCTACAGTATCAGCCAATGAGCTACTTTTATAGATATCAAGCAGGTGACTAATGCAACAGTCAGCATTTATCTCCATTCCCACTGGACAGCAACAGAAACATGACACAACCACATTGCTGCATTTCTCAAAGTACAGGGATCATTGATGGCAGCCAATAGGTTCCTGCGTTTTCTCTTCCACCACCACTTGCTCCTCCTCACCTATGCACTGTGATCCACCTGGTACGACCTCCTAAATCTCACTAACTTCCTCCTTCTGGGACCTATGCAGCAATGCTGCTGCTTGCAGACTTTGGTGAGAGAACCTCAGGGTGCTGGGGTTCTATCTTGTTCTTTGTCACTGGCAGTGCTGGTAGGCTGATCTCCTAAACAGAATAGGAACAAATGTTATCATTCAGGCTCCAAGACAATTAGTCTTCAAATAGAGCTTGCTTTGCAAAATAACTTATGCGATGTTTCTGGAGCTGTGTGGGAATCTGAGTGGGAATGAATGAAAAGGGCACTAGACATAAAAGCTGCACAGTACTAGCACTAAACTTTACGGAGGCCTGCAGCTTCACCTTCCCCACTCACTCGAGGTCCTTATACACAAGGGTACGTCTCTCCAAGAGAGTCAAGGGCTTGAAATTTCTGAGCCCTGTTCCATTTTGGATCTGTTCCTTGTATTATGGGGGAGAAATTCGGTTGGTTATCGCCTCCCGTTATTGCCTCCGGGGGGCGCTAAGGGACGCTAACAACTTACCGACCGGGCGCGGCGAGATGAACGACTCCTGCTAACTTGGCCGAGACTTTGCGGCGGCGGTAACACATTGCACCACAATCTCCTGCGCCCAGAGATCGTGACATCATTGCTGTGCGCATCGCCCCGGTAGCGCCCCGGACCCAAACTTCGGTTCCGCCCCCTGCAGCATCGCCGGGCGACAACACCAACAGCTGCAGGAGGCATTGTTCGGGAGGCCGGGAGCTTTGGAGGCACAAATAAAAGGGGATGCTGACACGGGGAAGAGAAAAATTTTAACAACGCTTCAAGTGTTTTTTTTCGATTGCTCCTGGGCCACAATTGATCAGCCCGGCACTCTGCTGGAGTGCATTGGGCTGATCGGGCCAGATCCCGGCTGCCGTCAGGGACCAGATAACTGGTCCCAATACAGAGCCTGCAGCGAAGCCCCTTCCCTTTAAGGGAGGGAAGGAGCCTCGGATCACGGCAGCGCTGCACGAGACATTGTGCAGCACTGCACCACTACCACCCCACCTGCGTCATTTAGCGCTCCAGGAAGGAAGTGGATCACTTGATTTAGTGCTCCACTTCCTTCCTGGAGCGCAAACACTGAATTTTGAAAAAGCTGGGAATCATTAGCGCCTGGCGCTAAGTTTCCCAGTGTTCAAAAGTTAGCGCCCCAAACGGGGCGATACTGAATTTCTCCCCCATTGTGTCATCTTGTAGTTCAAGTGGAGAAGTAATCTTCAGATGTTGCAAGGTGAGTAGTGAGGAGCACATACACAGTGACAGATACATATCCAACCTACAGCCCATTCTGGGCATCAGTAAGTGGCCCTGCATCACAGCCGCTTCCTATTTGTTTGAGGTATTGAAGGGCAGTCAGTGCTCATGGAACCGTATCCCAGCAAGAATTAAGAACAGGAGGAGCCAAAATTGGGGATATTATATATTAATTATTGCATGGTAATGTATCTTATTTTGTGTACTTCTTTATTTTGGCTTTCAATCAGTCCACGGGATTTTTTTTTCTTAATGTTATGATTAATGATTTAACAAAAGCACGTAACACATGATTTTTTGACTCACCTCACTAATAGAAGACAGTGTGCATGTGTAGGTGGGTGAGGCAAAATTGATAATCCTTATTAAATCATTTATGACAAATTTGAGGAGGAAGTTGCAGGAACTGTAATAAGTCATTTGCACTGTGTGGGAACTTGAAAAAGAAGCAATGTGTCATTTAGGGTATAATCATTATTGTCTCTTAAGGAAATCAAACTGATCTGCTTTTGCACATAATGTGTACATGATTTAACAGAGAAATGAAAATGTGTCCTGATTTATTTGCATAAGCAACCTAAGGTAATACGCTCGAGGATTTCTTTAAATGTTATTGGCAGACAGATACTGAAAGATTTGTGTGCTTTATAATGTTCTGGAATAAACGTGCAGTTAAACAGGACTGTGATATATTATGTGATGCCACTGATAATTTCCTGAAATTCGATTTGGCAATGATAATGGACTGCATGTCATATCTCATTAGAAGGTTGATGCCATTTCTTTGCATCATTGAAATAAGATGGTCTGAAGTGTTGCATAATAACAATACTGAATTTGAAGGTTAGCATTATCTATGATTAATGCACTCCAAGGTTAGGTTAGGTACATAGAATTATCTTATTTCCAAATGGGTTCTAGCCTCCATTAATCACAGTAGATGTATCTTCTAAATTATTACTGCTTACAAGCCACTGCTGATAACATTACAACAGAGGTGTACAGCACTTTCGTACTCATTCCTTAATGGTGATACCATTAACCATGACATGCCCTGATTGATCTAGTAGGGTGGCAACCAAGGGTGTCTCCAGATTTTAAATTGTGTTATTGGACACAATAGATTCACCATTTAAAAACAGTATTTGAACTGATCTCTGCCCCTGCCCTGAGCCAGCTCTGCCCTGAGTCACCCCTAACCCTGATATTCACTGATTGTCAAAAAGATCATTGAGACACCCAGAAACATCACTTAGATTTCTTCTGAAGACACGAGATGCAGTGTGCTCTGTTTTTCCTGTTCTCACGTGGATTAATCCATTCACCCGCATTAATGCAACATCCAGAATCCCTGCCTAGCATGCAGGAAAGTTGGACTTGAGGACTGGGTGTTTTCATCCAAAGTAATGTTCTAAAAGCCTCATTATTTTTGGACAGATATTTACAAGTTTGTTTGAAGAATGTAAGTTTGTTTCAACATGTTATTTTGCCCTCCAATGTTATTTTAAATCAATTAATCTGTCTGAGTCAGAGTCTAATATGATTTCCAAACACTGTCTATTGTAATGGTTTTGGAAAACACAATGGCCCAGAAATTCCGATCGCAGGCCTCCCGCGGGCGCAGGGCTGCGATCCGGAAAGATCTGCGCCTGGACCGGAGGGCTCCCTGGGAGGCGCAGAGTTCCGCTCCTGGGCTTCTCCAAACTGCCGGTGTACAGGGCCCACGTATCCCAGGGGCGCAGGCGATCGCAGCGTCCCTGGGATCACGTGGGCCATGAGGAGCCAATCAGAGAAGGGGAATCTCCCTTCATACATTTGACAGGAAGACCTGTCAAATATATGAAGAGATCACCCCCAAAACATAGGAAAACATTAAAAAAAAAATTTAAATCACATTTTTAAAATGACTTTAAATTAAAATAAATTAAGTATTTTAAACAAAAAAAAAATTTTATGAAAAAAATAATTAAAGTTTTTAACGGGGCTAAAAATAAACTTACCTTTCTTTAAAGTATTTTTAAATATAAATCAGTGGAAAAACATTTGTTTTTACTTTTTTCAAATCTTATCCTGGTAAAAGCAGGCCTTACGCCTGCTTTTACCAGGCGCAAGAATTGGAAGTGTTTTTTGCGGGCGGAGGGTCTCCAAAAAACGGAACTCTCCAACCGCAGAGGCCCTGCTCCAGGGCAGCCGGAGGATCTGTCAAGAGCTTTCTTGACAGATCGGAAATGCCGGTTTCCAGCGCATGCGCAGTGCATGCCTAAAACCGGCATTTCTGTTGGCCCGACGGGTGAGTACACAGCGCATACCCACCCGTGGGGAACGGAATTTCTGCCTCATTGAAGTTAAGAGGCCTGGAACCAGGTGGTGCACTTTCACCTCTGGATCCTTGGTTCAAATACAGCCCAGATTATCAGGATGAAAGCCTCTCTCTGTTGGCTGTAGGGATGCTTTATAAATGAATATAACATTACAACAGAGGTGTACAGCGCTTTCGTACTCATTCCTTAATGGTGATACCCTTAACCATGACATGCCCTGATTGATCTAGTAGGGTGGCAACCAAGGGCGTCTCCAGATTTTAAATTGTGTTATTGGACACAATAGAGTCACCATTTAAAAGTCGAAGTAGTCTCAACCTATTGGGACTTTGCCAACAGCAAAACAGTCCTCATAAATTCTCACTAATTCTACTTAAATTGGCATTGCGTACGGCTGCTGGAGGCCATTCAGCCCATCGCACCTGTGTTGTCTCTTTGAACCATTGGTGGCCGTGCCTTCTGTTGCCGAGGCCCTAAGCTCTGGAATTCCTCCCTAAACCTCTCCGCCTCTCTATCTCTCTTTCCTCCTTTAAGTCGCTCCTTAAAACCTACCTCTTTGACCAAGCTTTTGGTCATCTGCCCTCTCAGGTGGACGTAAAAGATCCCATGGCACTATTTCGAAGAAGAGCAGGGGAGTTATCCCCGGTGTCCTGGCCAATATTTATCCCTCAATCAACATAACTAAAAACAGATTATCTGATCATTATCACACTGCTGTTTGTGGGTGCTTGCTGTGCGCAAATTGGCTGCCGCGTTTCCCACATTACAACAGTGACTACACTCCAAAAAAGTACTTCAATGGCTGTAAAGTGCTTTGAGATGTCCAGTGGTTGTGAAAGGCGCTATATAAATGCAAGTCTTTCTTTCTTTATGTGGCTCGGTGTCAAATTTGTTGTCTTATAATACTCCTGTGAAGCGCCTTGGAACATTTTACTACGTTAAAGGCGCTATATAAATACAAGTTGTTGTTGTTGTTGAACGAGCTATTCAATTAGTCCCACCCCTCTGCCCTTTTCCCATAGCCCTACAATTTTCTCCTCTTCAAGTGAAAGTTACTATAGAATCTGCTTCCACCACCCTTTCAGGCAGTGTATTCCAGATCATAACAACTCGCTGTGTAAAAAAATTCTCCTCATCTCACTTCTTTTGCCAATTACCTTAAATCTGTAAGGATGAAAGGTCATCGACCTGAAACGTTAACTCTGTTTCTCTCTCCACAGATGCTGCCTGACCTGCTGAGTATTTCCAGCATTTTCTGTTTTTATTACCTTAAATCTGTGTCCTCTGGTTATTGACCCTTCTGTTGTGCTTGATGCTGAGGTTAGAGGGCATATTTTGACCTTTGTGCAGCCAACAAGCGAGGCGTGCCTCCTGGTTGCCCGTTAGGCCATCAAAGAGGCCCGAACTATTTCAAGGCTTAGGCCTCATTGGCATGGCCCCGGAGAGTTACACGCCTCAAATGGGCATCCTGTTCCAGCTTGCCATTTGGCCAGCGGAGGAATTCCGGCTGGCTTGGATGTCGAGGCAGGGAAGTCCAAGGGGGGCCAACCGTAGAGGGGTCAACTCCTGAGTGGCAGCAGCTTGTGGTGCCTGGAGGAGCACCCCACAAAAATCAAATTAAAAACAATTTGGCCCATTTTTTGAAATCGCCACCCAGTTGACCCTCAAAATTGCAATCAGGGTGCTATGTGCGTCGTAGGCCCTAGATTTGCCTATTAAAACCACCTACTGCTGCAAACAGGCTGGCATCCAGCTGCACAGCAGAAGACACTTTCCAAGCTGACAGCGGCTGGTGTGGCAGCGTAACTGGGGCGGTAAGTGTTCTGAAGACATTTACGGGGCACTACCGCCCCATTTACTCCAGGCAGGCCAATTTAAAATCAGGACCTAGGTGTCTAAGGTGGAAAACTATTAGAGCCACAACACAGATATCCAACACTTCAAGGAAAACAAAAATATGAATTTAAAAGAGGTCAGGGATAAGTATTTTCCACTATTTTTTTCTGATGACAATGCATGTTATCGCTTCAATATTGTTTCATATATTGTATTTTTTAATACGGTCATTTGAAATCTTCATTACCTACCTCTTGACTGGTCACCAGATCACTGATATTGGAATGGCTCATGACTAAATTTATTGGGAGAAAATTCGGTTGATTAGCGCCTCCCGTTAGCGCCCTAAGAGGGCGCTAATGGGGCGCAAAGCAACTAGCGCCCGGGCACGGCAATGTTTCTGCCGCTTGACCAGACATTTCGCGGCGGTGCTAAACACTACCGCTACGATCTCCTGCGCCCACAGATCGTGACGTCAGTCGAGCATGCAACGCCCCGGTAATGCCCCGGACCGGATATTGAGTGGCACCCCCTGCCTTTCCGCCTGCCGCTAGCAACGACAGGTAGAGGGGAACGTTTTGCAGTCGGGAAGGGGCTGGGGGAGCGCTATTTAAAGGCGGCCTCTTCCTGCATTTTTTTGTTGGCGACATTTTTGCACCACGCATTCTGAGAGAGAGAGAGAGATTCTGAGAGAGAGAGAGACTTCTGGAGAGATTCAACGCTGTGTGAAGGAGTTTTGGGTACTGAGCAGCACTTTGCAGGTTCTTTTTGATTTGACCTTCCTTGCATCGATTTAGAAGAGACCATGGCGGCTGCACTGATTCGGGGTGTCGTCCTGCACCTGCAGAATCGGAGGCATCAGAGACGCAGAGAGAGAGTGGCAAACATGGCCAGAGGGAGGAGGGCCAACAGGCCTCTGCACAGGAGACCTTACCCTCCCAGGGTATTCCAGGAGCAATTCTCCTACATTCATTTGTCTGAGGAGCAGTGTTTGAGCAGGCTGCACTTCAGCAAGGAGGTGGTCACTGAGCTCTGCCACCTGCTGCAACCAGATCTGCAGCCTCAACTGAGGACCAGGACGTCTCTGTCGGTGGCAGTGAAGGTGACAGTGGCTCTGAATTTTTATGCCAGTTCTGAATTTTTATGCCAGTGGCTCCTTTCAAGCATCTACTGGGGACATCGCCAATATCTCCCAGTTCACTGTCCATCTGGGAGGTGACAAATGCCCTGTATAAAAGGAGACGCCAGTACATCTCTTCCCCCATGACCCAGGCCAAACAGCATGAATGCACATGTGGCTTTGCTAGGATAGCGGGCTTCCCCATGGTGCAGGGCGCAATTGACTGCACGCATGTGGCATTGCGGGCACTGCATGAAAATGCAGAGGTTTTCTGAAACCGCAAGGGCTACCACTCTTTAAATGTGCAGTTGGTCTCTGACCACAGACAGCTCATACTCGCCGTCAATGCCCGTTATCCTGGCAGCAGCCACGATGCTTTCATCCTGCGCCAGAGTGGTGTGCCAGACCTTTTCCAGGCACTGCGTCAGCCAAGTGGATGGCTCCTCGGGGACAAGGGTTATCCACTGTGCACCTGGCTGATGACATCGCTCCGTAACCCCAACACCCCTGCCGAGCTGCAGTATAATGAGAGCCATATCGCCACCAGGAACATAATTGAGCAGACGATCGGCATGCTCAAGCAACGGTTCCGCTGTCTGGACCACTCAGGAGGAGCCCTGCAGTACTCTCCTGAGCGAGTCTCCCTCTTCATAGTTGTGTGCTGCATGCTTCACAACCTGGCAATCCTGAGGACCCAGCCAATGCCACCAGGGATTGGTGCACCACCTGAGGAGGAGGAGGAGGAAGAGGAGGAGGAAGAGGAAGAGGATGATCAGCAGCAGCAAGGTGGGAGGGAGGCGCACAATGTTGCCACTGTAAGGGCCGTCCGACAATGGCAGATAACAAGCCACTTCTAGGCCTCTACTCAGCAGATGGCTTCTGGCATGGAGAACAACATCATGGAAAGCAACCCGCACCCCCTATTGCCGGCCAAAGCTGCAATGATTCCAAAGGCCAAAAATGTAAATTTTGAATACAACAACTTTTTTCTTTAACAAACTCTGTGTGTGTCATTTATTCAGGACAAACAATTAGAAACAAACACAACAAATCATGAATTTACAGAACTGGTTCTCACAAGATGGAGATAAACGGCAAAACAGTAAACAAATGTAATCACACGAACCTCAACCTTTACTACAAACATTCCCACCATTTATTTAGACCTCCTACTGTTTGCCCTTCGAGGGTGATCTCCATCCCCTGCGCACTTACCCCCTTCCCACCCTACTGCTCCTCCGTAATGGGGCCCCAGTGGCTGTAGCAAGGCTGGTGGAAGGCTGCTGAATGTCAGATGCAGAGACTACAGATGCCCTTGAAGGACGCCCTCGACCAGCTCTGGGCCTGGAGGGCCCAGCTGCAGACTGCACCAACTCTGCATGGGTGGCAGCAGTCTGGGCTGGCTGTGTTGCAGGCGGTGGCAAGTGCAATGGGGAACTGCCAGTGGTGGGAGCAGGAATGCTGTCAACCTGAGAAAGGACAGCACCTTCCTGCTCGACCGACACACTGGCACTCCCACGGGGCAGTACCTCAGCATCCAGAGCAATCTGCTCGAGCATAGATTGCTGGCCTGCTGCGGCATCGTGAGAGCCCCGGGGCAATGTGGCCGACCCAGCGATGATGGCAGCAGTCAGTGCTTGCGTGGCCTCAATCTGAGACTGCATGAGAGCAGTCTGAGATTGGATGGCAGCAGCCAGTGACTGAATTGCAGCACTAAGCCGTTGCGTTGCATCGGCCTGTGCTGCAGCGGAGTGCTCCACGCTCTTTGCCAGTCCATCAATGCTTTCAGGCACCCTTGCCATTGCACCCATGAGCTCAGTGTCGTAAGAATGAGCCTTACGCGTGGTGAACTTAAAGTAAGCTTTAATCAACTAAAAAGGTGCTACATACAAAAGAGGTCTTACTCTATGCCTCTCCAGGATTCAACTGATCAGTCCAGTATTTATCCTGGACTAATCACAGGAAGTGATGCAATAAAGTTCGAGTCACAGGAAGCTGTATTGTGTTACCACATTCTCCCCCCCCAAAAGATTAGGAGGCCGGGATGCTCCCTCCATTTCGTAGCCGCCGGACGAGGGAGAGCCGCACCCGTTTGGGTTCTCGTAGTGGTAGAGGGCCCCTAGCCCGTTTACCCGCCGCGGGCCGTGGACCAGAGTCCGAGTGATCCAGCCCGCTCTGTGAGGGGTCAGGACGATCCTGACTGTGTACTGGTGCCCGAACGGGTGTCGGGCAGGGCTGTGGCAGATCCGTTTCCGAGCGTACGGTACGGGGTGGATCGTGGCTGCGCGTGCGAGCCCCGACGGGCTCATAGTCAGTCTGCCCCAGGTCGGCACGCTGGAGTGAGGTACCATCCGGCGTCAGATCCAGATCGTGATGAGAGGCACCTGGCGAGCCCAGAGATGTGCCTGGTACAATATCATCCCCTGGTGTCCCTCTATGTTTCGGCGGGCAGGGAGCCAGATCCCGCAATGACACGGTAGATTCCCGACCGTCAGGATACCGAATATAGGCGTAGGTAGGGTTGACGTCAGTGAGCTCAACCTCATCTACCAGGGGGTCATTCTTAGACGCCCGGACATATCTTCGGAGTAGCACTGGTCCCGGTGCAGTCAGCCACGACGGAAGAGATATCCCATAGGATGAGCGACGCTGAAATCGGAAGAACCGTTCATGAGGCGTCGTATTTGTGGCGGTCGAAAGGAGGGACCGTGTGGAGTGTAATGCGTGTGGAAGTACTGCTTCCCATTGCTGGTTGGGTAGGCCCCGAGATCTCAAAGCCAGACGTACCGCATTCCAGATGATAGCGTTAAAACGCTCGACTTGCCCATTCCCGACCGGATGATAAGGCGTCGTTCTGCTGGCAGCAATACCCCGTTCCGAGAGATAGGCCTTGAGTTCTCCTGACATAAAAGAAGGGCCCCGATCCGAATGAACATAGGATGCCATGCCACAGAAAGCAAATACCTGCTCAAGGCAGCTGATAACCGTGGTCGTCAGCATATTGGGGCAGGGAAAGGCAAACGGAAAACGGGAATACTCATCGACCATGGTCAATAGATAAGTGTTGCGAGTTGAAGAGGGCAATGGCCCCTTAAAATTGATGCTAAGCCGTTGCATTGGCTGGGTCGCATGTATGAGTATATCACCCGAGGGGCGGAAAAACTGAGGTTTCAATTCCGCACAGACTCTGCAGTCCGAGCACATCTTCTTTACATCCCCGGTAGAGAATGGGAGATTTCGGGACCGCACGAAGTGTAGCATGCGAGTAACGCCCGGATGACACAACCCATCATGGATGTCTACGAGCGTAGAGGGTGCCATGGCGGAGCAGAATGCTCGTGTGAAGGTATCCGGAGCCACATTCTCCTTGCCAGGTCGATAGTGGATGGTGTAACCAAAAGAGGCCAATTCCAGCCGCCAAAGCTGGATTTTATTATTTTTAATTTTGGTCCGTTTTCGATTATCGAGCATGAAGGCGACCGATCGCTGGTCCGTGATTAAGGTAAAGTGCTGGCGAGCTAGGAGATGAGTCCACTTCCGTACTGCCTCTATGATGGCTGTAGCTTCTTTCTCGACTGGAGGATAATGTAGCTCAGCCCCTTGAAAAGTCCTGGACAAAAATGCCACCGGACGACCTTCCTGATTCAGAGTGGCCGAGATCGCCACCTCCGAGGCATCACACTCAACAACAAAAGGAAGACTCTCATCGATGGAGTGAAGAGCCGCTTTCTCCAACTGTTTTTTCAGGAGGTTAAAGGCTGCAACAGCCGCTGTGTCCAGTGGGAATGTGCTGGCCTTCAGTAGAGGTTGGATTCGGTCCGAGAAGTTAGGAATCCATTTAGCATAGTATGCAAACAGGCCGAGGGCCCGGCGCAAGGAGGCCGGATTCTTAGGTGGCGGGAGTTCTTGGAGTGGGCGAAGCCTTTCAGGGTCAGGTTTAATGATGCCATTGCCCACACAATAGCCAAGGATGTTGATGGTTGGTTGTGACTCAATGGATTTAGCCGCATTTAATGTCAAATTACTGGTGCTGGAGTGCATCCCAAAATCGTTGGAGATTGGTGTCATGTTCCCGCTGATTGCGACCTGCGACAGTAATATTGTCCAGATAAGGAAACGTATCCTTCAAGTCTTCCTGTTTGACCAGGTCATCCATTGCTCGCTGGAAGACAGCCACTCCATTAGTGACCCCAAAGGGGAGGCGACGAAATTGATACAGCCGTCCATTGGCTTCAAAGGCCGTATACTGCTTGTCTGAGACCTTCAAGGGTACCTGATGATAGGCACTTTTCAGATCATATGTTGAGAACACCGTGTACTCAGCCAGTTTATTAACCATATCATCGATGCGCGGCAATGGGTATGCGTCCAAGTCCGTATATTGATTGATGGTCTGTGAATAGTCAATGCACAGCCGTTTCTTGTGAGGTTGTAGAGGGTTCTTAACAATAACGACCTGGGCGCGCCATGGCGACGAACAAGGCTCGATGATATCCTCTGCTAAAAGCCGAGAAATCTCAGCCGCAATAAAAGACTGGTCTTCCTGACTGAAACGTCGTGACTTTGTTATAATCGGTTTGCATCGAGGAGGGATACTGGTAAACAGTGAGGGTTCATCCAGTGAAGCTGCTGACAATGCACAGAACGGTAATCGAGGTCGTATATTAGAAATAGTGAGTTCAGGTTTGGATCCGCCGAACTCAATGGTGAGCTTCTTATGCTGCTTTTGAAAATCCAGCCCTAAGATAAGATCACTACATAAGTCCTTGAGCACCGAAAGCCGGGTGGAGGGATACCTGTGACCATTAAGTGTTATTTCAACCATACAAAAGCCAGAAATTCTGGTATTAAGTGATGACTGAGCCATCGCAATTGCCTGGTCCGATGGGAAAACATGTAGCTTTAACTCTGCAACAATCTGTTCCCTAATGAAACTATCAGTGCTACCTGAGTCAATTAAGGCATCTAAAGTATGTCCATTAATTGATGCTTTTGTAGCTGCATGGAATAGGTTCTGAGGACAAGCAGCTGTAATTGGTGTCGTTGCACAAAGAGTGGCTGAAACTCTAGGTGTGTTTCTTCGAGAGAAAACCCGAGAGGAAGCACGATAGATTTTAGCCGGAACATCTTGATAGGCCCTTACCGGGGCAGTTCGGTAGGACTTAGCTTGATAAGCCCTCGTAGAGGCTCTTGATAGGCAAACCTTTGCAAAATGACCCTTTTTGTTGCAATGACTGCAAAACGCATTGCGAGCAGGGCAGAATTTCCGAGGGTGAAACTCATCACCACAAAAGAAGCATTTCTTAGATTGCCAAGAGGCTGCCACAGTGGGGTCATCATCCTCTTCATCAGTGAAGTCATCAGATTGATCGTCAGGGATAAAGTCCTCCCTAATAGAGTTCACCTGTGGCCTCTTAAATTGCCTGACTGTAGTTAAGGCAGCAGACCGAGGTCTGGGCACTGTATAAAGGTCTGCATTTCTTTTTGCCAGATCTAGAGAGCAAGCCATGTCATAAGCTCTCTGAAGCTCAAGTGTCTTACTTTCCAGTAGACGCTGGCGTATAAATGGGGAGGCAAGCCCGCAGATGAAAGCATCACGGATCATTTCTTCACGGTACAGCTCAGCTGAGGCCGCCTGAAAGTTACAGTCCATACTAAGTCTGCGAAGCTCTTGGAGGAATTTATCAATGGATTCCTCCGGCCCTTGTTGGGCTGTAGCTAGTAGATGTCTGGCATAGACCTCATTCGGTGTCTTAGTATATAGTCTTTTAAGCGTCCGAATTGCCTCCTCGTAACTGCCCCATTCCTCGACATACTGAAATACATTTGGGGTGACACAGTTGATGAGTATCCGCAATTTTGAGTCATCATCAGCCTTGCAATATTCGAGAAAATTGTCAAACGTGCGATACCAGTGTTTCCACACCTTACCGGCTGCTGGGGTGTTTGGGTCCAAGTCAAGACGCGATGGTTTAAGGATGTTTTCCATGATGGGTGATTCCCTGGATCCTTAGTTCCGAGTTCGTCAAAAAAGTTTGAGTGCGAAGTTTTTCAAAGTTGATTAAATTGTCGTAAGAATGAGCCTTACGCGTGGTGAACTTAAAGTAAGCTTTAATCAACTAAAAAGGTGCTACATACAAAAGAGGTCTTACTCTATGCCTCTCCAGGATTCAACTGATCAGTCCAGTATTTATCCTGGACTAATCACAGGAAGTGATGCAATAAAGTTCGAGTCACAGGAAGCTGTATTGTGTTACCACACTCAGTGTGCATGCTCAAGGCCTGGCTATTCATTTCCGTGATGACGTGCTCCTCCTCCGAGTCCAGTGCAGCAGGACTCGCTTGCCTACTCGCCCTCCGGGGAGATGGTCCCCGAGCTTCCCTACCCCCATGGTGTTGCTGCAGCCCGCTGAGTCCCGGAGCTCCGTCCTCATCATACCCTTCCCCCCTGCTCCCCTCCAGGGAAGGCGTGGTCCCAGTGTGGGCAATGGTTCCCTCGGAAGACGCAGGTGCTGAGGCTCCAGCTTCCTCTTCCTCCTCGCCTGGGGCGTCGCTCCCACTGCTTGGTTGAGGGACAGGCTGCTCAGCTGGTGGTTCACTATCTGAAAGCAGGGAGGTACAAGAGTGGCTTTAGCGTCAGGACAGGGGGGCAGTAAGGGAGCAAGGACTGGAGACATTTAGTAAGTTGGATTGAAAGTGTAAAAGGCTGGTGTTGTGAGGGGCAAGTGGAATGAGAGAGGAGAGAAAGCTGATGAAATTACCATTGCTGTCCCGAAGGGGGTCGACCTCTCCAGCGGCCATGGCACCTATCACCTGGCTGGCAACGATCCTGTGCACGCACGCCTCCAAATCGCTGAGGGTGTGTAGCTCAGCCGGTCCTCTTCCCATGCATTGCTGCTGGCGCCTGTTGTGAGATAGCTTGGCC
Source organism: Squalus acanthias (assembly GCA_030390025.1). Classification (NCBI taxonomy): domain Eukaryota; kingdom Metazoa; phylum Chordata; class Chondrichthyes; order Squaliformes; family Squalidae; genus Squalus; species Squalus acanthias. The sequence continues at coordinate 103,265,398 of CM059432.1, forward strand.
TGCAAGAAAAAGGACGGCATCTGAGTGAATGTGCAGCCATGTGCTTGCCTGATGTGCCTCCCATAGTTGAATAGCCCTTAATGTATGCAAGGTGTGGAATGTGCGTGTGTGGTTTATGAGATGGCCATAGGTCTTGGATGAGTGTTGGGCATTTGGGGTTTTTAAACCTTCTGGGCACAGAGTGAAGTTGAGATGGAGGGATGTAGAGGTACTGAAAAGTAGCTACTCACCCTGACCACCCGAGTGAGGTCGTTGAACTTCTTCCGACATTGCGTGTGGGTCCTGGGCACCATGCTCCTGGAGGAGACGTGCTGAGCCACCTCCCTCCACACTCCTAAATTCTCGTGGCAATGGCCTCCAGCCATTCTGTGGGTAGAGTACTGACCTTCAGCGCTCCACTGCATCAACCAGAGCCACCAAGGCCCGGTCGCTGAAGTGCTGAGCTCTTTCCCTTGGCCTCGCCATTATTCTTTCCAGCAGAATTGAAGTTCAGGTCTGTCCAGGCCGAGATTCAAGGCTGCAATGAGCAGGGTGTGGCTGGAGAGCAAGATCGACCCTCCCCTTTAAGAATTGGCTGGCGCCTGTGTGTCTGTGTTCTATTGCTAACTGACATCACCTGAGCTTCGCCAGAGCTCTGAGGTAGCTCCTCGCTCCTCGGCGTTAGCACCTTAAGAGAGATGTGTAGCGCCTGATTTAGCGATCAAATCACCTCCAGGGCCGATAGAAGCCAAGTTTGCAGTCGGAGGTGATAATTAGCGCCAGGCACTAAACTTTGCGCCCGGCCGATAATTGCGCCCCAAACGGGGCGATACCGAATTTCTCCCCCATTGTATTTTATGGTTTTCTATAGCAGAAATAGGGAACTTCTTCCAATCCCAAAACCATTTCAAATCCTCTTATTTGACTCCAAGAAATGCATTACATTTTCATAGAAGTTCTTCACATTTCCACTGGCTTGTTCAGTTTGCTCTGGGATGAGTTAACCACATGTAAGAATACACAGGTGTTGAATCTCTGTCAAGGGTCTCGGTTTTAAAATAGGGTCTGAATTGCAGATCGGTTCCCTAATATTGAATACATTTAGTTGTATACCTTTAAATATTGGCTTGATTATTATTTTTCACTATGATTTAACATTAAGCTTGGGCACAGAACTTGGAGACAGAGCTGGGTGAGTCACAATCAGAATTGATTACAAACAGTAGTGGAAGCTGAGAATTTGGTGACAGTAGGAATTAGGTGGAGAGCAGGAAGGCAATTTCTCACGTCCAACTCAAAAGAAGGAGTGGAGCCCCAAAACCCAAGGATTCTAAGATAAGTAGTGAGGTTAATTATCTAGATATCTAATATTTAGGTTCTTTTTGATTAGTATCTCAGTGGTTCTTGTTAAGCTTGAGTTCACTTTGAGGATCAAATATAAAAATAGCTGTATAGTTTAGACCTAGTTAACAGCAATTATATAAATAATCACCTTGTATCTAAGGAGTTTATTTTAAGTTTCTAATTAGAATGGAGGGACAGCCGCAACCGGTAGGCTGCAGTTCCTGTCCGTGTCCGTTCTATCTCCCGCACTTCTGCCCTCACCCCTGCCCCTCCCTCCCAGAACCACGATAGGGTTCCCCTTGTCCTCACCTTTCACCCCACCAGCCTCCACATTCAATGGATCATCCTCCGCCATTTCCGCCACCTCCAGCGTGATCCCACCACTAAACGCATCTTCCCCTCATCTCCCCTTTCAGCATTCCGTAGGGACCGTTCCCTCCACGACACCCCAGTCCACTCCTCTACCACCCCCAGCACCCCTTCCCCTTCGCCCGGCACCTTCCCGTGCAAGCGCAGGAGATGCAACACATGCCCTTATACCTCCTCCCTTCCCACTGTCCAGGGCCCCAAACACCCCTTCCAGGTGAAACAGCGATTTACTTGTACTTCTTGCAATTTAGTATACTGTATTCACTGCTCACGATGTGGTCTCCTCTACATTGGGGAGACCAAACGCAGATTGGGTGACCGCTTGGCGGAACACCTCCGTTCAGTCCGTAAGGGGGACCCCGAGCTCCCGGTGGCCTGTCACTTTAATTCACCGCTTCACTCCCACTCTGACCTCACTGTCCTCGGCCTCTTGCATTGTTCCACGGAAGCTCAGTGTAAGCTCGAGGAACAGCACCTCATCTTTCGATTAGGCACTTTACAGCCCTCTGGACTCAACATAGAGTTCAACAATTTCAGATTATAACCTCGGCCCCTATCACATATATATATATATATTTTTTATCCACACATTTTGTTTGGCCTTTTTTTCTTCCCTCCCACATGGCACTTTGTTCCTTAACCTGTCACATTACCACCTCCTCTTGTCTTGAATATCTCTTAATGTCTCTCAATGTCTCAATCTCTCCTGCTTTCTATCCTATCACTGACCTTCCCTTTTGTTCTTTCATCCCCTCCCCCATTTCCCCGCCCCTAAACCTGCTATAAAATCTATTCCATTTCCTGCTTTTTTCCAGTTCTGACGAAAGGTCTTCGACCTGAAACGTTAACTCTTTTTCTCTCTCCACGGATGCTGCCTGGCCTGCTGAGTTTTTCCAGCATTTTCTGTTGTTATTTCGGAATTCCAGCATCCACAGTATTTTGCTATTGCAGTTCCTGTGCCATGTAGGAACTTCAGAATGCTTCATGTGTCCCGGAGGCCCATGTTTGTCGGAAGTGCCTCCAGCTGCTCAAACTCACATTGAGGGTTTCTGAGCTTGAGGGGCAGCTGCATTTAGCTGGATTGTTTCCTGGATTGCAGGCTCCAGGAGGTGGTCACCCCACAGCTAGTTGGAGATCAGAATAGCAAGTGGGTAGCTATCCGGAAGGGTAAGAAAAGGTAGGCAGTACAGTAATCCTCCAGGAGTGTGGCACTCTCAAACTGATATTCAGCATTGAATACCGGTGAGGGTGACGACATCTCGAAGGAGTGCAGTCCCGAGCCTGGCACCATGAAGCAAAGAACTGCACATGGTGGGTACAGCAACGCAGTAGTAATTGGGGATTCGATAGTCAGGTGGACTGACAGGCAGTTCTGCTACCATCGACATGAGACCCGTATGGTATGTTACCGCCCTGGTGTCAGGGTAAGGGACATCATGGAGAGGGTGCAGAACATTCTGCGGGGAGGAATAGGATGAGCCAAAAGTCATGGTCCATGTCAGAACCAACCACATAGGGAGGAAGAAGGTTGAGATCTTGCAGTCGCGAGTTTAAGGAGCTAGGGAGGAAGTTAAAAAGCAGGACCTCAAATGTAGTAATCTCTGGATTACTCCCAGTGCCACGTGTTAGTGAGAGTAGAAATAGGAGGATATGGCAGGTTACTGCATGGCTAGCGACATGGTGCAGGAGGAGGGCTTCAGATTCCTGGGACATTGGGACCAGTTCTGTGGCAGGAGGGACCTGTTCAAGATGGACATGTTGCACCTGAACTGAGCTGGGACCAATATCCTTGCGGGCAGGTTAACTACTGCTGTGGGAGAGGGGTTAAAATAATTTGGCTGGGGGTTGGGCACCAAGATGTAGTATTAAAAAGTAGAAACAAGGTGCACAGAGAACTGGGAGAGACCGTTACAGTTAGAAATAATGGGCCGAAAATTGATCCCGGGACGCGAGAGTACGCACTGCATACTCTCGCGTATTCCCACTCCAATTGCCGGTTTTCTGCATGCCCTGCGCATGCGCTGAAAACCGGCAATTGCTCTTCCGAAAAGGGGGCGGGGCCTGGGTGCATCGCGTGCGCGCTACAGGCTGCGCGCACGCTGTGCACTTCATGCTTTGGACGCGCAGGTAAGTAGGGAAGATTTTGGAAATGTAAAAAGGAGGAGTAAGACCCGCTTTTAAGAAGGTAAGTAGTGAATTAAGTATTTTTTTGAATTTTTTTTTACAGGTATATCTTTTTTATAGACTTTAAAGACAGGTAAGTTTATTTTTATAACTTTTTAAAAGATTTTAAATTTTTTCAAAAATTTAATTTTTTATTTTAAATGGTTAATTTAATTAACTATACTTATTTTATTAATGTGATGGTTTTTTTTTAATTTAATTGAGGTTTAGCTGTTATTTTGGGGGGGTGTAAGATTCATAAGTCTCACAGCCATGCTGTGAGACTTATGAATGGAAGATGGTGTGCTGCCATTGGCTCTAACTGAGTCACGTGATCCCACAGCTCGCACGAATTAACTACGCCGCTGGGATACGCAAGCCCAGCACAGCTGATGTCTGGAACATCAAGTTCGTGCGAGCTGGATCAGAAAAAGCATAAGCGAGGTGAGACATCGCGGGGAAGGCTTACCCCCGCGGGAACAGAGCGAGATCAATTTCTGGGCCAATACAGAATTAGGTGGGAATCATAGAAAATACAAAGAGGAGTGCATGTGTGTAAATGCACACAATGTGGTTAATAAGGTTGGTTATCATACACAAGAAGAAGAAGAAGGTTGGTGAGCTGCAGGTGCAATTAGTCATGTGGGAATATGATATGGTGCCAATAACGGAGACCTGGCTCAAAAAAGGGAAGGATTGGATGCTTAATATTCTGGAGTACAAGGTATTCAGGAAAGACAGGGATGGAATAAAAGGAGAAGGGCAGCAGTTTTGATTAAGGAAAATATTACAGTGATAGAAAGAGAGATTGTCCTTGAGGGGTCAAAGACAGAATCTATTTGGTTGTAGTTAATAAACAATAATGGAGCTATTACACTACTTGGTGTATTTTATAGGCCACCAAACAGTAGGAAGGAGATAGAGGAGCAGATTTGCAAATAAATTACTGAGAGGTGCAAAAACTATAGAGTAGTGATAATGGGAGACTTTAATTGCCCCATTATGCATGGGGTAGTGGTTGTGTTAAGGGCAGAGAAGGGGAGGAATTTCTGAAGTGTGTTCAGGAGAACTTTCTTGATCAGTATGTTTCCTGCCCAACGAGGAAGGAGGCATTGCTGAATCTAGTCCTGGAAATGAAGTGGGTCAAGTGGAGAATGTCACAGTCGGGGATTCTCTCAGGAATAGTGATCATAGTAAGGTTTAGATTAGTTATGGAGAAGAACAAGGAGCAATCTAGAATAAAAATGCCTAACTGGAGCAGGGCTAATTTCAGCAAATTGAGGAGGGATCTGGCCCGGGTAAATTGTAGTCAAAGACTGGCAGGCAGAAATGTAGAATAGAATGATACAGTACAGAAGGAGGCCATTCGGCCCATTGAGTCTGTACCAGCTCTTTGGTAGAGCTAGCCAACTAGTCCCACTCCCCCATTCTTTCCCCATAGCCGTGCAAATGTTTTTGCTTCAAGTATTTATCCAATTCCCCATTGCAAGTTACTAATGAATCTGCTTCCACCACCCTATCAGGCAGTGTCTTCCAGATCACAGCAACTCGCTGTGTAAAAAAAAATGTTTTCTCATGTCGCCTCTGGTTCTTTTGCCAATCTGTACCCAGAATTGGCAAAAGAAGCAATGAAAGTGTTGCTACCTTTCCCAACAACACACATTTGTGAAACATCAGCAATGGGTGGTCTTTAAAGAGGAGGAGGCTCGGGTACAGTCTAGGTACATTCCCACAAGGGGGTAAGGGAGGGCAAACAAAGCCAGAGCTCCCTGGATGACGAAGGAGTTAGGGAGTAGGATGAAACAGAAAAAGTGGGTGTATGACAGATGTCAGCTTGATAATACAAGGGAGAATCAGGCTGAATATAAAAAGTTCAGAGGAAAAGTGGAAAAGGAAATAAGAGGGGCAAAGAAACAGTACGAGAATAGATTGGTGGCTAACATAAAAGGGAATTCAAAGGTGTTCTATAGGCAAATTAACAGTAAAAGCTTTGTCAGAGGAGTGGTGAGGCCAATTAGGGACCAAAATGGAGATCTATTGGTGGAGGCAGAAGACATGGCTGAAGTATTAAATGAGTAATTTGCATCGGTGTTTAGCAAGGAAAAGGACTTTGCCAAAGGTAATGCAAACGAGGATACTAGATGAGATAACAATAGATAAAGAGGAGGTACTAGAAAGGCTAGTAATACTTAAAGTGGATATGTCACCCGGTCCAGATGGGATACATCCTGGGTTGCTGAGGGGAGTAAGGGTAGAAATTGCGATGGTGCTGGCCACAATCTTCCAATCCTACTTAGATACAGGGGTGGTGCCAAAGGACTGGAGGATTGCAAATGTTACATCCTTGTTAAAAAAAAAGGGAGAAGGATATGTCAGGCAATTACAGGCCAGTCAGTTTAATGTCGATGTTGGGGAAGCTTTTAGAAACAATAATCCGGGAGAAAATTAACAGCCACTTGGACAAGCATGGACTAATAAGAGAGAGCCAGCATGGATTTGTTAAGGGAAATCATGTCTGACTAACCTGATTGAGTTTTTTGACAAGGTAACAGAGAGGGTGGATGAGGGCAGTGCAGTTGATGTTGTGTATATGGACATTCGATGAAGTACTACATATTAGGCTTGTTAGTAAAACTGAAACCCATGGGATAAAAAGGTCAGTAGCAGCATAGATACAATATTGGCTAAGGGATAGAAAACAGAAAGTTGTGGTGAATGGCTGTTTTTCGGACTGGAGAGAGGTAGACAGTGGAATTACCCAGGGTTCAGTACTAGGACCACTGCTGTTTTTAATATACATTAATGACTTGGACTTGGGGGTACAGGACACAATTTTGAAATTTGCTGATGACATGAAACATGGAAGTGTAATAACCAGTGAGAAAGATAGTAACAGACATCAAGAGGACATAGACAGGCTGGTGGAATGGGCAGACACATGGCAAGTGAAATTCAATGCAGAAAAGTGTGAGGTGATACATTTGGTAGGAAGAATGAGGAGAGACAATATATGCTAAATTTTAAAGGGGGTGCAGAAAGAGAGAGACCTGGGGGTGTTTGTGCACAAATCTTTGAAGGTGGCAGGACAGGTTAACAAAGCAGTTAATAAAGCATATGGGATCCTGGGCTTTATAACGAGAGACATAGAGTATAAAAGCCAGGAAGTTATGCTAAACCTATATAAAACACTAGCTCAGCTCTAGCTAAAGGATTGTGCCCAATCTGGGCACCAGACTTTAGGAAGGACGTGAAGGCTTTGAAGAGGGTACAGAAGAGATTTACTAGAATGGTCCCAGTGATGAGGGATTACATGGATAGACTGGAGAAGCTGAGGTTGTTCTCCTTAGAGCAGAGGAGGCTAAGAGGAGTTTTGATAGAGGTGTTTAAAATCATGAAGTGTTTAGATTGAGTAAATAAAGAGAAATGATTTCCAATGGCTGAAGAGTCGATAACCAGAGGGCACAGATTAAGGTGATTGGCAACAGAACCGGAGAAGACATAAGGAAAAACTTTTTTACGCAATGAGTAGTTAGGATTTGGAATGCACTGCTTGATAAGGTGGTGGATACAGATTCAATAGTAGCCTTCAAAGGGGAATTGGATAAATAATTGGGGAAAGAGCGGGTGATTGGGACTAACTGGATTGCTCTTCGAAAGAGCTGGTGCAGACTCGATGGGCCGAATGGCCTCCTTCTGTGCTGGATCATTCTATGATTCTATGCCATTACTCATCACCTGAGTGTATAACGCAGCATCAAATGAGCGCACCCTTTCTAGAATGATTAACCTCCATGAATAACAATGCACAACATCAGTGCACATTCTATTTATTACATTAAAGTCCAAGGGGAACAGTAGGCAACCTATTATTTCCTAACACCATGCCTTACACCTGCCTTTATATCATCTATTCTCGTGCTTCTCTTAGGTGTGGCCTGAGGGCCAGTATTGTAAGAGGTGACTGGCTGCACATGCTGTATGAAAGAATCATAGGTTGTCCTTTCATTGCAGATTTTTCCTGGGAGAGAGCAAGTGCTGGCTACACCTTGTTCCTGGACACCCTCATGTAATCTCCTATGTTCCACTGGGCTCTGAGGTTAAGGCCGGACCCCTGGCATGTGTTGCTGTCCTGAAAGGTGGCAATATCAGATAAATGGGCTCCAGTGGTTGACATTCCACTGGGCACTGACCAGTGGGATGGCTGGTCTAATGGCAGTTATTAAATCCTAAAAGCCCTGAGAGACATCGGAATGCATCATGGTTGCCATGGTCATGAAGCTGCTATGCTGGTGTTGTCTATTCACTCCCTTATTGCCACTAGAGCTGCAGTCTGTTCTTCTGTGGAGGTGGAGACATCAACTGGAACTTGGTTGCTTCTTAGGTGAGGGCTTGCATCAAATTCCATTAAAGCTGCCACACGCTCCAATTTTTTAATTCATTCTTGGGATATGTAAAAAGAAAAAGATTAGTGAAGACAAATATAGGTCCCTTACAGTCAGAATCGGGAGAATTTATAATGGGAACAAGGAAATGGCAGAGCAATTAAACAAATACTTTGGTTCTGTCTTCACGGAAGAGGACACAAATAACTTCCCAGAAATGCTAGGGAACCAAGGGTCGAGTGAAAAGGAGGAATTAAAGGAAATTAGTATTAGTAAAAAAATAGTGCTGGAGAAATGAATGGGACTAAAAGCCGATAAATCCCCAGGGCCTGATAATCTGCATCCCAGAGTACTAAAAGTGGTAGCCATGGAAATAGTGGATGCATTGGTTGTCATCTTCCAAAATTCTATAGATTATGGAACAGTTCCTGCAGATTGGAGGGTGGAAAATGTAACTCCACTATTTAAAAAAGTAGGGAGAGAGAAAACAGAGCACTACAGACCGATTAGCCTAACATCAGTAGTAGGGAAAATGCTAGAGTCTATTATAAAGGATGTGATAACAGGACACTTAGAAAATATCAACAGGTTTAGACAAAGTCAACATGGATTTATGAAAGGGAAATCGTATTTGACAAACCTACTGGAGTTTTTTGAGGATGTAACTGGTAGAATAGATCAGGGAGAACCAGTGGATGTGGTGTATTTGGATTTTCAGAAGGCCTTTGATAAATGCCCACATAAGAGATTAGTGTGCAAAATTAAAGTACATGGGATTGGGGGTAATATACTGGCATGGATTGAAAATTGGTTAACAGACAGGAAACAGAGAGTAGGAATAAATGGGTCTTTTTCGGGGTGGCAGGCGGTGACTAGTGGGATACCATAGGGATCAGTGCTTGGGCCCCAGCTATTCACAATATACATCAATGACTTGGATGAGGGAACCAAATGTAATATTTCCAAGTTTGCTGACGACACAAAACTAGGTGGGGTTGTGAGGAGGATGCTAAGAGGCTTCAAGGCGATTTCGACAAGTTGAGTGAGTGGGCAAATACATAGCAGATGCAGTATAATGTGGATAAATGTGAAGTTATCCACTTTGGTAGGAAAAACAGAAAGGCAGAGTATTATTTAAATGGTGATAGATTGGGAAATGTTGATGTACAAAGGGACCTGGGTGTCCTTGTACACCAGTCACTGAAAGCAAACATGCAGATGCAGCAAGCAATTAGGAAGGCAAATGGTATGTTGGCCTTCATTGCAAGAGGATTTGAGTACAGGAGTAAGGATATCTTACTACAGTTATACAGGGCCTTGGTGAGACCACACCTGGAGTACTGTGTGCAGTTTTGGTCTCCTTACCTAAGAAAGGATATACTTGCCATAGAGGGAGAGCAGTGAAGGTTCACCAGACTGATTCCTGGGATGGCAGGACTGTCGTATGAATAGAAATTGGGTCGACTAGGCCTGTATTCACTAGAGTTTCGAAGAATGAGAGGGGATCTCATTGAAACGTATAAAATCTGACAGGGCTAGACAGACTGGATGCAGGGAGGATGTTTCCCCTGGCTGGGGGTGTCTAGAACGAGGGGTCACAGTCTCAGGATACGGGGTAGGACATTTAGGACTGAGATGAGGAGAAATTTCTTCACTCAGAGGATGGTGAACCTGTGGAATTCTCTACCACAGAAGGCTGTGGAGGCCAAGTCACTGAATATATTTAAGAAGGAGATAGATAGATTTCTAGACACAAAAGGCATCAAGGGGTATGGGGAGAGAGCGGGAATATGGTATTGAGATAGAGGATCAGCCATGATCATATTGAATGGCGGAGCAGGCTCGAAGGGCCGAATGGCCTACCCCTGCTCCTATTTTTCTATGTTTCTAATGGGCATAGCTAGGAAAGTCAGCATTTATTTCCCTTCCCTAGTTGGTCTCGAGAAGATGGTTGTGGGCCTTCTTCTTGAACTGCTGCAGTCTGTGTGGAGCACAGAGCGGGATTAAAATGGAGTGTACTTAAACAGAATGTTTTATTTGGGAATTTTGAAAAAGTGGGAATTCGGAGAAGAAGGGGAAGGAGTTGCTGCTTTTTGCCTAAACTACTTGTAGTGCTTTGTGTTACTGGTAGATATTTAATTTCAGTACCCTTAACTTAATCTAGATCAAGTAAGTAGTCATGAAACTACATTGTAAACTAAGTTACCTAATTACAAATGTAATTAAATTTAATTAAATAAAACAAGGTCATATAGGGATGGCAGTGCAGGTGGTGTGCCGCAACTGCAGCATGTGGGAGTTTGTGGAGAGCATTGTGATCCCGGACAACCACGTCTGCAGTAAATGCCTGCATCTTGAGGAACTTCAGCTCAGAGTTTTTCAGCTGGCGTCTGAGGTGCAGACATTGCGGGGTATCAGGGATGGGGAGAGTTACCTGGACACTTTGATCCAGGAGGCAGTCATACCCCTTAGGTTAGGTAGTGGTACAGGTCTGGTTAGTGGTCAGGGACAGGAGGGTGTGACTGCAACTCATGCAGGTAAGGGGACCCCAGGTGCAGTGCTGGAGGAGCCTCAGCCTTTGCCCTTGTCCAACAGGTATGAGGTTCTTGCTGCCTGTGTGGATGAGGGAAAAGCCTGCAGGATAGATGAGCAAGCTGACCATGGCAACATGGTGCAGGAGGCCATTCAAGTGGGAAAAGTGAAAGGGAATGTAGTTTTGGTAGGGGATAGTATAGTCAGGGGAATAGATACTGTTCTCTGCAGCCGCGATCGAGAGTTCCGAAAGTTGTGTTGCCCACCTAGTGCCAGGGTTAAAGACATCTCCTCGCAGCTGGAGGAGAATTTGGAGTGGGAGGGAGAGGATCCAGTTGTCGTGGTCCATGTAGGAACCAACGACATAGGTAGAACTAGGAATGAGGTTCTGCTGAGGGAGTTTGAGGAGCTAGGATCCAAATTAAAAAGCAGAACCTCAAAGGTAATAATCTCTGGATTGTTACCTGAGCCACGCGCAAATTGGCATAGGGGCAAACAGATTAGAAGATTAAATGCGTGGCTCAAAGAGTGGTGTGGGAGGAAGGGGTTTCAGTTCATGGGGCACTGGCACCAGTACTGGGGAAAGAGGGAGCTGTTCCATTGGGACAGGCTCCACTTAAACCAGGCTGGGACCAGTGTCCTGGTGAACCGAATAACTAGGGCAGTAGACAGGGCTTTAAACTAATGAAGGGGGGGTGGAAGGATTATTCCAGGATACTTAACTTTTAGAAGAGATAGGCAAAATGGAAAAGGAGGTGGGGTAGCCCTGATAATAAAGGATGGGATAAAGACAATAGAGAGAAAGGATCTTAGCTCCGAAAATCAAGAAGTAGAATCAGTTTGGGGGATTGTCCTATGAGGAGAGATTGAGTAGACTAGGCCTATATTCTCTAGAGTTTAGAAGAATAAGAGGTGATCTCATTGAAACATACAATATTCTTACAGGGCTTGACAGGGTAGATGCAAGGAGGATGTTTCCCCTGGCCAGGGAGTCTAGAACCAGGGGTCACAGTCTCAAAAATAGGGGAAGGCCATTTAGGACTGAGATGAGGAGATGAGGAGAAATTTCTTCACTCAGAGGGTGGTGAATCTTTGGAATTCTCTACCCCAGAGGGCTGTAGCGGCTCAGTCATTGAGTATATTCAAGACAGAGATCGATAGATTTTTGGATATTAAGGGAATCAAGGGATATGGGGATAGTGCAGGAAAGTGGAGTTGAGGTAGAATATCAGCCATGATCTTATTGAATGGCAGAGCAGGCTCGAGGGACCAAATGGCCTACTCCTGCTCCTATTTCTTATGTTCTTATGTTCTTATGACAATGCTCCCACAATGTTGTTAGGCAGGGAGTTACGGGATTTTGACCCAGCGATGATGAAGGAACGGCGATATATGTACAAGTCAGGATTGCGTGTGACTTGGAGGAGAACATGGAGGTGATGGTGTTCCCATGCACCTGCTGCCTTTGTGCTTCTAGGCGGCGAATGTCGCTGGTTTGGGCTGTGTTGTCAAAGATGCCTTGGTGAGTTACTGCAGTGCATCCTGTAAATAGTATACACTGGAGTCACAGTACCCCGGTGGTGGAAGGGGTGAATATTTAGGCTGGTGACTGAAGTGCCAATCAAGAGGACTGCTTTGACCTGGAAAGTGTCAAGCTTCTTGAGTATTGTTGCAACTGCATCCATCCATGCAAGTGGAGTATTCCATCACACTCCTGACTTGTGCCTTTTAGGTGGGGGAGTGGCTATGAGAAGTCAGGAGCTGAGCCAGTCGTCACACAATATCCAATCTACAATCTGCTCTAGTAGCCACGGCATTGATGTGGCTGGTCCCAGTTGAGTTTCTAGTCAATGTTGACCCCCAGGATGTTGATGATGGGGGATTCGATGATGTCAATGCCATTGAATGTCAAGGGGAGGTTATTAGGCTCTCTCTTGGTGGAGATGGTCATTGTTTAGCATTTGTGTAGCTCGAATGTTACTTGCCACTTTTCAGCCCAAGCCTGGATATTGTCCAGATCTTGCTACATGCGTGCATTATCTGAAGAATTACAAATAGAGCTGAACACTGTGCAATCATCAGAAAACAGCGCCACTTCCAACCTTATGATGGAGGGAAGTCACTATATGATGCAGCTGAAGATAGTTAGGCCTGGGATGCTGCCCTGAGGAACCCTTCACTGATGAGCTGGGGCAGAGTTGATTGGCCTCCAATGACTACACCCATCTTTCTTTGTATCATGTATGACTCCAGCCACTGGTGAGGTTTTCCCCAGATCTCCAATGACTGCAGTTTCACCAGGGCTCCTTGGTGCCACATGCTGTTGAATGCTGCCATGAAATCGGGATAGTCACTCTTACTTCACTTCTGGAATTCAGCTCTTGTGTCCATGCTTGAACTAAGGCTGTAATGAGGGCTGGAGCCGAGTGGTCCTGGCTGAACCCAAACTGAGCATTGGTGAGCAGATTATTGGTGAGTAGGGTCGCTTGATAGCGCTGTTAACAACTCCTTCCATCACTTTGCTGATGATTGAGAGTTAGGCTGATTGGACGGTAATTGGCCGGGTTAGATCTGTCCTGCTTTTTGTGGACATTAGTTACCTGGGCAAGTTTCCATAGTTGGGTAGATGCCAATGTTGTAGCTGTACTAGAACAGCTTAGCTAAGGGCTCAGCTAGTTCTGGAGCACAGGTCTTCAGCACTAGAGCCAGGATGTTGTTGGGACCCATAGCCATTGCTATTTACAATGCATTCAGCCATTTCTTGATGTCACATGGAGTGAATCAAATTGGCTGAAGACTGGCATCTATGATGGTGGAGACCTCAAGAGCAGGCTAAGAAGGAGCATCCACTCGGCACCTCTGGCAGAAGATGTTTGCGAGCCTTGTCTTTTGCACTTATGGCCACCATCATTAAGGATGGGGATGTTCATGGCTTCTCCTCCTCCCATTACTTGCTTAATTATCCACCATCATGCGTGAGTGGATGTGGAAGCACTGCGGAGCTTTGACATGATCCTTTGGTTGTGGGATTGCTTAGCTCTGTCTATAGCATGTTTCTTCCACTGTTTACATGCATGTTGTAGCTTCACAAGGTGCACCTCATTTTCAGGTACAGCAATGTCTGCAACAAAGATAAAGCTTCCTTGATGTTGTCACAAATGAGTGCTGTGGACTCAAGAGTAACAGCCGCACATCCTCAAGATTGACCCCAGAGTCTGCACATAGATAAGATGTTCCTCAATTACTCTTCATTTCAGGTGAGTACCCATGAGTTCTGGGTCCCATGACTCCAAAGTCATAGGCAGCCTTCTACTCAGCCTACACTGAGAAGATGGTTTATCTTCATTGACTTTCCACTCCTCCTGCTTCCTCATGCTCTGTGAATCGCCTGGTGCCACATCCTCACTAACACTATCTAATTCTCCCCAAGTGAAAGTATCTGAGTTGGTGTAGGGAATGAAGAACCAAGTGGCACAGAGAGTGAGTTGGAGGGGGTTGTGGCAGAAGAACATAGGGCAGCAGCTGTGCAGGAACTCATAGGTATGCTTAAGTCCAACCTCATCTCCCTCTTCATCATCATCCTCCTTATCATCACAAGGGGATAGTTGTGTCTCTGTTCTTCCTCTTCTTCATCATCATCCTCCTCCTCCTCCTGTGCCCCCTGTTGCTGGGTGGATATGCAGGAAATGAGAATAGAAATTAAGAATTGGCGAGTGTTAACGCCTTAGGAATAAGGGACAGAGAAGGGGCAAAAGCTTAATAGGTTATCCAGCCTATTAAACCCATCCTTCCAAAGAACCTTATAATCTATCCTAATATGAACTGTATCCTTTAATCTCTTGCGAAAATGTTGCAGATGAATATTTCCTAGTTCCCGAAAGATTATCATGAAAAATTTTAAACCCTTCCTTCATCCTTAAATTCCACCCTTCAACTCTGACCTACTGCCTTCCACAGGCAACATCCCTTTCCCCACATCACCTGTCCCAGGAGAAAAATGGTTTCATATATTATTATAGATCATTACTGAACATTTAGGGTTATTATGTAACAGTCTTTTATAATTTTAGAAACACAGAAATAATAACAAACTCAGAACAACTGTTTCTGTGTTGCTGGTAACTGTCCAAAGTATGATGATACTCATTCTGCCAGTAATGTTGTAAAGCAGTAAAAAAAAATATGCATCTGTCAAAGGATTAACCCAAGGAAAAGAGAAGTTTCAGACTAATCCATAAAAATCATAAATCATTTAATAGTATTCAAAGTGCACGATGTCTTCACTTCTTAAAAAAAAACTAGAGCTTCAGTTAATTTTGTATACTACATCCATCAAATATATTGAACACACATTGCCTGTAAGACACTGCTTCACAAACCAATACACTTGTGCATAAAAAAGAATGATAGGATCACACTGTATTAAAACATCAGCAATACATACTTATTAATCCTCTTGTGCTTGCAGCCATAAATATCCTTTCATTTCTTTGTCCAAGATGTTTTTGTACTCAGTGATTGGTGAAGCTCAGAGACTTCCATAGAATAGAATTTATAATAAAAAATTGAATACATCATGTTCAAATGTTGATGTGTGTGTGTGTGTGTGTGGCAATGTAAAGGGGAGTCATATGGTTCATGTTTGTGTAGTAATCGTGCCACTAAAGCAAAACAGATTAGATTCTGCAGTATCTTGTGATATGTGCATCACTTTGAATCTTGAGGCACTTGAACATGAATAAAACATGAAACACCATTTACATGTCAGTAAAGAACTTTCTAACCCTCATCAAATTATTTGTTTCCAACCATATTTACATTCTTCTGGGCAAAATCACAGAAAATGAAACACACCATCTCAAACAAAACAAATAATTTTTTTGTCACGCAAAACATTTAAAAGCACAACACTAACTTTCAATATCATACTCTCGGGGATGAAGTTTCTCCTGTCAGTAACTTTAATGATACAGAATACAGAATGGGACAATATCTTTTATATTAATACCAACTTTTTTGGCAAAATGTGGGATGCCATCCCCTCCCTGTTAATCAATAGCAAGTCTCAAGTGATCACTGTTTAAAATATAGTGAACGTTACAGATAACAATGCAACCACATACGTTAGAGGCCTATGTTTCTTTAACAGTACTGCAGGGAACACATGTGAAGTTTGTAAATCTAGTTAAATAGCTCCCAGGGTTTGGGTTATTTACTTGAATATGTCGCTACTTTATATCAGTTTTGGAAGGATTGCCTAACTGAATCATTAGTAATTGTACTGCATGTCTTGTATAATTAAAAATGTTTACCTCTATTGATCATGCACCATGGATGATTAAATAATGAAATTTTGCAAGGGATCTTATTAGTGGACTGTGGCTATATTTATTCTAACTCATTCAAAGCACTTGAACATCAAAAGTAGAATAGATTTTCTATCTGAAAACAGTTTGGCCATTTAAAAAAAGACTGTATAGTCCTTACCTTAAAACAATAGTGGCTGATATCTTTTGACATTGTGTTGGTTAAATTAATGGTGTTAGCAACCTTTTAAAATCCTGGCACTAGGCAGTATCTTCCTTAATATGTCTACAGGTTTTTTATAGTTTACCACCCAGCTCCAGGGCACCGTACTTATGGGAATATTTATTTATGGAACAGCAGAGACAGCATTTTCCTTTATATGTCTGCAGTGATATTTTCTGAAAATCTGCCAGATTGTACACCACGAAGTAGGCCAATCTTTGTTTTATGATGTGCAGCACTATTTTTAACTGGTGCATACCGATTCCTTCTATTTCAATCCAACAACCTCATAACTATGGAACTCCATACCTTCCTCATTCTTTGCATTTTTCTACAAGCTTCAGGCTTTTACAATCCAAGCTTGGCAATACCTACTTTCTGATTTCCCAGTCTTTTATTCTTTCAGCCTTGGTCAGTTTACACTGTGGGTCTTGGCCCTTCACCTTGATTTCTCAATTTTAAAAAAATGTAACAAAACTAAGGTTTACAACCCCTTAAAATTAATCACTTTATTTACAATTAATTGAGGCATTGTTTTGAAATGCCATTGATTAGATGAAATAGCCAGAACTTCTAAACACCGTGTAAAGCATAAATACCATGTTGTGAAAAAAGATATGAGCCTGGAATCTGCTGTTGGTGCACAATTGAATGGTTAACTGGAGGTTACTTTCAGCTTTTGAGGATTACAAAGGAAGCTGCTTAAAACATGATTGCACTTTTTTCAGTACAAAAGTGGGATTTATCTCCTGCATAGAAAGCCTTTCAATTAAACAGTAGAATCAATAAACCTTATAATCAGCTGTGAACTACAATTAGAAGACAGTTTAAAGGTTGAAAAAGCACTGGTGAGTCCAAGGCAGCTGTCAACTCAACAAAATGGCTAAAGAATGGGGCAGAGTAAGGAATGACAAGTTTACTTCCCAGAAATCCTACTACAAGGAGCCAGGAAGAGAAGGGACACACTTTATGGTACTGATGCCTCTCACCCTTCCCCAAAGTGCTTGATACATAGGAACAAATGACAGAAACCAGGCAGAATCTGTCAAACACCACAGTATCAGAATTGGCTGACTCACATACAGAATCCTGGCAAAGTGGTCTAGACCGACCAGAATCGTAGCAGGCTGCCAGTGAAATGCTGCATTCATCCAGCACATTTACTCCTTCCATAAAAAAATCATTTTTGACAGAATAGTAGGTTAGGTGTTATACATCTGAAGCAAAAGACAAGAGCAAAGGGGCAGCATCATGCCAACTCCAGCTGACAATATTCAAACACCACATAATGGATGAAATAAATGCAGAGCACTTCATTTGAACATTGTGCTGAGTATTTATGAGTCATTGGTTAAAATAAAGCAAGATCCCAGCAGAAGATGGCAATAGATTTGAAGATCTGAAAAATAAAGTGTAAGACAAGGTGGTTTGAGAACAGTTGCTTTGAAGTTGCCGTTTACAGTTTTAAGAAGTGGTGTTGCCCTGGAACTCCCGTTCGCCCATCACCCCTGTGCTCGCTGACCTACATTGGCTCCCGGTTAAGCAGCGCCTTGATTTCAAAATTCTCATCCTTGTTTTCGAATCCCTCCATGGCCTCGCCCCTTCCTATCTCTGTAATCTCCTTCAGCCCCACAACCCCCCGAGATATCTGCACTCCTCTAATTCTGCCCTCTTGAGGATCCCTGATTATAATCGCTCAAAGTTTGGTGGCCGTGCCTTCTGTTGCCTGGGCCCTAAGCTCTGGAATTCCCTGCCTAAACCTGTCCACCTCGCTACCTCTCTTTCCTCCTTTAAGACGCTCTTTAAAACCTACCTCTTTGACCAAGCTTTTGGTCATCTGCCCTAATTTATCCTTATGTGGATCGATGTCAAATTTTTTGTCTTAAAATACTCCTGTGCAGCGCCTTGGGATGTTTTACTACGTTAAAGGTGCTATATAAATACAAGTTGTTGTTGTTGTTGTTGAACTAGTGCCTGGCACTGCAGTATTCTTTACTGCTAGTTCTGCAGCCAATTCCTCATTGCTATTGCACTCTCTTGCTCTGCCATAGACTCACCATCTGAGTAATCAACCTAGATGGAGAGATATCTTTGCAGAGCAAAGTTATGGAGCATGCAGCAGGCCATAACTAATCTTGAACCCTGAGGAGGAGGGGAGGTTGTACTGGAAGGCCACATTAAAAGATACGTGCCCACCACAGAAAGTCAGTCTTTTGGGGGCCTGGTCCACAATTTCAATTACGCCAATGTAAATCAGCTCTAACTGGATCCTCCACTCCACTGGTGATAATTCTATCTGAGTCCTGCTGCTGCTGTAAATGACATCCTAGCCCTCCTTGTCAGATGGCCCAGAGTCAGACGGCCCCAACCACAACTGCAGATGTCCAAGAGTTGAAAGCAGCCACTTTCCACTCCCACCTCTGAGGCGAGGTCCTCAGCATAGGCAGGTATCTCACTGGGAGCTCACCAAAATCATGACTGACTCCAGAAAACCAGCTTGGATGGCAATAGTGGCCATCTAGACCCACCTAGGAAATACATTTTGCATCTTCAACATTTACTTCCCCCTTCAGGCTTTCATGTACTTATGTTTTTTCTTTCTCCAGTATGAGCAAAGAACTGTTGAATATCCTTACAACTTTAGTTAAAACCCTGTCCCATTGCACTTTCAGTGTACTCGAGTCACAGGCTTGTAGTCATGCCCGCTTTTAAGTTGTCAGCTTCTTAGTCAACTTTGCTAGGTTGTGATGTATGTCAAAATGTGTTCATTTGCAAATAATCTGGGACGTCTGAGGATAAAATCTTTAGATGAATTTGGTGATCTTGCACCCCAGCGTTGAGTCACATTTAAAGGGAGCATGGGTGAGATACAGAAAAACAACAGTGCAGCCCCACTTCTCTAACCCATGCTCCCTTTGAATGGGGCCCAATGTTGGGAGCATTGAATTTACCCTCTTATACCCAACAGCTCCAAAAAACACAAACGTTCAGCCACCTTGTGTAAAAATACAGGGCTGCTAACCATAACCTTTAAATTTGCTTCTGTGCAGTTTATCTGAACTAGAACCAATTTTTCTTCTATAAAATTGAATTTATTGGGATATTTTCAATAACCAAGAACTCAATGGCCGTGAAATTCGGCCCATATGTGCCGGCCGATAAGGCCGGTTTGGATAAAGTAATGGCGTCCTCCTCACTTCCACCCACTTCTGGCAAGGAACGCAGCGGCTGCCATTTTGGGGAGGTCGGCAGCACTGCCGTTGCCTGCGCTCACTCCAGATATGGAAATTAGTCAAATCGTGACGTCAATCAGCATACAACACCACAGAACTTCACTTGCTTCCAGTCCTGGGGCCTCTAGTTGCAGTCCCCTTGGGCTACAGCATGACATGGAGATGGAGCAGAGGCAGCAAAGAGGCTGCTCGCAGAGGGAGGAGGAAGATGAAGAGGAGGAAGAAGCAGAAGAGGAGGCAGCAGAAGAGGAGGAAGCAGAAGGAAGGAGGCAACCCAGACAGCCCCTTTCTGGCCAGGATATCTGGAATCAAATCATCCGCCTGCGGTACCAGTGACCACAACCCCAATTCCCCTTTCAACATTTGTCCCACACCTTACCTTCCCTCTGTTACTGACCATCACAGTGTCCTTTTGGCCACAATGCTGAAATAAAAGCCACCACAAAGCAAACTATCCAATCCAACTTTATCCATATAGGCATCCAATATTACATCAAAAAATCAACTAATTAACCTTGTGCATTCCCTTAGTGACTGTCTTGTGTGTGCCTTTGCCTAACCTAGTGCTCTTACACAGTGCTACCCCAGTGACTGCAGCATGGCTGGTGGAAGGCTGTTGACTTTCAATGGGGGACACCCAGTTGGCCTTGTAGGAAGACCTTGAGGAGCTGGTGGCTGTGAGTATGAAATCAAGTGACGGTGTTTCTTTTTCTTCTTCATCACTCTGCTCTCCCTCTTCTTGGTCAATCACTGGCTGGGCAGGCTGGCAGTGACTGCCTTGGTGATCTGGTCCCACATCCTTTTTTCTGGAGGGTCTCCTGGCCCCCTGTGGGTAGAGGACCTCTCTTCCAGTGTTCACCCCACCTGCAGAAAGCTTGAATGCTGCATTCAAGACCCTGGGTGCCCTTTCCCTGGCTTGTTGAGCCATTTGGGTTAGTGCAGAAGCACTTTTACCATTTTTGATGAGCAGAAGGAAGCTCACCTTTAAGAGGTGCAAAATGCCTTTAAGAGGTGCAGGCTAGCTTTAAGTAAAACTAGCCTCACTCAAACATCATGAACTTCAGCCCCCTGCTGAACGCAGAGCCTGTCAGCAGCGCATTCAGTGCTGGGCTGTGCGCTACAATCATTATAATTAGCAGGCAGCACGAAGTTGACCTGCTCCTGCACTCCTTGAATGGGCACAGGCATATCGCGTATCGCAGTGCCCCTGCCTGTTTTTCAGCGCTATGGAATTTCACTCCCAATATGTTTCTAGGTACTTAATGGAAACTTTACAAGTTTGATTCTACCCTAACGGGAGTGATAGTTATTTTCAACAGAACCTTCAGCTTTGGGAGGAGGGTAAAATGGGTGATATTGGATCAGCTACCTTAAAGGAAAATCAGGCGAGGTGTATAATGGGCAATTGATCAGAGAACGCCCATTTTACTCCGCTGTCAAAGTCGAAAGTTCTGTCCTTTGTGTTTTTGGTCATTGGTAAAATAGTCATATGGATATTTGACTTATTCAGCAATCAAATATAGACTAGAGTTAGCCACTAGAAAAATAAAACAAAACAACTTTGGAAGCACAGGAGAATTTCTGACTTTCCAACCTACACAATATATTATTCAATTGTTATATGTTATTTTTATATCATGTTATTATGTTAATTGTTTTTAGAAGTTGCAGCTTTTATAACCTACTCATGTTGGTTACTATGATGTTGAAGTCCTCGAGTTCTGAGTGGAAGACTTCATTTTAGCCGTGAAATTCCTCTCGACATCGGTTAAACAATATCTCACAGATTATCTGTGAGAGATGAACAAGAATATGGTAAGATTGCATTACTCAATCACACCATTTGGTGGGTTAGTCCAGGAGCACCATTAATGACACTTGGGAAATATGCTTCGATTGTAATATCTGCCCTGTCAGATGAAGAACACAACCTCAAACTTCCACACAGTAAGTTGCAACATGTTTGCTCCAGAATTTTGTGGGTCAGATCATTTGCATATCCATTGAAGGATTCATTGGTGTAAATTCTGTGTAAAAGAGGAGTAATGTGCTGGAGTGCTTGGACATTAAAGTGCAGCCTTTAAAAAGCCAATTCTGGCAGAAGATTATAGCATGAGGCTGGGGAGGAGCACCTAAGTAGCAAAGTACTTAGCTTGCTGGTGCTGGCTGTCACGTAGCTGCACTGGATGCCACATGAGTGTTTTTGTGCCACTTTTCAAGAATGGAGCATTTGATAGAGGCAGCCAAAGAAGGTACAAGGGCATGGAGGCATAGAAGCAATCATTATTTCAATAAGTGAGACCTGATGAAATACAATGGTATAGAGACAGACTGCTGGCTCTCTGTGGGAGGAAAACTCAAAAAAAGTCTCTAATGCTAAGTGGAGGGAGGAGACACTGGCACTGAGTGCCACCTCTCTCATCCCCAGGACTGAAGGCCAATCCATCAAGAACTTCAATGACCTGGCTCAGGCAGGCAAGGTATTACACTGACCACACTCATTTTTCTTACTTGGAAACTGTGAGCAAAAGCACACACTCACCCTCTAAAATTATCAGCTACATAAATAGCCATTCCTTCTGCACTCTGGTTAAGAGGGGCACTCACTTGAGATCTTACAGTATCCATCCCTGTCTCCCTAACAGCACTTACTTGCATACATAACATTTAAAAGACTTGCTCTACTTTTACAGGGTGATACTATTGCATCTCTTACTTCAATTGTATGATGCCACTTAGTAGATAATCATCTGCTGTTAGCCTTTCACCTAATTCATCCAATCTTGTTGCAGGACAAACTGATGCATAATGCCAGCAAGAGGTAGGGCACTGGATGGGGCATCCCTGACTTTAAGGCGCTCACCCTCTATGAGGAGCAGGGCAGCACTCTTCTCTTTCTATGGGAGATGACGAGGTCAGGGGTATAGTTTCAGCATCAGGTTAGTAACTGCACATCCATACTGTTACCATGCAATATTCCCTTTAATTTTTTTTGGGTGCACGGCCCCTTTAAGGGGATATGTGGCCAGTTCAAAATACCACGCATGCACGGTTTTTCCTATTTAAAAACCGGAGAGCCGGAGAGCCGGTGAGGCTCTGAGGGTAGTCTCCAAGGACATCCGGCAACTGGCAGGTGTGACTATTAAGTGTACAGCTTTCAAATTAAACAAAATTAATGAACAACAAATAATTTCTCATTTATTTGCAGAACTTTGTACAAGCTTAATCAGTTTAATATTTTATAGGAGTGAAGAAATCTTTGCTGCAGTTCCCAAAGCGTTAAAATCCAATTGCATACCTGAAGAGAGTGGCTCACTATCTTTTAAGGTTTACAAAACTTAATTAGTCATCTTCAACCAAAGTCACGCAGGTCAAGTTATATTAAAACTCAAAGGGGTTGATTTGCAGAATTTTTGTGTGTCACAAATTGCAAGTACTTGCCCCCTCCCCGCAGAGAAAAGACCTTTGCTCCTTACCAGGTATTTCATTTTTTCTACAATATAATTCTGCAAAATTCATCCACTAGTTACTAGCCAGTGCAAGTGAAAAAGCCTAGGGAAAAAAAATTCTATTTTGAAATATCTCATGAATGTACAGTCATCTGTCTGGCACCATTTCCATTAAGCTTGGTTTAGTGGTGAGAAATTGATTTTTCTTTAGCTTTTAGTTTCAACACGGCTTAAGACAATCAAAATATAAATCTTTGTGCATTCAAAGTCAAAGCTTGATTAAAAAATATACATCAAGGCAAGGCAGTTAGTGCCACCTACAGAAACATATTTTCCTTTTTTTTTCTGTCCCAAGTAGATTTAGGGCTGCATTCAACTATTGGCAGGTTAACAGTGGGATGAAACATTCGCTCACCCGCATGACCCCACTGCAAACCCGCTCAACCTTCCTGCCTTGGCTCTACTTAGTTATGTGGGGTGGGATGTTAGTCCTCCAAGACTCCAAAGGAATCTTCCCAGTCACCCATCTCTTGACCTCACATCACTCTATGCACCTCATAAAAGTAGTAGCTATTTAAGGGGAAAAATTGGGTATTGCCCATTTTGGGGTGCTAATATCGGCCGGGCACAAAGTTTAGCGCCCAGTGCTAATTATCGCCTCCGACTGCAAAATTCGCCTCTATCACCCCTGGAGGTGATTTGAGCGCTAAATCAGGCACTACACACCTCTCTTAAGGTGCAAACGTCAGGGAGCGAGGCGCTACCTCAGAACGCTATCGAAGCTCAGGCGATGCCAATTACCATGGAAGCCAGACAGACTGGCGCTGTCCAATTCTTCAAGGGGAGGGGCTATCTTGCTGGCCAGCCACACTGCTCATTGTAGCCTTGAATCTCGGCCTGGAGAGACCTCAAAAGCAATTGTGTTGGAAGCACCAATGGATAGGCCCAGGGAAAGAGCTCGGCGTTTAGGAACCTCAAAAATGGTGCTGAGGGCCAAAACTCCTTAGGACAGCATTAAAACCAAAAATTTTGCCAACAAGAAAAGGCAGGAAGCGCCCACCTTTAAATAGCGCTACCCCAGCCCCTTCCTGACTTGAAAACGTTCCCCTCTACCTGTCATTCCTAGCGGCAGGCGCTAAGGCAGGAGGCGCGACTCAATATCCGGTCTGGGGCGCTACCGGGGCGTTGCACGCTTGACTGACGTCACAATCTGTGGGCGCAGGCGATCGTGGCGGTAGTGTTTAGCACCGCCACAAAACGACGTCAATTTCACGAGCGGCGCTAAAATTTTTTCCCCTTAGACCTTAGAGCAAGTAAGGTGGTCGGCACAAAAGGTAGGCACGGAGGTAAGATATTGTTGCAGTTAAAGTGTAGGAAGTTATTGGAAGCTTTTGCTGAATTTTGTTTTGGAGAGTAGGCTTCAGAGTACATTTTTGTGGACTTGCATGATGACAATGTGAGAGTGTGACCTTCGTATTGTGGATTCAAGTTCTAGAAGGCTCTGGAAATGCAGATCTTTGTGAGGCAGTTGTTGGTAGGGGGAGTTGGAGGAACAGATGAGGGAGACTTTTATTTGCTCTCTCAATTTTTTTTTAGTAAAAGCACTCAGCTGTAAGGTGCTGCCTCTTTTCTCTGGCTTCAGGCTAATGGCTCTCGTGCTCCACCTCCTGTCCTTCCCATGTACCCTCCTACTGATGTCAGGATGGAGGGAACTTCTCCCTCATCTTCATCATCATCATCATCCTCATCAGCTTCAGGAAGTACTAATCCTTTCTCATGGCAATATTATGCAAAACACAGCAAGCAACAATGATTTTGCAGACTTTTGCTGAGCGGTTCTGCAGGCCTCTACCAGAGTTATCCAGCTACCTGAAACAAGTCTGCTCCATAAAAACTCTTATAGTTTCATGGACCTCATCATATCTATTGTAGCCTTCTATCTGCAGATACATTGGTTATATTGGAAGCCATGACTACAAGGGGTATATCCCTGATCAACACTCAATCGTCCCGATACATGATTCGAAGTCATCAAGACTGTTCTGGTGGATAAACAGTGTCACGATAGCTTCCTGGGTACGGGGTGTTCACGGGCATGATAAGGTGATTGTCGTCACACAAGAGTTAAACCTTTATTTAATGAAAGCATTTCCTATTAGTGAAATTGTCACATGGGGCTTTCAATGCCATGTGTTCTGCCAATTGCTTCTTGTACCTGTGGGAACCCCGCTAATCTAAAGAATTGGACTGCTTACTCTCTTTGTTTCACAAGTTCATTGAAAATAATGAACTAACGAAATATTGAATAACCTGTGAGGCCCAATTGAATGGAGCATTAATGACCTTCCTTATACAAAGTTGCACTACTGCCTGAATAATGTGGCAAAGGTCACTTGAGGCTTCTGTAAGGACCCATGGGCAAAACAATTCAAGGCAATGGTAACTTTCCTGCTACAGATAATGCTGTTCTGCTGGTAGAAATGGACTTCAGGCAACAGGTAGCATAACTCTCCAATATTCACCATGGAGAAGCACAGCTTTTTATGGCACTGGCAGGCAGAGAAATCTAAATAAGACCTCCCGATATAAAAACTCTGTGGAGTGGGTATCAACATGTTAGAAACAAATGTCGCCTGTGATACCTCACTATAAGAGCCTCCGATCTAGCCTATTCCCCATATCCTCATATTCCTCCTCTTCATAGCACAGAAATAGAGGGATTCTCATTGTGAAATCCATTGCCCCAGTGCAGAAATTTACTTTGTGAAGTACTCACAAAAACTGAGAAAGATCTTCAGAGAAGTTCCAGAGGACGAACCAATCAAAAATCACTTGTAAAGGCAGAGTTTCTACAATCTACAGTCAGGAAATCCAAAATGGCCTCTTACATGCAGTGTCCGCCACAGAGATACCACTGTGCTGTGCATAACAACAACATGCAATTATATAGTACCTTTAACATAGAAAAACATCCAAAGGCACTTTACAGAAGTGTAATCAGCCAAAAATGGACACTGAGACAAAGAAGGAAAGATTAGAAGAGCCGAGCTTGGTCAAAGAGGTGGGTTTTAAGTGAGGCCTTAAAGGAAGAGAGTGAGGTAGTAAGGGGGAGCGGATTAAGATGGGAATTCCAGAGCATGGGGTCTAGATAGATGAAGGCACAGTTGTCAATGGTTACTGTACAGTTTTGGTCTCCTTACCTAAGGAAGGATATACTTGCCTTAGAGGGGGTGCAACGAAGGTTCACTAGATTGATTCCTGGAATGGGGGGATTGTCCTATGAGGAGAGAGTGAGTAGAATGGGCTTAGATTCTCTGAAGTTTAGAAGAATGAGAAGTGATCTCATTGAAAAGTTTAAAATTCTTAGAGGGCTTGACAGGTAGATGCTGAGAGGTTGTTTCCCCTGGCTGGAGAGTCTAGAACTAGGGGGCATAGTCTCAGGAGAAGGGGGTCAGCCATTTAGGAGTGAGATGAGGAGAAATTTCTTCACTCAGAGGGTTGTGGATGCTCAGTTGATGAGTATATTCAAGACTATGATCAATAGATATTTGGGCACTGAAGGATTCAAGGGATATGGAGATAGGGCAGGAAAGTGGAGTTGATGTAAAAGTTCAGCTATGACCTTGTTGAATGGCGGAGCAGGCTCGAGGGGCCATATGGCCTACTCCCGCTTCTATTTCTTATGTTCTTACGTTCTTATGGTTGGACAAAGTGAGGCGGAGGGGTTGTGGGGATGGAGGAAGTTCCTGACATAGGGATGGCCATAGGCCATGAAAGGATTTAAATACGAGAATCAACATTTTAAATTGGAGATGTTGGTGGACCGGGAGTCAATGTAGGTCAGCAAGGAGAGGGGTGTAGGATAAGATACAGACAGCAGAGTTTACGGAGCATAGTGGATGGAAGGCCTGTCAGGCGAGCATTGAAATAGTTGAATCTGGACATGACATAGAAATGAATGACGGTTTCAGCAGAAGATGGGCTAAGGCAAGGGTGAAGGCAGGCAAAGTTATGGAAGTGGATGTATGCGGTCTTTGTAATGGAGGAGTATATTAGGTTGGAAGCTTGGGTCCAACAGTATGCTGAGATTGCAAACAGCCTGGTCCAGCTTGAGAAGTGGGGAAGTGTATGGAATCGGTGGTGACAGTACTTTTGTATTGGCTATGTTCTCAGAAGGCAAGTTTGGGCAGTAATTGATGAAACTTTTGCAAAGACCTAGGCCACACCCACCCACTCCATTTACATGTGGCAAGATGGATGGTACTGCCGACAGCCAGGCTTTGAGAAAAAGAATTTTGGTGCAATGTTTTGATGTAATAGGGCATTTTACTGGTTTTAGTGCCCCAACACCACCTGGGGTTAAAAAGAAGGAAAATCCAATGCTTAGCTTTTGTATTGACACACTGGGGATCATTTTAACTTCAGGCTATGGTGTAAAACGAGAGATCGTCACCCATTATACACCTGCCCGAAGTTAATGAAAAGGAAAATCGGATGTCATTATTTGTACTTATGCAGCTGAGTTAATGGGTAGGTAGGGCTTTCAATGAAATTGGTTGTGTTGCAGAATGGTGTGTAGTGCAGTACTGGGTAAGCTAATGTACCTATAATAGCAATGATGATAAGTGGCAGTCAATTTGTATGCCCTGAGTGAATTCTTGCTCTATCCTGTTACAGCTGTATGTCCTTAGTAGAAGAAATCCAAGATGCAAGATTCATGTTAGTGTTGCCTGCCACTTAACTGAGCTGACAAAATGTGCTGTACGTCAAAGTGCACAGTCAATTCTAATGCATGAAGATAATAAAGAAGACAAAGATGACAACAATGATGACTGTCAGCAGTAATTGTATAACCTAGGTGCAAAATAGCTGGAACCCAAGTGAGTAAAGCTGCTGTTAGTGTATGTTGTGTGCATCAGAAGGCATGCTCAAGCTTAATACCCATATGTGATGACAGTGCTGAAGATGGATGAATACAAAAAGAACAATGATAATAATGACTGGCACCAAGCTTCACTCAAACCTGATGTACACAATATGTGCACTGACAACAAGGTAGCAGCCAGCTTGGATCAAATTCGGTCTATTATATGCACCAGATATTGTAGCAGTATGGTGGGTTGTGATGCTGTTATAGATAGGGAAAAGGAAGCAATGCATTTTCATAGTGTTACAGAGGCCAGGATTAGCCCCATTATAAATAATACTCTTTAACACTCCATCTCACTGGGAGTTTTGCAAGGAAGGAAAACTCAGAAGGGGTTGGGGGTAATTTTCCTCCAAATTATCATCCAATATCAGACAGTAATGCAGCAGGAAATAAAGGAAAATAGGGTAGGGAGGCCTTCCGCTAAAGGCCCGCCCTTAAAATTGCCCACCATGATTCTCCTCTGCCCCCTTCACATTAGATGATATGAGCTACCCATTTCCCGCACCACTGCATCTCAGTGCTGATGAGTTGATAGGGCTTCCTTCACCACTCCATTTCCCTTCAGGACTGTCCCTTTCCCACCCACAGGAAATAATGCCACTATAAAAGGTGGCATTGTCAATTTCAGCATGGTGTGCCAGATGTGGGAGGAAGATTATACAAGCCATAAATGTAGGATTTTGAAGAACTACAAGTATACTGTGTATTTTCTAGGCATTTCTACTGCAAATGGAATAAAAGCTTTTACTGGAAATTAAACCAGGAAAACTCCAATATCAAATTTAAAAATATTGAAGACATTCAAGAACTATGGAGCTTCCACTTGGAATTGCCTTTGTTCTTCTGCTGTGAGGAAGAGGATGATGAGGATCAGGAGGAGGAACGGATGGAGGCCAAACTAATCCAGCATCATAGATGCAGTCTAGCCTCTTAATGCAGATACTCATACCAGAGAGTGTATAGACTAAGTTGATCTTTCATGCATTCATCTGCAAGGTGGTGTCTGAGAAGGCTGCTCTTTCCAGCTGAGGTAATATCTGAGTTATAGTGCCATCTGACCCCTGAATTGCAACCCATTTCAACCAGATATACAGCGCTGTCCAGTGCTGTGAAAATTACAACTGCATTGAACTCATATGCGACCGATCTTTCCAGACTGTTTCAGTAGGCATAAGCCACACAATTAAAACTGGAATGAACCACTATATCAAAGCGGTAACAGGTGCCCTGGTCAGGCACACATCACAGTTCATTTCATTTCCTATCCAGCCAGAAAAGCAGAAATAGCGTACAGCTAGTTTTACTATTTGGCTAACTGTCCCCAGGTTCACAGTGACATCGATACAACCCATGTGGCAATAAAGACTCCACATGAGCACCCGCTGAACTACAACAACAGAAAGGATTTTCACTCACTCAACATCCAGCTGATGTGTGATACCAGCCATATTATTTTTCATCTGAATGCATGCTATCCAGGAAGCTGCTTGATGCTTTTGTGTTTTGCCAGTCTACCCTCCAAGGCTTATTCAACCAGCAGTATGTGCCCGGATGGCTGCTTGGTGACCTGGGATACCCTCTGCACCCATGGTTGATGACCCCACTCCATCCAACTAAGAACAACAGAGGGGAATAGGTAACATGGCACAACAAAAATCCAAATTGAGCAGACTATCGGGAAACTGAAGTCTCGTTTCAGGTGTTTGGACAGGCCTGGAAGATCACTGCAGTACTACCCTTCAACGGTTTTGAGAATCATAGTGGCACACCACTTGCTGCTGCATTTTGCTACTCTCAAAGCATTGATCTTTTTCTTTGCAGATAAGAAGAGGAAAAAGTACTAAGCCCTCAGGCTCAGCTTCAGGAAGAGGTTGCAAATGAGGGGGAAGAGATGGTACTGATTGACGTTCAGGACATTGGAACAGGAGTAGGCCATTTAACCCCTCGAGCCTGTTCCGCCATTCAATGAGATCATGGCTGATCTGTGACCGAACTCCATATGCCTGCCTTTGCCCCATGTCCCTAAATACCCCTGGTTAACAGCAATCTATCAATCTCAGATATAAAATTAACAACTGATCTAGCATCAACTGCTGTTTACGGAAGAGAGTCCAAACTTTCACCACTCTTTGCATGTAGAAGTGTTTCCTAACTTCACTCCTGAAAGGCCTGGCTCTAATTTTTAGGTTATGTCCCTAGTCCTAGATTCCCCAACCAGCGGAAATAATTTCTCTCTATCTACCCTATCAGTTCCTCTTACTATCTTGAAAACTTCAATCAAATCACCCCTTAATCTTGTAAATTCCAGGGAATACGACCCTAGTTTGTGTAATCTCTCCTCATAATTTAACCCTTGGAATCCAGGTATCATTCCAGTAAATTTTACACTGCACTCCCTCCAAGGCCAATATATCCTTCCTAAGGTGTGGTGCCCAGAACTGGTCACAGTACTCCGGGTGTGGTCTAACCAGAGCTTTGTATAGCTGTAGCATGATTTCTACCCCCTTGTACTCTAGTTCTCTGGATATAAAGGCCAGCATTCCATTAGCCTTTTTCATTTTGTTTGTACCTGTCCATGACATTTTAATGATCTATGTACATGGATCCCTAAGTCTCTTTGGACCTCCACTGCTTCTAGCTTTACACCATTTCGAAAGTACTCTGATCTATCCTTTTTAGTCCAAAGTGGATGACCTCACACTTGCCTACATTGAAATCCATTTGCCACAGTTTTGCCCATTCATTTAATCTATCAATATCTCTGTAATTTTTTGCTTCCATCTACACTGCTTACAATGCCGCCTATCTTTGTGTCATCAGCAAATTTGGATATGTGGCTCTCTGTCCTGTCTTTTAAATCGTTAATAAATACAGTGAATAGTTGAGGCCCCAGTACAGATCCCTGTGGGACACAACTAGTCACATCTTGTCAATTAGAGTATCTGCCCATTATCCCTATTCCCTGTCTCCTGCCGCTCAGCCAATTTCCTAACCAGGTCAATAATTTTCCCTCAATTCCATGAGCTTCAACTTTAGCTAACAGTCTCTTATGAGGGACTTTATTGAATGCTGGAAGTCCACATAAATAACATCCATAGACATTTGCCTGTCCACTACTTTAGTCACCTCGTCAAAAAATTCAATCAGGTATGTTAGGCATGACCTACCCTTTACAAATCCATGCTGGCTCCCTCTGATCAGCTGAAATTTTTCAAGGTGTTCAGTCACTCTATCCTTATTTATAGACTAGTAATTTCCCGACAACAGATGTTAGGCTAACCCTTTCTCATCTTTCAAATAACGGCGTGACGTGCAATTTTCTAATCTAAACGAATGGTTCCTGAATTGAGAGAACTTTGGAAGATCATAGTTAGGGCATCTGCAATGTTCTCACCTACTTCCTTTAAAACCCTGGGATGAAAACCATTTGGTCCTGGGGATTTGTCACTCTTTAGCGCCACTATTTTCTTCATTACTGTTAATTTGCTTACATTAATTATGGTGAGTCCCCATCCCTGAATCAATGTTAGTTTCCTTGGGATGTCCTCTACTGTAGATACTGATGCAAAGTAATTATTTAACATGTCCACCATTTCCTTATTTTCATTTATCATATCACCATTATCAGTTTTTAGGGGCCCACATTGCTCTTAACCACCCTCTTTTTCCTAATATAATTGTAAAAGTTTTGTGTTGATTTTGATATTCCTTGCAAGTTTCTTTTCATGTTCCCTTTGGTAGCTCTTACTATCTGTTTTGTCACCCTTTGCTGTTCTTTGTATCTCTCCCATTCGCCAGGATCTCTGCTATTTTTTGCATTCTTGTAAGCTTGTTCTTTTAGTTTTATTCCTATTTGTCCCTTACCTCTTTCGTCATCCATGGCTGGGTTTTTTTTGGCAAGTAGAGCTCTTGCCCCTTAGGGGTATAAACTGGTTCTGTATCACATTAAATTCTTTTTTGAACACCTCCCACTGATCTTCTGTCATTTTACCCATTAACAGATTTGCCCAGTTTACTGTGACATTGCCACCTCCCTCCATAATGCCTACACCACTTTCATAGAATCATAGAATGATTACAGCATGGAAGAAGGCTATTCGGCCCATCGAGCCCGTGCCGGCTCTCTGCAAGAGCATTTCAGCTAGTCTCACTCCCCCGCCCTTTCCCCGTAGCCCTGGAAATTGTTTTCCTTCAGGTACTTAGCCAACTCCCTTTTGAAAGCCCTGATTGAATCTGCCTCCACCACCCTTTCAGGCAGTGCATTCCAGATCATAACCACTCGCTGCGTAAAAAAGTTTTTTCTTATGTTGCCTTTGGTTCTTTTGCCAATCACCTTAAATCTGTGTCCTCTGGTTCTTGACCCTTCTGCCAATGGGAACAGTTTCTCTCTATCTACTCTGTCCAGACCCCTTATAACTTTGAACACCTCTATCAAATCTCCTCTCACTCTTCGCTGCCATAAGGAGAACAACCCCAGCTTCTCCAGTCTATCCACGTAACTGAAGTCCCTCATCCCTGGAATCATTCTCGTAAATCTTTTCTGCACCCTCTCTAAGGCCTTCACATCCTTCCTAAAGTGCGGTGCCTAGAATTGGACACAATACTTCAGTTGAGGCCGAACCAGTGTTTTGTACATGTTCATCATAATTTCCATGCTTTTGTACTCTATGCCTCTATTCATGAAATTGAGAGGTCGCACAACACCAGGTTATAGTCCAACAGTTTTATTTGAAATCACAAGCTTTCGGAGCTATCGATTGCCCCTTCCTCAGGTGAAGTAAATAGATACAGAATCGCCAAAGCATATATAGATAGAGAACAAAGCATGTGTACCTTACAATTGCAGACCACTAAATTAAATCATCCTGACTATCTGCCGAGGTGTGATAAAGTTAATCAGGTCAGCCAGGAAGGTACCACATCAAAGACATAGCAAGATACAACTGAGACAATGAGGTGTAGTCGCAGGGGTTCTAACGTGTCAAAAGCTGCCGTCTGTATGTAAAACGAAAAGCTTTAAAATTTTTACTTTTTTACTGGGAAAATTTTTACTTTTTTACTGGGAATCACATCTGTGAACAAGCCAACGATGACTCGAGTCCGGATCACGTCATGTATCGTGACATAAACCCAAGATCCCGGTTGAGACCGTCTTCATGAGAACGGACTATTGTAAAGAAGCATACCGACAACTGGACAACCAGGAACACTACAGACAGCTACCCGCAGATCCGACCAAAGAACACACCCGCCAACTCAATAGACTGATCAAGACCTTCGATCCAGACCTTCAAAACATCCTACGCGCTCTCATCCCACGTACTCCCCGCGTGGGAGACTTCTACTGCCTCCCAAAGATACACAAAGCCAACACACCCGGACGTCCTATCGTATCAGGCAATGGAACCCTGTGTGAGAACCTCTCTGGATACGTCGAGGGCATTCTGAAACCCATCGTACAGGGAACCCCCAGCTTCTGTCGCGACACTACAGACTTCTTACAGAAACTCAGCAGCCACGGACCAGTTGAACCAGGAACACTCCTTGCCACGATGGACGTATCGGCACTCTACACCAGTATCCCCCACGATGACGGCATCGCTGCAACAGCCTCAGTACTCAACACCAACAACAGCCAATCTCCAGACGCCATCCTACAACTCATCCGCTTCATCCTTGACCACAATGCCTTCACCTTTGACAACCATTTTTTTACCCAAACACACGGAACAGCCATGGGGACCAAATTCGCACCCCAATACGCCAACATCTTCATGCACAAGTTCGAGCAAGACTTTTTCGCTGCACAGGACCTCCAGCCAACGCTGTACACCAGATACATCGACGACATTTTCTTCCTTTGGACCCATGGCGAAGGATCACTGAAAAGACTACACGATAACATAAACAAGTTCCATCCCACCATCAAACTCACCATGGACGACTCCTCAGAATCGGTTTCATTCCTGGACACACGAATCTCCATCAAAGACGGACACCTCAGCACTTCACTCTACCGCAAGCCCACGGACAACCTCACGATGCTCCACTTCTCCAGCTTCCACCCTAACCATGTTAAAGAAGCCATCCCCTATGGACAAGCCCTGCGAATACACAGGATCTGCTCAGATGAGGAGGAACGCGATGGACACCTACGGACGCTGAAAAACGCCCTCGTAAGAACGGGATATGACGCTCGACTCATCGATCGACAGTTCCGACGGGCCACAGCGAAAAATCGCATAGACCTCCTCAGAAGGCAAACACGGGACACAACCAACAGAGTACCCTACGTCGTCCAGTACTTCCCCGGAGCGGAGAAACTACGCCATGTTCTTCGCAGCCTTCAACATGTCATTGATGACGACAAACACCTCCCTAAGGCCATCCCCACGCCTCCACTACTTGCCTTCAAACAGCCGCCTAACCTCAGAAGTACCATCGTTCGCAGCAAATTACCCAGCTTTCAGGATAACAGCGACCACAACACCACACAACCCTGCCACGGCAAACTCTGCAAGACATGCCAGATCATCAACACAGATACCATCATCACACGTGAGGACACTAACCACCAGGTACATGGTACATACTCATGTGACTCGGCCAACGTTGTCTACCTCATACGTTGCAGGAAAGAATGCACCGCGGCATGGTACATCGGCGAGACCATGCAGACACTGAGACAACGTATGAACGAGCACCGCGCAACAATCGCCAGGCAGGATTGTTACCTCCCAGTCGGGGAACACTTCAGCAGTCAAGGACATTCAGCCTCGGATCTGCGGGTAAGCGTTCTCCAAGGCAACCTTAGAAACACACGACAACGCAAAATCATCGAGCAGAAACTGATAGCCAAGTTCCGCACTCATGAAGACGGTCTCAACCGGGATCTTGGGTTTATGTCACGATACATGATGTGATCCGTACTCGAGTCGTCGTTGGCTTGTTCACAGATGTGATTCCCAGTAAAAAAGTAAAAATTTTCCCAGTAAAAAAGTAAAAATTTTAAAGCTTTTCGTTTTACATACAGACGGCAGCTTTTGACACGTTAGAACCCCTGCGACTACACCTCATTGTCTCAGTTGTATCTTGCTATGTCTTTGATGTGGTACCTTCCTGGCTGACCTGATTAACTTTATCACACCTCGGCAGATAGTCAGGATGATTTAATTTAGTGGTCTGCAATTGTAAGGTACACATGCTTTGTTCTCTATCTATATATGCTTTGGCAATTCTGTATCTATTTACTTCACCTGAGGAAGGGGCAATCGATAGCTCCGAAAGCTTGTGATTTTAAATAAAACTGTTGGACTATAACCTGGTGTTGTGCGACCTCTCAATTTTGTCCACCCCAGTCCAACACCGGCATCTCCGCATCATGACCTCTATTCATGAAGCCCAGGATCCCATAAGCTTTATTAACTGCTTTCTCAACCTGCCCTGCCACCTTCAACAATTTCTGCACATATACCCCTAGGTCTCTCTGTTCATGTACCCCCTTTAGGATTGTACCCTTTAGTTTATATTTTCTCTCCTCATTCTTCCTACCAAAATGTATCACTTCGCACTTTTCTGCGTTAAATTTCATCTGCCACGTGTCTGCCCATTTCACCAGCCTGTCTATGTCTTCCTGAAGTCTATCACTATCCTCCTCACTGTTCACTATACTTCCAAGTTTTGTGTCATCTGCAAATTTTGAAATTGTGCCCTGTACACCCACATCCAAGTTATTAATATATATAAAGAAAAAAGTGAGAAGTCGCACAACACCAGTTTATAGTCCAACAGTTTTATTTGAAATCACAAGCTTTCGGAGCTGCTGCCCCTTCGTCAGGTGACGAAGGAGCAGTGCTCCGAAAGCTTGTGATTTCAAATAAAACTGTTGGACTATAACCTGGTGTTGTGCGACTTCTCACTTTTGTCCACCCCAGTCCAACACCGGCATCTCCGCATCATATATCAAGAAAAGCAGTGGTCCTAGAACCGACCCCTGGGGAACACCACTGTATACCACTTTCATGAAGCCCAGGATCTCGTAAGCTTTTTTAACCACTTTCTTATTAGGTTTCCTCTCATCCATGCCTAGGCGTTGGTCCCCCTTTGTCCTTTTTTCTGCCAGAGGCATCAGTGAATGCTGGGGCTCTTAGTGCTGCTCCTGCACCTGAAACTTCTCCTCCTTTAGACATTGCTGTAATTCAATGCATGTTGCCAGGATTTCCAAGTCACCTGCCCCTTTTAGCAGTTGCAGTAATTTAAAGACTGTGTTGAATGCTGTTTGCCAGACTCTTTCAAAAATAGAAAGCTGGCCATTGAGGAGATTCTTAATTAACTCTTTGTGCCTCTGTTAGTGCTAAATAATAGGAAAGATTTTTCTGTGTACTTTAGAAGTGGTGTATCTCTGCATTGTCCATTACTTACCCATTAGTTTACTCTGTCCTGTCAGCACATAAGGTTGTATGATCAGTTAAAACTGACTATAATCTAGATTTGCAATGGCTGGGTTGTTAGTGGTGAATAAAAGTATTGAGGCCTCTTGAGACAGGGTATAGGAAAGGCATGTGCTATTCTTGCACACTCTGATAGTTCAGTATCATGACTATGGATTGTGTATAACTTCTTACCCTTGTACAAATACTGGAACAATGGCAAGTGTTGTTCTCTATGTAAAGATTAGTTCCTGAACCCATTCCAGTTGAATGGGATGTGGCACCAAAATTGCAATCTGGGAGAATGTAAGAGCAGGTATCCCAGGCATTTGAGCTGTACGTGAAGAAGGGCTAGCCACAATTTTTCCTTGGATTTACATTTACAAAAGAAGGATCAGAATTTGAGATTTAATTTTAGTCCCCAGGTAATTTTGTTCCAGTCTCTCTGGTATGTTTTGGGATGTAGTGATTCTGTACTTTCTATATCTATCAGAATTAGGCTCTATGCATCCAAACTGTCAGTTCTTTTAACTGTCAATTCACCACCAAGTAGAAAATTACATTTTAGACCATAAACATACTTTTAGTGGTGTTAATGCTGTTTTGCATAATCTGACATGGATTTAACACAGCGATAAATATTTTTCACTAGTGAACTATAAAAACACCAACTTATCCAATTATGAGAGTTGGGTATCAATCTAATCAACTTAATTATGTCTGACATATTTCAATACTTTAAACTGCTTATTCCATCAGCATTATAAGTAACAGTTGAATAGGCATTATTACCCCCTAGAGACTTAGGGCAATATATACTTGATAAGAGTTTACAATATAAAACGAGTGTTCAAACATTACTGATGTGTTATGAAACAACACTGATGATCTTTTATACTACTGCTGCTGCTTAGTCTAATATGTGCAATGAACCTATTTGTTTTGCATTATATTGCTCAAGTGTTCTGAACAGGCCCTTAGGAAAAGTATGCAATTGCAACATTTTTGTGGCAAAAGTAAATTAGAGGCTTCAAATGACACAAGGCAAACCATCTTCTGCTTGAGAATATTAATGAATGCAGAACCCAGAGGATAAAAGAACACAATGGGGTATATTTTATTCTCTATTTAAAGCTAAAGAAATATTATTTTACTAAACTGTGGACGTTTATAATGGCAAAATTGGTTAAAAATTAGTAAAATAATCATTTTTACACATGGAACAAAATATATCCCATCGATAGGGGAGGGAGGGAAGCTTCATGGGCAAATCTGTTTTTGCAAAGTTTACAGTACCTTTTCTTAGTACAGTTTTAGTACAGTGTTGATTTTATTATAATTTTAAAAAATCTTTTGGGGAGGGTCATTTATTTTTATTTCTTCAGGTAAGTTTATTTTTAAAGTGCCTAAAAAATAGTATTTAATGGTTAAGGTGGTGCAAGATGAAAGGGAGTTCAGAAGACACAAGACCTCAGAACATCCCACCAGCCAATGATTGAGGACAACTGCTGCAGTTTGCTACAGGTCATCAGGGAGCCAGCTGCAAAGTTTGGACACCTGCAGCCAAGTTGCAACATGCAAATTGCTCCCACTGTTCAGTTAATCACACACTCTCTGGGCTGGATTTTGAATCTGGGGTCGGGTTGGGGTCGGGAATCACACATTCTGGCTTATGAACCCGCCTCCATCGAGATGTGGCCAACCCACTGTATTTTCCCTTGATTGACCTTGTTGAGCCCGCCCAGTGGGCTCAGCAGGCCAATTAAGGGCCACCCGGCAACAGGTGACATCACAGATTGACATTTCATCTGTCAAGAGCTTTTGACAGATGAAATATCAGCGTTTGACAGCTCTGTGAAGCTGTCAAACACTCACAATATGATTTCTAACTTCAGTCCTTCCTTTCAGGCTGAGTTAGAAATCATTCCAGCACAGAAAACAGAAGGCTGCTGTTTTTGACAGGTCCACGGCTTTCCTGCTTTCTGTGCCGATGAGATTTCTAACTCCCGAGAACTGAAGGGCTGACACCTGCAGGAGGAAGTTAAGGTAAGTAAAACTTTTTTCAACACTTAGCACTTACCTTACACACTTACCTCTGCACACATGCACCCATCACTCACCTGCCCACCGGACATATCGACCCCTCCAACCCCTGCAGACCCACGGCCCGACCCGATAACTTGGAGTGTTTGCCACCTGTCGGGAAGCCCACACTTCTGTTTTTAAAATAGGGATTATGCAAAAAACTGCCTGTTAACTACCTGTTAACAGGCAGTTAATTGTCACTAATCCCTTCCCGCCTCGGGGAGTCGGGTCTCAGACCAGTTCGGGTACCCGCCACCAGAGAAACTGGCATGGAGGCGGGATGGGGTCGGGACCCCCGAATCTGCAACTTTAACCCCCCCCCCACCACCCCCCCCGACTCCAAACCCGACTCCACGGGTCATTCAAAATCCAGCCCTCTGTATCTCATATATGTCTTTTATTTTTTTGAATACTCTGTTTATGCCTCTTATTGTCTCATGCTGATATCACTTCTGCCATTTAACCATATCCCATTTTCCACTTAAGCACTTTACGTGTTTTTGGATTTCTTCTCATGTGTGTGTTTTCCTCCCCCTTCCCTTTGTTCTATTCCTTTTTAAATGTTCTTCAATTGTAATAGCTTCCAGTTTTGACAAAGCATTAACTTGTCTGTCCTCTTCACAGATGTTGACTGTCCTGCTGAGCGTTTCCAGCATTTTCTGTTTTTGTTTCAGATTTCCAGCATCTGCAGTTTTTTTTGCTTTTCACCCATTTCTTTTCCTATTCACAGAATTTTCATTAAACTGAAAAATGAGCTTTCAGAGGACCCATCATCTGAAGGATGCTCCACGGAGTCACATTCTGCATGCAACAGCACAACAGTCAGAGAGGAATTGGAACCTGCTCCACAATTCATGCAGACTGGCCTTCAGAGGAGCTGAAGGGGCTCTGAATGACAGTCCGTATTTACAATGAATCCCCACCTATCACGCATATGTTGAATGTCCTGAATTAAGTGTGATGTCATTCTATGTAAATTTTGTAGAAACACATGAACTCAGAGGTAATTCAATTTTCTTACAAATACATCATCTACTGCACTGCAGCCAGATTGCTTGCTCCATAATGTTACACATGATTAGGATGCATCCTTAGGCTCGGCCAGAAGGAGGACTTTTGCTGGTTTTTCTCCATTCATGATCAGCTCAAATATAGAGTTGTCCTCGTCGCTCACATCTAAATTGTATCATTTGAATACAGTTAATAGGAAATACGTGCCAATTGCTATAATTCACTTGAATATTCCTGTATGGTTACTGCAATGGGAATAACAACAGATGGTACTAAAATGCTGACCTCCATTGATGCAGGTGGAACAACTGCAATGTCTACACTGAACTGGGCTAGGGGATTGAAGGCGGGGGGGGGGGGTGCAATAAAGACACCAACATGGCCAGTTCTGCTTCAGCAGTTAGCTCTGCCTTTATACAAAATGTGGTAAGGAAAATCGAGTGGTATATAACATATGTTTAGCGGCTTTAACGTAGACAAATGCCCCAAGGCTCATATATACGCATGTGAACAACTTCTCTTACTTACTCCCTCTCTCCTCTGTATCCTTGTTTTGATCAGCAGTCCCACGTAGCCTGGCACTATAAGTACATGGAGTACAAATTGAATGTGACAAAGCTGGGCCTACGGCCTAGCCTAGGAATTGCAGCATAAGTCATGTGTAACATTATGGAACAAGCAATTTGGCTGCAGTGCAGCAGATGTTGTCTTTGTAAGAAAATTGAATTATCTGTGAGTTTGTGTGCTTCTACAAAATTTACATAGAATTGCATTACACTTAATTCAGGATATTCAGATATGTGCATTAGAGGGGGGGATTTATTGTACGCAGGTTTATAGTCAACATGGTTATTTATCATGTAGACCATCCAAATCCGAGGATGCGTTAGTTTTAACACTCAATGCTGATGTGCAATACATAGAGCTGCACTACAATGGGAATGGTTTGATTTCTAGGAACTATTCTCAACAATAAAAGAGAAATACTGCAGATGTTGGAAATCTGAAATAAAAAATGAAAAGGCTTAAAACACTCAGCAGGGCAGGCAGCATCCGTGGAGAGAGAAACAGAGTTACCGGCGGCAATTTTAACCCCTCCCCCCACCCCCAACTTAGCCAAATGCTTGAATGGCACAAATCTAAGGATGTTGTGGACAAAGCTTGAGGTGTCTGTAGAGAATATGGCCTCAATTTTAACCCCTCCACCTCCAACAGGCAGGAGTGGGTCAAGGGGGGGCTAAAATATCAGGATCGAGCAACTCGACACTATTTCCACCCCTTTAAATTTTAAAGTGCAGGAATCAGGCCATGGACTCCTACAAAAAGCAGGCAGGGTCCTAATTAACATAACAGCATCACAGCCTGATGACATCATTGGCACCGCAACTTAAATTTAATAGTACAAGGGGGAGGCCCGACCTGGGGGATTCATGGCAGCTGATCCAAGGTGGGAGCTGCTGCCTCCACAAGGTAAGCTTTTTTAACACTCCTTGTATGCTAGAAGGAGTGCTCCCCTAAGACCCCTCAAGGAAGCCTTCGGCCTCCCCTAGCCCCGATCTCCAGCATCCCCACACACCCCTTTCGATCACTGACCTCCCCCCAGCCCTCCTGATCACTGACCTCTCCCCTGCCCTCCCAATCACTGACCTAACCCTAGCCCTCCGATCACTGGCCGCCCCCAGCCCTCCCGATCACTGACCTAACCCTAGCCCTCCGATCACTGACCTAACCCTAGCCCTCCGATCACTGACCGCCCCCAGCCCTC
This sequence comes from Squalus acanthias, assembly GCA_030390025.1. Lineage (NCBI taxonomy): Eukaryota > Metazoa > Chordata > Chondrichthyes > Squaliformes > Squalidae > Squalus > Squalus acanthias. The sequence continues at coordinate 103,306,598 of CM059432.1, forward strand.
CGATCATTGACCTCCGCCCAGCCCTTCCGATCTCCAGCCTCCCCAGCCCTCCCAATCACTGACCTCTCCTCAGCCCTCCAGATCACTGACCTCTCCCCAGCCCTCACGATCACTGACCTCCCCCCAGCACTGTAAGCAGTTTTGATCCTAGCCCAATTGCTAGACGGACGGTTCGAATCACCCCCGCCTTACGAAAATTCTATACCCGGGAATTATTATTCAGAGTGTAAATGAAATAAGTCATGGACAGGAATGCTTCGGTGAAAAATTGTACTTATATTTATTTGGTCTAACATACACTGGCTAAAACATGCACTACTAAACGAAATCACTGTCTCTGTGGAGAATAAAAATCCAGGTTACAAACAACATACATACAGTACCCAACTGGGGACTATGACAAGCAGTAATTCCCTTGTTGCTATGGTGGACTCTAATTCCACCCCTACCAACGAATTACCCAGTCGCATAAGCCCCTTCGCCTGGCTGAACCAAACGAAGCTCCCACCCCGGAATAGCCCAAAAGCTTCACTTCTGAGAAAAACTCAGCCCTCTGGTTACCGGCTTGGGACACTTGAGGCCATGCTTACCACCACACGCAGTCGGTCTCGATCGCTCCGCTTAGCTGTTTCTTCCTCTGGTACTTCTTCTTGTTAGGTCGATCTTGGTGCAGCGAGAGCAAGAGAGAGAGAGAATGGTGGGAAAGGGTTTATCTTTATAGGAGTCTCGCTACCCCTATCTTTCCAGCCAATCTTTAAAATCCTTTTGTTTCTAAGCACTCCGGTGCTTAATCAATGATGGGTCATCCTCAGACCTCTAGGTGGTGGTGGTTTGTGTCAGCTTTACCTCTGACTTCTAAGCGGTTCGAATCGCTCCCACTCCCTTGGTTATAGACCTTGGTCTTATTTGGGGGTTGTGATACAAAAGGTGCAGCAGACAACTGAGTTTGATGAAAGAACTTCAATCTTTATTAAAAGGTAAGACACAAATAATAACACTCTTAACACTCTAAAGGTGGGGAACACTTCGGTACAAGCGAGGGAAATGACAGTAGAACAATACTTCACCCCTCCCAACCCCACTTTACTAGCTAAGTTAGGTTTTGAATGACCAGGGATAATGTTCACCAATCCTTTGACAGTTGGGCTAAATCGCAGTTTTGGGGTTCGCTGTTTATGGCGGTTAGTGTCTGCCGTACCCCGTACGTGGTAGAGGACTTCACCTGGGTCTCTGGTCAGTCTTCACGAGTCCGCTGATGCGGTAGGATGTCGTTATGGATTTATCTGGTGAGTACCCAATTTCTTTAGTTTAGCAGTAGGGCTTAGAGTCTTTGAGGAAAATCTTACCCAGGGGTAAGTCAGGAGTAGTTTGTAGTGTGGAAACTTTGCGATTCTTCGGGTTTTCTTCCCTGGAGTTGGTCTTTGTTGGTCGCGGTGGCCTGCTATTACCCGGTCAGTTGGGGGTAATGCGCGGTTGTTGGTTTCGTGAGGCCTTTTGTTTCCGCGATGGCTTTAGGCCTTGTTTAGTGTGTCGGTCAACCTCGTGGAGCCGTCGGTGACTTGTTGCTGCTTGTTGCTCCGGGTGACTGTGTTGCGGCCGTTGTTGGAGGTCAGTCGAGGTGGTGTCTTCGCGAGCTGGACTCAGGTGCGTCTGAGTGGTGAGCGATGCCGACTCGCTTCCAGCTTGGGCTTTCTTCTTCTTGGTCTCTTCTCCTTCTGATGACCACCGGTTGCGACTGACTGCTCGACCCAACGACTTTGAACTGCTGTGTGTGCTTGGTGGGCCTTCAATTATACTGAATTGAAGTGGCCTTATCTACCCGCCAAATCTACTTAGTTCATTGTCTGGTTTTTAGCGGGCTCGTAAATCGGTGTAAGGGGTTCGCGTGGCTCTGTGCTTAGCCTGGGTGCTAGTGTGGGGTTAGGCCTTGTTGCCTGTTCTGGTCTCCAGCCAGCCTGGTAGCACTAGACACCTGTGAGTGGTTCGACCCACTCGCCCTTACGGTTCTGACACTGGACTTAGGTGCGAGAGCAATAATGCAGAGAAAACTCAGGTAGACCCGGTTGAATAGTACGAAATGGAAAATCTTTATTGCATATTATTCAAGATTACGAAATACATGTCATAAGCACAGATTAATGACAGTACAAACTTACATACATTTATGCAACTAGGTTTAGGGAAACGAGGAGCGCACGACACATCGTAAAAGGGGACACACATTATAATTATCCTTAAAACATAAACCCTCCCCTATCAATACCTGTCCTAATCTAGATCTGTAGGATCGAGACTCATGCTCACCACTCGTGATAACTCGGAGAATTCCGAAACACTGCTCGGATGTTTTCACCACAGCACCTGACTATTCACGTGTTGATCAGGGGTCTCTGTACCCCACTTGTTTACTCGCTTTGCTCCGGCTAGCAGGCTGGACCGTCTGCTGTCATGAAGATCTGTGTTGACCTCGGAACTCTGATAAAACTCAAAGAAGAGTCTTCCTGTGCCCGACACCAGTTAGCCGGTAAAATTCAAAGAAGAGTCTTTCTGGACCGACACCAGTTGGCGGTAGAATTCGTGTGGTAACCTGTAAATGGTCTTTATAGTTCGGGCGCGGTCGGGGTTTACTGACCGCGGTGGCACGTGCAGTCGTCTTCTTCTTCTTCTTGTCTTGTTTCGTCTCGTCGGGCCTTCGGGTCCTTACACCGTCTACCGACCCTCGGGATGGTGTACCCGCTTACCGGCCTTCGCAGCCCAGCTCTTCACAGATCTTCGCGGCAAGCCACGAGGTTGACTCCCGGAAGATCAGTGGACCAAGAGCTCGGTGGGCCGCAAACGAGAGCCAGGGGTCGAATCAAGAGAGTCAAGAGAAAGATGGACGTTTGTTTACTACAGTTATAGTACTGTAATTCTTTATCTCCCGCCCAATCTTAATGTTCATCTTTTGTCATGTTTTGGCGCTCAAACTTCTTGTATGGGGTGGTACTTGTTGTTAATGGGTTTCGGTGATACTTGTAACTGTCTGAGTACCCGTTAATATTTCTCCCCTTGTGGAACTGGCTAGGAGTCTCCCTGGAGGGGTTTTGGGGGCCTCCGAATTCTTGCTGTGAGTACCCGCGAACGGCTCTCTCATCGTAGAGCCGTGGGGAATTTGCGTATCAATGTCTTTGGATGGGCCCCTTGATTGCCCAGTACAATAGCTCTCATTTGTGCATGGAAAACCCGATTCCAGCACTTATATTCCTTGCTTGGGTGTTAAAATGCAAAACGATCTCGTCTTGTCTTATCTCAATATGCTGAGTCCTGTCCGATCTTGCTGAAATGTTTATTGAAACGCCATCTTGTCTGCCTACTGAAAGTCTAGAACCTTCTGCCACGAGGCGTGGCGGCCATTTTACAGGCTGCTTGTGTCCGTTTTGAAACCTGACAGCATTTTGCTGAAATAAAACTGTGTTTCCGAAACTGTATGTCTCTTTCTCATTATTTTTAAATCGCGATAATTTGCGAATTCTACATCGGCAACGACTTACTAGCACGTTAACTGGGTTTTTAACAGGCCTTCAATCTCACCCATTGAACATGGCCTTATCTACCCGCCAAATCTGCTCAGTTCATTGTCTGAATTTGGCGGGCCTGTTACCAGTAACTGCTCTGTAAGTGTCAAATGGGTTTCGGGATGGTTTGCATCCTGTCGATCTCCTTGGCTGATCACTGGTGATTGGTTTCGTGTTTTGGGTTTCTAGGCTGGACTCAGTCTTTTCTATAGCCTAGTCCTGGGTGATTTGTATTATGCATGTTTTCTGATGGGTCCTGTAATCGGTTTGATGGGACCGGTTGTTTTGGGTGGGACTGTCTTCTCCTAGGGTCTATTGTCAAAATGTTAATGCTTGCTGGGGCTTTGAGTGAGGTCATCCCAGTTCCTCAGACATTGCAATTAACTGCAATACCCAAAACTGCTTTTACAGTGGTCGAACCCACCTCCTTGTCCCTTTACAGGCCCAGACATAGTTTTAAAATGCCAAAACAGTCTCTTAGGTTAGGCCCAAATACAATATTATCACTCTGAGGTAGTTCCAAAGTGCTTTTTCCTTAGGTTTTGGGGATCTGCAAATTTTGGAAACCTTACAGACCCGTGAGTATTCCATGATTGGACTAATGGCCCTAAGTCTGGGACATCTCTCGGTCTTTGTGTTGGGAAAAACTGGTTCCTCTCCGGCTGGCTAGGCCAGTGGGTTCATTGTTCTGCTTCTCTTTTGAGATTAAGGTGAGAAGTGCTTTTGCATATTAGAGTGGCTCTCTAATAGGTTCAAGTTCAACGGGTCAATGGCCCCCTTCCCTTTTTCCAGGACTGTCGGGTGAACCCATACCTTTGGGATGACTGACAGTTCTTTTGTCACAGCCAACTGCCATGCGTTCTCTGGAGTTTTAACAAACCAGTTTTTCACATATCTGCACAGGGTGATCCCATCACAGGGAAAATACCCTCAGAAAAATCCCATAAAGTCCACAAAATATTCTCGACTGAGTCCATTCTTCAAACAGAGACTTTCCGATCACTTCAGCCCTCCCGATCACTGACCTCCCCCCAGCCCTCCCGATCACTGACCTCGCCCCAGCCCTCCCAATCATTGACCTCCCCCCAGCCCTCCCGATCAATGACCTCCGCCCAGCCCTCCCGATCACTGACCTCCCCCCAGCCCTCCCGATCAATGACCTCCGCCCAGCCCTCCCGATCACTGACCTCCCCCCAGCCCTCCCGATCACTGACCTCCCCCCAGCCCTCCCGATCACTGACCTCTCCCCAGCTCTCCCGATCACTGACCTCCCCCCAGCCCTGTGCCTGGGCGGGTCGGGTGCGGGTGGTCGGCATGGCGGGTCGCGACCCCGTTGCTGCTTCCATCCCTCTGCAGAAAACGACTTTGCGATAATGAGCCCTATTAAGCCCACCCTGTGCGTTACCCAGCCCAATTAAATGGTGTAGGTCTGATGACGCATCCATGATGTGCTTTCAGCCGGGATATTTAAAGGGGCCATGGCCACATTGCATTTGAAGGTTCGTCTAGGAGTGTGCAGGCAGCACATTGGAGGTTTTCATTGCTCCAAACAGTTGGAGAGATGGCTGCACTGAGGCAGAGGGCTGCACCCAGGTTCTCCAATGACTACCTCCATATGCTTGTGGAGGGAGTCAGTGCACACGGGGAGGTCCTCTTCTCTTCCAATGGGCGGAAGAGACCTCCCCAGGAGACAAAAAAAGCCTGGCCCCAAATTGCAGAGGAGGTCAACAGCAGGGATGTGGTCAGGAGGACCTGGGTGCAGTGCCACAAACGTTTCAATGATCTCATTAGATCTGGAAAGGTGAGTACAAAGCCACACTCAATTTTATCCTGCCATGTCTCTTATCACATCCCCATCACTCTGCCTTCCCAACCCTACTCCTGCACATCCTTACTCACACCAACATACCTTGCACATCCACCCATCCCTCTCTCTATCTACATTATCACATCCCCATCTTACTAGTCACCCATCACACTCAGCCTCATCCTAGTGCAATCATACCAATTAACAACACACAAGGAGCCCACTTGGCATTGCGACGCCAATTCATCATAGCCTCCCTCTAAAGATGTAATCCATCCATTCCTTAAACTCATTCCATCACTCTCACTCAACCTTCTCTTCTTTCCCTCCTTGCAGGAGAAGAGAGCGCACAATAAGAGGGAGAGGGAGAGAACTGGAGGTGGCCCTCCAACATTTGCCACCCTCACAACAGGAAAGAAGGCTGCATTGGAAGTCTCGGGAGTGGCCGAGCAGCTGGAGGTGGGAGATGGAGAGAGGGGAACATCTCAGCAACCTGGTGACAGAATTACATATCAGACAGCCACATGGCATACATCACTCACTCATTTGGGGCCTGATGTCAGCAGCCACTGAATGGTCATCATGTGCATAATGATATGTGCACCCATTCTTCATATGGTATATCTAACTCATTCTTTACTCTCCCACGGGTCAATCATGAGCACACCCCCCCCCCCCCCACCACTGTCCAGGAGGAAGAGGAAGACAACTCCTCAGAGGAGCCTCCAGCCTCTGAGGGTGCAGCTTCACCAGACATGAGCGCACCCAGCACCAGCGCAGAGACGCACACCTCGGTGGGTCCCATGTGAGATAGAGTAGTGTTGTCACCGGGTCCATCACAAGTCACAAGTGAGCAAGAGCAGATGGTGGAGACAGGGACAGCAGTGGAGACTCCTCGTCGGAGGGCGCAGGACGTTCCCAGCTCTGCTCAGCTGCATGCAGACGCTGAGCCTCGGGGGCCATCCAGAAAGAGGGCGATCCAGGAGGTACAGCAAGAAGTGCAGGAGGCTCTGACAGGTTTTGCGAGCGCGATGTCTGCAAATGTTCAGAGAATGGAGGAGTCCATCTCCAACATGAGCACCACCATGTCGCAGGCCATGGTGACTGTAGGCTCTTCCATGGATAGGATGGCCACCTGCATGGAGCAGCTAATGCACCACTCACAGGAGCACATGGTCTCTACGGAGAATAGATGGCTATCTATGGAGGATAGATGACTACCTATGGAGGATAGATGACTATCTATGGAGGATAGATGACTACCTATGGAGGATAGATGACTATCTATGGAGACTAGATGGCAGAGGCTCATAGACCTCTTGTCTAGGAGGGATGTCAGCATAAACGTGGATCCTCATGGCCCCACTGATGTGCAGCAAGGTGCTCTCCAGCTGCTTGCTAGCAGGGAAGTGCGGGTGGCCCATGAGAGGGATGATAGTGAGAGGGGAGAGGGAAGTGTGGGCTCCTCTCAAAGCACTTACACTTCTCCCCCATTGGCACCCATTCAGTCAGAGCCCCAGATGCCTCCTGGGATCGCGATGGCCGAGTCTGGCCCTGCACAGTCGCAGGAGGAGCAGACTTTGGTGGGGCCATCACAGGCGCCAAAATCCAGATGATGTCCTCTAAGCAGTCGCGGCAGGGAAGTGAGCAGGCTACCTTCCTGCTGAAGCCACAGGGGTAGCACTTCGTAGAAGCATGGGGAAGAAAAAGCGCTGACAGATTTGAATAAGTCCAAATGAAAGATATCAGAAAATATCAGACCAAATCCAAATTGGCAGCAGCGTTACTTATTTTGTATTTGAACAAAACTTTAGCACTCAACCTGGTTTATTAACAGAGAACAGGAAAATAATGACCCTTTTGCTATTTATAGTCAATCATAGTTGGTCATATTACTGCAGTTATTGCTATTCAGATGTCAGGCAAGGCTTTTGTTGTGGCAAGGTGTGGAATTTTCAGTGTGTGTAAAACCTTGCATCATCTATTTTGCCATGTATAGGCTGGTTTGTATCAGTTGCAACATGTCAACTCATTGTACATTAAGAAATACAGAAGATAGTGTAGAAAGGTCAAATAAGACATGATGTTGCAATAAATAAAGTTTGCTATGAACCTTCATTATAGTATATTAGGTGAGCCATTGATTCCGTCCCCCTCTTTGGCCACTGTTTCAGGCTGAACCAGACAGTTTGCAACCTCGGCGTCCTATTTGACCCTGAGCTGAGCTTCCGACCTCATAAAGACCGCCTACTTCTACCAATGTAACATCGCCCATCTCCACCCCTGCCTCAGATTATATGCTGATGAAACCCTCATCCATGCTTTTGTTATTCCAATGCTCTCCTGGCCAACCTTCCATCTTCCACCCTCCATAAACTAGACCTCATCCAAAACTCTGCTGTCTGTATCCTAACTCACACCAAGTCTTGTTCAACCATCAACCCTGTGCTTGCTAACCTACATTGGCTTCCGGTCTACCAGCACGTCGATTTTAAAATTCCCATTCTTGTGGTCAAATCGCTCCACGGCATCGCCCCTCCCTATCCCTGTAAACTTCTCCAGCCCTACAACCCTCCTAGAACTCTGCATTCCTCCAACTCTGGTCTCTTGTGTATCTCCCATTCCTTTCGCCCCACCATTGGTGACTGTGCCTTCATCGTCTAGGCCCAAAACTCTGGAATTCTCTCCCTAAACCTCTGCGCTGTTCTCTCTCCTTGTTTAAAATATTCCTTAAAGTCTACCTCTTTGAAGAAGTTTTTAGTCCCCTTTCCTAATATCTCCTTCTTTGGCATGGTGTCAATTTTTGTCTAATAATGATTCTGCGAAGCACCTTGGGTCCTTTTACTACATTTTTTGTATCATATAAATGCCAGTTCTTGTTATTGAGAAATGTGAGAAGTCGCACAACACCAGGTTATAGCCCAACAGGTTTATTTGAAATCACAAGCTTTCGGAGCGCTGCTCCTTCGTCAGGTGACAAAGGAGCAGCGCTCCGAAAGCTTGTGATTTCAAATAAACCTGTTGGACTATAACCTGGTGTTGTGCGACTTCTCACATTTGTCCACCCCGGTCCAACACCGGCATCTCCACATCATTGTTATTGAGAGTAATGCTATTCCTTACATATCCCCATAACAACGGCCAGGCTGCTGTTAAAGTGAAAGGGAGGGTAAAGCCCCTACTATCAGAAAAACAATAATATGAATATGCATTGCTTTGGCTGTGAGACTCATATGATGGCAGTGATATGGTAGTGTAAGCATTGGCCTGATCCATCATCAGTCAGCCTTTCATCTGTCTATCTGTCTCTAGACATCAAGAGCTGAATGCATGGCAGCTCGAAGATAGCACACTGTTATCCTTGATCCAAGCTTGTACTATGAGAAATAGGAAATTGAATATTTGCAAGAGTGTAAGCACTGACACCGCAGACTGGTCCTTAGCGTGAACTACTGGAACTCATGTAATCACACTCTTGAGACTTCCTTCTAAAAAGGAATTATGATATATTTTAATCATCCTTTTGCATTGTTCTGTTCAGTTATATCTTTTTTTTAAATTTAAACTTCATACCCAGAGATCCTATTCTGTGATTGGGCCAAACAGTTCCAGTACAACCATAACACTGGCATCTATCCAACAATGTGGAAAACTGCCCAGGTATGTCCTGTTCACAAAAAGCAGGACAAATCCAATCCAGCCAATTACCGCCCCATCAGTCTACTCTCAATCATCAGCAAAGTGATGGAAGGTGTCATCAACAGTGCTATGAAGTGGCACTTACTCACCAATAACCTGCTCACTGATGCCCAGTTTCGGTTCCACCAAGACCACTCGGCTCCCGACCTCATTACAGCCTTGGTCCAAACATGGACAAAGGAGCTGAATTCCAGAAGTGAGGTGAGAATGCCTGGCCATGACATCAAGGCAGCATTTGACTGAGTGTGGCATCAAGGAGCCCTAGTAAAACTGAAGTCAATGGGAATCGGAGGGGAAACTCTCCACTGGCTGGAGTCATACCTAGCACAAAGGAAGATGGTTGTGGTGATTGAAGGTCAATCATCACATCCCCAGTACATCGCTGCAGGAGTTCCTCAGGGCAGTGTCCTAGGCCCAACTATCTTCAGCTGCTTCATCAATGACCTTCCCTCCAAGATAAGTTCAGAAATGGGGATGTTTGCTGATGACTGCACAGTGTTCAGTGCCATTCACAACTCCTCAGACAATGAAGCAGTCCATGCCCGCATGCAACAAGACCTGGACGACGTTCAGGCTTGGGCTGATAAGTGGCAGGTAACATTCGCGCCACACAAGTGCCAGGCAATGACTATCTCCAATAAGCGAGAGTCTAACCACTGCGCCTTGACATTCAATGGCATTACCATCACTGAATCCCCCATCATCAACACCCTGGGGGGTCACCATTGACCAGAAACTTAACTGGACCAGCCACATAAATACTGTGGCAATAAGAGCAGGCCAGAGGCTAGGTATTCTGCAGCGAGTGTCTCACCTCTTGACTCCCCAAAGCCTTTCTACCATCTACAAGGCACAAGTAAGGAGTGTAATGGAATACTCTCCACTTGCCTGGATGAGTGCAGCTCCAACAACACTCAAAAAGCTCAACACCATCCAGGACAAAGCAGCCCCCTTGATTGGCACCCTATCTACCACCTTAAACATTCACTCCCTCCACCACCGGCGTACCGTGGCTGCAGTGTGTACCATTTACAAGATGCACTGCTGCAACTCGCCAAGGCTTCTTCGGCAGCACCTCCCAAACCCGCGACCTCTTCCACCTAGAAGGACAAGGGCAGCAAGCGCATGGGAACACCACCACCTCGAAGTTCCCCTCCAAGTCACACACCATCCTGACTTAGAATGTTACCAATCCTTCATCGTCGCTGGGTCAAATTCATGGAACTCCGTACTGTAGAATTCGCAATATATCACGATTTTATAAATAAGGAGAAAAACACATAGTTTCGTTCAAACAGCTTTATTTCAGCAGAATGCTGTCAGGTTTTCAAAGTGGACACAAGCAGCTTGTAAAATGGCCGCCGCACCTCGTGGCAGAACATTCTAGACTTTTCAACAGGCAGACAAGATGGCGTTCCAGTAAACATTTGTGCAAGATCGATTAAGACTCAGCACATTGAAGATAATACACGAGACATCATGGGTTTACAGTATACACATAAATACTGAAATCGGTCTCCCAGGTGCGAATGAGGGCTGTTGTACTAAGTAATCAAGAACCCATCCAAAGACATTAATATGTAAAATCCCAACGACTCTACGATGAGAGAGCCGTTAGCGGGTAGTTACAGAAAACACTTGGAAGCCCCAAAACCCCTCCAGGGAGAACACCGACCGATTAAACAATGGGAGAAATATTAACAGGTACTCAGACATTTACGAGTAGCCCCGAAACCCATTAAAACGAAGATCACCCTATACAAGACATTTGAGCGCCAAACCCTAACAAAAGAAAAGACATTAAGGTTGGGCGGGAAACGGAAGATTTTGCACTATAATTGCAAGCCCCAAACCGTCCATCTTTCTCTTATTCGGTTGACTCTTATCCTCGTGGCTGCTCCTATGCTCTTGACCCGCCGTCTTGTTCCTGCTTGCCTCGTGTCTCTTTTCAAAAGACTGTTGAACTTTACGATCCGCTCGAATCTACCTCGTGTCGTGTCGCGAAGACCTGTGTAGAACTGGGCTCTGAAGCCTTGAAGCGGGCGCACCATTCCGATAAGTCGGTAAACGGTGTTGGAACCGAAGGCCCGAGATGAGATGAGATGAGATGAGAAGAGAAGAAGACCATACTTATCGCCACGGTCAGTAAGCCCCGACCGCGCCTGTAGGTCGAATAGACATTTTCCTTGCCAGGAAGACTTCTTTGAGTTCTACAGAACTGACACAGGAAGACTCTTCTTCGAGTTTTATCGAACCGGTGTGAGGGCACAGGAAGACTCTTTTTTGAGTAGAGTCGGAACTCCGAGGACAACACAGATCTTCATGACAGCAGACGTTCCAGCCTGCTAGCCGGAGCAGAAACGAGTAAACAAGTGGGGCCAGGAGACCCCCTGATCGACACGTGGGCGCTGCGGTGAAAAACATCCGATCAGAGTTTTCGGAATTCTCCGAGTTATCACGAGTGGTGAGCATGAGTCTCGAATCCTACGAATCTAGCTTAGGACAGATATTGATAGGGGAGGGTTTTAAGTATTAAGGATAATTGTAATGTGTGCCCCCATTTACGATGTGTCGTTCGTTCCTCGTTTCCCCGAAATTAGTTACATAACTGCGTGTAAGATTGTACTGTCATTAATCTGTGCTTATGACATGTATTTCGTAATCTTAAGTATTATGCAATAAAGATTTTTCCATTTCGTACCATTCAACCGAGTCTACCTGAGTTTCATCTCCATTACTGCTCTCGCATCTAAGTCCAGTGTCTAGAACCGTAAGGGCGAGTGGGTCGAACCACTCACAGGTGTGTCTAGTGCTCCCAGACTGGCTGGAGACCAGAACAGGCAACAAGGCCTAAACCCGCACTAGCACCCGGGCTGCACAGAGCCACACGAATCTCACAGGCTGAGAGACAAAAACCCTTACAGTACCTAACAGCACTGTGGGAGTACCTTCACCACACGGACTGCAGCGGTTCAAGAAGGCGGCTCACCACCACCGTCTCAAGGAAATTAGGGATGGGCAATAAATGCTTGCCTTGCCAGCAATGCCCACATCCCATAAATGAATTTTAAAAAAAATTGCCCACATTGTCAATGATTATGGTTGCATCTGCACTACTAGAGTGACTGGCTGACTCCACTGGATTCCACAGGGGCAACTAATTTAAACAATTTGAATAAGTTTTCTGTGCATTTTGAATACAGGGAGTGTTGTGTCAGCTGGAGGAGTAGTTGGGGAATCCACAGTGCAGCAGCTCTCAAAGGGCTGCTGCACTTGAAGGTGGCAGCATCTATTTTCACAAATCCTGATTGCTAGAGAAGTGAAGATTTCTGAAAGAGCAGAAACAACAGTCCCTTTCATTGAAGAGGACCTGTAGGTCCTGCTGGAGGAGATGGTGCAGAGGAAAGTGGACATATTTGGGCTGAGGGGAACCCTCCAATAAGAGCCAATATACAGCAAGAATGCCAGGTGGTGACTAACAGAGTTGTTGCATTCCAAATATGCATAAGTTAGGGAACAAATTACAAAATAAAGTTCTCAGGACTGAGGAAAGAAAGAAAGACTTGCATTTATATAGCGCCTTTCACGGCCACCGGACGTCTCAAAGTGCTTTACAGCCAATGAAGTACTTTTGAAGTGGAGTCACTGTTGTAATGTGGGAAATGGAGCAGCCAATTTGCGCACAGCAAGCTCCCACAAACAGCAATGTGATAATGACCAAATAATCTGTTTTTGTTATGTGGATTGAGGGATAAATATTGGCCAGGACACCGGGGATAACTCCCCTGCTCTTCTTCAAAATAGTGCCTGGGGATCTTTTACGTCCACCCGCGGGTGCAGACAGGGCCTCGGTTTAACGTCTCATCCGAAAGACGGCACCTCCGACAGTGCAGCACTCCCTCAGCACTGCACTGGAGTGTCAGCCTAGCTTTATGTGGACACGTCCCTGGAGTAGGACTTGAACCCGCAACCTTCTGACTCAGAGGCAAATGTGCTACCCACTGAGCCACAGGTGACACAGGGTGCCAAGGTAGTCTTGAATAAATATTGCCCATTGAAAGTAAAGGATTCTTGTACTTTGCATGCACCAATTACTCAGCCCACATCATATTAGCACATCAGCAATGCAGCCTGTAAAACACTAGCCCCAACCTTCACATCTTACAGCTACCATGTCAGTGAAGCTGCAGTTCCAACTTGGTGGCAGACAAAAGCAAAAGCTACCTTCACCTCACATAACTGTTTCATGTTTCCTCACCCACTCACTGTGATTCCTGAAACTACTTGCATTCTATGCCTTCATTCTTTCAAACCAGCTGGCGTGTAGGCTACTCATTGGGGTGCTTCTTGTGTTACATACTAGTGCTATTCTGTGTTTCAAGGAGAAAGCAGCCCACCACTTTAGGCAAACAACCCACACTGGTGGTGGACCAGCCAACCTCTGACTCCTCAATCACCGTGAGCAGCAAGCCTTACAAATTATGGAGGCCATAGAGGGAGAAGGCGAGGGAAATGTTGGTAGCTTGGTGGCTTTGTGGCAGTCCAACAAAGTAGTCTTATGTCCAATGTCTTCTTCTTACTAGCCCTTTCAACACAATCAGTAAAGAAGAAGCAGGGGCATCTGCCCATCAACAGTATGGTATCACATTACTGTGTGCTTTCCCGTTTGCATTTTTCCCATCCTAAAACTGTTTGTTTTCGCTTGGCGTAGAAGACTCCCAAGACAAAAAGCTGGATCAGGCAGGAGCTGGAAGCTGCTTCAGCACAGCATCGTCCATCAGGCATTCCAGAACTCAGCAGCAGCAACATACATGCACTTCAGGGGAACAGGTAGAAAGAGTCAGGCGGGAGCAGCTGGTGTTGCACTGAATGCACTGATGTGGAGGTGGCAATAGAGGAGCACCAAAAACAAGAAGCGAGGGCTTGTGGCGGATGTACAGCTGCTTATGGGACCCACTGATTCTTGGGTTGTCAACCAAGCCAAACTGATTAATCGCCTGAAGCTCTTCATGCAGTCCTTTGCAAATCTTCAGAGCTCCCAACATGAAATGCTGGAGGACATATAGCTGTGCTGCTCTGACATCTGTGCAGGAATGCAAGAAGGTTTTGGGAACCTTAGAGCACCATAAGTGAATGACAACTTCAGGGCAATTTGAAAGGACAGAGGGTCTATGCCAAAAACTGGCAAGTAAAATAAAACTGTAATCACAACTCCTCAAAAAATAACTACAGTTTTCATTGGGGTACTTTTCAATTGCTCAGCTGGAGGAGGCCATGCAGCAGCAGCCATTTTAAAAGGGCACACAATGAATAAAGAGCAGAGAGCAGGTGAACAAGGTGAATTCATCATGGGGCTTATTAGCATATACTTGCATTAAAATGGAGCCTTTAATGAGGCCTGCAGATGTACTCGATGCAGCCTCAAAAACTGAAAATATTTGGGATCCCCAAATCTGTCAGGAGTGCCATCTGTGCTTGGGTCTACCTGCTCATTGTAAGGTTTCCAAAATTTGCAGATCCCCAAAACCTAAGGAAAAAGGACTTTAGAACTACCTCAGAGTGATAAAAATGCATTTGGGCCTAACATAAGGAATTTAAGACCAAAAACCAAGTTTTGGCATTTAAAAAACATGTCTGGGCCTGTAAAGGGAGAAAAGGCTGCGAGAGAAGGTGGGTTCGACCTCTGTAAAAGCAGTTTTGGTTATTGCAGTTAATTGCACTGTCTGGGGAACCGGGATGACCCCACTCAAGCCCCAGCAAGCATTAACATTTTGACAATAGACCCTGGGAGAAGACAGTCCCACCCAAAATAACAGGCCCCATCAAACCGATTACAGGACCCATCAGAAAACATGCATAATACAAATCACTCAGGACTAGGCTATAGAAAAGACTGAGTCCAGCCTAGAAACCCAAAGCACGAAACCAATCACCAGTGATCAGCCAAGGAGATCGACAGGATGCAAACCATCCCAAAACCCATTTGACACTTACAGAGCAGTTACTGGTAACAGGCCCGCCAAAATTCAGACAATGAACTGAATAGATTTGGCGGGTAGATAAGGCCATGTTCAATGGGTGAGATTGAAGGCCTGTTAAAAACCCAGTTAACGTGCTAGTAAGTCGTTACCGATTTACGAGCCCGCCAAAAACCAGACAATGAACTGAGTAGATTTGGCGGGTAGATAAGGCCACTTCAATTTTGTATAATTGAAAGGCCCATCAAGCAGTTCAAGGTCGAGTCGTCAGTCGCAACCGGTGGTCATCAGAAGAAGAAACCAGGAAGAAGAGAATCCCGAGCTGGAAGCGAGTCGGCATCATTCACCACTCAGACACACCTGAGTCCAGCTTGTGAAGATACCACCTCGACAGACCTCCAACAACGGTCCCGACACAGTCACCCGGAGCAACAAGCAGCAACAAGTCACCAACGGCTCCACGAGGTTGACCGACACACTAAACAAGGCCTAAAGCCATCGCGGAAACAAAAGGCCTCACGAAACCAACAACCGCGCATTGCCCCCAACTGACGGGGTAATAGCAGGCCACTGCGACCAACAAAGACCAACTCCAGGGAAGAAAACCCAAAGAACTGCAAAGTTTCCACACTACAAACTACTCCTGACTTACCCCTGGGTAAGATTTTCCCCAAAGACTCTAAGCCCTACTGCTAAACCAAAGAAATTGGGTACTCACCAGATAAATCCAAAACGACATCCTACCGTATCAGCGGACTCGCGAAGACTGACCAGAGACTCAGGTGAAGTCCTCTACCACGTACGGGGTACGGCAGACACTAACCGCCATAAACAGCAAACCCCAAAACTGCGATTTAGTCCAACTGTCAAAGGATTGGTGAGCATTATCCCTGGTCCTTCAAAACCTAACTTAGCTAGTAAAGTGGGGTTGGGAGGGGTGAAGTATTGTTCTACTGTCATTTCCCTCGCTTGTACCAAAGTGTTTCCCACCTTTAGAGTGTTAAGAGTGTTATTATTTGTGTCTTACCTTTTAATAAAGATTGAAGTTCTTTCATCAAACTCAGTTGTCTGCTGCACCTTTGTATCACAACCCCCAAATAAGTCCATGGTCTAGAACCAAGGGAGTGGGAGCGATTCGAGCCGCTCAGAAGTCAGAGGTAAAGCTGACACAAAGCACCACCCCCTACACCATTTCACACTGCTTTCACATTGCAGGTGCAGGGCTGTTCCCTGAGCATAACATCAAGGGAATCAGTCCTCAAGTGACATCACCGGGGATACTAACTTACAAGGGTTACTGAAGCTGACAATGTGAGGGAGCTGAATTAACATAAGCAGAAAACAGAGGCCTACTTTTTGGTTGCTGTTACCTTATTTTTCAGATGTTGACACCTAGCTTCTGCTTGGCATGTCAGTTTGCTGTAGCCACCCACAGTCCTTTAATGATAATTAGAAATAGGACATTCACAATTGCTACCTGCTCCCAATTTTCTAATGTTATTATTGGAACAGTGAAATCCTCTGTTACAAATGTATTAATTGCACAATTAAAATTGATCAGCTATTGACATATTCATTAGCACCATAGTGACACAGATAGGCCTGAAGTTTCCATATAAAAGGCTAATCATTCCTAGTAGTAATATCAACAATGATTAGATTCATGAACTGTGGGAGTACCTCTTCCTAAAGAGCTAAGAACTTTTTGCAAATCATATCTTGGCAAATGTCCTAAAAAGGTTCTTTCATATCTAGAATACAATATATGTAAAATCCCAAAGATTTATATTCTGTTGTCACTTGAAAAGATTAAGTATTCATGATAATTAAAATCTTTACTTTGAGAAAATGTATAATTGGCATTGTTCAGCTGTAATGCAACTGAAATCTCTACACAATTATAACACATCTTAGTATCATAAAAGTGATGAGACAACGGGTATATGCTATAAATGTTAAAAATAATCTTTGTTCTCAAACCATACCTGGTATGATACACATCAGCAATGAATTACAAATAGTAACATTCAGTTTAGCAACCATACAAGTAACATCGTTCAAATTTGTTATGACAGAAAGTTCATAATAGAAATCATGCTAAATGCAATGAGATATTCCTTAAATAATAGCCTAAAATTTCCACATTGATGATAGGTTTCACGTTCCTTAGTGGCAATCAATGGTCTGTACCAACTCAGACCTCATGGAAGTCCTCAAGGAGCAGCCAGTAGCTCAGATGTGGCAGGAGGAGATATAGATGTGAATATAACCTCTCAGAGTGATGACCCATCTGTCCCCAGGCCCCCAGAGGACTGCAGAAGGGTAGGGAACGTGAGCACCAATCCGCACAGATGCCAAAGTGTTGGCAGTAGCAAGAGCATCTCTTGATCCAACAGAAAAGGGGCATCACCACAAATGAGTCTTGGGGCCCCATTGAGGAACAGTATGCTGTCATCACACTTGCTTCTCCAACTGAGATGGTAGTAAGAAAAAACAACAAATTTGAAAATAGACAACACACACATTACACTTTCACTTGATGAAGTGACACACATGTGGAAGAGAGAAATAAACTGATTGGATCTTCTTTTGAGCATTTTCAGAGTCTTTTTTGACAGAAAGTACATATTAATGTTCCTGTTAGGGGATAACATGTAGCAATAGTGGGTGGATTCAGACTAATAAGTTGTTTCATCTACTGGAACCTAGCCTACCCATATATTTTAGGGGTGAATTTAACCCTGCCCATCCAGCAGACAGGAAGTTAGAATCTCCCAGGAGACTCTTCCCACAAACTTCAATTTTAATCTGCTCTTCTCTGCAGACAAGAGGCCACCCAGCAGGGTCTTCTTTAAAGATGCAGATCGGGCTCCGATGACATCATGGGAGCCTGACTGCTATTTTAACCATGGGCCTGAACGGGGAATCAGTTGAGGCTTCCCCCTGCCCATCCCCCACCCACCCACCCCCGCCACCCAGGTCAACCCAGCAGGTGGAGGAGCCGGGGGTCAGAATAGGCCCAAAGAGATTATTTTTTTTAATTCATTCATGGGATGTGGCTGTCAGTGTCAAGGCCAGTATTTTTATTGCCCATCCCTACTTGCCCTTGAGAAGGTGGTGGTGAGCCGCCTTCTTGAACCACTGCAGTCTGTGTAGTGAAGGTACTCCCAGAGTGCTGTTAGGGAGGGAGTTCCAGGATATTGACCCAGCGACGATGAAGGAACTGTGATATATTCCCAAGTCAGGATGGTGTGTGACTTGGAGGGGAACTTCCAGGTGATGGTGTTCCCAGGCACCTGCTGCCCTTGTCCTTCTAGGTGGTAGAGGTCGCGGGTTTGGGAGGTGCTGCCGAAGAAGCCTCGGTGAGTTGTTGCAGTGCATTTGTAGATGGTACACAATGCAGCCACGGTACGCCGGTGGTGGAGGGAGTGAATGTTTAAGGTGGTGGATGGCGTGACAATCAAGCGGGTTACTTTGTCCTGGATGGTGTCAAGCTTCTTGAGTGTTGTTGGAGCTGCACTCATCCAGGCAAAAGGAGGGTATTCCATCACTGACTTGTGCCTTGTAGATGGTGGAAAGGCTCTGGGGAGTCAGGAGGTGAGACACTCGCCGCAGAATATCTAGCCTCTGACCTGCTCTTGAGGCCACAGTATTTATGTGGCTGGTCCAGTTCAGTTTCTGGTCAAAGGTGACTCTCAGGATGTTGATGGTGGGGGATTCAGCGATGGTAATGCTGTTGAATGTCAAAGGGTGGTGGTTAGACTGTCTCTTGTTGGAGATAATCATTGCCTGGCACTTGTGTGGCGCGAATGTTACTTGCCACTTATCAATCCAAGCCTGAATGTCGTCCACTTCTGACCTTATGATGGAGGGAAGGTCATTGATGAAGCAACTGAAGATGGTTGGACCTCGGACACTGCCCTGAGGAACTCCTGCAGCGATGTCCTGGAGCTGAGATGATTGGCCTCCAACAACTACAACCATCTTCCTTTGTGCTAGGTATGACTCCAGCCAGTGGAGAGTTTTCCCCCCGATTCCCATTGACTTCAGTTTTACTAGGGCTCCTTGATGCCACACTCAGTCAAATGCTGCCTTGACGTCAAGGGCAGTCACTCTCACTTCACCTCTGGAATTCAGCTCCTTTGCCCATGTTTGGAGCAAGGCTGTAATGAGGTTGGGAGCCGAGTGGTCTTGGCAGAACCGAAACTGGGCATCAGTGAGCAGGTTATTGGTGAGTAAGTGCCGCTTGATAGCACTGTCGATGACACCTTCCATCACTTTGCTGATGATTGAGAGTAGACTGATGGGGTGGTAATTGGCCGGATTGGATTTGTCCTGCTTTTTGTGGACAGGACATACCTGGGCAGTTTTCCACATTGTCGGGTAGATGCCAGTGTTGTAGCTGTACTGGAACAGCTTGGCTAGAGTCGCGGCTAGTTCTGGAGCAGAAGTCTTCAGCACGACAAATGTTCTTAACTTTATTTTAATTTACCTTGTGGGACTAGGAGCAGCAGAAAGTTAAGCCTCACCTGCCTTAGGCTTATCACCTCCATTGCGAGGCCCTTCCGAAACCCCCTCCACATGACGTACCTGTGTGCCGGAGATCACTGCATTGATCCCTGGTGGCGGCCTTATGCCGCCCAACATTGCACTCCCATCGGCTGGCCTGCTGTTGCTTCCCGCCAATTCTGGGCGGAAAGCTGACCGGGTGCATACAGATGAGGCCTGGGAGTTAAAAACTCCTGGGCCTCACGCTGCAGAGGTCGCCCGCCACTGCCCCTGCCCACCTGATTCCTGCCCCGAGATAACATTGGTGTTTTTGCCACATTAGTATTACAGAGAAGACTGGATATTCCAGAGAGGATGAAAGTCCTATTACTCAATCCTCGACACACCTTTGCATCCGCCTCAGCCAGTTTTTTAAATTTGTTTTTGGAATATGGGTGACGCTGACAAGGCAGTATTTGCTGCCCATCCCTAGTTTCCCTGAAGGCATTGAGTCAACTACATAGTCAATTACCATAACCACTAGTAAATCCAGTTGTCTTTCTTCCTCTTATTCTTCCACTGCAGCTAACTTCAGACACGCTTTTCAATCCTTCTGGCTGCAAGGATTCCTATCTACGAATGGGGGAGTTGTGCAGCACAAAGGAGACACAGGTGATCCTAGATATGGTGCTGTAGAATAGGACCCCACCTAATTTCGCCAGACAACAGAAGAGCTGTTCAACATGTTGATCATTTTATCCAGCAGAATTTGGGTGGAAACTTTGGCCTGGTTGTAGTTTTACTTTGCCCTTGTGTAGAGCTTCCTGACTGATGTTAATAGCAAAGGCAGTAAAGGGTACCTTGGTCTCCCAGGAGCCATCCGTCCATTTTTCCTGCATCTTCAAACAGTTATGGTATTGTGGACTATCACTAGATAAAAGCATTTGTTAATTTTTTTGAGCTCGACGTTTACCACCTTTTCGAAGAGGCATTCCAATGAGACCTTTTCTGCCTGTTCAGGTGGACATAAAAGATCCCATAGCACTTTTTGAAAAAGGGTAGGTAGCTAACTCTTCCAGGTGCCCTGGTCAAAATTCTTCCTTCAACCAACACCACCAAAAGCAGACTAAGTGGTCATTCATCACATTTGCTGTTTCTTGCTGTGCACAGATTGACTGATGCGTTTTCCTACATGACTAAACTTCATTAGCTGTGTAGAGCTTTGGGACATCCTGAAAAAGTGCTATATAAATGCAAGTTCTTTCTTTACTTACAGAATGTAGTTATTCACAGTTTTCTATATTTGACATTGTTAAATTTATCAGTAAGTCTCTATTTCAAAAATTTAAATGGTTAAAAGCTGGATTTGGCTTCAGTTCAGCTTCCCTATGTGCACCAATGGCAATCAGCCCTACCTTCCCGGATCCTCCATCGGCCTCAAGGCTGTTAACACTTTTTCTAAGTGCCTTTCTGAAATTAATACCTGGATAAACCAAACTTCCTCCAACTAAATGCCACAAAACCAAAACTATCTAATTCTTCTCCAACGAACACCGAAACTCCCCGGGCCTTTCCGTCAACCTCTCACTCAGCCACCTCAGATGGAACTTTGATGTACTACTCAGTCTCGAGTTCAACTTACCCCACCAAATCCAATTGGTACAACTACCCAATCATGGAGCACAAGGTCCACTTACAGGAACTGCTTTGAAACCAATGAGAAATAAAATGGTTCTATAAAAGCCCCAACATTGTAACACATATCAACATAATCTGTGTCACCAAGCATATCCTTGAAAAAAAACTTAAACTATATGTACTCCATGGAAAACTTTCCCAGCAGCCATATGGCAATGACAAACCAAAGTTTTTAGAATAAGCTTTAGGCACATATTTTCAAAAGTGGTCCCAGTTACAGACTGTCACTAACTTGAATTGTTTCAGACAATACTTTCCTTTGTAGTACTGGCTGTGGTAAATCTTAAGCAGTTGTGGCTAGGAGCTGCCTTTTTCCTCAGCAGTTTTGTTAACCTATTCTTTTCCAGGTTGAATCAGTTACAGAGTCCAACCTACACAAAGGAAAATTTCCTCTGAACTGCTGTTTACTTTGGCTGTTATAATATAATATTACAGTAGTAAGGCTATTCCTGATAACAAAGTAATTTTATTACTATAATATTAATGTTTGCTGAAAATGATTGACTCAGGAAACCTGAGAGGACCTAGGAACTTTCAGCAGTCTAAGCGTTAACAAAATCAAACAACTGTAACTATCCTTTAAGACTGTACAAAACTTTGGCAACAGGTCTGTTCTGACATAAATAGAATGACTAATATAAACACAGAACTCATTTTTTCACAGTTCAGCATGAAAATTTTCTGCTATCTGTTTTAGCCACAATCTCTTTAGACCATCTGTTCCCAACCACACTGTCCCCATTCAATTTTGTAAGAAGAAAGAGAGAAAAACTTGCATTTATATAGCACCTCTCACAACCTCAGGATGTCCCAAAGCACTTTAGAGCCAATGAAATACTTTTTGCAGTGTAGTCACAGCAGCCAATTTGCACACAGCAAGCTCCCACAAACAGCAATGTTATAATGACCAGATAATCTGTTTATTAGTGATGTTAATTGAGGGATAAATATCAGTCAGGACACCAGGGATAATTCTCCTGCTCTTTTTCGAAATAGTGTCATGGGATCTTTTACGTCAACCTGAGAGAGCAGACAAGGCCTTAGTTTAACGCCTCATCTGAAAGATGGCATCCAACAGTGCAGCACTCCCTCTGTACTACACTGGAGTGTCAGCCTGGATTTTTGTGCAGTGGGATATGAACCGACAATCTTCTGACTCAGAGGCGAGGGTGCTACCAACTGAGCCACGGCTGACACTTTAATCACTTTGATTCTGCATTGTACTCAATTGGTTTTTGAAACTTTACTTTCAGTTTCAAAGAATCTAGATATTTTACCATTATCCTTGTTATCATTATCGGGTCAATTGTGTAGTCCCAGCTGTGAGAAAAGGATTCAGACAACGGAGCAGAGTCTGACTTTGCATCACAATTAAAGGTCATCTCATTACTATAATTTATGTGTACTTCCAGCTAGTTTGCACCTGCAGCTGGGAGCTTTTGAGTGGGGTGGGAGGTGAAATACTGCAAGATATTTCAAATATTTGTCAGCGTTTCTAAAGGCTCTATGGGAGGAAGAAGTGGAAGGTAAACGCATGAGAAAGCAAACCCAACATGGAGGTAAGAAAAGAAGTCTGGGCAAGTGACAGAGTGGCACTGCACTCAACCAACTGTTTGATGACTGGCAAAATAAACATACTGCTGCATGAGGTGAGTGCAAGGACGATTTCCCTGTTTGTAGCTCTAGGGCACCCTCCCAACACTACTGGAGTGCACCTTGCCGGGCAAGAGGTGGCCATCAGAATTAATGCTGTGTAATGTACCTGCAGGACCTGAAAACAGATGCAAAAGACAGCACTTTTCAATGAATCTGGCAAGGCAGAATTACCAAACAGTACCATGTCCCAAGTAGATGTGCTCCTTCACATTATAGTTCAAGAATATTTCTCAGCTTGCATGATACTAGGGTGCAATCCCAAACTGGAGAGGAGCAGGCAAATCAGAATCCTTGACTCTTTTGGTGGACATGCTTGGATACAAGAGCATGGAGGGAGTAGGGGACAGTGAAATCTGTCCCAAATACACCATGATGAGTAAACAAAAATTGTTCCCTCCCCCTAAAGAATTCTAAAATTACATATTAAGAAAATATTCATAAATATTAATAAAGATAACACAGTAACAGAAACGTACAGTAACAGTTGAAACACAACCCTACAAATGTGTTCCCCTTCAGGAGTTTCCTGCGTGCCCATTTAAAATCGAAGACAAAGAAAAGGTCTGTAAGCTGTGCTAAGTATTCATTTAAATGTTTATTGCATTCATTTTTGGGCCTTAATGAGGCAAAAAAGGGGTAAATATTCCTCCTTAGTGTTTCTGGTATGTGAATTGAGAACAAAGCTCTCCTAATTTTCTGATCCCTCATGCCCATATAGCACTTGTGCACCAAGCCAGCTGATCAGAAAATCTACTCTTATAAACACACCCATCATGTCACAATCCCAAGAACACCACTTCTAATATTTTACGGACGTTTTTATTTTTTACAAAAACATAAAATAAACCAACTGATTGAAAACAGACAGACTACTATTTGTTGGCTATCCAAGCTTGGTTCTCAAATATTCATAAACATATTCACCCTGTTTTAAGGTTTAAAGAAAAACTTGCATTTCTATAGCACATTTCACGACCACCGGATGTCCCAAAGCGCTTTACAGCCAATGAAGTACTTTTTTTTTTAAGTGTAGTCACTGTTGTAATGTGGGAATCGAGGTAGCCAATTTGCGCACAGCAAGCTCCCACAAACAGCAATGTGATAATGACTGGATAATCTGTTTTAGTGATATTGATTGAGGGATAAATATTGGCCAGGACACTGGGGATAACTCCCATGCTCTTCTTCGAAATAGTGCCATGGGATCTTTTACATCCACCTGAGAGGGCAGACGGGGCCTCGGTTTAACATCTCATCCGAAAGACGAAAATAATTTTAGAGAACATAATTCAATCGAGGCAAAAAGTAGTTGGAAGCTTTCACGAGAAATGCACGTACAAAGATAGATTTCTAATTTAATGCATAAATGTCCTTGAGTTCCTGGGAAAATCTGTATAAAGTGACTCCATCATTACAGAATTTCTACTTTTAACAGAAACTGTCCACAGACTTGTCCAGCTACTAGATGGGATCGATGATTTCTACACATGCTTGGCTGACACGTGCTTTTATTTTGTAACTGAACATCTAACTGGAAGCCGGATAAATATTCTACAGGTAACTATGTTCTGTTATTACAGATATTAATGCTAAGTACAAGTATTGCAAAACAACATTAGCTTCAAAAGACCAATATAAATAAAGCACAAATTGAGTGTATAGATAAGACTGAATCTTTAAATTGTAGGAAAAATAGACAGCAAATATCCATTTTCCCATGTGACCACAGTACCATTAAAAACTTCTTCATCATTTCAAATTTTTTATGCATATGCATACAATGCCAGAAAATCTGGAACTCATCTTTGTTTATGACTTCCACTCCAGCAGTGTAACAGCAGAAAAAAAATTAAGCTGCAAAGTGTGGGTTTTTTTATTTTTAAGAGCTGCATAATGCAAAGTTAACACTTTTATTTAGGCTTCTGCATCCATTAATTTTAAGATAGATATTAAGAAGTGACCTACCGTACCATCCACGATATGATTATAAGCAGTGCTTAAGTAAACTGTCGAGGCACACTAACCTTGTGTACAGTGTTCATCACAGATTCCAAAATAACTATTTAGATAACCTGGAATTATCTTAATGGAATCAGTCAGAAATGATGTAAGCAAAACCCTCATTCATGTGCTAGTTATGTGGAATTGAAGGTTTTTATGAGTTATTTTACATAAAGTTCTAACATTAGATAAACACTATCTGTATTTCAGATTCATTTAGGACAGTTGACTCATTTGCAGATCACATGAAATAATTCTAAATTGACAGACCTCCTTGGTGGGAAGAATTGCGCAGATAACCCTTTAATTACAAGATAGCATGCAAGATTCAATAAAGCTGTTTTTACATTAACACAATTTTTCCTCAGCAGAGTCAAGCTGTTCTATATTTACATGCAAAGAAACCTCAGTAAAGAGATCAAATACTTTAATCTATATTCAAACCATCTTTTTTACTTATTCATCAAATGGTTGCTTCTCACAGCACCACCAGTGTGGTTATGTGCCGCCCTTGGCTACCCAAAGAGTTCTACGTGGCAGTAAAGCAAGTTGGGTTTTGAAGATATCAAAATCATTTTGGCTAAGTCAATTATTATCTCTATTATATATTCTGAGGTCATTGGGCAGCGCAAGAAGCTCAGAATAGAATAAACCAGGCAGAAAACTCAGCAACACTGGTTGGTAGACAACACTGGCTAGACCATGAATATTTAGGCATAGGTATAAGAATCGAAAAGGGTAACTTATTTTAACAAGAGGCCCTTGGCTCATGAATCATTTTGTCCTTCACAGGAGTTAATGTGTTGGCTTCCTGTCGATTATCACAAGATTTTGGCTCCAATATGTGAGACAGAGCCCTGATTTCTATGCCAACCCACTTATGTTGCTTGATATAATGTATATCATACAGCTTGAAAACCACAGCTATTCTGATATAAAATAACAATGAATGAGCTGAAATGTGCTCTTAATGTTCTAATTATGTCACCATGGATCCAGTGTTGTGACCAACCAATCTTCAAAAACTTTCAGCAGCGCCCTTTTTCCTTGTTCTCTACCAAAAGTTTTCCTCTAGTTCTCTCTCTCCTGCTTTTTTCACTGATATCTCTCCACTTCCAACACACATTTTGTAGAAGGATTCTTTTAACATTACTACAGTGACTACACCCCAAAAATTACTTCATTGGCTGTAAAGCGCTTTGGGATGTCCGGTGGTCGTGAAAGGCGCTATATAAATGCAAGTCTTTCTTTAACAATTTTCTTTCCCATTTTATTCCTATTTTTAAGACAAATAAGTAACTTGCTCTTTTACAGCACCTTTCATAAGCAGTTTATTTAGACCCAGCAACGTGTTGGCAGACAAGAAGGCTCCACTCTGTAAAGAGTGGCGTAAATCAGTGCATCCAATGAATATTAGAATACACACAGAGAAACATTTTCAGCCTCTAAAATCATTAGATTTGCATTTCTTATTTGGTAAAATCTTCTATAGTATCGTTCATATCTTCAGGACTACCCAAAACCCATCACAGCCAAAGAAGTACTTCTTGAAGTATAGTCACTGTTATAATGTAGGCAAAAATGGCAGCCAGTTTGTGCACAGCAAGATCCCACAACAGCAATTTGATAAATTACCAATAGCTTGTTTTAGTAATGTTGGTTGAG
The DNA here is from genome assembly GCA_030390025.1 of Squalus acanthias. Taxonomy (NCBI): domain Eukaryota; kingdom Metazoa; phylum Chordata; class Chondrichthyes; order Squaliformes; family Squalidae; genus Squalus; species Squalus acanthias. The sequence goes on from CM059432.1 coordinate 103,333,144, forward strand.
GGATAAATGCTGACCAGGACACCAGGATAACTCTCCTGCCAATCTTTTACATTCACCGGAGAGGGCAGATGATGCCTCAGTTTAGCAACTCATCCAAAAGACAGCACCTCTGACAGTGTCGCACTCCCTCAGTATTGCACTGCTATGTCAGCCTAGATTAGGCACTCAAGTACCTAAAGTGGGGCTTGAACCTACGGCCTTCTGATTTAGAGGTAAGAATTCTACCACTGACTAGTAGACATTCTTTTATTATTTGTATAGCTAGGAAGATGGAGAAATAAGTGTATGAGACAAGTGAGACAGAGAGAGAGAGATGGACTGAACTAAGAATCTGAGGAACCAGAGAAGAGAATGTTTATTTTATTCTTGAAGAGCACCAAAATCTAACCAGTTGCACATATTATCAAGGCAGCATTTGGTGAAATAACTTTTTGTATAATAGATGGGAAGGCAAATGGTGCACTCAGTGACAACTGGAATAAGAGCAGATGTCTCACAAATTTGAGCCTGGTTTGGAGAAATAGCACTGGGGCACAAGTTTTGTGTGTAGCATTGTTTAGTACATACTGCAACAAGAGCATGAAGGGATAATTACTAGTCCTAGCCCCTTTAGGGCTACCCCAGATCAGGCGTATTCCTCAGATGTTCACTTTCAACTAAAGTTTGAGGTAGCCGAATCCTAAAGACGCTTAATTGGGTCTAAAGGTCTGGACCATCTCTCCCTAAAGGAAAGGAACAACCTGAAGATGTTACCGTCCTCCAGATAGCACTTTTAATAAGTTTAGCTAGACTGTAACGTTCCGGATATTATGAGGGTCCGGAAAACTCCCCCAGAATTCTGCAACTCCTCACCAAAGAGTGTACAGAAATTGAGTTTGCGAGTTTGATACAGAAGTCTTATGTGAGACAATTCTAAAAATATGTAGATTTATTAAAGAACCAACATGTAATTTACAGTTGGTGAGTCAATCGCAACATTAACAGTTCCAAAAAGAGAAAGCTTACAATTCTATTATCAGAGAACCTTACTCTCAAATCTTAACTTCGCTACAGTTTTACAGTTCTTGGGGGGGGAAATTCAGTTGGTTTGCGCCTCCCGTTAGCGCCTTAAGACGGCGCTAATGTGGCGCAAAGCAACTAGCGCCCGGGTGCGGTGCCGCCCACGCCTCCCGTGAAATTCAGCAGGAGGTTAGCGGTGGCGCTAACCGGTAGCGCCCTGTGGCGCTGCGCCGCCGGTGATGACATCATCGCCATGCGCAGCGCCCCGCTCGTGCTCCGGCCACGATCTTCGGTAGCGCCCCTTGACTTACCACCGGACGCTATGTCCAACGGGGTCAGGGGGGCCTACCTGCGGCCAGGGCGGCGCTAGTTAAAGGGGAGGTGGCGGGCGGCCATTTTTGTTGCTGGCCGCCTGCCAGCACCTGCCCCCGTTGCTGTCCCCGGCCCCCGTGAAGCCCCCCTGCCCCGCGAAGTGCCGGCTGCGCTCCAAGAGCCTGACACTTCTCTTGAGTGCCGGGCTCTTTTACCGGCATTCCCGATCCCCGGGGTCCCAGCTGGGCCCCGGTTCACGCTGCGCAAGGCCCCTCACCTTTAAGAAAGGGAGGAAGGCCTGCAATACTGCGGTGCGACGTGCCGCAGCGCCTGGCGCTGCAGCACGTAACACCATGATATTGACTCGCAGCGCCCCAAGAGGGATGCGGGGCGCTTCCAGTAGCGCCCCGCTTCCCTCTTGGGGCACAACCACTTAATTTCCGGCACGGGGGTGCTAATTTTCATGGGGCGCTAAAAGTAGCGCACCGGCGAAGTTAGCGCCCCAAAGGGGGTGCGACTCAATTTTTCCCCCTTAAAGTTCTATTCAGGATATCCACCAAAATCAAATACCTTTGATCCCCGAGGTACAAACAGTTGGAGACTTACAGAGCTGCCTCTGAAGCCGAGAATCGCTTTGCCCCTTTAAAGCAAGTCGTCTATCCCATTTGATAGTTCAATATTTATACCCTTTTCCAGTGGTATTTCCTTTAAGGTTTTCTGTTGATGTAAGCTAATTATCTCTAGTAATTTTTCTGCTGACCCCTGCAATTCTTACAGTCACCTCAGCTGGTAGCATTACAGAATTATGTCTCTTCTCTAGGTGTTCTAAGTTTACCATAAAAAACGGTGTAACGGCAGGTGTGTTTTTTACTTGATGTCATTTTTACGAAGGCAGATGTTTCTTACTTTTATGTGCTTCTTTACGAAGTGTAAATTACAACACCTTAACCAGGGTGAACCATTGTCTCATTCCGAAAGGTTCAGCCTACCGGAGCCTTTAACCTTCTGTTTCAATAAGGTTATTGATTCAGTGTCAACAACTATCTTATCTCTATAGCCAGAATGTTTTCACAGCTTTTTCATAGTTAGGTTTCTAGATTTCCAAACCCAGTTTGTCATGTTTTAATAAGGCCAGAATTCTTTCATAGAATGGTATATTTTTCTGAATAGGTTATATGGCTTATTCCTTCACAAGCAAACTCGAATAAATTTTAGTTGTTGTTCTGATGAACACATGTGGACACCTATTTCCTTTAACAACATACCTAGAGGATTAACTAGTTAGGAGTAGCCTCAGTTATAAATTATCCCTTTGTTTCTCCTGTAACTCAAGCTTTCAGTTCTCGGTCCATATCAGCACGCAACAGCTCCCCATTCCCTCCACTGTACAACCTCCTGCAGAAGTATTTGATGTTTGACTCACTGTTGAATGAATACCTTCCCTGTATATGGGAATTAATTCAACATTCAACTTTCCACCAAACTGACTTAATCCAGATTTTTAGGTTTATCAGAAGAGTTCAATTATAAGACAGTACACTCGTATCCTTTTCCTAGATGAGGTCAGTGATACCTATAAGGCTTAAGGAAAAGGATCATGTTAACTGTGGATCAATCAGTTCACTTCAGAGCTTGTTTGTGACCCCAAATCTAGTCATCTGAAGCACAACCCATCCGACAATAGAGTACTGTACTAAAGTATCAGCCTAGATTATATGCTTCAGTTCATAGTGGGACTTCAACCCACAATCTCTAATTTGGAGGTGAGAGTTCTACCAACTGAGCCAAGCTGACATCGTTGGCTAAGCTTTATAGGCATGAGAGTTTTATACACAACTGAGTTACTGGTCATTAGTCTGTGTGGTATGTGGAAGTACATATGAATATTCTTGTGTTTAAAGGAGAATGATAATGTTAGTGGTGAATATTGTTTAAAGAACTCAACTCTTTTTATAGCATTCCAGAACTTCTCTCAATCTCCCAAATAAATTCTCCTATATTACACTTACATTAGTAAATGAATCCAACTCAAATTTGAGTAGCATTAGCTTAGATATATGCAAAAATCAAAGTGCTGCCTATGCATCTGGACAAGAGACTTAGAGAATGTGACGGGGGGATGCTCAGTGTGCAATGGGTGCAGAGTTTGGTCAAGGCACTATACTTGGCACTGAACATAAATTAATCATGTTATACCATTTATATTTGCATTTAATAAAACTACCAGTTAATTATGTCATTACATTTAATGAATGAGCAGGATTATATGTAGGTAGGATGCGGTATTAAGTGTACTTTCACAGTCGTAATAAAACAGATATTGGCCCAGAAATTAAAGACGGAGCGTTCCTGCGGGGGTAAGGCTTCCCCGCGATATCTCACTGCGCGCCTACCTTTTCCCTCCGAGCTCACACGAACTTTAGTTTCAAGGCTGCAGCTGTGCAGTGTGTGCGTATCCCAGAGACGGAGTTAGTTCGATGCGAGCTCTGGGATCACGTGATTCAGTTAGAGCCAATGGCAGCACACCATCTTTCATTCATAGTTTTGACAGCAAGGGCTGTCAAAGCTATGAACCTATACCCCCCCAAAAGAACAGCTAAACCTCAATTAAATTTAAAAAAAAAGCCATCACATTAATAAAATAAGTAGAGTTAAATAAATTAACCACTTTAAACAAAAAATTAAATTTTTGAAAAAATTTAAAAATCTTTTTAAAAGTTATAAAAATAAACTTACCTTTCTTTAAAGTCTCTAAAAAAAGATAAACCTGTTGAAAAAAATTTAAAATAATACTTAATTAACTACTTACCTTGTTAAAAGAGGGTCTTACGCCTCCTTTCTTTATGTGCAAAATCTTCCATGCTTTATGCGCGTTCAAAGCACTAAGTGCACTGCGTGCGCGCAGCCTGTAACGTGCACGCAGTTCACTTAGGAACCGCCCCCTTTTGACTTCACGAAGTGCCGGTTTCCCGCGCATGCGCAGTGCATGCTGGAAACCGGCAATTGGAGACCTCAAACGCGAGAGTACACAGTGCGTACTCTCGCGTATTAGGTCTAATTTTCGGGCCAATGAATGCAGGGGTCCCAGTAAACACAGCTTAAAATTGGTTCTGCAGAGGGACAACTCTCCATAGCCCCGATCATAGCCAGTCCTCACTCTGTGAATACGAGCACTCTAGCTTTGAGCAATAAGCTGTAAATGATCAAGAAGGATGGCATGTTTTCAATATAATTTAACAATAATTAGTTATGAAGTGGATAGTATTTACTTACTATTTTGCAAAGTACCATCAAATTTGCAATGTCCCCATCATTTTTTTAGGCTGTGTTTAGTTTCTTGCCGTACATAGGAAAATATTTAAGACAGAAACCTTTGAGTAAATGACCGATTAAGAGCTGGCAGCCATTTTCAGCTGGCAAGCAACGTATATTTTATGTAACAGAAGTTGATGAGCAGATCACAGGGAAAGCAAAAGAGATCAGCATAAAGAGGGCACCAGGAAGTACTGGGTTTCAAGACTTCCATGCCAGTCAGTAGCTGTATCTTGCTTTTCCACCTATGTTTAGGTGCTAGTTTGCCAAAACACAACAGAGCAACTGTTTTCTATGGACATTTCCTGAAGGATTGAGAGAAATTTTGAAAATGCAATATAAAATCCGCAAAAAAAAATGATACAGGCTCTCAAAACTCTGGAACTCTTCATTTCCCTTAGTCTTACCTTCATCGTGCAACTTCCAAGTTTCTAAATCCAAAGTTTGGTGCCTCCCGACCCCCATTTCCTGATTTAATGTTCTCTCCTGATGCTTCGAAACTCGCTCCCTGCCTCATAGGGTAAATTCACCTATTCTGTACTCCTCAGGAGGAGCCATACTCAGAGGGAGAGTGGACCAGAGATAAAGCTACAACACTGCCTTTGAGCATGACTCCCCACTGGGAGCATAGGATCAATTAATTTATCTTTACAGCTGTTGCCCCTTTCACATAAAGGCTACAGTTTTGCATACTGCAAGTGCTAGACTATTTCCCACACTTTTAAAGACAGTCTTCACTTCCCAGTTATTTCAGTTAAAAGCGACACATTTGTAGCCTCTGCAAAATATCAAATGCCCCACTCCACGTTCCAAGATCTGAAATGACTGGACTACTTAATCTTTCTCAACAATTATTGAAAGATTTAAAACTCTGTTTAAGGAAGCACTGCCAATTTTCTTCTTTGCAATTGCTCCCCCATCCCCTCCGTAGGCTGTGGTTCCTGCCAGGGTAGGAAGAATCCACAGGTGCTCAATACCTTCTGGTAAATCACTCAAGTGGCCATTCATCATTTGTGAGTCTAGACATTGAGTATTGGCAGGCTATTTGATTATAGGGAACATCATAGCCAAGCCTCGTTTTGTCCCCAACTGACATCCTAGCTAATGTTTCCCTTTCCATGTCCAAAATGCTGAGACCAATTCTAGAACTCCTACTGACACTCTGGTTAACTTAGCAAAGACCAATCAAACTTGTGACGTTCTGGTTTGTATGGTTCAGTTGCATGCAGGATTCACCATCTGGGCGATTCTGAGAATTAGAAGCATGGTCTTAAATGTATGTATCAATAACATACTTCATGAAGTATTTATCGTTTGGCCATCTTCTTATAGCAAATATTATCGCAAAATTCAATTTATCCAGTAACCTGTTGGAATTGCAACACTAAAGGAAGCTAATGAAGATGGTTAATAAATATTAGAGTAGCCAATAAGTAAACCATAGGTGATAAGGATTGCTGAGCCATGCCAATGCAGTCAATAAGCTATTAGTTTAGCTTTTAAAATATTTTAAACTGCAGTAAACTTTACAAAAGACCATATGCAATGTACTGCAACCATATTGTTCTCTTTGCAGAAGAAGGCAATGTTTAACAGCAGACAGCACTTCAGAACAGATGGTGACACAAACCCCCAGAATTCCCTTATCTGCTTCGAGGAGGCAAAATCTGAAATCAGAGGCTGGGGGGTTGTAGAGGGCCTAGTTTACACAGAAACTGGAGGACACAAGTGTTAGCAACTGGGGCTTTTTCTCAATATTTTTGTCTTGTGTTCATGGTTTAAAAGCAGTTTCCATGAACAGATTGAATCTCCTATGAACTGTAACCTGTGCCTTTATACGCCCTTTGTGGGGGCTGGCTTATGCAGCTTTAACAAGTAAACTCTAATTACGGTTAGTATGGCCTGCAAATTTGGACACCAATCCCTCTAGCCCCATATCCAAATCATTGATGTACACAGTTAACAAAAACAGCCCCAGAACAGAACCCAGAAGGAAGTGGGTGGACACTTGCCACCCACTTCCTTCCACTCTGGGAAACTGTCTTTAACTCCTAGGGCTCGATTTTACCAGCCCTGAGGAGGCGGGTTTGAAGGCGGGTCAGGTGGGAAACTTTGAAAAAATGATGGCGGGTTCCGATCCCGCCGTCAACCTGCCTCCGTGCAACTTTGCCAGAGGCGGGCTTGCAGAGTCCGTTTCGGTCACACCTCCAAGCGGCGGGATAGGCCCTTAAGGCACTTAACTACTACTTAAGGACCTCTATAATGCCATTTTGAGATGCCTTTCACATTTTCCCACATTTCCAGTGTGCTGCACATCTCCCCTGAAACACGCCAGCTAACCCTGTCAGATTCACAAGTGGTTGGCTTCCTAACAGCTGCAGCTCCACCATAAAAACTGAGTTTTCAACAAGGATCATTTGCAGGTGGCAGAACTTTGTTTTTTCAGGTCTTGGAGAACTTTTTGCAGGTCTGCTGATTTTGGAAGTGGTGAAGCTGAGATCCATCTCCACTGTGACCTCCTGGGAAAACCCTCTCCCCCCATTGACTGAGCGCTTCCTCAACTGAGGTATCTACCAGCAGCATAGGAACCATTTATTTCCTTTCATCCTGGACCTCAGATTCGGACGAAGACCAGCCGCGGCAGCAGCAGAACCAGGAACAACAACAGCAGCAACAGCAGCAGCAACAACAGGAGCGTCAACCTGCTGCTCACCCACCTGATGGTGCACAGGGCAGAAGGCGCCAGCGCAGGGAAGCATGTCGCCGCAGGAGATACCCCCAAAACAGGGTTTACAGGATGAGGATGAGCTTCCTCAACATGACTGAGCAGCAGTGCCAAAGGAGGCTGAGACTTTCGCGAGAGGTAGTGGGTGACATCTGCGCAATGCTGCACCAACACCTGGAGTCCAGAGGATCTGGTGGACACCCCTTACCAGTGGCTGTCAAAGTCACCACCGCACTCAACTTTTTTGCTTCAGGCTCCTTCCAGGGATCATCAGCAGACATCAGCGGCATCTCCCAGTCGGCCGCACACACTTGCATCTCGCAGTTACCGATGCCCTCTTTGCAAAGGCCCACAATTACATCCACTTCTCCACGGATCAAGCAAGTATAACCACGCGTGCAGTTGGCTTTGCAAATATGGCAGGCTTGCCAAGGGTGCAGGGCGTCTTAGACTGCACACATGTGGCCCTTGAGGCACACCATCACAACCCAGCTATTTTTGTCAACCGCAAGGGCTTCCACTCCCTCAACGTGCAGCTGGTGTGTAACCACAGGAAGGACATTTTGCATGTTTGCGCCAAGTACCCTGGCAGTTGCCATGACTCGTTCATCCTGTGCCAGTCTAGTGTGACTCCGTTCTTCAGTCCACCAAACCAACTTTGCGGATGGCTGCTTGGAGACAAGGACTATCCCCCGAAGACGTGGCTAATGACGCCATTCAGGTGGCCATCGAACGAAGCTGATGAGCACTACAACTCCAGCCACATTTCGACCAGAACCATTATCGAGCAAACCATCGGCTTGCTGAAGATGCAATTCAGATGCTTTGACAGATCAGGTGGAGCCCTGCAGTACTCAGCAGCCAGGGTCTCCAGAATCGTCGTGATCTGCTGTGCACTGCACAACATCGCACAGCATCATGGCTTGCAGCTGCCTGAGGAACAAGTGGCTCAGCGCATAGACGCCTCAGATGAGGAGGAGGATGAGGATGAGGAGGAGGAGGATGAGGAGGAGGAGGAGGAGGAGAACGAGAACGAAGACCTTGCGGAGGCACATCACCCAGCTGCAGCAGCACGCAAGCACATTGCTGCCCGGGATGCAAGGGATGCACTCATCTTGGCCAGATTTGCTTAAGTTGGCCAATCAAACACATGTGCCTGGCACCTTCTTACCACACCATAGACAATGGACAAGAACCTGTGGCTTCCTATCACTCTGACCACCATCATGACAAATCCAAATCGCCCTGAGCCCTCAATGTGGAACTTCCATTTCCGAAATGACAGAGTCCAGAACTTCAACAGTTTGCCATCACTTCATTTTAATACATTGACTAAAGGATGGCATTTACCAATTAAACACAACAGAACACCCAAGTGACTACCCTTGTAACTACTTGTGCTTTATCTTCCTCTTAGGCATGCTCCTACGTGGTGCTTCCCCTGTGGCTTCAGCAGATGTGGAGGCCCCTTGCTCACTTTCATGCTGCTCCTGCTTCAACACCTTTGGCGGGCGTCCTCTGGGGTTGCGAGCCTGTGCAGGCTTGGCAACAGTCTGCTCCTCCTGCGTCTGTGCAGGGGCTGAGACGCCCATCTCAGTTGGGTGAGGACTCTGGTGGGGCTCTGACCGAGGGCTCCGCAGTGGCATGGGAGTGAGAGCGCTTGGAGAGGAGCCCCCACTTCTTTGTTGTCTGCCACCAACATCCCTCTCATGGGTCAGCCCCACTTCAGTGCTAGTAAGTGGCTTGACAGCACCTTGCTGCACATCAGGGGGGCCATGAGGACCCGTATCTGCACTGGCAGTCCTACTCCAGAGGACTTCCATGATGGTCTGGTTTCTCTGATCAATAGCTGCCCATCGCTCCTCCAGAGATGTCAGTCTATTCTGAACATTCACCATGTTTTCAACACTCTGGCTACTTAGCTCCGCCATGGCCGTAGCCATCCTCTCCTCTACCGTAGATATCCTTTTCCACGGAGGTAGCCATCCTTTCCACGGAGGTTGCTATCCTTTCCGCGGTGATGCGTTCATGCGCCAATGCCTCCACAAAGGCTCTGCTCATGTTCGCGATGGACTCCTCCATTCGCTCCACACTTGCAGTGACCCTGGAGACAAAACCTGCCAGAGACTCCTGCACCTGTTCCTGGAGTTCCAGCACTGCTCTCCTTCTGGATGGCCCCAGAAGCACAGCGTCCACATGCAGCTGAGCAGAGCTGGGAGCGCCCTGCGGCCTCCGACGAGGACTCTCCACTGCTGTCCCTGTCTCCACCATCTGCTGATGCTCACTTGTGAGCTGTGATACACCAGGTGACAACACTACTCTATGTCCCGAAGGTCCCACCGAGGTGTGCGTTTCTGCACTGCTGCTTGGGTGCACTTAATTCTGCTGATGCTGCGCCCTCAGAGGTTACAGGTTCCTCTGAGGAGTCTTCCGCCTCAGGCTCTTCCACCTGGACAGGGGGGAGGGGGGCTGTCGATGGTCCTGTGGGGGAGTAAAGTCATGAGTTAGACATGTGATATAAATGTTGCATACACATGGAATAGTGCAGATGATCATAAGTCAATCTGTTTGAGCCTCAGAAGCCATATCAGTCACTCATGCAATGACAATGAGAGAGATGCAAAACTATTCTGTCACCAGCTTGCTCTGATGCGCCCGTCTGTCCGTCCCCCACTTTCAGATCCTCCTTGGCGCCAACGATCTCTAGGGCCGCCTCCTCAGCGCAGGTGAGATGGGCTATTGAGGGTGGCCCTCCTCCGTCTTCGCCCTTTCCCTCTTATTGTGGGCTCTCTTTTCCTGCAATGCGGGTCACAAGTGGAGTTTGAGTGAGAATGATGGAGTGAGTGTAGAGAATCCATAGCATAGATGCTTAGAAGGACACAAAGATGGAGTGAGGTCCCAATACTAAGGGCGCTCCCTGTGTGTTGTTAGTTGTTGTCATTGCATAACAGTGATAGGAAGTGTGAGGGCAGCATAGTCGAATAGTTAAGTGATTGCGTACATAGAGAGAGAGGGAATGGTTAAGGGTGCAAGGGATGTAAGGGTAAAGTGGGATGTGTAGGAGTAGGTTGATAATGCAGTGTGATGGTACTGAGAGGAGATGGGGAGCAGAATGAGGGTAAAGGTGATGGTATACTCACTTTGCCTGTTCGGACAAGGTCATTGAAACTCTTTCGGCACTGCAGCCAGGTTCTGCTGCACATCGATCTGGAACTGACCTCCTGAGCAAGTTGCAGCTTTGATTTGCTGGGGAGGTTTTTTCCTCCCAGAGGATAGAAACAGCACTTTCTTTTGTGCTCTGGCTTTCTCCACTAGAGCATGGAGGGAGTCATCATTAAAGTGTGGTGAGGCCTTGGGCCTTGATGTCGACATTCCACTAGCTCCAAACACTTTGAAGAGAAGAAATCACAAGCATAGAGGCTGAAAATGAAACAAGGCTGCTTGGAGCCCTTAAATGCAGCTGGAGAAATGACATCATCAGAGGCGAGTTTCAGGCCCAAAAAACTAATTGGGCTAGGGGTTCGCACACGCTGGGAATCAGTTGGGCAATTACGGCAAAATAGCTAAAATAGCCCGCCTGACAGCGGAGGCGGGAGCGGGACCCGCCGACCACCTGACCCGCACCCAACCCGCCACCAATGGCAAAATCCAGCCACTACTCTCTGTTTCCTCCCTTCTAACTAGTTTTTTTTAATCCAATTTGTTCCCTTCCCTCAATTCCATACCCCTTAATCTTCTCCAATAGTCTCCTCTGTGGTAAAAAGACTTTCTGAAAATCCATGTACACCACATCCACTGCATTTCCCCACCCACCATATCAGTCATCTCTTTAAAAAACTCGATCAGGTTCATCAGGTTATTGTTGGTACATCAAGGTCCTTCTATGCCACAGAGTATCAAGGTGTAGGTTCACATCTGTAGTTCATTACAAAGGAGAGACGTCAAATTATATCGAATTCTCAACTGTGAGGTGATGGGAATTAGAAGGCCAGTCAGCCAGTCAGCTGGACCAATCTCATTTACCTTCTGACAACTAGTGTATTGGCAGAGGTCTAGAAACAAGTAATCTGCCCACATTTAGTAAAAAAAGAGAGATAGCAGCAATGCACAGATCCAGCTAGAATTTCTTGATGCGGAACCTGTCACCTGACAGGTTTGCCCCAAGATCTTTCAAAGTCATCTGTCCTCTAATGAAGACAGCGACTGAATTCGAGAAGGTTAATCATGAAATTATTGTTGTACGTGATACATACAATTACCTTCTGCTTACTCCTGGGAGCTGGGAGAAAGGTAGATCATGAACCATGCAGGTTCAGACTGTGCTTATCATGACCAGTAGCTTTGTGAACATCAAGTGGCTATAGGTACAAAGGCCCTTTGAACTAAACATTATCAAAAACTGTAACTAGTCTTTGTGAACTGTCCTCCTCATCCACTGATAAATGCTTGCTCAAATCAAAGCTACAGAAAAGTGTGAAGCTCATCCTCCAAGAGATAAATCCTAATTTTTGTTCAATGGGAAGAAAAGAGCCACAGCATTTGTGTTGCAGCATGCAAGGCCTGTAAAATTCGCAATTATCGCGATTCGAAATAACGAGATAAAGCAGATTCGTTTCATCAGTTTTATTTCAACGAAATGCTGTCATGATTAAACAGGACACAGAAGCCTGTAAAATGGCCGCCGCGCCTCGTGGCAGAAGCTTCCAGAATTTTCAGTGGGCAGACAAGATGGCGTTCGAATAAACATTTCAGTATAAGATTGGTTAATACGCAGCAAACACTGATAAAGACAGGATGCAACCTGTCTGCATTTGACACAATAGCAAAGATATAAGTGCTAGAATCATTTTCCATGCACAAGTAAGGACCATTGTAATGGGCAATTGAAGGCCCATCCAGATACATCAATACGCAAATTCCCCATGGCTCTACAATGAGAGAGCCATTCTCGGGTACTTACACAAGTATTCGGAGGCCCCCAAAACCCCGCCAGGGAGGCTCCTAGCCGGTTCGACAATGGGAAAAACATTAACGGGTAGTTGGCCAGTTTAAGGTGCTACCGAAACCCATTACAAACAAGAATCACCCCATACTGGGAATTTTGAGCGCCAAGATTTCACAAAGGATGAACATTAAGATTTGGGCGGGAGATAAGGGAACACAGCACTATAACTATAGTGAACAAATGTCCATCGGTCTCTTATCTCGCTGCTGGCTGCTGAACTCTTATTCCTCTGATCCTCCCGGGGCTGATTCATTTGAATTTTGGAACGAATCACCTCGACGAAGGTCAGTGACCGGGTGCACCATCCCGAGGGTCGGTAAACGGTGTTCTGGACCCGAAGGCCCGACGAGACGAGATGAGAAGAGAAGAAGAAGAATCCACGTGCCGCCGCGGTCAGTAAACCCCGACCGCGCCCGTAAATATAGAGACCATTTTTGAACTCTATCAGGTTGCTGCCGAACCAGTGGAAGACTCTCTTTCGAATTCTATCGACAACCGGTGTCAATACAGGAAGACTCTTCTTTGAATTTTACCGGCTAACTGGTGTCGGTCCAGAAAGACTTTTCTTTGAGTTCTACAGCCGGGCCCGAGCACTGTCGAGTTCTTCATGACAACGGGGAGCCCAGCCTGCTAGCCGGAGCAGAGAAGATAAACAAGTGGGGTACAGAGACCCCTTCCAACACGTGACAGTCAGGTGTTGCAGCAAAACAAGCCGAGTGCCTCGTTTAAAATTCTCCGAAGTATCACGAGTGGTGAGCATGTTTCCTCGATCCTACAAATCTAGATTAGTGTAGTTATTGATAGGGGAGGGTGGTTCTTATTAAGGATAAATATAATGTGTCCCCCCTTTTTACGATGTGCCATGCGTTCCTCATTACCCTAGACCAAGTTTTATGAATGTATGTATACTTGTACTGTCATTAATTTGTGCCTATGACATGTACTTCATGATTTTGGACGTTATGCAATAAAGATTTCCATTTCGTACTATTCAACCGGGTCTATTTGAGTTTTTCTCTGCATTACTGCTCTCGCACCTAAGTCCAGTGTTAGAACCGTAAGGGCGAGTGGGTCGAACCACTCACAGGTGCTTATTGCAACAAGGCTGGCCGGAGACCAGAGCAAGCAATAGTATTAGGCAACGAAGGCCTAACCCCGCACAAGCACCCCGAACCGAACCCCTTACAGGCCATTTCATCTCTGCTGCCCCCTCTGGAATGATACTGCAGCAACACCAAAACGCACCATTAGTCAATGTAATGGCTATTTGAATATTAAAGTAATCAAAGCAATGCTACGACAACTTACCCATAATGAATTAAATTCAAACCATGATTTTGTTGAACTAAGTCTTTCTATTGATCTTTACTGCATTTCACTGCAGTGGCCATTCGACTGTTTTGGTAAATTAGTGACTTGTTCTGAGAATTTTCCCATGAACATTTTTCATTAAACATTTTCTATTCGCAGTTTGTACAACTGAAAAAATAAATAAATGTAGATACAGCATTTAAGTAGTTTCTGCCCTAATTATGGATGGAATGATTACTCATGATCCACTAACCACGAGCTGCACTAATTTGGGAATTCTAAACCCCTCCTGGTTCCTATTTCTCAATTACAAACAAAACCCAGTAATCATGAAGCCATTAAAAGGAACTGAAATATCATGATCCATTTCTTGATTATAATCTAAGGACCGGACCACTAACTGCAATAGTTAAGTGGGATGTTCTAAACTCATAGGTCTTTGTTTCTTGATTACTAGTAACAAACCAGTAATTAAGAGAAACGGACCAGAGAATTTAAAATTGCCAGAGATTACTATTTACCATACAGACAAGCAAATATAAAGAAATTGTTGACCATATTTAAATTTGAATCAAATGGGCACTAGCAGACAAGGTAAAATAAGTTAGTCCAGTACCCATCGATAGCCAGGCCTGTTGCTAAGCTGATGTTATCATAAAATACATTTCTTATTACTAATATAATTATGATCTAATAGACAAAATCAAGTTATTGAGCAACAATGCGACGAACAGAACTATTAAAGTGAGGATATTTTGCAGAGATTAGGAACCCATTAAATCTATGCAGTTGTGTATGGTTATTAAGAGTGACACTTAAGAGTAACATCACATTGTTAACCAAAATGAATGGTTCCCATGCCTAATGACTGTTTTCATATAAAGGTTATGGGGTAGAAATTAGGTCGCGCCCCATTTGGGGCGCAAATATCGTCCGGACGCAAATATTAGCGCCTGGCGCTAATTATCGGCACTGACAGGAAACTTCACTTTTACCGCCCCGGGAGGTGAGTGGAGCGCTAAAGCAGGCGCTGCACACCTCTCTTAAGGCGCAAAGGCCGAGCAGTGAGGCGCTAACTCGGAGCGCTGGCGAAGCTCATGTACTGTCAGTCAGCAATGGAACACACACACAATGGCACGGGCCAGTTCTTAAAGGGGATGGTTAATCTTGCTTTCCATCCACATCCTGTTGATTGCAGCCTTGAATCTCGGCCTGGAGAGACTTGCACATCAAATGTGCTGGAAAGAACAATGGAGAGTACCAGGCAAAGAGCTCAGAGTGCAGCTCCCACAGTCTCTGCTAAATCGATACAAGGAATGGCAAATCAAAATGAACCTGCAAAGTGCTGCTCAGTACCCAAAACTCCTTCACACAACGTTGAATCTCTCCAGAAGTCTCTCCCTCTCTCTCTCAGAATGCGTAGTTCAAAAATGCCACCAACAATAAAAGACAGGAAGAGGCCCCCTTTAAATAGCGCCACCACCAGCCCCACAGCGATTGATAGCGTTCCAGTCTTCTGGTCGTTGGAAGCGCCAGGCGGTAAGGCAGGGGGCGCCACTCAATTTCCGCTCCGGGGCGCCACAAGGGCATTGCACCATGGAATGACATCACAATCTGCGCGCGCAGGTGGTCGCAGCGGTAAGTTTTAGTGCCGCCGCACAATGTCAAGTTAAGTTCCCAAAGCGGCGCAAACATCGCTGCGCCCGGGCGTTAGCGGCTTTGCGCCCCATTAGCGCCCTCTTAAGGCGCTAACGGGAGGCGCAACCAAGTGAATTTTTACCCCTATGTCTTTAAATTTCTTTAGTATAGTACTTGTAGAAGAAAGTCTAAGGTTACCTTCCTCATGAGCAAAGAATGAATTGGTCTGTTCCCTTTCTCTGCTAAAAAAAAGTTGTGCTCATTTTAAAAGAAACAATGAATGAAATTTACTGTCTTATCTTATGAAGTGTTTATTTAGATATTTTTTAGTATTCTTGCAGTTAGAGATGTAAAAGTAGAAAGAGAAAAAGAGGATCTGGGAAAGAAAGTGAAGTCTAAATATGACTATTTTTCTTTAATTTTGTTCAACTCTTTTTGATTAATTTTTCCTTTCCTTTTTGGGTTCCCATGCAAAGGCCTGGCTCTTCAGCTTGTCACTAGGAGGTGTAAGAGAGTGACCTTTGGCAGATTTATTCACTCATTTATCGTCCCTCTCTGCAGAGAAGTTACCTCCTGTTGATGGCGTAATCAAGTTTGGGAACTCACATGTGTAGAACTGTGGGCTCAAACCCACATCCTATCAATCTGTTTTAGCACAACAGATTGGAGCATAAATGCATTTTACAACTACACCACCACAAAACATTTTATTTAACAAATATGATCCTGTATATACTACCAAAAGGTACAGCTGGTCCCTATATATAAACTGAACTATGAGTCACTTCTTGGCCCAAATTTACTAGAACAACAGCCTGTCCATTTAAAGAGAAATTAGTGTTTTAGCCTTTTCAATAGGATCTAGAAGTATCAGTTATCGGCCAGTCCTATGAAAAACGAATAACTTATCTGGTGTAATTTTACACTGCATCGGGTTCCATCCATGCAGGGTGAAAGGATACACACAGTCATTGTAGAAGTGACTCAAACCTAACTAAAATAAATCAAATGGAAAAAAATTGAATCAAGACTGTTGAACATCTTGAAAATCTCCTGTAAGCTGAGTGGAGAAGAATGGCACCATAAATTTAAAAAGCACAAAAACACTGTCGTTCGGTATTGAAATGAATATGCAATTGATAGCAGGACATGATTATTAAGGCAAGGTGTTCTAGAATTTAAATTTTCTGATAATTAACCGAAGGAAGAGAATTTTGAGTGCAATTTTCCCTCTTGGTTATTCATCTTGCCCTCTTCTGAAGGCAATGTTTCATGCTGGGGTATGCTTCTATGTGCACCACCAGCCTTCCAGTACCTCACCCAAGTAGCCACTCTTAATGTATAAGCTTAGATAGTTTCAGAAGGCTATTTGACATGGAGAACCATCACAGCAAAGCCTGGTCTTATCCTTACCCAACACTCATATACATGCCCTTCCACCAGGTGTCACTGGATTTGAATGGGAACACCGAATGAATGGTGATGAAGGTGATGTCCCCATAATCCATAATCACTGAGGCCAGCTGACCTATACCTGTAACTATAGCTGTACCTATAGCTAAATTTTTGTCTCCACCAAATGGGCGGTCAGCTAGCAAAGTAGATTGCCTGCCCACTGGAGAACCTACCTGATTATCATTCCATTGATTTCCAACCGACTACTGCCCAGGTGATGAAGATAAAAATTTATCCCCAGAATTACCAAATCTGAGGCACCTTTTTGTCTGTATGCTTTAGTGCAATACTACATGGTGCGCTTACACATTAAGGGGGAGAAATTCGGTTGGTTAGCGCCTCCTGTTAGCACCTGGTGGGGGCACTAACGGGGCACTAATGAAGTAGCGCTGGGGCGAGGCGAATCCAGCGCCGCACACCAAATCTAGTCGCTCCTTAGCACCGCCGCTAACAGTTAGCGCCTGGGGCTTTAGCACAGGCAGATCATGACGTCAGTGAGCGTGCAACGGTTACTGGGCACCCGAGCTGCCAAATTGGTTATCGCCCACTGCCTTAGCACCTCATCCTGACAACGACAGGTGGATGGCGGCTCCAGGGGTGATATTTAAAGGGATGAGTCGCAGCTGTCAGGGTAGTGCTCTTTCACTGCTTCCTTGTCAGTTTGCAATTGTGCAAGAGTTTAATTAAGTCATTTAAAGGTTCTTTAGTATCAGGAGTGTTGTGGCTATAAAAATTTGTTACATTTATTCTGACAAAATTTCAAAGTGCTACATATTGTTACAATAATGTGGGCTGTACTGGCAGTCGACCTCGCCCTCCAGGATCTACGGCGGAGGGAGCGCAGGCAGCGAGAAATATTGCAAGAGGTGGCCAGAGGGAGGAGGAGGGCCATCAGGGCTCTCAACAGGAGGCCTTACCCTCTGAGGGTATTCTGAGAGCACTTCTCTGACCTCCAATTAAGCGAGGAACATTGCATTAGAAGGCTCTGCAACCGCAAGGATGTGGTCAGTGAACTGTGCCATCTCCTGCAACCAGACCTCGAGCCTCAGATCAGGTCGACCACAGCTCTCTCAGTGGCAGTCAAGGTCACCGTCACCCTCAATTTCTTCACCAGTGGTTCCTTCCAGTCTGCAACAGGTTGTCCCCTGCCTATGCGCTCCTGCTCCCTCCTGTCGTGAGCAACCTTGGCCTGCAAGAGAGAGGAAAGTGTGTGAGTGAGTGTGGAGCAATGTGTTTGGGAGATGTGCCTGCCATAGTTGAATAGCTGTCATTATGTGCAAGATGTGAGATGTGGGTGTGAGTGTTCTTCGGTGGAGATTGTTGGTGGGTGATTGCTGGGGGTGTGGTGCTTTGGGCAGTGTGTGCAGACTGAGGTTCAGATGGTGGTATATAGCATTTGTTGAAGCATTGACTCACCCTGACCACCCGAGTGAGGTTGTTAAATTTCTTCCTGCACTGTGTGTGGGTCCTGGGGACCACAGTGCTGCCCGGGACCTGCTGCACTACCTCCCTCCACATGGCACGGAAGACTTGCGGCGAGGGCCTCCTGTCACTTGCTGGGTAGAGCACCGCCCTCCATCTCTCCACAGCGAAGACTAAGGCCTCCAATGCCTGGCCGCAGAATCTGCGCGCTTTCTCCCTGGGCCGTTGATCTGCCATAATGACACCTCCTTCAGTGGTCCGGTTCCTTCTCCTTGGCCTGCTCCTGCTTGCTGAGACAGCTTCAGAACCAGCAATGCTGAGAATGAGGTTCTGCAGCATGATTGACCCTCCCCTTTAAGAACTGGAAAGAGCCTGTGGCAATGATGACTAGTGATTAGCCTGCACCTGAAATTGCTTAGCACTTTGAGTCTAATGCCACTGAGCTAGGTCATTAGTGCTTGATTTAGCGCTCCAGTCCTTTCTTTGAGCGATGACACTGAATTTTGCATGCAGCGAGATTCATTAGCGCCTGGCACTAAATCTCAAACTTTTCAGAAGTTAGCGCCCATTCCTGGGTGATAATGAATTTCGCCCCATAAGTATTCAGGGGAGCCCAAGAGATTGCCTTTTTGTAACATCTAGTGGAATTTGTTATTATATTTTCTCCATCATAATTGTTTCTTGGGAAATGAGAATGTTTAGCTCAGTGGTTTACCAATGGAACACTTTCCATTTTGTGAACTCGGTTTCAGCATCAAGTACTCTCAGGTCAGACTTAGAGGGGGAAAAATTAGGTCGCGCCCCGTTTGGGGCGCAAATATCGTCTGGACGCAAAAATTAGCGCCTGGCGCTAATTATCGCCACTGACTGGAAACTTCACTTTTACCGCCCCGGGAGGTGAGTGGAGCGCTAAATCAGGCGCTGCGCACCTGTCTTAAGGCGCAAAGGCCGAGCAGTGAGGCGCTAACTCAGCGCGCGAGCGCAGCGCAGGTGCTGCCAGTTAGCGACGGAACACAGACACACTGGCGCCGGCCAGTTCTTAAAGTGGGGGGGGGGCAACTTGCTCCCCAGCCACACCCTGCTCATTGCAGCCTTGAATCTCGGCCTGGAGAGACCTGTGAATCCATTTTGCAGCCAAGGATGGAGAGGGTGAGAGAACGAGCTCAGCGCTTCACCGAGCGGGCCTTGGATGCTCTGGTTGGCGCGGTGGAGGGCAGAAGATCTATACTCTTCCCTGAGAGTGGCAGGAGGCCTTTGCCACGCGAGTACAGAAGAGTGTGGAGGGAGATGGCTCAGAGCGTCTCCTCCAGGAGCATGGTGCCCAGGACCCATGTTCAATGCCACAAAAAGTTCAACGACCTCACTCAGGTCGTCAGGCTGAGTGGCTTTTTCTCAATACCTCTCCATCCCTCCATCTCAACCTCACTCTATGGCCAGAGGGTCTTAAAACCCCAATGCACAACACTCATCCAACACCTATGGCCCTTTCATGAAACACACACACACATTCCACACTTTGCATACAGTAAGGGCTATTCACCTATGGGAGGCACATCAGGCAAGACCATGGCTGTATACAGTAAGGGCTATTCACCTATGGGAGGCACATCAGGCAAGACCATGGCTGCATACAGTAAGGGCTATTCACCTATGGGAGGCACATCAGGCAAGACCATGGCTGTATATTTACTCAGATGCTGTCCTTTTTCTTGCAGGCCAAGCTGGCGCATAATAGGAGACAGCAGCAACGGACAGGTGGAGGGCGGCCTCAGCTGCAACCCCTCAGCGATCTTGAGGAGCGCGTCCACAGGATTGTGGCAAGCCGGGTGATCGGTCCCGTCGCCACTGGAGACGCCGACCCCGTTCTGGACAGCAATGGTAAGGTCATCACCTTTTTGTCCTCTGTCCTTCCACTTGTCCCACACAACACCAGCCTTTGACACTTTCAATCCAACTTGCTAACTCGCTGCACTTATTCCTCCCTTACTGCCACCCTGTCCTCACGCTAAAGCCACTCTTGTACCTCCCTGCTTTCAGATGGTGATTCACCAGCTGAGGAGACGGGCCCTGAAGCTGCCAGTGGGAGTGAAGCTGCAGCCGAGGAGGAAGAGGAAGTCGGAGCATCAGTGCCACCCTCTCCCGAGGAAGCCCATGCCCACACTGGAAACACGCCTTCCCTGGAGGGGAGCAGGGGGGAAGGGTCTGATGAGGGTGAAGCTCCAGGACCCAGCAGGCTGCAGCAACGCCATGGGGGTAGGGAAGAACGGGGGCCTTCTCCCCAGAGGGAGAGTATGCCAGCGACTCCTACTGCAATGGACGCAGAGGAGTAGCGGCTGATCGCAGAAATGAACACCCAGGCAGTGGGCATGCACACTGAGCTCATGGGTGCAGTGGGAAGGGTGCCCGAATGCATTGAGTCACTGGCAAGGAGTGTGGAGCACTTCGCTGTAGCACAGGCGGATGCCACACTAAAGCTTAGTGCTGCAATTCAGTCACTGACTGCCGTGATCCCATCTCTGACTGCTCTCATGCAGACTCAGATTGAGGCCACGCGAGCACTGACTGCTGCCAACCTCGATGGTTCGTTCACATGTCCCCGGGGCTCTCACCGCGCCGCAGCAGGCCAGCAATCTGTGCTCCAGCAGATTGCTCCGGATGCTGAAGTGCTGCCCCGTGGGAGTGCCAGTGTGTCGGGCGAGCAGGGAGTTGCTGTCCTCTCTCACGATGACAGCATTCCTGCTGCCAACACTGTCACTTCTCCACTGCACTTGCCACCGCCTGTAGGACAGACTGCTGCCGCCCATGCAGAGTTGGTGCAGTCTGCAGCCGGGCCCTCCAGGCCCAGAACTGGTCGAGGCCGTCCTTCAGGGGCTTCTGCAGTGTCAGGGTCTGACAATCAGCAGCCTTCCACCAGCCTTGCTGCAGCCACTGAGGTCCCATTACGGAGGAGCAGTAGGGTTAGAAGGGGGGAAGTGCGCAAGGGAAGGAGATCACCCTCGAAGGGCAAAAAGTAGGAGGTGTGACAAAATGCTGGTCATTTTTTTATTAAAGGCCGAGGTTCGTGGTCCAACTTTTGTCTAGTGTTTTGGACATTATCTCCAGGTTGTGAGAACCAGTTATGTTAATGACTGTTTTTTTGTGTTTATTTCTATGAGTTTGTCATGAGGAAATGACACACACAGAGTTTGTAAAATAAATAAGTTTTTGTATTCAAAATATACATGTTTGGTGTTTGGAATCGTTGGTGCCTTGGCCGGCTTAGGGGTTGCGTGCTGGGTTCATTGTTGTTGTTAGCAATGGCAGAAGCCATTTCCACAGCAGGGGCCCTAGAAGCGGCTTGCTATCAGCCGTTGACGGACGGCCCTTGCAGTTTCACCATTGTGGGCCGCCCTCCCGCCTTGGAGCTGCTGATGATCATCCTCCTCGTCCTCTTCCTCCTCTTCCTCCTCCTCCTCTGGTGGTGCTCCAAGGCCTGGTGGCATTGGCTGGGTCCTGACGATTGCCATGTTATGCAACATGCAGCACACAACTACGAAGTTGGATACTCGCTCAGGCGAGTACTGCAGGGCTCCTCCAGAATGGTCCAGACAGCGGAACCGTTGCTTCAGCACGCCGATTGTGCGCTCAATGATGTTCCTGGTAGCTTGATGGCTCTCGTTGTACCGCAGCTCAGCAGGGGTGTTGGGCGTACGGAGCGGTGTCATCAGTCAGGTGCTCAATGGATACCCCTTGTCCCCGAGAAGCCAACCAACTGGCTGATGCGGTGCCTCGAAAAGTTCTGCCACAGTAGTCTG
Organism: Squalus acanthias; assembly: GCA_030390025.1. NCBI lineage: Eukaryota > Metazoa > Chordata > Chondrichthyes > Squaliformes > Squalidae > Squalus > Squalus acanthias. The sequence continues at coordinate 103,355,117 of CM059432.1, forward strand.
GCGCAGGATAAAAGCATCGTGGCAGCTGCCAGGATAGTGGGCATTGACAGCGAGTATCAGCTGTCTGTGGTCACAGACCAACTGAACATTCAAGGAATGGAACCCCTTTCTATTCCGGAATTCCTCGGCATTCTCATGTGGAGCACGCAAAGCCACATGCGTGCAGTCAATGGCGCCCTGCACCATGGGGAAGCCCGCTATCCTCGCAAAGCCCAGAGCACGGTCACGCTGCTTGTCTGGGGTCATGGGGAAAGAGATGAACTCTCGTCCCCTTTTAAAGAGGGCATTTGTGACCTGCCGGATGCAGCAATGCACCGCGAACTGGGAGATATTGGCGAGGTCCCCAGCAGCAGCTTGAAATGAGCCAGTAGCGTAGAAGTTGAGAGCCACTGTGACCTTCACTGCCACCGACAGAGACGTCCTGGACCTCAGTTGAGGCTGCAGATCTGGCTGCAGCAGGTGGCAGAGCTCAGTGACCACCTCCTTGCTGGATCGCAGCCTTCGCAAACACAGCTCCTCAGACATATGAATGTAGGAGAGCTGTTCACGATATACCCTGGGAGGGTAAGCTCTCCTGTACATACGCCTGTTGGCCCTCCTCCGTCTGGCCATCATTGCCACTCTCTCTCTGCGTCTCTGTGTCCTCCGATTCAGCTGGAGCAGGACGACGCCCCCAATCAGTGCAGCCCCCATAGTCTCTTTGCAAGCAAAGTAATGAATGACAGCAACTAAAGTACTAGCGAAGTTAGGATCAATAGGCAAAACTACCTCACAAAGCGTTGAGTCAATGCAGAAGTCTCTCTTTCTCTCTCTCCGAATCTCTCTCTCTCTCTCAGAACGAGTGGTGCAAAAATGTCAACCACAGAAAAAGACAGGAAGAGGCCCCCTTTAAATAGCGCCCCCCCAGCCCCACAGCGATTGATAGCGTTCCAGTCTTCCAGTCGTTGGATGCGCCAGGCGGTAAGGCAGGGGGCGCCACTCAATTTCCGCTCCGGGGCGCCACAAGTGCGTTGCACCATGGAATGACGTCACAATCTGCGCGCGCAGGTGGTCGCAGCGGTAAAGTTTAGCGCCGCCGCACAATCTCTAGTTAAGTTCCCGAGCGGCGCAAACATCGCTGCGCCCGGGCGTTGGCGGCTTTGCGCCCCATTAGCGCCCTCTTAAGGCGCTAACGGGAGGCGCAACCAACTGAATTTTTACCCCAGAATGCCTTAGCCCCAACCTACACTTACTGCAAAACTTCGCCATTTCCCCACCACCCGTTGTGCCCTGCATGAGTGAGATTGCAAATTACTGCTGAATTATGCTGTGAAGGCAATCCTTACTAAAAGAACAGTTGAGATTGGATTACCCAATTCTCAGGGCTTACATTTGCCCCTGTGCAATGCTGATGAGGACAACTAACACGCCATCAAACAATAGTCTCTCTCCAAAAATCAATCTGCCTAAAAAAGCTTAAAAGGAGGGAGAGCATTTGGGGACAAAAGACTAAGGGCGAGTCTTTTTATTATTAGGGTGGTTTCGGGTTGGATAAGTTTGGGAAATGGGACGATGAGGCATTATGCGTGATGTGTGATTTTCCACGTGAAGTCAGTGGCTTGAAGTTTCATCCATGAACTGAGGGCTCCATGCCCTGCTGTGGTGCCCCCAGACATGTTTCTTTATGCCACATTAAAGTTCCTTCCTCATGACTTCCCAAATGGTGGCCCGCTCCTTCAAGCTGTTGCAGCCATTTAAATGCTGCAGCACTGCCCAAATTCGCACTTCCCCAATCCAGAGAGGTAAGGTCCCAGTAGAGAACACATTATAGTACTAAGAGCCCACAAAATTCAGTGGGTTCAGAGTGGGGACATGCCAGCGGGCAGAAGTCCCACCCTGACACACCTCCAGTTAAAGCCCTGCCATATTGGAAAAATAATCTTCTAGATGTACTGATGAATCAATGCTCAATCTAGACAGTGATTTTTGAAAAACACAAGAAACAAAAAAACAAAATGTATCACCTTTAACAACAATAAAAACAACAACTTGCATTTATATAGCACCTTTAACATAGTAAAATGTCCTAAGGTGCTTCACAGGGACGTTATAAAACAAAATTTGACACCGAGCCACATAAGGAGATATTCGGGCAGATGGCCAAAAGCTTGGTCAAAGAGGTAGGTTTTAAGAAGCATCTTAAAGGAGGAAAGAGAGGTAGAGAGGCAGAGAGGTTTATGGAGGAAATTTCAGAGCTTAGGGCCTTAGCAGCTGAAGGCAAGGCCAACAATAGTGGATGCTCAAGAGGCCGGAATTGGAGGAGCGGAGATATATCGGAGGAATGTAGGGCTGGTGGAGGTTACAGAGATAGGGAGGGACGAGGCCATGGAGGGATTTGAAAACAATGATGAGAATTTTAAAATCAAGGCATTGCTCAACCGGGAGCCAATGTAGGTCAGCAAGCAAAGGGGTGATGGGTGAATGGGATGTAGTGCGAGTTAGGAGACAGGCAGCCGAGTTTTGGATGAGTTTAAGTTTATGGAGGGTGGAAGATGGAAGGCTGGCCAGGAGTGCGTTGGAAGAGTAAAGTCTAGAAGTAACAAAGGCATGGATGAGGGTTTCAGCAGCAGATGAGCTGATGCAGGGGTGGAGTTGGGCGATGTTACGGAGGTGGAAGTAGGCGGTCTTTGGCATGGCGCGGATACATGGTTGGAAGCTCATCTCGGGGTCAAATACGACACCAAGGTTGAGAACGGTCTGGTTCAGCCTCAGACCATGGCCAGGGAGAGGGATGGAGCCGATAGCTAGGGAACAGAGTTTGTGGCGGGGACCGAAGACAATGGCTTTGGCCTTCTCAATATTTAGTTGGAGGAAATTTCTGCTCATCCAGTACTGGATGTCAGACAAGCAGTCTGACAATTTAGAGACAGTGGAGGGGTCGAGAGAGGTGGTGGTGAGATAGAGCTGGGTGTCATCAGCGTACATGTGGAACCTGACATTGTATTTTTGGATGATGTTGCCGTGGGGCAGCCTGTAGATGAGAAATAAGAGGAGGCCAAGAATAGATCCTTGGGCAACTCCAGAGTTAATGGTGCGGGAGCAGAAAGAGAAGCCATTCAAGTTGATTCTCCGGCTACGACTGGATAGATAAGAATGGAACCAGGTGAGGGCAGTCCCACCCAGCTGGACAACGGAGGAGAGGTGTTGGAGGAGGATGGTGTGGTCAACCATGCCAAAGGCTGCAGACAGCTTGAGAAGGATGAGGAGGGATAGTTTACCATGGTCACAGTCACATAGGATGTCATTTGTGACTTTGATAAGAACCGTTTCGGTTCTGTGGCAGGGGCGGTAACCTGATTGGAGGGATTCAAACATGGAGTTCCGGGAAAGATGGGCGTGTATTTGGGAGGCGACAACACGTTCAAGGACTTTGGAGAGGAAAAGGAGGTTGGAGATGGGGCGGGAGTTTGCAAGGACAGAGGGGTCAATGGTTGTTTTTTTGAAGAAAGGGGTGATGACGGCAGATTTGAAGGGGAGGGGGACAGTACCTGAGGAGAGAGAACCATTAACAATATCAGCTAACATTGGGGCCAGAAAGGAAAGTTGAGTGGTCAGCAGTTTAGTGGGAATAGGGTCGAGGGAGCAGGAGGTGGATCTCATGGCCAAGATGAGACCCACCTCTATCAGAGAGGGCATGAGGGGAGATAGGATAGAAACTAGAGAAAGATGCGAGTTCAGGGCTAGGGCAGTCGGGAACCTTGGATGAAGTTTGGCCCGGTGGGCTAAGCAAAGTGAGGGAAGCAGCAGAGGCAGCTGAACGGTTGGTCTCAATCTTAGTGACAAAGAAATCTATGAGCTCCTCACACTTGCTATTGGAGGTGAGGGTGGAGGAGGCAGGGGAGAAGGGTTCAAGAAGACAGTTTGTAGTAGAGAAAAGAAGCTGGGGGTTATCTTTGCAGTTTAAGGTCAATAATCTTTCAGCGGAACCTGAAATGTTAACTCTGTTTCTCTCTCCACAGATGTTGCTCAACATGCTGAGTACTTCCAGAATTTTCTGTTTTTATTTCAGATTTCCAGCGTCCGCAGTATTTTGCTCCCGATAATGCTTTATGTGGTCCAGCCAGATCTGGCAATGAATGGCTAAACCACTTGTCCGCCATATACATTCAAGTCTGCGTCCCTCGGACTTAAGGGAGAGGAGATGAGCGCCATACCCAGGGGGAATGACCAAGATGAGAGAGAGAAATGGTTTTAATGGGGACTAGGGCATCAAAGGTGGAGGTGTGGGTGTGGTTGGGCAGATCAGTAGCTGCCAAAATGTTGTGGTGAATGGAAGGCCAAAGGCTAGACAGTTGGGATTTTGAAACTGCAGTTGTAAGTGAATTGGGGGAGAGTTTTTCCAGGGGCGGATACAGAAGGAAGTAATGTTAAGAGGGGGAAGGGGAATGTGGATGAAGAGTGATACAAGGAAGTGATCAGAGATGGCCTTATCTGTGATGGACATGATGGGAGAAGCGAGGCAACTCTGACCAGGAACCAGACTGTCGCTGAAGCTGAAAAAACAGTCGGATCAGTATGCCAGTCACAGGCTCAGCAGGTAACAGCAGCAGTGGGGAATGGGCTGTAGGCTAGACAAAGTTACTTTAAAATGTAAGCAACTGAGCAGCAGATCAGCAACACAGCAAATGAGACTTACGGTGTCATCCAGTGTAGTCCAGTGCAGAAGCATAATCTTGATGTCCAGAGAAATCCAGGAATTTGGAAGCCAAATTTGAGAAAAGATCCAGTGCTCACAAACAAAGAGCAGGCATGGTTAGGGGATGGGCAGTGGGCACTTTAAACTAGCAGTTAACTTGTAGTTAGGGGTAAAATGCACCCACTATTAGAACCAGGGGAAGAGAGGGGAGAAAGGGCAAAGGATGGCCAAAGATAGAGGTGCACAGCAAGGCGTTCCCGAGGAAGTTGACCTCCCAGGAGCCATCTTCAATTAACCATAGCAGAATCTGTAATCAACTTTTTTTTAAATTAATTCCTGAGATGTGGGCGTCACTGGCAAGGCCAGCAGTTAGTGCCCATCCCTAATTTCCCTTGAGAAGGTGGTGGTGAGCCGCCTTCTTGAACCGCTGCAGTCCGTGTGGTGAAGGTACTCCCACAGTGCCGTTAGGGAGGGAGTTCCAGGATTTTGACCCAGCGACGATGAAGGAACGGCGATATATTTCCAAGTCAGGATGGTGTGTTACTTGGAGGGGAAATTCAGGTGATGGTGTTCCCATGCCCTTGTCCTTCTAGGTGGTAGAGGTTGCAGGTTTGGAAGGTGCTGTTGAAGAAGCCTTGGCGAGTTGTTGCAGTGCATCTTGTAGATGGTACACACTGCAGCCACAGTGCGCCGGTGGTGGAGGGAGTGAATGTTTAAGGTGGTGGATGGGGTGCCAATCAAGCGGACTGCTTTGTCCTGGATGGTGTCGAGCTTCTTGAGTGTTGTTGGAGCTGCACTGATCCAGGCAAGTGGAGAGTATTCCATCATAATCCTGACTTGTGCCTTGTAGATGGTAGAAAGGCTTTGGGGAGTCAGGAGGTGAGACACTCGCCGCAGAATACCCAGTCTCTGACCTGCTCTTGTGACCACATTATTTATGTGACTGATCCAGTTACGTTTCTGGTCAATGGGGACCCCCAAGATGTTGATTATGGGGGATTCGGCGATGGTAATGCCATTGAATGTCAAGGGGCGGTGGTTAGACTCTTGCTTGTTAGAGATAGTCATTGCCTGGCACTTGTGTGGCGCGGATGTTACTTGCCCAAGCCTGAATGTTGTCCAGGTTTTGCTGCATGCAGGCATAGCTTGTTTAATTATCTGAGGAGTTGCGAATGGAAATGAATCATCAGTGAACATCCCCACTTCTAACCTTACGATGGAGGGAAGGTCATTGATGAAGCAGCTGAAGATGGCTGGGCCTAGTTCTGTTTGTATTGTACTTGAGATCAGTCTGCCTGTCTTCAGCTGCCAGTACAACAATGCAGTCATCATTTGAATAAGAGTGTATCTATATTGTAGATCAAAAAAATATTTAGTTGAGACAAGATTAAAAACATAAATAATATACAATACATTGCCTCCTTCATTGTTACTGTAATGTTTCAGACTGACATCATGTTTGTGTTGAATAAATTATGAATGAGGCTGGATGGATAATTCAATGCAACATACATCATCAACTTTTTGTGTAGTATAACTTAACGGGAAACCAAAAAATGCAACCATTATGCTCATGTATTAAGTCTATGACAGTTTGCTTGTTGTCAATAGGTGACAAGCTGATAAACTCATTTTTAAACAGAAATATTCAACTTTATTATGAAGTGACAACAACAATGCACATTATATTTTCTATGTTGTTATTTGGTTAACTTGTCCTGCATTATATGCCTTTTCTGAAGCTTTTATGGTTCCAGTAAAATTACTTTTCCGCCCAAGATGCCCCCACAAAGTACAGATTTGCTGAATTATTTTGAAGATTCTGTTATTCACAAACTCAGGCTTTGCAGAATTGGACCCCAATCGCAGATATTTCATTGACTACTGATTCTAACATTTATTTGGAGCCATGACACAATAAATATTTTTTTCATGTACTCTTCACTTTTCACAATTTTACTGATGTGGAAATTGGCACTTAGTGGGGAATCAAATGACAGTGACAGTCAGGTGCTATTAATGCTCTAAGAATGCTATAAATCCCACCTTGCATTAACAGTGAGATCCTTCCTGTCGGCAAAGCTCTGTCCTGTTACATTCAAAGAAAACTGTCAGCTAAAAGAAAAAGACAACCCTCAAAGCTGAAAATGGTCGCGGCGGTAGAAGAGAAAAATTTGCACTGGGGACTAAAGAACTTAAGAAATAGGAGCAGGAGTAGGCCAAATGGCCCCTCGAGCCTGCTCCGCCATTCAATAAGATCATGGCTGTTCTTCAACCTCAACTCCAATTTCCCACCCAATCCCCATTACCCCTTGATTCCCCTAGAGTCCAAAAATCCTGTTTGAGGCCACTTTTGCAAAATTGGGCTGCCCTAAATGCAGCCGGTGGCGGGCCGGTTGCATTCAGGAAATCAGCAGAGAAGCAGCCACCAAAAAGTAAGTTTGTTAAAAAGTACTTATATTTGAATATGGACCCGGGAGCAGCAGGAGTGCTCCTCCCAGGTCCACTGCATTGCCAGCCACCGCTTGGCTTCTTCCCGATCGCTTCCTCCCCCTCCTGATCTCTTTTTCCCCTCTCCCAATCGCCCCCTCCCTCCTGATTGCTTTCCCCCCTCCCCCAGTTGCCCCCACCCTTTCAATCACTTCCCACCGCTGGATCGCTCTCCCTCCTCTACCAGGACCTACCTGAAGACCACTGCCGGCAATGAAGCAAGGCGAGACTGAAAGCCTCTTTGCCGGCGAGCTGCGGGCACCCAGCAGGCATCTGCAGCTCACTAGTCTGATGCAAATGAGGCCAGAGGCCCAATATCAGGTGTGCCTCAGGCCTACCCATTCCAGCGCAGGCACTGTTCACTGCACCCAGTTCACACCAGCAGGCAAACCAATTTCGAGGTCATTGTGTTTTACATTGTATAGGGCGGGAATTTCCGTAGTGCTGCTCCCACTCCGCTGCCACACTTCTGATATTCCTGTCCTTTGACTGAACATGAGCAGATTTGATAACTTTTATATATATTTAGTATGTATCAAAGATATGAAAAGTTAAAAATTCAGATGCAATTATTTATGTACTGAATATTTTAATTAATTAAATAATTGGTATAATATTGAGATGCTTGAAACTTAGAAAGGCATTAAAGAAGTAACATTAAATTTACATATAACTTTATATAACTTTACAATAAAAATATTGAATTATATCTAATATTCACTTAGGTAGTGTTTACTGGTAGTATGGATTTTAGTTTAAGAAGGTATGTTTTCTTTAAGCCAACTAAACCATTCTCCAAGATGTGGGTTTCTTTTTTTGAGTTGTCCTGCACTGACAAGAAAGAAAGATAATGGCCTAGAAATTCGCGTGGCCGGCTTGCCGCGGGGGTAAGGATCGCGCGCGCTCTTACCCACCGCGCCTGCCGTTGTGTTTTGGGCCCACAGGAACTTCGGGTCCCGGGCCTCTCCCAAGAGCTGGCGCACAGTGCTTGCATGTTCCAGTGGCGCAGTTAGTGCGATGCGACCCCTGGGATCACGTGGGCCATGGAGAGCCAATGGCAGCAGACCATCTTTCATTCATAGATTTGACAGGAGACCTGTCAAATCTGTGAATTGAAATCGGCCCCAAAAGAACAGCTAAACCTCAAATAATTTTTTTTTAAAAACCATCACATTTATAAAATAACTATAGTTAAATAAATTAACCACTTTAAACAAAAATTTAAATTTTTGAAAATATTAAAATACTTTTTAAAAGTCATAAAAATAAACTTACCTTTCTTTAAAGTATCTAAAAAAGATAAAGCTGTTGAAAAAAATTTAAAATTATACTTAATTAACTACTTACCTTGTTCAAAAGGGGTCTTACGCCTCCTTTTTACTAGCGTAGAATCTTCAATACTTACCCTCGCGTTGAAACCGGAAAAAAAATCTAAGAGTGCTGCGTGCGCACAGCCTCTAGCGCGCACGCAGTTCACCTAGGAACCGCCCCCTTCATCATACCGGAAGTGCCGGCTTCCCGAGCATGCGCAGTGCATGCAGGAAACCGGCACTTCGGGACGCATTACGGGTGAGTAAGCACTGAGTACTCACCCGAGAACGGCCGAATTTTTGGGCCATTGTTTCTGGATTAAATCACTTGCACAAGTGATGTGTAGGTGCTTTTTGAGTGTATGAGAATAATTTATGCTGAGTATTATTCTGATGTGTTTGATAGTTTTTATGCAATTGCATTTTCGTTAATGAGTGTTTTTCATAGCCTATAATGGTGGTCCTTGTTTCAATAGAATATGTAGACTCTGACTGAGAATAATACTATTGCTGAACTGATGGAATATGGTGCATGTTAGGTCTGGGTGATCACAGTACAGTTCTCTTTCATGTTACTGCTCTTCTTTTCTCACCTCCGATGCAGCTAAGATTCTAGGGGGAGAAATTCGGTATCGCCCCGTTTGGGGGCGCAATTATCGTCCAGGGCGCAAAGTTTAGCGCCTGCCGCTAATTATCGCTTCCGACTGCAAACTTGGCTTCTATCGCCCCTGGAGGTGATTGGAGCGCTAAATCAGGCGCTACACACCTCTCTTAAGGCGCTAACGCTGAGGAGCGAGGTGCTAACTCAGAGCGCTGGCAAAGCTCAGGTGATGTCAGTCAGCAATGGAACACAGACACACTGGCACTGGCCAGTTCTTAAAGGGGAGGGTCGATCTTGCTCTCCATCCACACCCTGCTCATTGCAGCCTTGAATCTCGGCCTGGGGAGACCTGTACATCAAATCTGCTGGAAAGAACAATGGAGAGGCCCAGGGAAAGAGCTCAGAGTGCAGCCCCCAGAGTCTCTTCTAAATCGATGCAAAGGAGGTCAAATCAAAATGAACCTGCAAAGTGCTGCTCAGTACCCAAAACTCCTTCACACAGCATTGAATCTCTCCAGAAGCCTCTCTCTCTCTCTCAGAATGTGTGGTGCAAAAATGTCGGCGACAAAAAAAGGCAGGAAGCGGTCGCCTTTAAATAGCGCTCCCCCAGTCCCTTCCCGACTGCAAAACGTTCCCCTCAACCTGTCGTTGCTAGCGGCAGGCGGTAAGACAGGGGGCGCCACTCAATAACCGGTCCGGGGCATTACCGGGGCGTTGCACGCTCGACTGATGTCACGATCTGCGGGCGCAGGGGATCGTGGCGGTAGTGTTTAGCGCCGCCGCAAAATGTTGTCAATTTCACGAGCGGCGCAAACATTGCCGCGCCCAGGTGCTAGTTGCTTTGCCCTCTTAGGGCGCTAATGGGGCGCAAAGCAACTGAATTTTTCCCCCTAGGATTTGTAATAGTTGACGCTAGTCCTGATTTTAACTCCAAGTGAATTCCCCGCTGAGGCATGAGTTAAAATTACAATCAGGTCTCAATGATGTCATTGGGCCACAATAAGCATATGTAAAGAAGGATCCTGTTGGCTCCAGGCATGTGTCCTTGCTGCCCGCTCAGGAGAGCAGTTTAAAATTGTAGGTGTTGTGATCATGGCAGCTTTCAGTAAGGTAAGAACCAGGGTGATTTTATCTGATTACCCACCAGGTTTCTGCTGAGCGAGTTTTAGGAATGTATTTATGTTGGTAATTTTCTTTAAGATTGTGGATATTTATAATTTGATTCGATAAAATGTTATTTTTCTCTAGTTTGTGTGAAAGGAGCTCCTTTGCCTTTGGTTAGTTCTTTGCCTTCTTGTACAGTGGCTTCTTTGAGCATTACTTTTACTTTCTCAATTATATTAATTCACATAGAGGACACTTGAAATCATTGTTCATCTGGACTTGGTGATTTGAAAGGAAGTATGATCCAACAGTGAAAGGATGTATGATGCATTAGGATATGATGTAGCTTTTATGGACTTAGTACATCTCAACAGGGTCTCTCTCATAGTTGAATGATGTGGTATAACCTTTGGTTTAAAGTGTCCTGTTTCTCTTGGGTTCATTCCCTGGTGTTCTGTCAGACATGCAAGTACTCAGTAATGTCTTTGCTTTCTGCTGGATGCCTCTCCATGTAATTTTCTGTTGTATCTTGTATTCTGAAGAAGAGACAATTAATGAGCCAGAACATGGTTGTTATAGACTGTGGTGAATATGATCCCAATTGTTTTAAGCCATAAAGTCAATATGAATAATAAAATCTGTCATTTCTGCTGATGTTTTAATTTAACAGATAATTCAAAATTAGAGACTTCAAATTAACATGAGCAGCCTGTGCAAAAGGTTATGGCAGCCTACTGGTTATGGTCCTGGAATAGGAAATCCTACCATAGCAATGTGGGGAATTGAATTCAGTAAATTTGGTGATGTGTGGGCTAGCACCAGATAAAATAATCATGAATGCTCACAGATTGTCATAAAAATCCATCTGTGTCACTAATGTCCTTCAGGGAAAAGAGCCTGCCACACCTGCCTAGTTTGGCTTACATGTGGCTCCAGTCCCAAACTATAGGGTTGACTCTTAATGCCCTCAGGGCAACTATGGATGGGCAATAACTGCTGGCCTTGCCAGTGACAGCCACATCCTTTGAATTAATTTTTTTAAATACCACAGAGATGTGGGCTCATATATACTTTCATTTGTTTTAACTGATAGGACACATTGCTTCAACATTGAAATTGGAATAACACCTCAAACCAGTGCAAAGTGGGCGTTGAGATTGAAACACACACCCGAAGATATTGGCCCGAGGATTGCTGGAAATTGGCCCTTATCTGCATAAACCCGGTGAGTTGCAGACACCAATTCAGCCAGCTCCGATGGCAAGCAGGTCCAGGGAGGCGGGGGGGGGGGGGGGGTAGGTGAACCAGAGGGTTGTGGGCCCAGGTCTGCGGTGACCTGTAGTATTTTCGTGCAGCCAGGAGGAGTACTCCACTAAAGTTTTTAAAAGTTCCTTACCTTTTGTAGCCGACCGACAGCAGTCATTTTAAGGACCGCTGGTTAGGCCGCTGTAGACCTGGAAAACTGAACGGACTCAAATTTCGAGCAGGGTCCTAAAGCAGGCATTAGGACCCCGATTTGCATATTCAAGGTACCAGGGGGGAAAAATTGGGTATCGCCCATTTTGGGGCGCTAATATCGGCCGGGCGCAAAGTTTAGCGCCCAGCACTAATTATCACCTCCCACTGCAAAATTCGCCTCTATCGCCCCTGGAGGTGATTTGAGCGCTAAATCAGGCGCTACACACCTCTCTTAACGTCGGGGAGCGAGGAGCTACCTCAGAACGCTACCGAAGCTCAGGCGATGTCAGTTACCATGGAAGACAGACAGACTGGCGCCGTCCAGTTCTTAAAGGGGAGGGGCCATCTTGCTGGCCAGCCACACTCTGCTTATTGCAGCCTTGAATCTCGGCCTGGAGAGACCTCAAAAGCAATTGTGCTGGAAGCACTAATGGATAGGCCCAGGGAAAGAGCTCGGTGATTAGGAACCTCAAAAGTGGTGCTGAGGGCCAAAACTCCTTAGGACAGCATTAAATCTCTCCAGACGTCTCTCTCCCTCTCAACCTGCGTGTACCAAAAAATTTGCCAACAAGAAAAGGCAGGAAGCGCCCACCTTTAAATAGCGCTCCCCCAGCCCCTTCCCAACTTGAAAACGTTCCCCTCTACCTGTCGTTCCTAGCGGCAGGAGCTAAGGCAGGGGGTGCAACTCAATATCCGATCCGGGGCGCTACTGGGGTGTTGCACGCTCAACTGATGTCACAATCTGCGGGCGCAGGAGATCATGAAGGTAGTGTTTAGCACCGCCGCAAACCGACTGGTCAATTTCGCGAGGGGCGCTAAAATCGACGCGCTTGACACTAACTTCCTAGTGCGCCCCGGAGGCGCTAACGGGAGGCGCTCACCAACCGAATTTTTCCCCCTAAGACCTACTTCTGGCAGACAACCTGATCAATTTGGCAGCTGGGACACTTCTGGGGAGATCGCGGCCCTAAATTTGTGCCCCTCAACACTTTTTTTTCAACATAAAACGGGCGCAATGAGGCCCAATTTATCCCCTTTGTTTAGTATTATGCTGGTATTTTTTCTTATTTCTTTGGCCAGTTGCAGATTTCTTTGTAGGATATCTTCCAGGACTGAGGAGACTTTTTTTTCTTTCTGTCTCAGTGAGTTTTGTTAGGTGCGGCCTACAGAAAATTATCACCTTCATCAATGTTTGAAACAAATTTTGTGATTTTAAAGAGGTCTGTGGTTGGCTGGTTATGGTAATATTTTCTAATTCTCAGCGTCTTCAGGTTTAATTTTTGATAGTTAATGTGGTTCTCATAGATGAGTTGAAGATAAGCCATTCCACATCCATGCTTAAGATTTAAGGTTTATAACAATATAATTTAGCACATATGTGTCTCTTTGTGAGGGAGGTTTTACTTTGCCTGGAGGCTGTAATGTGAGTGAGGGGAGTGTGTTTGAGCATTTACCAATAGAAACAGCATGCTATTTTTCCCCAAAATCTGTCCTCACACTGGAACCACAAGGATAAATGCAAAGGGACCACCAAAAGGAGCATGAAGAGGGTGCATTGCAGAACCCAATCCCATCTCCGAGAGTTATCCTGCAAGCTCGCAGTCAGGACACCTTTTCTTAACTTGTAAATGTGCCCACTGCATTAACAATCCTGTCTACATCTTCCCACACCATCCACAAACACGCCTTCATCTGTGTTTCCTAATTGATCAGGCAACTCACAATGATCACCTTCCTGTCACCCAATGAAACGCGCATGCAAACTTTGCAAGAACACTGTCTGCATACAGCTTCAGTGCTACCAGCTTTTTTGTTTACTACCATGTCATGTATGAGTGCCCAGTATTTGCTTCCACAGTTGGTGCACTTGCTTTTAACCCTCGCCTTGCGTTTCATAGAGGTGCCACCTCCATGGCAGGAGTCAGTGAGATGCTTGGCTGCTCTATGTGCATAGGTGTCTTAGGGGATTGAGATGACTCCTGCATTGCTGCAGCTGAGACCTAAGGTGGACCTTCTGCAGACTGTAACACTTCCACTGCTGCGTGGGCAGCCTGGGCCTGCATTCTTTGTGACACTTGCGCAACATCATAGGGAGATGGCAGGAAGGCACAGATATGTTGTTATTCTGAGAGACGGCACTGACATCCATGCCCATTCCAGCCATACCCTTGGCACTGGGCATTGCCTCACTGTGGCCATTGATTGACATGACAGCAGACCTAATGGCACTAATAAAATCAGTGAAGCCCTGTCTTGGGAGTCTCCTTAACTGATCCTCAAAGCCTGTCAAAGCCAGAAAAGATAGCCCTTGCCACCCTGGAAGTGTAGGCCACTGGTAACACTCTGAGTAAATGCAGAAGTACCATCTGTCCTTAGAGGCACTGGGGGTTTGGCTGCAGATGTCTCTGGAGTTTCCATATACTCCCCAGTAGACTGTACTGTTGAGATACCATTGTGCAAGTCATGTGACATGTAGACTACTCCACCTGAGTTGGCACACTCTGCAATGCCTGCACCAATGCTGGATGCTCAGTAAGCTTCCTTCTTTTATAAACAGGTGCCATGGCAGGACATCAACTGGCCCTCACTGTTTTTGCCAGCCAATAAACTCCTTTTTAGCTCACTCTTTAAATCTCATGAGATATATGTATCTGAGCTGGTGCTTGAGAGAGAGAGAGAGAGAATCAGTCATGGTATATGCTGTGAAGTACTGTCATGGCCAGATGTTCCGGGACCTGCCTCATCTTTCTGTAACATATCTAGAGAAAAAGAATAGGTAGACAGGTTGCAATAATGTCCTGGTAAGAAGCCTTCTCATATAGCTTTCAGTAGAAAGAAAGAAAAAAAGAAAGAACAATCATATAGTGCCTTTCATGACTTCAGGATATCCCAAAGGGTGAGAAATTCGGTATAGCCCCATTTGGGACGCTAAAAATTTGAAAGTTGAAAAATTAGCGCCAGGCGCTAATCATCCCCGCCTCTCGCAAAATCCAGTTTTAGCGCTCCTAGAGGGAAGCGGAGCGCTAAATCAAGCACTAACCACTTCTATTAGGGCGCTAAAGCCCGGGAGCAGGGCGGTAGTGGCAGAGCGCTAAACAATTTTGAGCGCATTGTAACCGGCACTCTTTCATCACAGAGGCTGCCTCCCTTGCTTAAAGGGAAGGGCCAATGATGCTGCCCAAGCTAGCTGTCGTCAGTTCTGTTCTGCAAGGCGACCTGGGCAACTGCCATTACAGCCCCAAACACTCACAAAGTGGAGGGCTTGGACATCTTGCATCAATGAAACATTAAAAACTTTGCGCAGGCACCAGACTGGTGCACATAATAAAGGTTGCGCTAGCTGAAAAGCATTCCCTTTAATTACCGCTCCCGAAGCAGCCAGCCGAGTTCACAATGCTTCCTCTTGCTGACGTTGTCGGCGCAAGGCAATAAAGCAGGGGGCATGAGTGAAATTTCCATCCGGGGCGATAATGGGGCGCTGTGCACTTTATGACGTCACGATCTGCAAGGTGCTAGAGGCCTAGGCGGTAAGAGTTAGCGCCAGTGCTAAACTGGCACTGAAGTTTGCGGTGTCGCTGCATTCGCCATGCCCGGGCGCTCACCCTTTAGCACCCCTTTAGCGCCCCCACCAGGCGCTAATGGGAGGCGCTAACATACCAAATTTCTAGCCCAAAGTGCTTTACAGCCAATTAAGTACTTTTGAAGTGTAGTCATTGTTATAATGTAGGAAATGACATGGTAAAGGGTTTCAGCTGATTCGCTGAATTCTGTCAAGTGAGAGCGGATTTTTTTCTGGCTGGGGCGGAGATCACCTCGTACAACCTTGTAACGTTAATCAAGGCCAGAGTGGTCTCCTCAACTAGTTTTGATCGCCTAAACGGGTCGGAAAGAATTTTTCCAAATTTTTCTTCCCTTAATTGGCCTGGGTTTTAATTGGTTTTTAACCTCTCCCATGGTTCCGGGGTGGTTTGAAGAGTGTATATATTGTGATGCATAAGGTATCACAACTCTGTGGGTAGGCTGGATGGATCAGTAGGTCTTTTCCTGTTTGTTATTTTTCATATCTTCATAGTATATGTTTTGCTGGTCTTTGGTAAATGAAAGAATAGAATGATAAAGAAAGGCAGCAGAAGCTGGCAATGAAACCAAGCAGCCGGCTGCCTTCTTGCTTTCCCATCTTGGAACCCTCAATAGCTTGCCTTTCCTGGATTTCAGGAGCTTCCTCTTCATACAGGGTTATAGGCTGCCTTTTTCTGCAAGTGAGAAGTTCCAATGTTACATAGAATTACAGAACATAGAATTTCCAGCACAGAAACAGGCCATTTGGCCCAACTGGTCTATGATGGTGATTATGCTTCACACGCGCCTCCTTCCACCTTATTTCATCTCACCCTATCAGCATATCCTTCTATTTTTTTTCCTCATGTACTTATCTAACTTCCCCTTAAATGCATCTATGCTACAGGAAACTCTTTGGTATCCGGCACCGACGGGACCGGCGTGGTGCCGGTTGATCGAAAGTTCCGGATAACGGAGAGTTATATCTACCGAGGCTATTTTTAACAAAGAAAAATAAAAAAAATCAAGAAATGTGCAGTATACAGTATTTGGGTACTCACCTACAGAATGTTGTGTTAAATGGATGGTGGAAGATGCTTGATTAAGTACAGTACTGCCAGTTGAGTGTAATCTATAACTCTTTAATTACTTAACAGTAAAACAAAACTTATAAACGACTGTATACAGTACTGTAGTTGACTGTACACTTATTCCGAGTCATCTGGTTCATCAGGAATATCCGTGGCAGCTGGGTCAGCAGGTACACGCAGTGCCACAGATGCCACAGATTCTTCAGGCACTTCCGCTGCTGCGACTCTTTTGGAAGCTTTCTTAAACATGTTGCGGATGTCGGTTTGCTTAGTGGACTCTTGCCTTTTCTGGAGAAAGGTGGAATGCAGAATATGGAGTTGCATAACTTCTTGGGCAGAGTAGCAAGTCTGCCTTTCAGCAAATTTGAGGAATGAAGATAATCCTTCTGCAGCTTTAGCCCAAGAAATCTTCTCTTCTTCAGAAATATCATCCTCTTCACTTTCCATCTCACTTTCCTTTTCTTTCTTTGGATTCAAAACATTCTCAATTATTTCATCATCACTTAGCATATGCACAACACCAACTTCTCTATCTGCATCAACCCACTGCTCGATATCACTTTCACTGAGGTGACGTAGAGGGTTTGCTGGGCCTACATTTTTCACCATGCCAGCCATTTCCATTATTGTACTCTTCTTGGGACGAACATTGAACCCATGAAATTCCTCCTCTGAAGAAGAACCTTCAGCAAACATTACAGAAGGCCACAATTTGCGCCAGGCTTGCCTCAGAGTGTGACCTTTCACCAAGTTCCAGGAACATGCAACATTATAGATGGCATCTTTAATATTGTATTCCTTCTGAAATTCTTGAATATTGTCATCTTGGCTTATCAGTTTACGTAGGAAATCTTTCTTGTAATGACACTTCAGATTTTGGATAACGCCCTGGTCCATGGGTTGGATGAGAGAAGTTACATTTGGTGGCAAATAAATGGTGAAAATATTTCCCGAAACCAACTCGGATTCATGCGGATGGGCTCTACAATTATCAAGCAATAAAATGCATTTGCTATCTTCAGGTTTCCCTATTTTACGGAAATGTTCCCTCACAGATGGAATAAAAGTATGATGGAACCAATCGGAGAAGATTTCCTTATCCATTCAAGCATTTTTTTGAGCTTTGTACTCAACAGGTAAGTGCCTCACATTTTTAAATGCACGGGGATTTTTATACTTCCCGATAACAAGAAGTTTAACCCGGTGTGATCCAGCGGCGTTCGCACATGTTAGCACGGTTACACGATCTTTATTTTTCTTGTAACCTGAAGCATTAGCCTCACTAGCCCCAGCAAGCGTTGATTCTGGCAAAAACCTCCAAAACAAGCCAGTTTCATTGGCATTGTATAACTGTGCTGGTGACAAATCATGTTGCTGCACAATCCGATTGAAATAATCGCAGTATTCTTCTGCGGCGTCGTGATCAGCTGATTTCTTCTCCCCGGAAATATCGAGTCGTCGTATCCCATGCCGTAACTTGAAGCACGTTAGCCATCCCTCGGAGAAAGCACACTTGTCAGTGAGCTCCATCCTTTCGTAGAAATCCTTTGCTTTCTCTATTAGCATGGGTCTGGAAATTGGAACACCCTCTGAACGCTTAAGAGAAAACCATTCATAAAGCACGGTATCCAGCTCTTCAAGCTTAGGCTTACGAAGCGTACGCCATTTCTCTACACTCTTAGCTGTCTCCGAGCTTGAATAAAACTTGAGCAGCTTATCCTTCTGCGATTTGATGTCGTAGATTGTTGACGAACCGATTTTGAATTCATTCATAATGTTGATACGCTTCTCTCCCCTTTCTAGTCGTTGGCATATCTCGATTTTCTGTTTTAAAGTTAAGACCACTCTCTTCCTTTTGCTTGGACCAGCTTTTGGGAATTCCATAATGCAAGATGGAGGAGATAATTGCCGATGAAGATGGAAAGACACACAGAACAATGGTGGCTAGGAAGAGACTACCAGCAGCGTGGCAGACACACAGTAAAATGGTGTATCAGAAGAGACTACCAGCAGCGTGGGAGACACACAGTAAAATGGTGTATCAGAAGAGTGCGGGAAGTGTGTCCAGCTGCAGCTCATGTGGGACCGCATGACGGCCCTTGAGCTGCGGATGGACTCACTTTGGAGCATCCACGATTCTGAGAGGGTTGTGGATAGCACATTTAGTGAGTTGGTCACACCGCAGGTTAAGGCCAGCGTAGATAGTACATGGGTGACCAAAAGGCAGAGCAAGGGCAGGAAGGTAGTGCAGAAATCCCCTGGGGTTGTCTCCCTTAGCAACAGGTTCACCGCCTTAGGTGCTGTTGTCGGGGGGGATGACTCATCGGGGGAAGGCACCAGCAGCCAGGCTCATGGCACCATGACTGGCTCTGTTGCAAAGAAGGGAGGGAAAAAGAGTGGCAGGGCTATAGTAATAGGGGATTCGATTGTAAGGGGAATAGATAGGGGTTTCTGTGGTCGCGACCGAGACTCCAGGATGGTATGTTGCCTCCCTGGTGCAAGGGTCAAGGATGTCTCGGCGCGGGTGCAGAACATTCTGGAGGGGGAGGGGGAACAGCCAGTTGTCGTGATACATGTTGGTACCAACGACGTAGCTAAAAAAAGGGAAGAGGTCCTACAAGTAGAATTTAGGGAGTTAGGAGCCAAGCTAAAAAGTAGGACCTCGAAGGTAGTAATCTCTGGATTACTACCAGTGCCACGTGCTAGTAAGAGTACAGAGAACAGGATAGTTAGGCTAAATACGTGGCTTGAGCAGTGGTGTAAGAGGGAGGGTTTTAAATTTTTGAGGCATTGGAACCAGTTTTGTGGTAGGTGTGACCTATACAAAAGGAACGGTCTACACCTGTGCAAAGATGGAACTGATGTTCTCGGGGTAATTTTTGATAAAGCAGTTCGGGAGCATTTAAACTAGTATGGCAGGGGGCTAGAAACCTATGTAGTGAAATAGAGGAAAGTGAAAGGCAGACAGAAATAAATGGTAAACGGGTAAGGAACAAAAAACAAAGGGCCAAACTAATTCATAAAAAATGTGAGCATAAAAAAAGCCTGAGGGTTTTATACCTTAATGCGAGAAGCATCAGGAACAAGGTAGATGAATTAGCTGTGGAAATAGAGGTTAATAATTATGATCTAATTGGGATTACGGAAACATGGTTGCAGGGTGAGCAGGGCTGGGAGCTTAACATACAGGGGTATTCAGTATTTAGGAAGGATCGACAAAAAAGAAAGGGAGGAGGGGTAGCATTGCTGGTAAAAGAGGGGATAAATGCAATTGAAAGGAAGGATATTAACTCAGTTAATACAGAATCTATATGGGTGGAGCTAAGAAATAACGAGGGGCGAAAAACATTAATAGGAGTGGTATACAGGCCTCCAAATAGTAAAATAGAGGTTGGGGAGGGCATCACGAGGGAAATTAGAGAAGCGTGCAATAAGAGCACAGCTGTCATCATAGGTGACTTTAACTTACATATAGATTGGACTAGCCTAATCAGTAAAAATAATGAGGAGGAGGAATTCCTTGAGTGTTTAAGGGATGGTTATCTGGATCAATATGTCGAGGAACCAACTCGGGAACAGGTTATATTGGACTGGGTACTGTGCAATGAGAAGGGACTAATTAGTAATCTTGTTGTACGGGGACCCTTGGGTCAGAGCGATCATAACATGATCGATTTCTCACTCGAAATGGAGAGCGAAGAAATTGACTCAGAGACTAAGGTCCTGAATTTAAACAAGGGGAATTATGATGCCATTAGACGGGAACTGAGTAGGTCTGATTGGACAATGTTCCTGGGAGGACTGGAGGTAGATAAACAATGGCAAGCATTTAAAGATAGAATGACAAAATTGCAAAAATTGTTTATACCAATCTGGCATAAAAGGAAATCTAAAAAGGTGACTCAACCGTGGATAACAGGGGAAATTAGAGACAGCATAAAATCCAAAGATAGGGCGTATAAAATAGCCAAAAAAAGCGCCAGAGCGGAAGATTGGGAACAGTTAAAGATAGAGCAAAGGAGGACAAAGGGCTTAATCAAGAGGGGCAAAATAGCTTACGAAAGCAAGCTGGCGGAAAATATAAAAACTAACTCCAAAAGCTTTTATAAGTATATCAAGAGGAAAAGACTGGTGAAAACCAAAGTTGGTCCATTGCAGTCAGATACGGGGGAATATATAACGGGAAATAAGGAAATGACAGACCAACTAAATGCATACTTTGGGTCAGTCTTTACGAAGGAAGGCACAAAAAACCTCCCTGGGATATCGGGAAAAATAGGGACATTGGCAAAGGAGGAACTGACGCAAATCAATATCTCTAAGGATATGGTGTTAAGGAAGCTAAAGGGATTGAAGGCGGACAAATCCCCAGGGCCTGATAACATGCATCCTAGGGTACTGAAGGAGGTGGCCCTAGAGATAGCGGATGCACTAAGTATGATTTTTCAGAATTCATTAGACTCGGGAACAGTGCCCATGGATTGGAGGGTAGCTAACGTTACCCCACTATTCAAAAAGGGGGGTAGGGAAAAAGCAGGTAATTACAGACCTGTAAGCCTTACATCAGTTGTGGGCAAAATGCTGGAGTCCATCATTAAGGATGAAATAGCGGAGCACTTAGCAAATGGGGACAGGATAGGACAGAGTCAACATGGATTTACAAAGGGTAAATCGTGCTTGACTAATCTATTGGAATTTTTTGAGGGAGTAACTGGTAAAATAGATGGGGGAGAGCCAGTAGATGTGGTGTACCTGGACTTCCAAAAGGCCTTCGATAAGGTCCCACATAAAAGATTAGCATGGAAAATTGAAGCTCATGGGATAAAGGGGAAAGTATTGACATGGATAGAGAACTGGCTGTCAGATAGAAAACAGAGAGTTGGAATAAACGGCTCATTTTCTGAATGGCAGGCAGTAACAAGTGGGGTACCACAGGGATCTGTCCTGGGTCCCCAGCTGTTCACAATTTACATTAATGACCTGGATCAGGGAGTCGGATGCAGCATTTCCAAATTTGCAGACGACACTAAACTAGGAGGGGGGGTGGGCTCAGAGGAGGAGACCAGGAAGCTCCAGAGCGATTTGGACAGACTGGGTGATTGGGCGGATAAATGGCAGATGCACTATAATGTGGACAAGTGCGAAGTTATCCACCTTGGGTGCAGGAACGGGAGGGCAAATTATTATTTAAATGGCAATAAATTGGGAGAGGGGGAAGTACAGAGAGTCCTGGGTGTTCTTGTACACCAGTCACTGAAGGCGAGCATGCAGGTGCAACAGGCGGTCAAGAAGGCAAACGGTATGCTGGCCTTCATAGCAAAAGGGTTGGAATACAGGAACAGGGATACCTTGCTGCAGCTGTACAGGGCACTGGTGAGACCACACCTCGAGTACTGTGTACAGTTTTGGTCGCCTCATCTGAGGAAAGATGTTCTTGCCATGGAGGGGGTGCAGCGGCGATTCACCAGGCTGATACCAGGAATGGCGGGATTGACCTATGAGGAGAGACTATGTAGTTTAGGGATGTACACACTGGAGTTTAGAAGATTGAGAGGGGACCTCATAGAAGTGTATAAAATTCTGACAGGTCTAGACAGACTAGATGCAGAAGGAATGTTTCCCTTGGCGGGTGAGAACAGAACTAGAGGACATAATTTAAGGATAAGGGCTAAACCATTTAGGACAGAAATGACGGGGAATTTCTTCACTCAGAGGGTGGTGAACCTGTGGAACTCATTGCCACAGAGGGCAGTGTACGCCAGCTCATTAAATATATTTAAGAGGGAATTAGATATATTTCTACAGGCAAAAGGGGTTAAGGGTTACGGAGAGAAGGCGGGGACGGGATACTGAATTAGAGGATCAGCCATGATCTCATTAAATGGCGGAGCAGGCTCGAAGGGCCGGATGGCCTACTCCTGCTCCTATCTTCTATGTATCTATGTATCTATGTAAGAGACTACAGTACCAGCAGCGTGGGAGACACACAGTAAAATGTTGTATCAGAAGAGACTACCAGCAGCGCGGGAGACACACAGCAAAATGGCCGATCAGAAGAGACTCCCGGCAGCGCGGGAGAATCAGACTCCTGCTACTGCAGTGTTCGGACTTCCGACAGTGCCAGGAGGC
Source organism: Squalus acanthias (assembly GCA_030390025.1). Classification (NCBI taxonomy): domain Eukaryota; kingdom Metazoa; phylum Chordata; class Chondrichthyes; order Squaliformes; family Squalidae; genus Squalus; species Squalus acanthias. The sequence continues at coordinate 103,377,533 of CM059432.1, forward strand.
CAAGTAGTGGCACTTTTGAAAACTACCCCTACTGACTAAATCGGCGTTCGCGGGCTCGGGCTCGGACTCGGACTCGGACTCGGCAACATTGCCGGTTATTTGAGAGGAGTTTTCGGAGTACTCGGCGTTCGCGGGAGACTCGGACTGCGACTCGGCAACATTGCCGGTTATTTGAGAGGAGTTTTCGGAGGATGATTTTTGCCGGTTAAGAGAGAATTCCGGATATTTAGGTGCCGGTTAAACAAGAGTTTCCTGTATTTGCCTCAACTACTCCATGTGGTAGCAAGTACCACATTCTAACCACACTCTGAGTAAAGAAATTTCTCCTGAATTCCTTATTGGTTTCATTAGTTAAGATGACATGCAGTGATACTCAAGTGTCGGCATGCAGCCCATCGTGGGCAGGATGTTTTTTTTTAATTTTATCTCACTGTGGGCGACACTGACAAGGCTGTGCATTTCCCTATGCCTAGTTGACCCAAGAAGGTGTTGGTAAGCCTTCTCCTTAAACCACTGTAGTCTTTGTAGTGATGGGGCTCCCATGATGTTGCCAGGATTTTGACCCAGGAAAGATAAAGGACTGGTGGCATATGTCCACATCCAGGTGGTGTGTGATTTGGAGGGGAACTTGGAGTTGATGGTTTTCTGATGATGTTGCTTCTCATCCTTCTTAATGATAAAGGCCTAGGTGCTGTCAACAGTCAGGTACATTATATGTTGTGACTAGGTATCTGAATGCATGGCCTTCACTGGTGGGTGAATGGTGGTGTGCGCAATAGGTTGACATCAGAGGAATGGAGAGTTTGAGAGAGGGGAGTTGTAGCAGTGGAGGAGGTTACAGAGTTTGTGGCGGGGCCGAATGTTTGACTTTGATTAAGGCCATTTCGGTACTGTGGGAAACCGAATTGGAAGAATTCAAACAGGGAGCTGCAGGAAAAATGGGCACGGATCTGGAAGACAACAACAAGTTCAAGGACTTTTGCGGAGGAGGGAGGTTGAAGATGGGGCAGTAATTTGTGAGGACAGAAGGTTTGAGAGTAAGGGGATGATGATGGTTTTGAAAGGGAGTGGGGCAATACCTGAGGATCCATTCACAATGTCAGTATGTATGGGGGCCAGATATGAAGGTGGGTGGTCAGGACTTTAGCAGGAATGGATTGAGGGAGCAGGAGGTGGGTCTCATGGATGAGATGAACTTGGAGATGACATTAGGGGAGGTGGTAGTGAAATTAGAGAGAAACGAGGTTTCAGGGTTAGACTAGGGTGGGAGCTGGGAGCTGGTTTTGCTTGGTAGAAAAGCGGAATGGGGGAATGCAGCAGAGGTAGATGGACAGATGGGGGTAGATTTTCAACTTGTCACCTGAGTGTAAAACTGGCGTTGTACATCAGCTACCCATTTTAGAAACATTTTAAAATCAATAGATATGGAAACCGAATGGTTTCTATAACAGGCAGCCGATCCAAGCAGTAGTTTTATGCCAGGGCGGCAAGTTTAAAATCTACACCATGGTCTCTATCTTGGTGTTCAAGAAACCCATGAGCTCCTCACACTTCTTGCTAGAGGGAAGATGGAGGGAAAGGGGAAAGGAGTTTAAGGAGGCAATTAGTAAAGTAGAAAAGGAGCCTGGGGTTATCTTTGCCCTCCAGGGTTATGCTAACATAATGGATTATTTTGGCAGAGGAGAGTGTGACCTGGTAGAGCTTGATGTGGTCCAACCTGGCAATGGATGGCTAAGCCAGTTGTATTCCAGGTATGCTCAAGTTTGCGCCCCTTGAATTTGAGGGAGTAAAAGATTGGCACAGTGCTGGGGGAATGGGATGGGAAACAGTGAAGCATATGCTGGTGATGAGGGCATGAAGGTGCAAGTAAGATGATGGTTGTATAAATCAACAGTCGCAGAGGTATCGTGGTGAATGGAAGTCAAAGACTAGGCATTGGGAGTTTTTGAGTGCACTTGTAAGTTACGCGGAGGAAGAGTTTTTCCGGGGTGGATACAGAAGGAAGTTGGATTGAAAGCGGATATGGGTGGCGAGGGATACAAAGGAAGTGGTTGTAGATGGCCTTGTTGGTGATCTAGACCGTTCAAATAGAGAGGTTGAAGAGATGACTCTGAATATGGAAGGAGAGTAATCCAGGGAGAACAAGATGGTGGTTAATTTGGAGGAGAGAGGGCTGGGAGAGCTGAAACGGAGATTGAAATCACCGAGCATGCAGAATTCCTCAGTGCAAAGACTCAGGGAAGAAAGGAGGGAAGATATCTTAGGAAGAGTCTCAATGTGGGATTTATGGATTTGGTAATCAACAAAAACTTTAAAAGAGAAGAAGGCTGGAACAGGATGAGGAGCTTAAAGGAGGAGAAGGTGATAGAGGTGTAAGGGGATAGACCAAGGTGTGATTTTGTCACAAGTGCTGTGCCACCACCAAGACAGTTTGGGCAGTGCAGGTGGTGGAAAGTATAGCCAGGCAGGGAGGCTTCAACAGGCGGTAAGGTGTTGGCACCTGTGAGCTAGGTTTCAGTCAAAACCAGGATGTCAATGTAATCATTCATAATAAGGTAATGGATGGGATGGGCCTTGTTTGCTAGTGAGCAGACATTCTGGAGGGAAATGCAGAGAGGGTTAGGGATTGTTGATCTGCCAGCAGAGTCCAATGGGGCAGTGGTGGTGGGGCATGTGGAATAGGAAAGAGGTCGCTGAGGATAGCACCCAGTGGGCGCTTTGGGTCGGAAAGTTGGTGAGAGAGGAGGATGAGACATTGGATTGCTGCTCTTAAGGAGCTAGCGATGGGTGCCACAGTGGGCCTAATGGAGAATGCCAAGAGAGACACAGATAGTCGCCTTGAAATTGTTCAAGGGGGGATTCAAAGCTGGGATGGTGGCAGGAGAGAAGGAAGGCAAATGAGTAGTGATAGGTTGAGGTAGGAATTGTGGGAGGAGGGCAGAGTACCTGAGAGGGGAAAAATAAAAGATGGTATGGCAAGGTAATGGGAAGGGAAAGAACAAGGAAACGAAGTGGCTGAGAAAGAAAAATGGAGATTAGAAGTAGGAACAAATCAACTACTGTCCCAGACAGTTGAGGCTAACTGTATCGATGGCTGGTTCATTAATTTTCAGGGAGCTCATCAACATACTTATCTCTCATTGTCCCAATAGCTCCAGCCTGTCTTCCTCAATCGAGATAAAGGTAAGGATGTTTGACCCTTCAAGATAAACCTTTACAATCCTGAATTTTCCCCCCTGTACCATGGGGAAGCCCAATATTCTGACAAAGCCACATGCGCGCTCCTCCGTCTCTCTGTTCAGAGAAAAGACAATGAAGTACCTTCTGCTGGAGTACAGAGCACCTGTGACCTCCTGGATGCAGCAATGGACGGCGAACTGGGAGATATTAACTATGTCACCTGTTCCAGACTGGAAGGACCCGGTGGCGAAAAAAATTGAGGGCCACGGTGACCTTGAGGGGCACTGGCTGCCCTGCTCTGAGGCTGCAGGTCTGGCTGCAGGAGGGGGCAGAGTTCAGTGACCACTTTCTTAGTAAAGCGGAGCCTCTGAATACACTGCTCCTGGCTTAAATGCAGGTAGGAAAAGTGCTCTCGGAAGACCTTAGGTGGGTAAGGCCTCCTGATGAGAGCCCTCCTGCCCCTCCTCCTCCACCCGCAGAAAGCAGCTTGTCCTCTTCTTTGCTGCCTCTGTTCCATCTCCCTGTCATGCTCGAGCAAGTAGAGCCCTCATGGCTGGGAGAAAATGGTCTGAGCAGAACCCTTGAAATCAGAAGCAAGGCCTTCTTCACTTGCAGCAGCACTCCCTGTCACCTCACCAACTTTAAATATCTGTAGAAACTTACAGAGGCAGTAAAAATCAAAAAGCAAGTCACCTGCAAGTTGTTGATGTTCCCATTAAATACCACTGTCATAGAGTCATAGGGCTGGATTTTCTCAATAGAGACGAGTTGGAGGCGGGACTGCTGCTTGTCGGGTCAATGTCCCGCCTCCATCATCTTCTGACCAACCAGAGGGATTTTCCCCTGATTGACCTTGTTAAGCCCGCCCTGCAGGCTCAGCAGGCCAATTAGGGGGAAAGTCACTGACAGAGCACGTCAACGTCTGACGTGCTATCTGTCAAGATCTTGAAAGAAGAAATGTCAGCGTTTGACAGCTCTGTGAAGCTGTCAAACACTGACATTCTCTGTAGTTTGATGAGGCCTTGTATTCAGGATTCATCAAACCTTTCAACTTTGTAGATTTCAGATGGCTGTTGGGTCGGAGAATCCAACAGCCAGTCTGTGAAATCGACAAGGAAGATGTCGGGTCTCCCGATCCAGAGAGGATGAAGGTTGTAGGCAGAAAACAAGGTAAGTGAACATTTTTAAACACTTATCACTCACCTTCCATACATACCACTCCACACTTGCACCCATTACTCACCTCTACATCTTACTTTCAGGTCCCTCCAACCCCCGTAGACCTCCGTCGCGTCTCCTCCAACCCGGCGGGGTTCTCCGAGGTCGGGAAGACTTCACCTGAGAAGGTAAGATGGCACTAATCCTTTTTTCTGCCTGTCAACTACCTGTTAACAGGCAGTTAAAAGGATTAAATGCCTTTCCCGCCTCCAGGAGACGGGACCCGAAGCAGCACATCTTCCCGCCTCCTGGCAAAAGGGCACAGAGGCGGGATGGGGGCAGGTTTGCCATCCGCCCCCACTTTCTGCTACTTTACTGGCAGTCCCGCCTCTATGCCCGCCTCCTCAGGGCTGAGAAAATCCAGCCCATAGAGTCATACGGCTGGATTTTGTCAAGGGGAGCTTTTGGAGGCGGGACTCCCACTTGTCAGGTTTTAGTCCCGCCTCCATCAACTTGTGGCCAACGCACGCTATTTTCCCTTGATTGACCTTGTTAAGCTCGCCCAGCGGGCTTAGCAGGCTAATAAGGGAAAGCCGGTTACAGGTGACGTCAGCAAGTGACGTTTCATCTGTCAAGAGCTTTTGACAGATGAAATGTCAGTGTTTGAGAGCACTGTGAAGCTGTCAAACATTAACAATCTGTCCTCTAACTTCAGTCCTGTCACTCAGGCTGAGTTAGAGATCTCTCCTGAGCAGAAAGCAGAAGGCTGCAGCTTTTGACAGTTCAGCGGTCATTCTGCTTTCTGTGCCGGTGAGCTGAGGGACTCCCGAGACCTGAAGGGAGGAAGTCTGCAGGAAGAAGTAAAGGTAAGTAAAACTTATTAAAACACTTTACACTCACCTCACACACTTACCTCTGCACACATGCACCCAACACTCACCTGCACACCGGACATCTCGGCCCCTCCGACCCCCGCAGACCAACGGACCACCTCGCTGACCCTGGCAAGGTTCGGAGCCGTCAGGAAGCCCACACGTCAGGGCTGAAAATAGGGATTCTCAAAAAAATTGCCTGTTAACTATCTGTTAACAGGCAGTTAATTGGCACAAATCCCCTTCCCGCCTCGAGGAGACGGGACCCTGCGCGGGTCGGATACCCGCCTCCTGGGAAGATGGCACGGAGGTGGGGTGGGTACCCGCCCCCAGATTCTGCCATTTTCCCGGCAGTCCCGGCTCCAAACCCGCCTCCCCAGGGCTGGCAAAATCGCCCCCATAGAGTCATAACGGCACAGAAGGAGGCCATTCGGCCCATCGAGTCGGTGCCGGCTCTCTGTAGAGCAATCCAGTCAGTCCCATTCCCCCGCTCTATCCCCGTAGCCCTGCAAGTTTATTTCCCTCAAGTGCCTATCCATTGTCCCCTTGAAAACATTGAGTGTGCCCGCTTCCACCACTTCCATTGGCAGCGAGTTCCAGGTCCTCACCACTCGCTATGTAAAAAAGTTTTTCCTCAAAACCCCCCTGTATCTCTTGCCCAAAACCTTAAATCTGTGTCCCCTAGTCCTTGTACCATCAACTAGTGGGAACAGCCTTTCCCCGTCTAGCCTATCCAAACCCGTCATAATCTTGTACACCTCTATCAAATCACCCCTCAACCTCCTTTGCTCTAATGAAAACAAATCCAGCTTCTCCAATCTGTCCTTGTAGCTAAGATCCCCCATCCCCGGAACCATTCTGGTAAATCTCCTCTGCACCCTCTCAAGTGCCTTCACATCCTTCCTAAAGTGTGGTGACCAGAACTGGACGCAATACTCAAGTTGTGGCCTAACCAGCACTTTATAAAGGTTCAGCATAACTTCTCTACTTTTGTACTCAATACCTCTATTTATGAAGCCCAAGATCCCATATGCTTTGCTAACCACTCTCTCAATATGTTCCGCCACCTTCAGGGACCTATGCACATTAACTCCCAGGTCCCTCTGTCCCTGCACATTCTTTAAAACTGTGCCATAAAGTGTATATTGCCTCTCCCTGTTCCTTCTGCCAAAATGCATCACCTCACACTTCTCTGTATTAAATTCCATCTGCCACTTGTCTGCCCATTCTGCTAGCCTTTCTATGTCCTGTTGCAGTCGATTGGTATCATCCTCACTGTTTGCCACACCCCCAAGTTTGGTGTCATCTGCAAATTTAGAAATTCTACTCTGCATTCCAATATCCAGGTCATTTATATATATCAAAAAAAGCAGTGGCCCCAGCACTGACCATTGGGGAACACCACTGTCTACCATCCTCCAGTCTGAAAAACTGGTGGGGGGTTTCTCGTGCAGCTGAACGCACATTCAGCTGTTTGTGTTTTGGAGAGGGCATTGAATGGAGCGGTGGTGTCCAAAATGGCAGGCCGTGCGTCAAATCAGCGTTGCACACTGATTGGCATCACGATCTGACTGATTAGTATTTTTCTGGTGAACACAGGCAACGGTTGCGCTGCCGACCTGCCCAAAATGGCAGACACCGCGGACTGTGCCGGAAGTGGGTGGAAACGAGGCCACCTCTATTTTTATGCCGAAACCGGCCTTAACAACTGGTGCTAATTTCACGGCCAATAGTCCTTAATTGTGAAAGAAACAAAGTTGCAAAGATTCAGGATTATTAGGAACATAGGAACAGGAGTAGGCCATTGAGCCCCTCGAGCCTGTTCCGCCATTCAATGAGATCATGGCTGATCTGTGACCTAACTCCATATACCCGCCTTTGGCCCATATTCCTTAATACCTTTGGTTAACAAAAATCTATCAATCTCTGATTTAAAATTAACAATTGATCTAGCATCAATTGCCATTTGCGGAAGAGAGTTCCAAACTGCTACAACCCTCTGTGCGTAGAAGTGTTACCTACTTTCACTCCTGAAAGGTCTGACTCTAATCTTTAGACTCTGCCCCCTCGTCCTAGACTCCCCAACCAGCAGAAATAGTTTCTCTCTATCTACCCTATCTGTTCCCCTTAATATTTTGAAAACTTTGATCAGATCACCCCTTAACCATCTAAGTTCTAGGGAATACAACCCTAATTTGTGTAATCTCTCCTCGTAATTTAACCCTTGGAGTCCGGGTATCATTCTGGTAAACCTACGCTGCACTTCCTTCAAGGCCAATATATCTCTCCTAAGGTGTGGTGCCCAGAACTGCTCACTGTACTCCAGGTGTGATTATCAGAAGAATTAAAGGGGAGGTTAGAATTTTTTTTCAAAACAGAGGTTTCTTAGGACATTGGATTCTATATCGTAATTAGCTATTGAGGCAGAGACTATAATATCTTTTAAAATTGAAATGGATAGATATTCAAAAGAATATAAAAGGATACAGGGAACGAGCAGCAAAATAATACTAGAGTACCATTGGAAAGCATGAGCCAAATGGCCTGCTTCTATACTAAAATTTTGATGATTCTATCTTGGCGCTTTGATTTAGGGTTTTTCCACTAGAGGTAACTGCACTAGAACAACCATTTCCAAATATCCAGGTCTGTGTAGTTCAAATAAAACAAATCAGTAAGTAAGAAGTACAAGCACAAATAGAAGTGAATCGAGTTGACAGTTTGCTGGGACTTGCGTGCCACATGTGACCCACCAACTCTATTTTGGATACCCCAGCTGTAAGTTAAAGGGAAGATTTAATTTGCAATGCATTTAAAAACCAAGGACATGAATCTCCGTGGGAGTTCTCCTCTTCAGCCAATGAAACTTCAGAAGAAGAGCTGTGGAAACCCCTGAAAAACGGCGTAAATGCTTTTTACACATTTTTCCTGCGGTTTCCGCTGCTTTTCTGGTGAAGTTACGGTGGACTAGCGGGAGGACCCCTGTGGAATTTCACCCCGAATATCTTATTTTTTCCAACTATGGCCCTGAATATCCTCGCTATCAGTTGTGTCATTGTTGCGCCGGAAAGTTAACTCGTTCACCAACAATTAGGAACCAGGAATTACCCACAAGTTTCCCGGTAAGTTAATTTAAATATTTGGTGTAGCTGTGATGTAACTTGAGTGTAGAAACTGTAAGTTGCTGATACTCCCTCTCCCAGGAACTTTTGTGGAACAAGGGTGTAACTCTTTACAGATGCCCGGCAGCAGCTCAACACTGTCCGACAGCAAGGTAAGTAGCCGACAAGTGATTTCGCTGGCAATTTCCACTAAATTACTTGACGGCATCTCTCACCCACAGCATTGGTCCAGATTGGAACCATCATGCCCACTTAGGTACCAGCTGTGCCCACTGGGCACCACACCAGTGCAGCAGGCAGAAGAAGGACAACCGACTTCTCTGATGAAGATCTACAGACCTCTTTCAAGAGGTACAAGAAAGGAGCCTCACACTTCTGGGTCTTCCTTTCACCAAGCCATCAGCCATGGCACCTGCAGGGAGCTCCCACTGGCACTGACTCCCAATCCCTCACATTCAGGACTAATCAACAGTGCAGAAAGAAGAGAAAACACTTCACAAGGGCAGGCAAGGGGAACATGTCATCACACACTCCCATTCCTCCCTCCCCACCCTGAGCACCACCACTCTCTTCACCCTCTTAAAGCAACACTCACAATAATAACCCTTCATACAATACTCTGGGTAAGGGTGACTACAATTCCCCTAATACACACCAACTGTCTGGCACAATCCCAAAACACCTTCCTCCACTCCAACATCCCCACATCCCACATTTCACACTTCACTTCTCCCATCACAATTGTTACCACTTTTTAATTGACACCCTTATCCTCACACACAACCTTTCAACCCTTCAGCTTGCAATAAAACACTGTTTGCTTTTAAATACACTGGGCACTTGTCTCATGATTTGTTATTTATGAATGTTATAGTAAATCAGGAAATAGGCCATTCAGTAGGTTCAGACATCTTCATACAGGTGATGATTCCTGGCAAGATCCTAATGGCCAAAGAGATCTGTTTTGATGTCATCTGGTAGGGTGTGTAGAAGAAGGGATGGCTGAGGTCCTGCCAAAGCAGTCGATCGGTTGATGAAGACGTCCTACAGGATCTGCCCTCTGATGCCCCCTGCAGCAGTGAGTGAAGTCAGCCCTTCCTTTGCATCACAGACCAGCTGGACGTCCTGGGAAAAGAAGCCTTTCCTATTCATATGTGTCAGTGGCTGCTTGGTTTCTGCCTTCAGGGCCACGTGTATGCTATTGTGGCAGCCTGAACCCTGCGGAATCCAGCTATCCTGTAGAAGTCCCTGGCTCTGCTGCCTGGGGGTGATGCTGAAGTGGCAGAATCTGCCTGCTCTATGAAAGAGGGCATCCGTCACCTGCATGATGCACGGCCTGACAGCTCCCTGATTAACGTTGCACAGAGGAGGGGTTCTGACAGGGTAAATAATGAAAAACTGTTTCCATTGGGAGGGTCAGTAGCCAGAGGACTCAGATTTAAGATAATTGGCAAAAGAACCAGAGGCGAAATTAGGAGAATTTTTTTATATGCAGCATGCTGTTGTGATCTGGAATGCACTGCCTGAAAGGGTGGTGGAAGCAGATTTAATAGTAACTTTCTTTAGGGAATTGGATATGTACTCGAAAAGAAAAAATGTGAAGGGCTATGAGTTAAGAGTAGGGAAATGGGACAAATTGGTAGCTCTTTCAAAGAGCCAGCAAAGGCACGATGGGCCGAATGGCCTCCTTCTGTGCTATAAGATTCTATGAGATCTCCTGTGGAAGCCTGAAAGTACCAGAGCCATAAATGTTGAGGGCTCTTGTCACTTTAATTACCACAGGCAGAGCAGTTGTGGCAATAAGGCAGATCTTTGTGATGAAGTTGGCAGAGATGCTCAATCCTTGGAGAGGCACTGCTGTTGCAAGCAGAGCTCCTTGGAGAGCTCCACGTAGGACCAGTGTGGCGTGTACACACTTTGGGGAGTGTAATACCTGATGGGCTGCTGACACCAGCCAGGCTGCCTGATTCTCCTGGCCTGGACACGCTGCTGCTACAACTCTGCTATTATGATGGCATAGAATGGTATACCCATGGGGAAAGTCATCCCTTGTTCAAAGTCGATCTGAGCCTCGGTTTGGGGTAGGGCAAGTCGAGGGTCTCTTTTTTCCTGGAAAGAGGAAAATGCTAGGGTAAAATGAAGTGCAAGTGTCAGTGATTGAAGAAAATGAAGGAACGGGTCTATAGCATTTTTTGGAAGCCTGTAATCTATAAATGAAGTCGGTGCCCTCTTCAGCTCACCAGCTCCTCACTTACAATTGTCTGAAGTGCTGGGGAGCTGTTAGACTGTTTTTGGGTGTAAAGTTTACACCGATTGCAGGAGTAGTGTAAATGTAGGATACTACAGTGTACGTGAACAGTGCAGCTATGCAAATGAGCCCTGAGGGGCTTTGACGAGCATAGGAACAGGAGTAGGCCAATCAGCCCCTCGGGCCTGTTCCACCATTCAATTAGATCATGGCTGATCTGTACCTCCATCAACTCCGTCTACCTGCCTTTGATCCTTATCCCTTACCTAACAGAAATTTGTCAATCTCCATCCTAAAATTTCAATTGACCCAGCATCCACAGCCTTTTGGGGGAATGAGTTCCAGATTTACACTACCCTTTGAGTGAAAAAGAGCTTTTTATTTAACTCCTGGAAGGCCTAGCTCTAATTTTAAGATTGAGCCCCCTTGTTCTGGATTCCTCCACAAGAGGAAATAGCTTCTCTCTATATACCCTATCGAATCCCTTTATCATATTAAACACTGCGATTAGATTACCCCTCAACCTTCTAAACTCAAGGAAATACAAGGTTTGCACTGTTAAAAAGATTGAGGAATTTTGTGTTTAGCATAATAATGGTGAATAAGCGGGGTAATACGCTAAAATTCAAATTTCCTCACTCTTTTTGACGCAGTAAGTGCTGACGACAATGAGGAAATTCAGGGCCTATATAACCTTTTATACAAATCTCTATATTTTATAAAATTTTGTCTTCACAAATGGTTTTCCTTTTAGATTTTTATCAGGTACCGCATCTGTGTGTATGATCCAGTTAATAGATGACTGTTAATTAACTACTTTACATTCAAACCCATCTTGTTTCCTAATCTTTATTTACAAATTTACATATGGAAATCACATTCAGTTTGAATCAAGCTGATCTGAAGTGAATGTGATATTAGTATTTACACTGCCCTCTGCCCAGACATTGTTCATATGCCAGACAGTATTAAATTGCACCAGCCCAGGAGATGCACTGTTATTTTCCTCAAGGCAGAAAGTGACCGCGGTCTCAAATCAATCTGTTTCTCCCATTCTGAGTTGAATCACATTCATATGTGGCCAGCTTCAAGTGGCACCAGGTCGTTTTTAGAATTTGTACTCCACACGAAGATTTGGATAAATAACTGAATCCTGTACAATAGCAATTTAATGTGAAACAGCTGCAAACTCAGGATAAATGTAAATATGTAGCTGTTAGAGAAATGCCTTTAATTATGTGTGCTGAGCTGTAGGTAGGTAATGAGTGCCTTAACCCTCCGCCCTCTTCGGAAGACAGTTTGTTTCAGTAAAAAGTGTTTTTTTGGTGAAAGCAAAGAGTGCTGGATTTTATAATGGCGCAATGATCATTAGAACATTTCCTTAGTAAGTTCTAACTTAAAATTAAATACCAGCCGATTTCATTTAAAACAACATGTTTCTTTATTCAGCTTGCCTAGAATGTGCCCACTAAAATGGTTTCAAAGGAAGCACAGGGTGTCATCCTTGTTTTAGAAGTTGTATTCTTGTTCAATCATTATAGTCAACAGTTTATGTAATTATACCTGTAACTTTATTAAAATTACAGCCGTGCCTCAAACATATTCACAAAATATAACTGGAGCAGAAAGCATGTGCTTTCTATATACCCTGTCGAATCCCTTTATCATATTAAACACCACGATTAGATCACCCCTCAACCTTCTAAACTCAAGGAAATACAAGCTTTTATTTATCCAGAACAAGGGGTCTAAATAACTGAAGCAAATTTGTAACAATTAGAGAAATCATATAGAAAATTGTAATTTGGAACAGGCTCTCGCATATGGTGGTTTAGATAACATCAAAGCAGAACTCACAGGATGTATGTTGCTACCTCAGCCCAGAAATTGTGTTACACTCCCAGTTTCTTTTTAAATACATACTGTTGCTTAACATTTCAGTGCTTGCCTGTAGACTTGTACTATCAGAGATCATACCTTCCAATGTTGTCACTATTGTGGCTATCCGCTCTTTATATAATGTCATGTCATGTGACAGGAAGAGAGGTGCTATTATAACTTTAGGTGAAGGATATAATGACTTCTGCTGGCAGGGAGAGGGTTTAATGCGAAATAATCAACTGTTTTACAGAGGCTTGATACTCCTGTGGGCATTATGGGCGTGGTGTTGTCCTAAAACTCCGATCCTTATTTTTCCTTAATTGGCTGCCTTCCAGCTTTTCTTTCTCACTCTCTCTCTATCACTGTTCTGATGAATCCACCTGTAGACAGCACAGCACCATGCGTTTCAATGTGCTACATAGCAGATTGCTTGAAGCAGTGCTGTAGTGGGCAGGTGCTGAGGGGGATACCACAGGGAGCCATAAAGGGAAGGGGATGGGAGATAAAGAGCCAACTCATGAGCAAATTATTTTCTTGGCATAACATATTGTACAGAAGTTGGCGAAGCAGCATTAAGAACAGCAACACAATTTTTTTTAAATGGCAACTAATCTCTCCAAACCCATGTCCCCGTTGTCAGTCATGAGTCCATTATTTAAATATGGTTGTATTTCATTGTTTTAGTGACAAGTCAGAAAGAAAGGAAAACACAGCACATTACCAAAATGAGAGCTGATTAAAAAGAGTTTTCAATAGCAAGGATACAACTCCACCATATGGAAACAAAGACCTTTTTAATTAGATACTAATATATCTCCTGTGGTGTTGCTTGCAGGCTTAGGATGAGGCCTTGCTGTGTGGACAGCAGGGCTGTGTGCGGGGGAGGCACAGAAAGAAAGTTTTTTTCAAAAAATGAATAAAGTACATCTAATTCAAGTGAACTTGGCTCAGTAGTAGCGTGTTAGTCTCTCAGTCAGAAGGTTGTGGGTTCAAGCCCCACTCCAGAACGTGAGCACATAATCTAGGCTGACGCTTCAGTGCAGTACTGAGAGAGTGCTGCAATGTTGAAGGTGCTGCCTTTTGGATGAGGTGGTAAATCTGCTTTTTCTGATGGAGGTAAAAAAATCCATGACACTATTCAAGAAAGATCAGGGCGTTGTCCTGGCCAACAATCCCTCAAACAACACTATCAAAATTGGCTGCCACATTAGCCTTCATAACAACAGCAGCTATACCACTGAAGTTAACTTGTTAGCCGTGAGCTGCTTTGGGACATCATGAGGATATTTAAGTACAAGTTCATTTTTCTTCCTATATTGGGTCTGTGATCAATGCAGGTGAAGACACCAGCAGACTCAAGTCTCTCTGCATCTGCCTGATGATAAATTGAATTGCATTAGTAATTTTATTTTTTTTAAATTGCACTGGCTTGAATAATAGACATTTGCATGTAAAGTTCTCTGAAGATTCACATTGCGGCTGAAATGTGTTTGCGGTTAGATCTTGCTGTGAAACAGGGGGTTGTAATGAGAGGTGCGGACTGTAATGATGGGTATAAAATTATTTTGTAATCTGCCTCACCCACTCCCATTATTTGAGCCTCTGTCACACATCCCACCTCACTGGTCCACAGCTCTACCACAAACACATTAGATGAATCAGAAAGCTAACAATGGTTGGGCCTTAGTCATACCTCCCACCCTTTTAATGAAATATGTCAGACTGAACAACAGCATCAAAATAGACCCTAAGAGCACAAAAAGAGTTATTAAATATAGAAATTAATGGTGCAATGGTAGGAGTGAAATGGTACAGGTTGTTTTACAACAATTTGCAACCCCTCATCTTCAACACTAATTTCAAAAATAGACAAAACAGTGTGGGCAGTAATTTTTCACTTCCAATCGTCACAAATGTGAATAAGCACTTTTTGGTACTGTATTCACGAACAACAAAAACCTAACAAACAATGTCCTAAGTACTTCTACAAAGCTGTTCCTTACTCTTCAGCTTCCAGAATTTGCAGCAGAATCTAAATCTTTTTCAGACTGTTGATTCACTAGAAGTTAAGGCTTAGAATTTCCTCTTCAATGTTATTACCGTCAGAATGGCTATTGGCGGGTATGAGACAGGCTCAAATGGAATTGTTCTGTTTTCACCCAATATTTCTAGATCAGCTCAACAGCATAATTGCAGGTGTAGATTTGGACTAATCTAGCACACAAATCAAATTTAAATGAATAATGACAATTAAAGATGATTAAAGAAGATAGGAAGACAAAAATTCTGAAAGCCTCAGAGGGCATCTCAACAGATTAGCAGCCTTTTTATTTGTTCTTGGAATATGGGTGATACTGTATTTTATTGCCAATCCCAAATTGTCCTGAACATATTAAGAGTCAAAGCACATACTGTAGCACTGGAGTCACATGTAGACCAGAACAGGTCAGAGGTGACAGGTTCCCTTCACGAAAGAACATTGGCCCAGATTTTGCGATGAGAATAAGTGTGAGACCAGCAACGCTCACCGTTATAACGGAGAATATCTGACAACAACTTCTGGAGTACGCACATAGAACATAGAACATAGAAACATAGAAAAATAGGAGCAGGAGTAGGCCATTCGGCCCTTCGAGCCTGCTTCACCATTCAATATGATCATGGCTGATCCTCTATCTTAATACCATATTCCTGCTCTCTCCCCATGCCCCTTGATGCCTTTTGTGTCTAGAAATCTATCTATCTCCTTCTTAAATATATTCAGTGAATTGGCCTCCACAGCCTTCTGTGGTAGAGAATTCCACAGGTTCACCACCCTCTGAGTGAATGCGCAGTTAAATGCGGAAATCCAGAAGTTGCTGTCAGAGATACCCTGCTCCTCCACAGTTTGCGCTATAACAGTCCTCACCGATAGACGTGGCACTGAAATCACTGTAATGGCGTGAACTTGGGGAACTTACCCACTCGTTCTGCACTAAAGATGCCAGAAAAAGTTAGGGCTAGTACATTCAGGAGTAAGTGAATTTTTAATGACATGATAAGTGATAATTACTGCCAAACAACCTCTCTGGCCCTGAAAATTTTATTTTACAAGTGTAAAATTACTTCCTTAAGGAATTATTTAGAGTTGAAGATTTTTAAAAATTGCAACACTTGGTTCATAAGAACCTAAATATCAACAGGAAGTAAACAAAAAAGAGAAGAAAAGCAGTTAAGAAATGGCTAATGTACATTTATCTTTATATTATTATGTCCTTTACATAACTTTCAAGATACCTACCACTACCTACAAACTCTGGAAGCCCATTTTAAATGGACATTATTTACATTAGGAAAATGTGTTGGGATACACATTTCCAGTGGGATGGAATTTTTGGTGATTTTCCTCATCTGGCCACTGCACATTGCCCCAAAATTGCAGTTCTGAGGCAAATTATAGGCATAAATCTGCCAAAACATGACTGCAAATGTAGCCCCAATGGCTCCTGAATGTGTAATTAAAGGCTCCCTCTTAATTAATTGTGTTTTTAAACTGAGGTTCTTGGGGCCTATATTCAGACTGGTTTACAGGCAGCTCTTTTGAAAATTTGCCAGGACTGAAGACCATTTGCCACTGCACAAATAATCTTGCCTGCTATTGCAGATTCCAATCTACTGCGTGTTAGTTCACTGCCAAGTAAATTGATGTATCCATTCATTGCACAACAGCATCAATCACAGATAAGCATTAAACGAGAAGGAAATAGCTCCTACAAGCCACCATGTGCTAATTCCACTGCTAGAACTGCAATCTCTTTCCAAAAGATGCAGAAGGTGTGTACAATCAGATTAAAAACACTGCAAGTATTTTGCCCCCTCTATTCAGCTACCTTCAGTATAGATTTTACAAGATTAGCAGCAAGATGTAAGATAGATTTGAATAGTTTCAGGAGATACAGGGTTAATGAGTCAAAGCACGCTACACTAAACTGATTAAAATGAACATCCTTCACATCTCATTGTTTTTCTAAAATTATATTTTGAAAACATGTAATTCTGAGAATTTTAGAACATCATAATTAGACAAAGTACAGATCACTTGAATATGTATTACATTACAGTACACTCTGCAAACAATAATATCAAATCCCTTTTCATGGAGGGTGGAGAACATTTTTTTTTAAACTGGTAATTGTAAATTTTCATTCCCATGAGAGCCACAAAACACTCTCATCAACCTCTTATCGCAACCTAAGGTTCCCTGAGTAAATTAAATAATTTTTAGTTTTTTACCCTTAATTGTTTCCATTGTGTGAATCTCGCTAAAATACAAGGGGTTCAGCATTAGAAATGCTGATGGAGCACAGCGTAATTGAATATGGTACAAATATACAGCTCTGCAGTATTCAAAGGGTCGAGTACAATCTGCAATCTCAGAAACCACACATTCCCAGAATTTTGTCTTCAGAGAAAATTACTCTAGAATTTTCTCTGACATGACTTTAAGACTGATTAATGACTTTAATCACTTGTTTCAAAGTTTACTGCTGCCAAGCATTTTGTGTGAACATAAAAAAAACACAAAATACAGATTTCTGCAATATTTTAAATCACTTGAGGAAATGTGTCAATTTGATATGCCGGACAACTGGTTTAGCCATTCACCGCCAGATCTGGCTGGACCACATAAAGCACTATTGGGTCCTGCTCTCGTCTCCCAAAACTGGAATACAAAGATAACCCCCAGCTTCTATTCTCTACTGCTAACCGTCTTCTTAAACCCCTCTCCTCTGTCTCCTCCACCCTCACCTCCAACAACAAGTGCGAGGAGCTCATGGACTTCTTTGTCTCTAAGATTGAGACCATCCGATCAGCTGCCTCTGCCACTTCCCTTCCTTCCCCTAGCCCACTGAACCAAACTTCCTCTAAGGTTCCCCCCGGCCCTAGCCCTGAACTCACATCTTTCTCCAGTTTCTCTCTGATCTCTCCTCATGATCTCTCCACGCTCATCTTGTCCATGAGACCCATTTCCTGCTCCCTCGACCCTATGCCCACTAAACTGCTGACCACCCAACTTCCTTTTCTGGCTCCCTTGTTAGCTAACATTGTTAACGGTTCTCTCTCCTCAGGTACTGTCCCCTTCTCCCTGAAATCTGCCATCATCATCCCTCTCCTCAAAAAAACAACTCTTGAACCCGCCATCCTTGCAAACTACCACTCCATTTGCAACCTCCCTTTCCTCTCCAAAGTCCTTCAACGTGTTGTCGCCACCCAAATCCGTGCCCATCTTTCCCGGAACTCCATGTTCGAATCGCTCCAACCACAGTAGCAAAACAGCTCTCATCAAAGTCACAAATAACATTCTTAGTGATTGTGACAAAGGTAAACTATCCCTCCTCGTCCTTCTCGACCTGTCAGCAGGTTTTGACACGGTTGACCACTCCATCCTCCTCCAACGCCTCTTCAGCTGGGTAGGACTGCACTCGCCCGGTTCCATTCTTATCTATCTAATTGTAGCCAGAGAATCATCTGCAATGGCTTCTCTTCCCACTCCCGCATCATTACCTCTGGTGTCCCCCAGGATCTATCCTTGGCCCTCTCCTATTTCTCATCTACATGCTCCCCCTCAGCAACATCATCTGAAAACACAGCGTCAGTTTCCACATGTATGCTGACGACACCCAGTTCTACCTCACCACCACTTCTCTCGACCCCTCCACGGTCTCTAGCTTGTCAGATAACTTGTCCAACATCCAGTACTGGATGAACAGAAATTTGCTCCAATTAAATATTGGGAAGAATGAAGCCATTATCTTCGGTCCCCGCCACAAACTCCGTTCCCTAGCCATCAACTCCATCTCTGTCCCGAACATCTGTCTGAGACTGAACCAGACTGTTCGTAACCTTGGTGTCATATTTGACCCTGAAATGAGCTTCCAACCACATATCCGCGTTCTAACTAAGAACGCCTCTGTAACATCGCCCGTCTCTGCCCCTGCCTCAGATCATCTGCTGCTAATACCCTCATCCATGCCTTTGTTACCTCTAGACTTGACTATTCCAACGCACTCCTGGCTGGCCTTCCACGTTCTACTCTAGGTAAACTTGAGGTCATCCAAAACTCTGCTGCCCATGTCCTAACTCGCACCAAGTCCTGTTCACCCATTACCCCTATGCTTGCTGACCTACATTGGCTCCCGGTTAAGCATCACCTCGATTTCAAAATTCTCATCCTTGTTTTCAAATCCTCCCACCCCACAACCTCCCGAGATATCTGTGCTCCTCTAATTCTGCCTTCTTGAGCATCCCTGATTTTAATCGCCCAAACATTGGTGGCCATGCCTTCAGCTGCCTAGGCCCTGAGCTCTGGAATTCCCTCCCTAAACCTCTCCACCTCTCTTTCCTCCTTTAAGACGCTCATTAAAACCTACCTCTTTAACCAAGCTTTTGGTCATCTTGTGAAGGAAATAACCATATTCCAAGAAATACATCATCCTATGAACAAATTTTGATATTATTAATACAAGACATACTGGGGGAAAAATTCAGTATCGCCCCATTTGGGGCACAATTATCGGCCGGGCGCAAAAATTAGCACCTGGCGCTAATTATCGCCACTGACTGGAAACTTCACTTTTAACGCCCCGGGAGGTGACTGGAGCGCTAAATCAGGCACTGCACACCTGTCTTAAGGCGCAAAGGCCGAGGAGTGAGGCGCTAACTCAGAGCGCGAGCGCAGCGCAGGTGCTGCCAGTTAGCGAGGGAACACAGACACACTGGCGCCGGCCAGTTCTTAAAGGGGGGGGGGCGATCTTGCTCCCCAGCCACACCCTGCTCATTGCAGCCTTGAATCTCGACCTGGAGAGACCTGACCTTCAATTTTCCAGCCAAGGATGGAGAGGGCGAGAGAGCGAGCTCAGCGCTTCAGCGAGCGGGCCTTGGATGCTCTGGTTGGCGCGGTGGAGCGCCGAGGATCAACACTGTACCCTGAGAGTGGCAGGAGGCCTTTGCCGCGCGACTACAGAAGGGTGTGGAGGGAAGTGGCTCAGCACGTCTCCTCCAGGAGCATGGTGCCCAGGACCCATATACAATGCCGGAAAAAGTTCAACGACCTCACTCGGGTCGTCAGGGTGAGTGGCTTTTTTGCAATACCTCTCCATTCCTCCATCTCAGCCTCACTCTATGGCCAGAGGGTCTTAAAACCACAATTAACAGCACTCATCCAACACCTATGGCCCTTTCATGAAGCACACACACACATTCCACACTTTGCATACAGTAAGGGCTATTCACCTATGGGAGGCACATCAGGCAAGACCATGGCTGTAGTACAGTAAGGGCTATTCACCTATGGGCGGCACATCAGGCAAGACCATGGCTGTAGTACAGTAAGGGCTATTCACCTATGGGAGGCACATCAGGCAAGACCATGGCTGTATATTTACTCAGACGCCGTCCTTTTTCTTGCAGGCCAAGCTGGCGCATAATAGGAGACAGCAGCAGCGGACGGGTGGAGGGCTGCCTCAGCTGCAACCCCTCAGCGATCTGGAGGAGCGCGTCCACAGGATTGTGGCAAGCCGGGTGATTGGTCCCGTCGCCACTGGAGACGCCGACCCCGTTCTGGACAGCAATGGTAAGGTCATCACCTTTTTGTCCTCTGTCCTTCCACTTGTCCCTCACAACACCAGCCTTTGACACTTTCAATCCAACTTACTAACTCGCTGCACTTATTCCTCCCTTACTGCCACCCTGTCCTCACGCTAAAGCCACTCTTGTACCTCCCTGCTTTCAGATGGTGATTCACCAGCTGAGGAGACGGACCCTGAAGCTGCCAGTGGGAGTGAGGCTGCAGCTGAGGAGGAAGAGGAAGCCGGAGCATCAGTGCCACCCTCTCCCGAGGAAGCCCATGCCGACACTGGGACCACGCCTTCCCTGGAGGGGAGCAGGGGGAAGGGTCTGATGAGGGTGAAGCTCCAGGACCCAGCGGGCTGCAGCAACGCCATGGGGGTAGGGAAGCACGGGGGCCTTCTCCCCGGAGGGAGAGTAGGCCAGCGAGTCCTGCTGCACTGGACGCAGAGGAGGAGCGGCTGATCGCGGAAATGAACACCCAGGCGGTGGCCATGCACACTGAGCTCATGGCTGCAGTGGGTAGGGTGCCCGAATGAATTGAAGCACTGGCAAGGAGTGTGGAGCACTTCGCTGCAGCGCAGGCGGATGCGACACTGAAGCTCAGTGCTGCAATTCAATCTCAGACTGCTCTCATGCAGACTCAGATTGAGGCCACGCGAGCACTGTCTGCTGCCATCCTCACTGGTTCGGACACATTTCCCCAGGGCTCTCACCGCGCCGCAGCAGGCCAGCAATCTGTGCTCCAGCAGATTGCTCCGGATGCTGAGGTGCTGCCCCGTGGGAGTGCCAGTGTGCCGGTCGAGCAGGGAGTTGCTGTCCTCGCTCAAGATGACAGCATTCCTGCTGCCACCACTGTCACTTCTCCACTGCAGTTGCCACCGCCTGTAGGACAGACTGCTGCCGCCCATGCAGAGTTGGTGCAGTCTGCAGCCGGGCCCTCCAGGCCCAGAACTGGTCGAGGCCGTCCCTCAAGGGCATCTGCATTGTCAGGGCTTGACAGTCAGCAGCTTTCCACCAGCCTTGCTGCAGCCACTGAGGTCCCATTGCGGAGGAGCAGTAGGGTAAGAAGGGGGGAAGGGCGCACGGGAAGGAGTTCACCCTCGATGTAGGAGGTGTGACAAAATGCTGGTTATTTTTTTATTAAAGGCCGAGGTTCGAGGTCAAACTTTTGTTGAGTGTTTTGCACATGATCTCCAGGTTGTGAGAACCAGTTATGGTAATGACTGTTTTTTTGTGTTTATTTGTATGAGTGTGTCATGAGTAAATGACACACACAGAGTTTGTAAAATAAATAAGTTTTGGTACTCAAAATATACATGTTTGGTGTTTGGAATCATTGGTGCCTTGGCCGGCTTAGGGGTTGCGTGTTGGGTTCATTCATGCTGTTCTCAATGGCAGAAGCCATTTCCACAGCAGGGGCCTAGAAGCGGCTTGCTATCAGTCGTTGACGGACGGCCCTTGCAGTTTCACCATTGTGGGCCGCCCTCACGCCTTGGTGCTGCTGCTGATCATCCTCCTCCTCCTCTTCCTCCTCTTCCTCCTCTTCCTCCTCCTCCTCTTCCTCCTCTTCCTCCTCCTCCTCTGGTGGTGCTCCAAGGCCTGGTGGCATTGGCTGGGTCCTGAGGATTGCCATGTTATGCAGCATGCAGCACACAACTACGATGTGGGAAACTCGCTCAGGCGAGTACTGCAGGGCTCCTCCAGAATGGTCGAGACAGCGGAACCGTTGCTTGAGCACGCCGATTGTGTGCTCCACGATGTTCCTGGTAGCTTGATGGCTCTCGTTGTACCGCAGCTCAGCAGGGGTGTTGGGCGTACGGAGCGGTGTCATCAGCCAGGTGCTCAGTGGATACCCCTTGTCCCCGAGAAGCCAACCAACTGGCTGATGCGGTGCCTCGAAAAGTTCTGCCACAGTAGTCTGGCGCAGGATAAAAGCATCGTGGCAGCTGCCAGGATAGTGGGCATTGACAGCGAGTATCAGCTGTCTGTGGTCACAGACCAACTGAACATTCAAGGAATGGAACCCCTTTCTGTTCCGGAAATCCTCGGCATTCTCATGCGGAGCACGCAAAGCCACATGCGTGCAGTCAATGGCGCCCTGCACCATGGGGAAGCCCGCTATCCTGGCAAAGCCCAGAGCGCGTTCTTGCTGCTTGTCTGGGGTCATGGGGAAAGAGATGAACTCTCGTCTCCTTTTAAAGAGGGCATTTGTGACCTTCCTGATGCAGCAATGCACCGCGAACTGGGAGAGATTGGCGATGTCCCCAACAGCAGATTGAAATGAGCCAGTAGCATAAAAGTTCAGAGCCACTGTGACCTTCACTGCCACCGACAGAGACGTCCTGGACCTCAGTTGAGGCTGCAGATCTGGCTGCAGCAGGTGGCAGATCTTAGTGACCACCTCCTTGCTGAAGCGCAGCCTTCGCAGACACTGCTCATCAGACATATGAATGTAGGAGAGCTGTTCACGATATACCCTGGGAGGGTAAGCTCTCCTGTACAGACGCCTGTTGGCCCTCCTCCGTCTGGCCATCATTGCCACTCTCTCTCTGCGTCTCCGTCTCCTCCGATTCAGCTGGCGCAGGACGACGCCCCCCATCAGTGCAGCCCCCATAGTCTCGTAGCAAGCAAAGTTATGAAGGCCAGAAACCAAAGTACCAACGAAGTTATGATCAGTAGCCAAAACTACCTCACACAGCGTTGACTCAATGCACAAGTCTCTCTCTCTCTCTCCGAATCTCTCTCTCTCTCTCAGAACGAGTGGTGCAAAAATGTCAACCACAGAGAAAGACAGGAAGAGGCCCCCTTTAAATAGCGCCCCCCCGAGCCCCACAGCGATTGTTAGCGTTCCATTCTACCGGTCGTTGGGTGCTCCAGGCGGTAAGGATGGGGGCGCCACTGAATTTCTGCTCCGGGGCGCCACAAGGGCGTTGCACTCTCATATGACGTCACAATCCGCGGGCGCAGGGGACCGCGGCGATAAAGTTTAGCGCCGCCGCAAAATGTCTAGTGAAGTTCCCGAGCGGCGCAAACATCGCTGCGCCCGGGCGCTAGCTGCTTTGCGCCCCATTAGCGCCCTCTTAAGGCGCTAACGGGAGGCGCAACCAACTGAATTTTTAGCCCACTGAGTTTAACAGTCTGGAAAGCCTCGGCAACACAGGCTGCAAACACAATACAGGCTTCTGAGATAAGGTGAAGTGTTAACAAAAGCTGTAAAACACCACAAGCTTTGAAATGGGAGATGGTTGTAAACACAAAAACAATGCCCCTATTGAAGCAAACCATTGGCGCTTCCAGAAGGTCTGGAGTTTGGGAGAAACACAATGGAATGACCCAAGTAAAGTGTTATAAGCTAACACTCAGGGAAACAGAAACTTAGAACATTAAACAACCATATGCCTTCATAAAGTAGCATCAAATAAGACAGGAAACACAATTAAATATGCAACCAATTGAGATAGCAAGAAAACAAGTAAACACCCTAAGAGAAGTGGTTTTGATTTACATATTGTAAAAGATACCTACAGAGAGGCTTTGATAATATAATATCAATAGATGACACCAAGCAATTACATTGTGTTTGTATTGAACTTGGAACACCACGGAGTCACGGCGTCTGGCTTACAAGCAGTTAAGTGATATTAAGAATTCAATAGAAAGACTTCCTAAGAATAGCATCAAAAGATAAATCTGTAATAACCATAAAATGGTAAGTTTTTGAAACACCTAAAGGTAGAGACAGAATTCTAAAAGTTGGCAGCTGAAATGACAGTAAGAATAGAAAAGAATTCAATAAAGAATCACTAGAGATAATTAGCTTACATCAGCAGGAAACTTCAAAGAAAATACCACTAAAAAAAGGTATAAAAATAGAGCTTTTCAGATAGAGAGTCAGAAGTCACTGGAAGGGCAAGCGTTTCTCAACTTCACAGGCACGCTCTGTAAGTTTTCAACTCTGAGTCTCGGGTAATCAAGGTATTTGATTTTGGTGGATATTCTGGAATAAGAAATAAGTAGAAGTGTGGAAATGTAACGAAGTTAAGATTTGAGAATAAGGATCTCTGATAAGAAATGTAAACTATTTGTATTTTGAACGGCTAAAGTTGCGATTGCCATACCAGCTGTTAACTAAATGTCGGTTCTTTAATAAATCTGTATATTTTTAAAATTGTCTCAAAGAGTATTTCTGTATCAATCTCGTGAACTCAATTTCTGTACACTCTTTTGTAAGGAGTTGCAGAATTCTGGGGGGGTTTCCGGACCCTCATAATATCCGGAAGGTTACAGTCTAGTTAAACTTGTTAAAAGTGCTATCCGGAGGACGGTAACATCTTCAGGCCTTTCCTTTCCTTTAGGGAGAGGTAGTCTGACTTTTAGACCCAATTAAGCGTCTCTAGGATTTGGCTACCGCTAACTTTAGTTGAAGGTGAACGCCTGGGGAATACGCCTGGTCTGGGGAATACGCCTGATCTGGGGTAGTCCGAAAGGGCTAGGACTTGTAATTATCCCTTCAATCTGTCCTAATTTCTCCTTATAATTGTTTTGTCTTATAACACTCCTGTGAAGCGCCTTGGGATGTTTTACTATGTTAAAAGCGCTATATAAATACAAGTTGTTGTTGTTGATTCATTTAGGCACGCCTAATTTTTGAGGGTTCTATAAAAAAATTAGATAAGAATTTTTAGATCAATCAATTCATTTTAGCTGACCTTCTGCCAGGTTCACTGTGAACTTTGCTTAGACATTGCTTGATATAATTCACAATTTTAGTCTATTCTAGATTTCTCAATAAACTGTAACCATCTAAATGAGCAGGAAATGAAGCATTATCCCCTAAAATTCACCTTGTGCTGACTCCCTCCATTATATGTAGGACTCAATCATTGGGCAAACTATCCTATGCGATTGTTCTTCATCATTCCACCTGAAGGCTTAGAAAAGTCTGATAGCTCAAACTTGGTGGAGGTTAATGACTCTAACATTGTCAAAATATATTTTGAAAAAATGAATTACGTTATCATTGATCATAGGTTGTGCTCACAGGTTGAAATATCAGTAAGGGGTGAGTGTGTATGCGCAGAAGGTGGTGAAGGTCAGGTTTCATCATGTATGCACAATTGAGCCTAACTGTAAGCCAAAAAGGGATGAGAAACAAAGGTCATGGGAAGAAATCGAGTTGCAGGAAGAAGGAAAGTGAATCCCAAGACAACGCAACAATTGAACATTGTTTAATAAGGAAAGGAAAGGAAGATAAAAAAGAGAATCACTGGCAACTGAAGATACAAAACTAGCATGTGAAACTTGTGAGTAGTTGACTTAGGCCACTAAGCAATACTTTAGCAAAGATTATAATAGATATAAGCCAATCTATTTACCAAAGAATGGGCTGGAATTTCCTTTGAATTATTGCCCACTTTAAGGCCGTTTTGGTAAACTCAGTAAATTGGCTATCACCTGAACTCCACCAGTAAATAAATAGCATCTGGATTCCCCTCCAGAAATAGCACCATTCCCCTTTAATGCCTGCTCAGAGACCATCCCACCACATTTAAATGGGATCCAGTGGGTGTAGCTAACCTTACTGCTGTATTTTCCCCAACTTCTACCCAAAACCCAACCCAAATTATTACTATCACTATATAAGTAGCGGTATGAGCAGCGCATCAGTATCCCGAAAGCAGATACCACCAAATAATCCCAACCAGGTCCTGGTAGTTCAGTGCAAATATGATATCCAGGCTAGCCTTCAATGTATCTAGTGAAGTAGTGGTAGCTACCACTGCCTTAGTACCTCCTCTGGCTCCTTGTTGCTGTAGAAACCTCATGGACAGTCACTCTCTCCAGGGTGTTCTGCATGTCATGAGAAACTTCCTACAATTTGTTAGATGCATGTAGTGGACTCGTCCCACATCTCCATCATCTCACCCATAAGCATGGAAACCACTAATCATGGCTCTTTTGAAGGCTCAGCTGCTGAGATCTAGGCCCCTAGGCTCCTCATCTGAGGGAGGTCATTTCTCCACCCTCTGTGACGGAATGGCACTTTCCCTCTCTTCCAATTTTAGGTCCTCATGCTCACTAGTATTCAGTGCTTTAGCCAATGAAAACCTTACACTAATGCAGGAGTAGGGGAGATGCCAGAGTTGGTAAGGACATAGCAGGAATTGTAGATCTGGAAGTGGCAGCAGTAGTGGATCTGAAATTCACTAGGTGTTCATCAGACTGACTGGCCTATTCCTCCAAGGCACAGTGGCATTTCCCCTTGAACAAATAGCAGCTCAGTGTAAGAACATTGCAATACTTTGAGAAAGCAGATGACGCTGCTGCAACATTTGATCAGCTTTATCCAACCTTCTCTTGCCACCTTGCCTCCAACCTTACCTTCCCCACAGCCTCTCCTGCCTGTCTGTCTATTATCTACAGAACTTCCTCTGCGTGCAAACTCAAGATTTTCAGAATTGGTGTTCCTCCCCTATTTGCAGTTCACTATCGGTGGTTGTGTAGGAAGAGAACACAATGTTAAACAAATGCATGGACACTTGTTTTCCCCAATATGAGTGCATGCACCCTATGATGATGAGAGGTGCAGGTGCGTTGTCCCTTCATGACTGCAGAGTGTCATCCGTTGTGGCAGGCAGTGTGAGTTCACAGAGTGTTTGTGAGTTAACATTCTGGACCCGATTTCAAAAGGGAGGGCAGGTGGTACACTCAGGGAGTCCAAAGACATAGAGGCCCGGCCGGGCTCATTTGAATAACAGCGGGTTGGATTGGGATTGAGGAGGGATCCGACTGCTGCAAGGGACCTAAGGGAACGGGTCCCATCATAAGATAAGTGCTGGGGAGGAGGGTTCCCATACAGATGCTGGTGTGGGGAGAGAGAGGGAGGGCCAGGGCAAGAGAGGTCAGAGGATTCCTTCCTGTTTCTCCGAACAATCAAAAATGTTACTTATCTTGGTCTCTCTGGGCACTCTGCTGCATCCCACCAGGTTTCTCTGGCAACTTTGACACAGGGCGGCCCTGCCCCTGAGTCTCACTGCGGCACCAATGATGTCATCGGGCGACAAATTTTAATTTTAAATTAGACCCTCGCTTGCCCGTAGGTAAGGATGTCATCGGGTGGAAATGGAGCAGCCTAATCTTAACCCTTCCCATGCACCTTTCTCGCTGGGTGAAGGGGGCGAAATTTGAACCCTTTGCTTCAATGTTTCCAGACGTTCCCCTTTGCATTAAAGCTTCTCCCTGACACCCAGGTGGTAAGAGAGAAACAGCATGAGAGATAAGGAGGTGAGTGAACACAGTACCGTTGGCACAGAATGCAGTTTGGCACCAGAGCATTGACTGACCTTGGCCACCCTTGTGAAGTTATTGAACTTCTTCCTGCACTGTGTGGCAGTTCTTGGGGTGGGCGAGATTGCTTCAGCAATCTCCATCCATACAGCCTCAGCCCTCATTACCCAACCCTCATTCTTTTTAGCCTTTGCTTTAGCCAGCAAAACATCCATAGATGTATCAGAGAATCAAGAAGCTCTTCCTGCAGCTTACCCTCCTCCCCCCTCTCCCCTGAGGCTCCTGCTCCTATAGACATTCTGCCACTTGTGCTTCCTGTTGTTCAAAAAATATTGTAATCCTTTAGCTAGCTGCAGCCTTTTAAAGGCACCATATTTTTCTTCCTTCCAGTGACAGTAATCCAAGTAGCGATATTACTTCTCTTAACCCATCCTGTATTGACAATGAGGATCCTGGGAGGAAAGTTCAGTGGGTTAGCAGTGATGTCACATGGATCCTGATGATAGGCTCATTTTGGGAATTTGAACTTCAGATTGGGATTTGTCTTCTTTTGGGAGCAGGGCAGGGCGGGGCGGGGGGGTGCGCGGTGTGGGTGCAGGTGAAGAGAAAGGGGTGGATTCCTATGTTGTATTAACCTTCCACAGTGCGACTTTGAAAAGTGTAGCATCAGGGAATAAGATAATGATTTCAGGGAGATTTGCCAGGCCTTTAGCAAGGTTTTGCCATGCTATTCGCCAGGCACAGCGAAATCAAAACCTGAAATTAAATTGTAGCACCTACAATTGCATGTAACATTAATAATAATTTTTAAACCTCAGAATGCCGGCAGCTCAAGCGAATTTTCAGCTTCCAACTTATTCATCATGGAACTAAAACATACACTTACAATACAGTAACAAAGCTACTCAAATGTCAGGAGCAGTTTTATTACTGTAATGTTAATATTAGAACACTTTAAAATAAAAATGCAAAGGTTTGCAACTGCTGTCCCCATTTTTCCTCTCTACCATACTGTTCTATTTTTACTATTTTAACTTTCCTTTATGTTATTTCCAACATGCTCTTCTAATTTAAAAAACTTTTACTTACTGACTTTCCTTTGCCTCCAAGGTCTCGGCTTCCATTTTGGATATCCGTCATCCTTTGATTGGCTGAAAATGATCTCTAAAAGCTTTTTCTCAACCAATCAAGGCTCAGGTTATTAAAGATTGGCCTAGTCACATCAGCAAAGCTATCATGGAACCATCCTCAAGCATGAGTAGGAGATGGAGAAGAGCAACATGGGTGATTAAAAAGGTAACAGTACAATAACTCCCTGTAGAGCCATATGAAAGGTTGCCAATGCTGCTTTTTATTTATTCGTTCCTGGGATGTGGGCATCGCTGGCAAGGCCAACATTGCATTTATTGCCCATCCCTAATTGCTCTTGAGGAGGTGGTGGTGAGCCGCCTTCTTGAACCAATGCAGTCCTTGTGGTGAAGGTACTCCCATGGTGCTGTTAGGGAGGGTGTTCCAAGATTTTGACACAGTGACGATGAAGGAACAGCGATATAATTCCAAGTCAGGATGGTGTGCGACTTGGAGGGGAACTTGCAGGTGATGGTGTTCCCATGTGCCTGCTGCCCTTGTCCTTCTAGGTGGTAGAGATCGCGGGGCTTTGGGAGGTACTGTCGAAGAAGCCTTGGCGAGTTGCTGCAGTGCCTCTTGTAGATGGTACACACTGCAGCCACAGTACGCCGGTGGTGGAAGGAGTGAATATTTAAGGTGGTGGATGGGGTGCCGATCAAGCGGGCTTCTTTGTCCTGGATGGTGTCGACCTTCTTCAGTGTTGTTGGAGCTGCACTCATCCAGGCAAGTGGAGAGTATTCCATCATACTCCTGACTTGTGCCTTGTAGATGGTGGAAAGGCCTTGGGGAGTCAGGAGGTGAGACACTCGCCGCAGAATACCCAGCCTCTGACCTGCTCTTGTAGCCACAGTATTTATGTGGCTGGTCCAGTTAAGTTTCTGGTCAATGGTGACCCCAGGATGTTAATGGTGGGGGATTCAGAGATGGTAATGCCATTGAATGTCAAGGGGCTGTGGTTAGACTCTCTCTTGTTGGAGTTAGTCAGTGCCTGGCACTTGTGTGGCGGAAATATTACTTGCCACTTATCAGCCCAAGCTTGAATGTTGTCCAGGTCTTGTTGCATGCAGGCATGAACTGCTTCATTATCTGGGATGTTGCAAATGGAACTGAACACTGTGCAATCATCAGCGAACATCCACACTTCTGACCTTATGATGGAGGGAAGGTCATTGATGAAGCAGCTGAAGATGGTTGGACCTCAGACATTGCCCTGAGGAACTCATGCAGCGATGTCCTGGGGTTGAGATGATTGACCTCCAACAACAACAACCATCTTCCTTTGTGCTAGGTAAGACTCCAGCCAGTGGAGAGTTTTCCCCCCCGATTCCCATTGACTTCAATTTTACTAGGGCTCCTTGATGCCACACTCGGTCAAATGTTGCCTTGATGTCAAGGGCAGTCACTCTCACCTCACCTCTGGAATTCAGCTCTTTTGTCGATGTTTGGACCAAGGCTGTAATGAGGTCTGGAGCTGAGTGGTCCTGGCGGAACCCAAACTGAGAATCGGTGAGCAGGTGCCATTTGATAACACTGTCGACAACACCTTCCATCACTTTGCTGATGATTGAGAGTAGACTGATGGGACAGTAATTGGCTGGATTGGATTTGTCCTGCTTTTTGTGGACAGGACATACCTGGGCAGTTTTCCACATTGTTGGGTAAATGCCAGTGTTGTAGCTGTACTGGAACAGCTTGGCTAGAGGCGCGGCTAGTTCTGGAGCCCAATTCTTCAGCACGACAGCCGGGATGTTGTCAGGGCCCACAAGCCTTTGCTGTATCCAGTGCGCGCAGCTGTATCTTGATATCACGTGAAGTGAATCGAATTGACTGGCTTCTGCAATGGTGGGGACGTCAGGAGGAGGCCGCTATGGATCATCCACTCGGCACTTCTGACTGAAGTTGGTTGCAAACGCTTCAGCCTTGTCTTTTGCACTCACGTGCTGGGCTCCGCCATCATTGAGGATGGTGATATTCATGGAGCCTCCTCCTCCCGTTAGTTGTTCAATTGTCCACCACCATTCACGACTGGATGTGGCAGGACTGCAGAGCTTTGATCTGATCCATTAGCTCTGTCTATAGCATGCTGCTTAGCATGGATGTAGTCCTGTGTTGCAGTTTCTCCAGGTTGGCACCTCATTTTTAGGTACACCTGGTGCTGCTCCTGCACTGAACCAGGGTTGGTCCCCTGGCTTGATGGTAATGGTAGAGTGAGGGATATGCCGGGCCATGAGGTTGCAGATTACAATTCTGCTGCTGCCCCACAGCGCCTCATGGATGCCCAGTTTTAAGCTGCTAGATCTGTTCTGAATCTATACCATTTTGCACAGTGGTAGTGCCACACAACATGATGGAGGGTGTCCTCAGGGTGAAGACTGGTCTTCATTTCCACAAGGACTGTGCGGTGGTCACTGCTACCAACGCTGTCATGGACAGATGCATCTGTGACAGGTAGATTGGTGAGGATGAGGTCAAGTAGGTTTTTCCCTCGTGTTGGTTCTCTCTCCACCTGCCGCAGGCCCAGTCTGGCAGCTATGTCCTTCAGGACTCGGCCAGCTTGCTTGGTGCTACCGAGCCACTCTTGGTGATGGACATTGAAGTTCCTCACCCAGAGTACATTCCATGCCCTTGCTACTCTCAGTGCTTTTTCCAAGCGGTGTGCAACATGGAGGAGTACTGATTCATCAGCTGAAGGAGGGCAGTAGGTGGTAATCAGCAGGAGGTTTCTTTGCCTATGCTTGACCTGAAGCCATGAGACTTCCCACTGCCCTGGCTGCAGCCCACTCATGTCAGATGACTCACCACATGCAGATCCCGCCTCCAAGCTACCCTATAAAGTACGCGCAGGGCCAATATCTGAGCTGGTGGCTGTGGATATCAGATCGCGTGATGGTGTTTCTTCATCATCACTCTCCTCCTCCTCTTGCACCACTGGCTGGGCAGGTTGGATTTCTTGGGTATCTGAATGGAGAAAGGCACAAGGGTAGGGTTGTGGTGAGGGGGAGGGGGGTAAGTCAAAAGAGATTGTGGGATGAGGGGGAAGTGCGATGTCAGAAGGAGGATTAGGTATGAGCATACCATCATCTTCAATGCTTTCAGCGCAGGTGCTGGCCACGGCCTCATTCACGGCCACTCCAAATATGGTGAGCACCATCTCCTCGAGCGGGGTCAGGTTATGGAGCATACTTGTCCCCCTCCAGTTAGCTGCAGCTGTCTGTGTGCCACCTTGTCCTGCAAGAGAGAGGGAAGTGTGTCAGTGAGTGTGGTGCAATCTGTTTGGGTGATGTGGCTGTCATGGTTGAATAACTGGCAGTGTGTGCAAGCTGTGAGATGTGGGTGTGAGGCTTGCAGCAGTGCTAAGTGTGTGAGGGTGAGATGGAGCATAAGAATGTGAGGTATGAGTTGTGATTGATAGAGATTGTTGGAAGGTGAGTGATGGGGGGTGAGTAATGGGGGTGTGGTGAATTGAGCAGTGTTTGAGGCCAGTGGTGCAATTTGTGGGATATGGCATTTGAAGATGAATTCACTGACCTTGACCACTCGTGTGAGGTCATTAAACTTCTTGCGGCACTGCATCCAGGTCCTCGGGGCTACACTGCTCGCATTGACCACAATGGCTATCTGGTCCCAATGCCAACTCATAGTTTGTCTACTGGGCCTCCTGGCCCCCTGTGGGTAGAGGACCTCTCTTCTGCTGTGCACCTCCCGCACCAAGGCCTCCAGTGCTACATCTGAAAATATGGGAGCTCTCTTTCTGCCATGTTGCACCATCACTCAGTTTTCTTGCTCCTCTGACTGTTTCCCAGCCAATTCCACCACCTGCTGAAGCCAGAATGCACCTCCCCTTTAAGAGGTGCAGGCTGCATTTAAGAAGTGTAGACTAGCTTTAATTCGTGCTAGCCTCGCATGAACTAGGGTCCCCTGCTGAGGCGCTAAGCCACTGAACAACATGTTTAGCATTCCTTACCGCTACAATCATTTTAATTAGCGGGCAGCACAAAGACTGGATGCTGTCTGCATTGGATGTAACAAGTGCGGGCTAATCGCGCATCACGATACCTGCACCCACTTTCGGGCCTTATCCAATTTCTAAGTCAATGTCATTTATCTCAGAGTGCTTAGGGAAATGGGAGAGGTTGGAGGTGATTCACTGGCTTATATATTCAATAGCTCATTGATGTCTAGGTTGGTTTCTGAGGTAAAAACAGAAAATGCTGGAAATACTCAGCAGGTCAGTCAGCACCTGTGGAGAGAGAAACAGAGTTAACATTTCAGGTCAATGACATTTCATCAGAACTGGAAAACGTTAGAGATGTAGCAGGTTTCTGAGGATTGGAGGGTAGCTCATGTAGTCCCATTATTTAGGAAAGGAAAGAACTGACCCTGAAAAGTTATAGGCCTGTGAGCTCGACTTCAATAGAAGGGAAAGTGTTTTGCGCAATGTGATATATGATCACTTGGAGAGTACGGCAGTTATTAACATGGCTTTAGGAGGCAATGGGTCCTGCCTCACTAACATGATTGAGTTCTTTGAGAAAATGTCCAGAATATTGAATAAAGGTAATCTGGTGCAAGTTGTTTATCTTGATTTCCAAAAATGTTTAATAAAGTTCCTCACAGACATCTATTAGAAAAAATAGATTTCATGGGATTACTGAACGGTTTGCATGATGGAGAGGCAGCAGGTTGAAATCACATAACTGAGGGTTGTTATTAATGGTATCAGGTTTGACTGCGGCATATTTATTAGCAGAGTACCTCAGAGCTCTGTATTCATTCCTGTTCATCATTTTCATTAATAATTTAAATGAGTGCTTAAGCAGTACCATTCTCAAATTTACCGATTAACAAAATGTGTGCAGGGGTTTTGCAACAGAGAACAAATTGGTAGCTTGCAAGCTGATTATATTTAATTGGGTGAATGAGTGTATGTCATTTGATTTTCCAGATTTACCTTTTCCATACCACTTACTATCTTATGTATCTCTGTAAGGTCGCTTCTCGGGATGAAAAGCCCAAGGGGGAGAAATTCAGTATCGCCCCGTTTGGGGCGCAATTATCGGCCGGGCGCAAAGTTTATCGCCTGGTGCTAATTATCGCCTCCGACTGCAAACTTGGCTTTTATCGCCCCCGGAGGTGATTGGAGCGCTAAATCAGGCGCTACACACCTGTCTTAAGGCGCAAAGGCCGAGGAGCGAGGCGCTACCTCAGAGCGCGGGCACAGCGCAGGTGCTGTCAGTTAGCAATGGAACACAGACACACTAGCGCCGGCTAGTTCTTAAAGGGGAGGGTCGATCTTGTTCTCCAGCCACACCCTGCTCATTGAAGCCTTGACTCTCGGCCTGGACGGACAAGTGCCGAAATTTTCCAGCCAAGGACTATGGAGAGGGTGAGAGAACGAGCTCAGCGCTTCAGCGACCGGGCCTTGGAGGCTCTGGTTGGTACGGTGGAGCGCAGAAGAGTTATACTCTACCCTGAGAGTGGCAGGAGGCCATTGCCACGCGACTACAGAAGAGTGTGGAGGGAGGTGGCTCAGCACGTCTCCTCCAAGAGCGTGGTGCCCAGGACCCATACTCAATGTCGCAAGAAGTTCAACGACCTCACTCGGGTCGTCAGGGTGAGTGGCTGTTTTTCAATACCTCTCCATCCCTCCATCTCAACCTCACTCTATGACCAGAGGGTCTTAAAACCCCAATGCCCAACACTCATCCAAGACCTATGGCCCTCTCATAAAGCACACACGCACATTCCACACCTTGCATACAGTAAGGGCTATTCAACTATGGGAGGCACATCAGGCAAGACCATGGCTGCATACAGTAAGGGCTATTCAACTATGGGAGGCACATCAGGCAAGACCATGGCTGTATATTTACTCAGATACCATCCTTTTTCTTGCAGGCCAAGCTATCTCATAACAGGAGACAGCAGCAAAGGACAGGTGGAGGGCAGCCTCAGCTGCAACCCCTCAGCGATCTTGAGGCGCGCGTCCACAGGATTGTGGCAAGCCAGGTGATCGGTCCCGTCGCCCCTGGAGAGGCCGACCCAGTTCTGGACAGCAATGGTAAGGTCATCAGCTTTCTCTCCTCTCTCATTCCACTTGTCCCTCACAACACCAGCCGTTGAAACTTTCAATCCAACTTAATAAATCGCTGCACTCCTTCTCCTTACTGCCCCCCTGTCCTCACGCTAAAGCCACTCTTGTACCTCCCTGCTTTCAGATGGTGATTCACCAGCTGAGGAGACGGGCCCTCAAGCTGCCAGTGGGAGCGAAGCCGCAGGCGAGGAGGAAGAGGAAGCCAGAGCCTCAGCGCCACCCTCTCCCGAGGAAGCCCATGCCCACACTGGGAACACGTCTTCCCTGGAGGGGAGCAGGGGGAAGGGTCTGATGAGGGTGAAGCTCCGGGACCCAGCGGGCTGCAGCAGCGCAATGTGGCTCGGGAAGCTCGGGGGCCTTCTCCCCAGAGGGAGAGTAGGCCAGCGAGTCCTGCTGCACTGGACGCAGAGGAGGAGCGGCTCATTGCTGAAATGAACACCCAGGCGGTGGACATGCACACTCAGCTCATGGGTGCAGTGGGAAGGGTGCTCGAAAGCATTGATGCACTGGCAAGGAGTGTGGAGCACTTCGCTGTAGCACAGGCGGATGCCACGCAAATGCTTAGTGCTGCAATTCAGTCACTGGCTGCCATGATCCCATCTCTGACTGCTCTCATGCAGTCTCAGATTGAGGCCACGCAAGCACTGACTGCTGCCATTGTCGCTGGTTTGGCCACATTGCCCCAGGGCTCTCACGGCGCCGCAGCAGGCCAGCAATCTGTGCTCCAGCAGATTGCTCCGGATGCTGAGGTGCTGCCCCGTGGGAGTGCCAGTGTGTCAGTCGAGCAGGGATGTGCTGTCCTCTCTCAAGATGACAGCATTCCTGCTGCCACCACTGTCACTTCCCCATTGCACTTGCCACCGCCTGTAGCCCAGACTGCTGTCGCCCATGCAGAGTTGGTGCAGTCTGCAGCCAGGCTCTCCAAGCCCAGAGCTGGTCGAGGGCATCCTTCAAGGGCATCTGTAGTCTCAGGATCTGACATTCAGCAGCCTTTCACCAGCCTTGCTGCAGCCACTGGGGCCCATTATGGAGGAGCAGTAGGGTGGGAAGGAGGGAAGTGCGCAAGGGAAGGAGATCACCCTCGAAGGGCAAAAAGTAGGAGGTGTGACCAAATGTTGGGAATGTTTTTATTAAAGGCCGAGGTTCGTGTTCAAACTTTTGTTTAGTGTTTTGGCCATTATCTCCAGGTTGTGAGAACCAGTTATGTTAATTAATGATTTTTTGTGTTTGTTTCTATTAGTTTGTCATGAAGAAATGACACACACAGAGTTTGTAAAATAAAAAAGGTTTTGTATTTTGGCCTTTGGAATCTTTGCTGCCTTGGCCGGCTATAGGGGTTGCGGGTTGGTTTCCATCATGTTGTTCTCCATGCCAGAAGCCATTTCCTGAGTAGGGGCCTAGAAGCGGCTTATTATCAGTCTTTGACGGACGGCCCTTGCAGTTTCAACATTGTGGGCCTCCCTCCCGCCTTGCTGCTGCTGCTGATCTTCCTCCTCTTCTTCCTCCTCCTCCGGTGGTGCATCAAGGCCTGGTGGCATTGGCTGGGTCCTGAGGATTGCAAGGTTGTGAAGCATGCAGCACACAACTATGAAGAGGGAGACTCGCTCAGGCGAGTACTGCAGGGCTCCTCCTGAGTGGTCCAGACAGCGGAACCGTTGCTTGAGCACGCTGATCGTCTGCTCAATGATGTTCCTGGTGGCGAGATGGCTCTCATTGTACCGCAGGCACAACAGGGGTGTTGGGGTTATAGAGCGGTGTCATCAGCCAGGTGCAGAGTGGATAACCCTTGTCCCCGAGGAGCCAACCACTTGGCTGATGCGCTGCCTGGAAAGGCTCTGGCACACCAGTCTGGCACAGGATGAAAGCATCGTGGCTGCTGCCAGGATAGCGGGCATTGACAGCGAGTATCAGCTGTCTGTGGTCACAGACCAACTGGACATTTAAGGAGTGGAACCCCTTGCGGTTTCGGAAAACCTCTGCATTCTCATGCAGTGCACGCAATGCCACATGTGTGCAGTCAATGGCGCCCTGCACCATGGGGAAGCCCGCTATCCTCACAAAGCCCAATGCGCGTTCATGCTGTTTGGCCCAGGTCATCGGGAAAGAGATGTACTGGCGTCTCCTTTTATAGAGGGCATTTGTGACCTGACGGATGCAGCAATGGGAGATATTGGCGATGTCCCCAGTAGCTGCTTCAAAGGAGCCGGTGGCATAAAAGTTCAGAGCCACTGTGACCTTCACTGCATCCGACAGAGATGTCCTGGTCCTCAGTTGAGGCTGCAGATCTGGCTGCAGCAGGTGGCAGAGCTCAGTGACCACCTCCTTGCTGAAGCGCAGCCTGCGCAAACACTGCTCCTCAGACAAATGAATGTAGGAGAATTGCTCCCGGAATACCCTGGGAGGGTAAGGTCTCCTGTGCAGAGGCCTGTTGGCCCTCCTCCGTCTGGCCATGATTGCCACTCTCTCTCTGCATCTCTGATGCCTCCGATTCTGCAGGCACAGGACGACGCCCCGAATCAGTGCAGCCCCCACAGTCTCTTGACAATCGAAGTAATAAAGGTCAAATCTAAAAGAACCTGCAAAGTGATGCTCAGTAGCCAAAACTACTTCACACAGCGTTAACTCTATGCAGAGGTCTCTCTCTCTTCTCTCAGAACCTCTCTCTCTGTCAGAATGCGTGGTGCAAAAATGTCTCCCACTAAAAAAGGCAGGAAGAGGGCTGCCTTTAAATAGCGCCCCTCCAGCCCCTCACCAACTGGAAAATGTTCCAGTCTCCCTGTCGTTGCTTGCGGCAGGCAGAAAGGAGTGGGGCGCCACTCAATCTCCAGTCCGGGGCATTGCACGCTCGACTGACGTCACGATCTGCGGGCGCAGGAGATCGGGGCGGTAGAGTTTTGCGCTGCCGCAAAAACTCTGGTCAATTTCGCGAGCGGCGCAAACATCATCGCGCCCGGGCGCTAGTTGCTTTGTGCCCCATTAGCGCCCTCTTAGGGCGCTAACAGGAGACGCTAACCAACCAAATTTCCCCCCCAAGCCTTTCCTGTCTTTCTTCATCACTCAGACCACTAACACTACTGATCAATCTTGTTTATACAGCCTCCAATGCCTGAATGTCTTTCTTCTATCTTAGTGACCCGAAATGAACAATGTTCTCAAGGTATGGTCTGACCAAAACACCGTAAGGTTTGATCATAACTTCCTGTGATTTGTAGTCCACTGTTTTGGCAATGAAGGGATTGGATATGGATTGGTTAATGGAAATGGATAGGTCAGGCTTGTAAAAAACTGTAGACAAATAATAACGTTAAATGCCAGAAAGTATTTCTTTTTGCAGAGAATGAATCTCCTCTGGAACATTTTTCCTTGATAAGTGGTGCCCTTGACATCAAGGCAGCATTTGACCGAGTGTGGCATCAAGGAGCCCTCGTAAAACTGAAGTCAATGGGAATCAGGCGGGGGGGGGGGCAAACTCTCCACTGGCTGGAATCATACCTAGCACAAAGGAAGGTGGTTGTGGTGGTTGGAGGTCAATCATCACAGCCCAGGACATCGCTGCAGGAGTTCCTCAGGGCAGTGACCTAGGCCCAGCTGCTTCATCGATGACCTTCCCTCCATCATAAGGTCAGAAGTGGGGATCTTCGTTGATGACTGCACAATGTTCAGTGCCATTTGCAACTCCTCAGATAACGAAGCAGTCCATGCCTGCATGCAGCAAGACGTGGACGACATTCAGGCTTGGGCTGATAAATGGCAGGTAACATTCGCGCCACACAAGTGCCAGGCAATGACTATCTCCAACAAGCGAGCATCTAACCACCGCCCCCTGACATTCAATGGCATTACCATTGCCGAATCCCCCACCATCAATATCCTGGGGGGTCACCATTGACCAGAAACTTAACTGGACCAGCCACATAAATACTGTGGCAACAAAAGCAGGTCAGAGGCTAGGTATTCTGTGGCGAGTGTCTCACCTCCTGACTCCCCAAAGTCTTTCCACCATCTACAAGGCACAAGTCAGAAGTGTGATGGAATACTCTCCACTTACCTGGATAAGTGCAGCTCCAACAACACTCAAGAAGCTCGATACCATCCAAGACAAAGCAGCCTGCTTGATTGGCACCCCATCCACCACCTTAAACATTCACTCTCTCCACCACTGGCGTACTGTGACTGCAGTGTGTACCATCTATAAGATGCACTGCAGCAACTCGCCAAGGCTTCTTCGGCAGCACCTCCCAAACCCCCGACCTCTACCACCTAGAAGGACAAGGGCAGCAGGCACATGGGAACACCACCACCTCCAAGTTCCCCTCCAAGTTACACACCATCCTGACTTGGAAGTATATCGCCATTCCTTCATCGTCGCTGGGTCAATATCCTGGAACTCCCTCCCTAACAGCACTGTGGGAGTACCTTCACCACACGGACTGAGGCGGTTCAAGAAGGCGGCTCACCACCACCTTCTCAATGGCAACTAGGGATGAGCAATAAATGCTGGCCTTGCCAGCGATGCCCACATCCCAGGCAAAGTGGTGACTATGGCTTGGATTTTGCGATTAGCGACAAAGTGACGGCGCTCGCCGATGGCATTGAAGAATGCTGCCCACAAAAATCTAGCGATCTCTGTGGCATCAATTTCACCTTTCCCAACGTTAGTTTGATTCTGGCGCCAACTCAAGGGGCTCTCCAGTGTCCAGCAACAACAATGTCATCAAGCAGACTGAAGACATCTTAAAGACAGCAAACCAGGAAGTAAAATGCACTGGTTATCCTTCACTTTTTATAAATTTTTACAGAGAGCAAAATAAAGATTAGGCTATACACATGAGATTAAGGTAAAAGCTGAAATATCATAAACAAACTTTTAAAAAATAATAATTTTTATTAAATTAAAAACCTATAGAATTTTTATCATAATGGAAATATTTGACATTCCACAAATATAAAATTAGTTAATTAGTTTTTCAGGTTGTTCAGCAGTAGTTATGACTTAGTACACTGTTAAAAACCCAGTTACATCTCATTCAAAAGCCTTAACTTATTTGGGCATTTTTAACAGCAATCTTGCAGCGTAAAAGGGATAGTTATTGTCAGTTCACTGATTTCTAAAGATTGCCGTCTACGGGGATTTCAACAGCGAGCCTTGTGGAGCAGCAGAGAATCACTGACAGCAACATCTGGATTTCTGCATTTAACTGCGCATGTGCAGACGCTAGAAGTTGCTGTCAGTTTCACAGAGTAATGACAGAAAACGCTGTTGTTTTGCCATCATTACAACCACAAAATCTGGGCCTCCAGGTTTGCTAGTCCTTTAACAGTGAACTTGACAAGAGAAGGGGACATTGCCTGTTATCGGGGGTCGATGCTTAGTTAATTAGATTGTGATGCACCATGAGCAATTCCAGTCTCCTGGAGCTGGCCTGACTGCATTTGGGGATCAGAGAGGAATCTCCCAGAGGTTTTTTTCGAATTGGTCACAAGCTTTTTTTTTCTGCTTTCCTTTTGCAGGAATCAGGATTATTAGTGGTGGGAGGATGGTGTACGTGACCACATTGTCTACTAGATAGGAAGAACTTGATGGGTCTGATGGTTTTTTCTCACAGTTCCTGTGTATGTTGAGAATTAAAACCAAAATCATATGAGCTTTTGAAACATTTAATGGAAGGTCAATTGTTGATAGTGTCTTAGTTGCTCGAGTAGGTTTAGGAAATACATTATCACAATCACACTTAAAATCTGAAGCTCAACTTCCATCAACTGGTCACTTGTATCCAAATTCTTTGTCCATATTTAAACAGATCAAAATGGTGAAAATTTGGAACAAGCAACTCTGCTTCAAATTTAACATTCAAGTTTATTTAGTTGCCAGTTGGTTCTTAACATTACCCGACTGATCAGGATTTGTATTTTAATGGATCTTGAGAGCTAGTCAGAATCACCACTTATTCTTTGATCTACTTGTCTTAATAGGTGAGAATGCAAGTATAAAGAAGTAGGGAATGTCACTGAGCAACAACAACAAGCATTTATATAGCACCTTTAATGTAGTAAAATGTCCCAAGGTGCTTCACAGGAGCGTTATAAAATAAAATTTGACACCGAGCCACATAAGGAAAAATTAGGGCAGATGGCCAAAAGCTTGGTCAAAGAGGTAGGTTTTAAGGAGCATCTTAAAGGAGGAAAGAGAGGTAGAGAGGTGGAGAGGTTTAGGGAGGGAATTCCAGAGCACAGGGCCTTGGCAGCTGAAGGCACGGCCACCAATGGTTGAGCGATTAAAATCAGGGATGCTCAAGGGGCCAGAATTAGAGGAGCGCAGATATCTCTGGGGGCTGTGGGGCTGGAGGAGATTACAGGGATAGGGAGGGGGAAGCCCACGGAGGGATTTGAAAATAAGGATGAGAATTTTAAATTGAGGCGTTGCTTAACTGGGAGCCAATGTAGGTCAGCGAGCACAGGGGTGATGGATGAACAGGACTTGGTGTGAGTTAGGACACGGGCAGCAGAGTTTTGGATGACCTGAAGTTTATGGAGGGTATAATGTGGGAGGCCAGCCAAGAGTGCGTTAGAATGGTCAAGTCTAGAGGTAACAAAGGCATGGATGAGGGTTTCAGCAGCAGATGAGCTGAGGCAGGGGCAGAGTTGGGCGATGTTCCGAAGATGGAAATAGGCGATCTTAGTGATGGCGCGGATATGTGCTCGGAAGCTAATTTTAGGGTCAAATATGACACCAAGGTTGCGAACAGTCTGGTTCAGCCTCAGACAGATACGAGGGATAGGGATGGAGTCGGTGGCTAGGGAATGGAGTATGTGGCGGAGACCTAAGACAATGGCTTCAGTCTTCCCAATATTTAGTTGGAGGAAATTTCTGCTCATCCAGTATTGGATGTTGGACAAGCAGTCTGACAATTTAGAGACCGTGGAGGGGTCGAGAGAAGTGGTGGTGAGTTAGAGCTCGGTCTCGTCAGTGTGCATGCGGAAAATGATGCTATGTATTTGGATGATGTCACCGAGGGGCAGCATGTAGATAAGAAATAGGAGGGGCCAAGGATAGATCCTTGGGGGACACCAGAAGTGACAGTGCGGGAGCGGGAAGTGAAGCCATTGCAGGTGATTCTCTGGCTACGATTAGATAGATAAGAATGGAACTCGGTGAGTGCAGTCCCACCCAACTGGATGATGGTTTAGAGGCAGTGGAGCAGGATGGAGTGGTCAACCATGTCAAAGGCTGCAGACAGATCGAGAAGGACGAGGGGAGCAATACTAAGATGGTGAGGTAAATACGGAAATGATGATCAATTTGATATTGTCATCCTAGACAGGTCTTCTGCTCATCTTTTAAAAATCAAGTGCCAGGAGTGAGAAACTTAGCAGCCTCTTTCTCAAAGTTCAAGTTCCACCTAATAAAAATGAAGGATTTGTTTGTATTTTTGTTTGCATCAAAACTGCTGATGTATTTGTACAATTATGTAATTGTACCTTTGCTGGGATTTAATAGAAATAAGTTGCATATTTATACACATTAGAATTTTTTTCACTGTGAACTCTTTCTTTTGTCTTTTTCCTTTCTTACTTTTTCCCATTTCACGATTTACCTTTTCACAATTTAAAGAATACGGAGCAGATATTTCAATTATCAAGAATCTATTTCCTTTCAATAAAATTCCTTGGAGCTGGTCCTGCTCCGCTG
Source organism: Squalus acanthias (assembly GCA_030390025.1). Classification (NCBI taxonomy): domain Eukaryota; kingdom Metazoa; phylum Chordata; class Chondrichthyes; order Squaliformes; family Squalidae; genus Squalus; species Squalus acanthias. Next base: position 103,419,801 of record CM059432.1, read on the forward strand.
GCATTGCTTCATCAGATGTTTGGCAGAAACCTCATTTACGCACATAAACAGGAGCTCCGTTGCACTTCCGTCAAAATAATGCCAGCAGAGCGGGAGCAGCGCCGAGGAAATTTCCGCCCCATAACTTTGATCTGACTAAGATAGTTTGATGCAAGTCACTTTATTAGAAGAATGCATGTAAATAAAATTATGGAAAAAAAGGATGTTATCAGGGTCAGAAAATCTGCTATCACCTTTGGAGTGAATAGCCTTAACATTTATTGCAGTGCATTATCATTTGTATTTAAATAAAACATTTCTTTCATGAAGCCAATCATTAAAAATACAAACAGGAAAGCATGCAAATATTTAACAATTAACAATCAAAGTATAAACATGCATTTGAATGTTTCTGAAGAGAAGGATCATACACTGGTTTACATATTTGTACAACAAGTTGTAGTACATTTTCTTAACATAGTACATTCATTTTTTGTAACAGTTTAGAGGAGGGGAAAATGCCACTATATTTGTCACAATTACTGAGGACTTTATTGAATCCAGGCTTTTAATTGAAATGGTAAATCATAGATCTCAGGGAGCATTTGGCTCTTTGTGGCAGAAGCCCTTTACATGACGTCCAGGAATCCAATAGAAAAAGCAGTGGGGGTCATATTAGGAACAGTCATTTAATTTCATCAGGAGGTGCAGAGTTATTTCATTATGATACAAGGTTATAAGTCAATTGTGTGCAACACAAGAAAAGCCTGGAGGTTAAGTGCTGAGTATAAGCACAACGGGAATCAGTGCAAACTGGTGCAAACTGGTAGTTCTCTTAGGCAGTCCCTCGGAACCGAGGATGACTTGCTTCCACACTAAAAATGAGTTCTCAGGTGACTAATGAGTCCAATGCAGGACCTACAGTCTCTGTCACAGGTGGGGCAGACGGTGGTTGAAGGGCCGGGTGGGTGGGGTGCTTGGGTTGATGTGCGCTCCTTCCGTTGTTTATGCTTGGCTTCCGCTTGCTCCCGACGAAGAGACTCGAGGTGTTCGGTGCCTTCCCGGATGCTTCTCCTCCACTTTGTGCAGTCTTGGGCCAGGGATTCCCAGGTGTCAGTGGGGATGTTGCACTTTTTCAAGGAGGCTTTGAGGGTGTCCTTGAAGCATTTCCTCTGCCCACCTGGGGCTCTCTTGCCGTGTCAGAGCTCCGAGTACAGTGCTTGTTTTGGCAGTCTCGTATCGGGCATGCAGACGATGTGGCCCATCCATCAGAGCTGATCGAGCGTGGTCAAAGCTTCGATGCTGGGGATGTTGGCCTGAGCGAGAACACTGACGTTGGTGCGCCTATCCTGCCAATGGATTTGCAGGATCTTGCGGAGGCAGCGTTGGTGGTACCTCTCCAGTGCTTTGAGGTGCCTGCTGTACGTGGTCCATGTCTCTGAAGCATACAGGAGGGCGGGTATCACTACTGCTCTGTAGACCATGAGCTTGGTGCTGGGTTTGAGGTCCTGGTCTTCAAACACTCTCTTCCTCAGGCGACCGAAGGCTGCACTGGCACACTGAAGGTGGTGTTGGACTTCATCATCGATGTCTGCCCTTGTTGACAGTAGGCTCCCGAGGTATGGAAAGTGGTCCACGTTGTCCAAGGCCTCATCGTGGACTTTGATAATCGGGGAGCAGTACTGTGTGGCGGGGGCAGGTTGGTAGAGGACCTTTGTCTTACAGATGTTTAGTGTAAGGCCCATGCTCTCGTACACTTCGGTGAAGGTGTTGACGATGGTTTGGAGTTCGGCCTCAGAGTGTGCGCAGACGCAAGCATCGTCTGCATACTGTAATTCGATGACAGAGGATGGGACTACCTTGGATCTGGACTGGAGGCGACAGAGGTTGAACAGTTTCCTGTTTGTTCTGTAGATTTGCTCCACTCCAGCGGGGAGCTTTCTGAGGGTGAGATGGAGCATTGCAGCCAGGAAGATCAAGAAGAGTGTTGGTGCGATGACACAGCCTTGGTTGACCCCAGTCCGTACATGAATTGGGTCTGTGGTGGATCCGTTGGTCAGGATCACAGCTTGCATTGTGAAGGAATACGCCATATTCAGAAAAATACACCATCCTATGAAAGAATTCTGACTTTATTAACCATGACAAACTGGGCTTGGAAATCTGAAAGCCTCAACAATCAGAAGCTGTAAACAGCATACAGGCTCTTGAGATAAGATAAGTTGTTGACACTGAAACAATAGCCTCATTGAAACAGAAGGTTGGAGGTTCCTAGAAGTCTGCAGCTTTGGAAAAAAGACAATACCATACCCAGTTAAAGTGTCTTAATCGAACACTTCGAAATGAATCACATAAATTAAAGAAACATATGCCTTCGTAAATATGACATCACATGAAACACGGAGACACGAGTCTGTAATACAACCAACTGAGGTAGCTAAGAAGACAATGGTGCATCCGCTCGAGGTGTTCTAAATGCAAAAGATACAAACAGAAGACTTTGGTAAGAATGGCATCAAGTGGGGGAGGCACCACCCATCACATTGTTTTTGTGTTGAAAATGGAACACCTAGGAGACACGAAGTCTGTGTTGCAACCAGCTAAGGTGACTTATGAATTAAACAGAAGACCTTGCTAAGAATGACATCAAATAGATACATCTGTTACAACTGTTTTTTATGATAAACTTGAGACACCTGCACAGCATGCATAATTCTGCAAGCTACAAGCTGAACTAACTGTAAGAATAGAAGGGGTCAACAGAAAAATGACTAGAGATAATTAGCTTACATCAGCAGAAAACTTCGAAGGATATACCACTGAGAAAGAGTATAAATATAGAACTTTCAAATAGGAAGAGAGAGTCGCTTGAAGGGGCAAAGCGGTTCTCAGGCTTCAGAGGCAAGCTCTGTAAGTTTTCAACTCTTTAAGTCTCGGGGAGCAAAGGTACTTGTATTTGATTTTGGTGGATATCCTGGAATAAAACTAAGAAGTGTAAAAATGTAACAAAGTTAAGATTTGAGAATAAGGATCTCTGATAATAAGAATTGTAAGCTTTTGTATTTGGAACTGTTAATGTTGCGACGGAATCACCAACTGTAATTACATGTCAGTTCTTTAATAAATCTATATTTTTAGAATTCTCTCAAATAGTACTTCTGTATCAAACTCGCGAACTCAATCACTGTACACTCTTTGGTGAGGAGTTGCAGAATTCTGGGGGAGTTTTCCGGACCCTCATAATATCCGGAAGGTTACAGTCTAGCTAAACTTATTAAAAGTGCTACCTGGAGGATGGTAACATCTTCAGGTTGTTCCTTTCCTTTAGGGAGAGATAGTCTGGACCTTTAGACCCAATTAAGCATCTTTAGGATCCGGCTACCTCTAACTTTAGTTGAAGGTGAACGTCTGGGGAATACACCTGATCCGGAGTAGCCCGAAAGGGACTAGGACTAGTAATAATCCTTTCAGCATGTCGTCGTGAAGCAGGCGAAGGATGGTGACAAACTTTTGAGGGCAGCCAAATTTGAGGAGGACACTCCATAATCCCGCATGGTTGATGGTGTCGAAAGCCTTTGTGAGGTCAAAGAAGGCCATGTACAGTGGTTGGTGCTGTTCCCTGCATTTCTCTTGTAGTTGACGCGCGGTGAAGAGTTGACGCAGCTAGGTCGAGGCCCAGGAGTGGTACAGCGTGGACCGGCAGCGGGGTCGGGAGGACCACACTGCAGCCTATGAAACCCAGGCAGAGAGGACCTGCGGGAAGGAGGGAGGAGGACAATAGGAGTATGTTTGTGTGCGTGTGCTAGGCCGATGCAGCAGAGCCAGGTCTCCAATCGTCTTGGATCCCCTTGCCATTGGACCAAGACCTTGCTCTGTCAAGCCCGTGTGGTAGCTGGTGTGCAACGGCCACCCCATGTTAAAAGAATTCACGCACAGGCATTTTCCAACCTTTAAAATGAAGTTCGGGACCTGGAATGTCAGGACCCTCATGGACAATCCCAATAGCGACAGACCAGAACACCGTACTGCTATCGTTGCCCGGGAGCTCAGACATTTCGACATAGACATCGCCGCCCTAAGTGTGACCCGGCGGGCAGGGGAAGGCCAGCTCAAGGAGCAAGGCGGTGGTTACACCTTCTTCTGGAAAGGCAAACCTGAAGAAGAACGCCACCTCCATGGGGTAGACTTCACCATAAAAAATGAGCTAGTTGAACGTCTCAGAGACTCCCCTTGTGGAATAAACAAATGCCCCATGAAACTTGTAGTTGGGGGGCGAACGCACCAGTTTGGGGAGATTTGTAGAGACTGTAGGAGAAACACCTCCTAATGAAATATATTGTTGTTAATATTTTGTGTTCAGGTCGATTCTAATAGAACCCCAATACAACATGGTGGCTGCAGTGGTGATTTTTTGTTTAAAAAATATATCCAACAAATAGTGTTTAACTAAAAGGGATAGGGAGAGGCCTGCAATTCGTAAGAAGAGACAGCTAGAAGGTACAGATACACAAACTTCTTCCACTTTAGCCCAGCAGATAAATTTGATTTTATTAAGCCAGAAGTACGACCAGGATAGACAAAACAATTTAAAAGATTTAGCATTGGTTTGGGCTTACTTAAAGATGAAGCCGATTAACACTTTTTTTTTGACGAGCAAGGAAACGGAGAACATTTGGTGATCATTAGAACTGTTTGAGAATGACCCAGGAAATTATTAAACAATGCTAGACAGAATGGAAATGTATTTTGCAGTAGATAGAAACCAGATTTTTGAAAGACATAAATTGAATCAATGAAAACAGGAACAAAGGGAATCCGTAGACAGCTTTGTTACAGCTCTATACTGTCTGGGTGAACATGGTGGCTATAATAGTCTACAGAATATGAAACTACAAGAGGCTGTGTGAGTGGTCGCAATTCGAGTCTGATTTAACCCTTGTTAAATCAGTAACTCAAGTAGAATCATAGAATGGTTACAGCACAGTAGGAGGCCATTCGGCCCGTCGTCCCCGTGCCAGCTCTCTGCAAGAACACTTCAGCTCATCCCAATCCCCCGCAAAGTTTTTTCTTCGGGTATTTATCTAATACCCTTTTGAAAGCTACGAATGAGTCTGCCTCCACCACCCTTTCAGGCAGTGTGTTCCAGATCATAACCACTCGCTGTGTAAAAAGGTTTTTCCTCATGTCGCCTTTGGATTTTTTGCCAATCACCTTAAATCTGGTGCTCGACCCTTCCGCCAATGGGAACAGTTTCTCTCTATCTACTCTGTCTAGACCACTCATGATTTTGAACACCTCTATCAAATCTCCTCTCAATTTTCTCTGCTCTAAGGAAAACAACCCCAGCTTCTTCAGTCTATCCATGTAACTGAAGTTCCTCATCCCTGGAACCATTCTTGTAAATCTTTTCTACATCCTCTCTAAAGCCTTCACATCCTTCCTAAAGTGCAGTGCCCAGAATTGGACACAATACTCCAGTTGTGGCAGTACCAGTGTTTTATAAAGGTTCATCATAACTTCCTTGCTTTTGTACTCTATGCCTCTATTTATAAAGCTCAAGATCCCGTATGCTTTTTTAACCGCTTTCTCAACCTGCCCTGTCACCTTCAACGATTTGAGCTCATATATCCTGTAGAATTCGCAAATTATCGCGATTTCGAAATAACGAGAGAGAGACATACAGTTTCGTAAAAACAGCTTTATTTCAGCAAAATGCTGTCAGGTTCAAAAACGGACACAAGAAGCCTGTAAAATGGCCGCCGCGCCTCGTGGCAGAAGCTTCTAGACTTTTCAAGTAGGCAGACAAGATGGCGTTTCAATAAACATTTCAGCAAGGTCGGACAGTACTCAGCATATTGATATAAGACAAGACGCGATCGTTTTGCATTTTTAACACCTAAGCAAGAAATATAAGTGCTGGAGTCAGTGTTCCATGCACAAACGAGGGCTATTGTACTGAGCAATCAAGGGCCCATCCAAAGACATTGATACGCAAATTCCCCGCGGCTCTACGATGAGAGAGCCGTTCGCGGGTACTCACAACAAGAATTCGGAGGCCCCCAAAACCCCTCCAGGGAGACTCCTAGCCGGTTCCACAATGGGAGAAACATTAACGGGTACTTAGACAGTTACAAGTATCACCGAAACCCATTAACAACAAGAACCACCCCATACAAGAAGTTTAAGCGCCAAAACATGACAAAAGATGAACATTAAGATTGGGCGGGAGATAAGGAATTACAGTACTATAACTGTAGTGAACAAACGTCCATCTCTCTCTTGACTCCTGGCTCTTATTCTCTTATTCGCTCGACTCTTATCCTCTCGACTCGCATGCCTGATGACTTTTGACTTGGGCTCTTGCTGCCCACCAAACTCTGGTTCCGCTGATCTTCCGGGAGTCAACCTCGTGGCTTGCCGCGAAGATCTGTGAAGAGCTGGACTGCGAAGGCCGGTAAGCGGGTGCACCATCCCGAGGGTCGGTAAACGGTGTAAGGACTCGAAGGCCCGACGAAACGAAACAAGACAAGAAGAAGAAGAAGACGACTACACGTGCCGCTGCGGTCAGTAAACCCCGACCGCGCCCGAACTATAAAGACCATTCTTGAACTCTACAGGTTATCACACGAATTCTACCGCCAACCGGTGTCGGGCACAGGAAGACTCTTCTTTGAGTTTTATCAGGAGTCCGAGGTCAACACAGATCTTCATGACAGCAGACGGTCCAGCCCGCTAGCTGGAGCAGAGCGAGTAAACAAGTGAGGTGCAGAGACCCCTGGTCCACACGTGGACGGTCAGGTGCTGCAATGAAAGCATCCGAGCACCGTTTTAGAATTCTCCGAGTTATCACGAGTGGTGAGCATGGTTCTCGATCCTACAGATCTAGATTAGGACAGGTATTGATAGGGGAGGGTTTTGTTTTAAGGATAATTATAATGTGTGTCCCCTTTTACGATGTGTCGTGCGCTCCTCGTTTCCCTAAACCTAGTTTCATAAATGTATGTAAGCTTGTACTGTCATTAATCTGTGCTTATGACATGTATTTCGCAATATTGAACAATATGCAATAAAGATTTTCCATTTCGTACTATTCAACCGGGTCTACCTGAGTTTTCTCTGCATTACTGCTCTCGCACCTAAGTCCAGTGTCAGAACCGTAAGGGCGAGTGGGTCGAACCACTCACAGGTGTCTAGTGCTACCAGGCTGGCTGGAGACCAGAACAGGCAACAAGGCCTAACCCCGCACTAGTACCCAGGCTAAGCACAGAGCCACGCGAACCTCTTACAACCCCCAAGTCTCTATGTTCCTGCACCACCCTTTAGAATTGTACCCTTTAGTTTATATTTCCTCTCTTCATTCTTCCTACCAAAATGTATCACTTAGCGCTTTTCTGCGTTAAATTTCATCTGCCACGTGTCTGTCCATTCCACCAGCCTGTCTATGTCCTCTTGAAGTCTGTCACTGTCCCAAGTAAGATGAAATGTAGCAATTAAGAAGCACAAAAATACTCAACCAGTTGCCAGCAGAGGGAGAACATGCTGACCATTTGAAATTGTGAGGTTGATCACAGCGCACAGGGAGTATACTCCCAAACAAAACTAGAGAGAGAGAAAGAGAGAGAGAGAGAGAGAGAGAAAGAAAGAGAGGACACCCCAGAGAACCTGTGATAGAAACATAGAAAAATAGGAGCAGGAGTAGGCCATTCGGCCCTTCGAGCCTGCTCTGCCATTCAATATGTACATGGCTGATCCTCTATCTCAATACCATATTCCCGCACTCTCCCCATATCCCTTGATGCCTTTTGTGTCTAGAAATCTATCTATCGTCTTTTTAAATATATTCAGTGACTTGGCCTCCACAGCCTTCTGTGGTAGAGAATTCCACAGGTTGGGTGATTGGGCAGATGCATGGCAGATGCAGTATAATGTGGATAAATGCGAGGTTATCCACTTTGGTGACAAAAACAGGGAGACAGATTATTATCTGAACAGCAATAGATTGGGAAAAGGGGAAGTGCAATGAGACCTGAGTGTCCTTGTGCACCAGTCGCTGAAGGTAAGCATGCAGGTGCAGCAGGCGGTTAAGAAGGCAAATGGTATGTTGGCCTTCATAGCGAGAGGATTCGAGTACAGGAGCAAGGATGTCTTGCTGCAGTTGTACAGGGCCTTGGTGAGACCACACCTTGAGTATTGTGTACAGTTTTGGTCACCTTATCTGAGAAAGGATGTTCTTGCCATGGAGGGAGTGCAGCGAAGATTCACCAGACTGATACCTGGGATGGCAGGAATGACGTATGAAGAGAGATTGGGTCGATTAGGCTTGTATTCGCTAGAGTTTAGAAGAATGAGGGGGTATCTCATTGAAACTTATAAAATTCTAACAGGACTAGACAGACTAGATGCAGGAAGGATGTTCCCGATGGCGGGGGAGTCCAGAACCAGGGGTCACAGTCTAAGATAAGGGGTAAGCCATTTAGAACTGAGATGAGGAGGAATTTCTTCACCCAGAGAGTGGTGAACCTGTGGAATTCTCTACCACAGAAGGCAGTTGAGGCCAATTCATTAAATATATTCAAGAAGGAGTTAGATATATTTCTTAAGGCTAAAGGGACCAAGGGATATGGGGAGAAAGCAGGGACAGGGTACTGAATTTGGATGATCAGCCATGATCGCGTTGAATGGCGGAGCAGGCTGGAGGGGCCGAATGGCCTACTCCTGCTCCTATCTTCTATGTTTCTATGTTCCACAGGTTCACCACCCTCTGAGTGAAGAAATTTCTCCTCATCTTAGTCCTAGATGTCCTACCCCGTATCCTGAGACTGTGAGCCCTCCTTCTAGACCTCCCAGCCAGGGGAAACATCCTCCCTGCATCCAGTCTGTCTAGCCCTGTCAGAATTTTATACGTTTCAATGAGATCCCCTCTCATTCTTCTAAACTCTAGTGAATACAGGCCTAGTCGACCCAATCTCTCCTCATACGACAGTCCTGCCATCCCAGGAATCAGTCTGGTGAACCTTCGCTGCACTCCCTCTATGGCAAGTATATCCTTTCTTAGGTAAGGAGACCAAAACTGCACACAGTACTCCAGGTGTGGTCTCACCAAGGCTCTGTATAACTGTAGTGAGACATCCTTACTCCTGTACTCAAATCCTCTTGCAATGAAGGCCAACATACCATTTGCCTTCCTAACTGCTTGCTGCACCTGCATGTTTGCTTTCAGTGACTGGTGTACAAGGACACCCAGGTCTCTCTGTACATCAACATTTCCCAATCTATCACCATTTAAATAATACTCTGTCTTTCGGTTTTTCCTACCGAAGTGGATAACTTCACATTTATCCACGTTATACTGCATCTACCGTGTATTTGCTCACTCACTCAACTTGTCTAAATCACCTTGAAGCCTCTTTGCATCCTCCTCACAACTCACAATCCCACCTAGTTTTGTGTCGTCAGCAAACTTGGAAATATTACATTTGGTTCCCTCATCCAAATCATTGATATGTATTGTGAATAGCTGGGGCCCAAGCACTGATCCCTGCGGTACCCTACTAGTCACCGCCTGCCACCCCGAAATAGACCCATTTATTCCTACTCTCTGTTTCCTGTCTGTTAACCAATTTTCAATCCATGCCAGTATATTACCCCCAATCCCATGTGCTTTAATTTTGCACACTAACCTCTTAGTGGGACTTTGTCAAAGGCCTTCTGAAAATCCAAATACACCACATCCACTGGTTCTCCCTTATCTATTCTACCAGTTACATCCTCAAAAAACTCCAGTAGGTTTGTCAAACACGATTTCCATTTCATAAATCCATGTTGACTTTGTCTAATCCTGTTGATATTTTCTAAGTGTCCTGTTATCACATCCTTTATAATACACTCTAGCATTTTCCCTACTAATGATGTTAGGCTTGTTTTCTCTCTCCCTCCTTTTTTAAATAGTGGGGTTACATTTGCCACCCTCCAATCTGCAGGAACTGTTCCATAATCTATAGAATTTTGGAAGATGACAACTAATGCATCCAGTATTTCCATGGCTACCTCTTTTAGTACTCTGAGATGCAGATTATCAGGCCCTGGGGATTTATCGGCTTTCAGTCCCATTAATTTCTCTAGCACTATTTTTTTACTAATACTAATTTCCTTTAATTCCTCCTTCTTACTAGACCCCTGGTTCCCTAGCATTTCTGGGAAGTTATTTGTGACCTCTTCTGTGCAGACAGAACCAAAGTATCTGTTTAATTGCCTAGCCATTTCTTTGTTCCCCATTATAAATTCTCCCGTTTCTGACTGTAAGAGACCTACATGTGTCTTCACTAATCTTTTTCATTTTACATACTTGTAGAAGCTTTTGCAATCCGCTTTTATGTTCCTTGCAAGTTTACTCTCATACTCTATTTTTCCCCTCTTAATCACTCTCTTCGTCCTTTTTTGCTGAACTCTAAACTGTTCCCAATCCTCAGGCTTGGTACTTTTTCTGGCAACTTTATATGACTCCTCTTTGGATCTAATACTATCCTTAATTTCTTTTGTTAGCCATGGTTGGGACACTTTTCCTTTTGTGTTTTTGCAGCAGAAAGAGATGTATAACTGTTGCAATTCATGCATTTGTTCCTTAAATGTTAGCCATTGCCTATCCACCGTCATGCCTTTTAATCCCCAATCTATCATAGCCAACTCACTCCTCATACCTTCGTAGCTTCCTTTGTTCAGATTTAGGACCCTAGTTTCGGATTGGACTTCTTCACTTTCCATCTTAATGAAGAATTCCATCATGTTATGGTCACTCTTCCCTAAAGGACCCCACACAACAAGATTATTAATTAACCCCTTCTCATTGCACAATACCCAATCTAGGATAGCCTGTTCCCGAATAAAAACAGAAAATGCTGGAAATACTCAGCAGGACAGAGAGCATCTGTGGAGAGAGAAACAAAGTTAACGTTTCAGGTCGATGACCCTTCGTCAGAACCTTTTTTGCTCAACTCTAAACTGTTCTGACGAAGGGTCAACATAGCCTTCGGGACTCACGCTCCTGGCTGCAGAGAACAGTGTCTATCCCCCTAACTATACTGTCGCCCACGACAACCACCTTCCTTTTTACTCCCCCAACTTGAACGGCTTCCTGTACCACGGTGCCATGGTCAGTTTGCTTGTCCTCCCCGCAGTCCCATCACATGTCCACAAGGGTTGCAAGAACCTCGAATCTTTTGGACAAGTGCAGGGACTGAGGCTCGTGCAATACTACCTCCTGGATCCCCATACCTGCCTCACTCGCAGTCACACCCTCCTGTCCCTGATCACGTGTCATAGAGTCATAGTTATACAGCACAGAAAGAGGCCCTTCGGCCCATCATGTCCACGCCGGCCATCAAGCCCTGTCTATTCTAATCCCATTTTCCAGCACTTGGTCCGTAGCCTTGTATGCTATGGTGTTTCAAGTGCTCATCTAAATGCTTCTTGAATGTTGTGAGGGTTCCTGCCTCTACCACCCTTTCAGGCAGTGAGTTCCAGATTCCAACCACACTCTGGGTGAAAAAGTTTTTCCTCAAATCCCCTCTAAACCTCCTGCCCCTTACCTTGAAACTATGCCCCCTGGTTATTGACCCCTCTACTAAGGGGAAAAGTTCCTTTCTATCTACCCTATCTATGCCCCTCATAATTTTGTACACCTCAATCAGGTCCTCCCTCAGCCTTCTCTGCTCTAAGGAAAACAACCCCAGCCTGTCCAGTCTCTCTTCATAGCTGAAGCGCTCCAGCCCAGGTAACATCCTGGTGAATCTCCTCTGCACCCTCTCCAATGCAATCACATCCTTCCTATAGTGTGGCGACCAGAACTGCACAGAGTATTCCAGCTGTGGCCTAACTAGCGTTTTGTACAGCTCCATCATAACCTCCCTGCTCTTATATTCTATGCCTCGGCTAATGAAGGCAAGTATCCCATATGCCTTTTTAACCACCTTATCTACCTGTCCTGCTGCCTTCAGGGATCTATGTACATGCACACCAAGGTCCCACTGATCCTCTGTCCTTCCTAGGGTCCTACCATTCATTGTGTATTCCCTTGCCTTGTTAGTCCTCCCAAAATGCATCACCTCACACTTTTCAGGGTTAAATTCCATTTGCCACTGTTCTGTCTATCTAACCAACCCATTTATATCGTCCTGTAGCCTGAGGCTTCCCTCCTCGCTATTTACCACCCCACCAATTTTCGTGTCATCTGCGAACTTACTGATCATACCTCCTACATTCATATCTAAATCATTAATGTACACTACAAACAGCAAAGGACCCAGCACCGATCCCTGCGGTACACCACTGGACACAGGCTTCCAGTCACAAAAACAATCTTTGACCATCACCCTCTGCCTCCTGCCACTAAGCCAATTTTGGATCCAATGTGCCAAATTGCCCTGGATCCCATGGGCTCTTACCTTCTTGACCAGTCTCCCATGCAGGATTTTGTCAAAAGCCTTACTGAAGTCCATGTAGACCACATCAACTGCACTACCCTCATCCACACACCTAGTCACCCGCTCGAAAAATTCAATCAAATTGGTCAGACATGATCTCCCCCTGACAAAGCCATGCTGACTATCTTTGATTAATCCTTGCCTCTCTAAGTGGAGACTAATTCTGTCCCTCAGAATTTTTTCCAATAATTTCCCTACCACTGATGTTAGGCTCACAGGCCTGTAATTCCCTGGTTTATCCCTACTACCCTTCTTGAATAATGGTGCTATGTTAGCTGTTCTCCAGTCCTCTGGCACCTCCCCTGTGGCCAGAGAGGTACTGAAAATTTGTGTCAGAGCCCCTGCAATCTCCTCCCTTGCCTCACACAGCAGCCTGGGATACATCTCATCTGGGCTTGGGGATTTATCCATTTTTAAGCCCGCTAAAACCGCTAGTACCTCCTCCCTCTCAATACTAATTTGTTCAAGTATATCACAATCTCCCTGCCTGATTTCTATGCCTACATCGTCCTTCTCCATAGTGAACACAGATGCAAAATATTCATTTAAAACCCCACCTACATCTTCTGGCTCTACACACAGATTGCCACTTTGGTCCCTAATGGGCCCTACTCTTTCCCTGGTTATCCTCTTGCCCTTAATATACTTATAAAACACCTTGGGATTTTCCTTTATTTTGCCCGCCAGTGTTATTTCATGCCCCCTCTTCGCTCTCCTAATTTCTTTTTTAAGTACCCCCTGCACTTTCTATACTCCTCTAGGGCTTCCACTCTTTTTAGTCCTTTGTATCTGCCAAAAGCCTCCCTTTTTTTCCTAATCCATTCTCGTATATCCCTTGACATCCAGGGTTCCCTGGGCTTGTTGGTCCCACCCTTGACCTTTACGGGAACATGTTGCCGTTGTACTCTCTCTATTTCCTTTCTGAAACACTCCCACTGCTCTGATGTGGATTTTCCTACAAGTAGCTGATCCCAGTCCACTTTGGCCAGATCCTGCCTTATCATATTAAAATCGGCCTTCCCCCAATTTAGAACCTTTATTTCCAGTCCATCTTTGTCCTTTTCCATGACTACCTTAAAACTCAACGAATTATGGTCACTATCACCAAAATGCTCTTCTACTAACCCTTCTACCACTTGCCCGGCTACATTCCCTAGAATTAGGTCCAGTACCGCCCCCTCTCTTGTAGGACTTTCTACATGCTGGCTCAAAAAGCTCTCCTGGATGTACCTTAAGAATTTTGCACCCTCCAAGCCTTTCACACTCTGACTATCCCAGTTAATATTGGGGAAGTTGAAATCCCCTACTATTATTACCCTATTATTTCTACACTTCTCTGAGATTTGCCTACATATCTGTTCCTCTATCTCCCTCTGACTGTTTGGGGGCCTATAGTACACTCCCAGCAAAGTGCTTGCCCCCTTTTTGTTTTTAAGTTCTACCCATATGGCCTCATTAGAGGAACCTGCTAAGATATCATCCCTCCTTACAGCAGTAATTGACTCCTTGATTAATATTGCGACACCCCCTCCTCTTTTACACCCCCCTCTGTCTCGCCTGAAGATTCTATACCCGGAATATTGAGCTGGTCCTGCCCCTCCCTCAACCATGTCTCTGTGATAGCAACAATATCATACTCCCATGTGTTCATCAACACCTTCAATTCATCTGCCTTACTCGCAAGACTCCTTGCATTAAAATAAATGCCAACCAGCCTTGCCATACTCCCTTGTGCCGTTATATATTTGCTCTGCCTTCCAGGCTGACTTGTTTTTTCCTCTATATTTGGCTGTGCATCACCCCCTACTATAGCTCCACTCCGTATCCCATCCCCCTGCCTAGTTAGTTTAAACCCCCCGCAACAGTACTAGCAAACCTCCCAACAAGGATGTTGGTACCGTTCCGGTTCAGGTGCAACCCGTCCGACTTGTACAGGTCCCACCTTCCCCAGAAGCAGACCCAGTGATCCAGGAAACTAAAGCCCTCCCTCCTGCACCAACTCTTTAGCCACGCATTCATCTGCTCTATCCTCCTATTCCTATACTCACTAGCACGTGGCACCGGGAGTAATCCAGAGATTACAACCTTTGACGTCCTGCTTTTTAATCTGCTACCTAGCTCCCTAAATTCTTGTTGCAGGACCTCATCCCTCTTTCTACCCATGTCGTTGGTACCAATGTGAACCACAACCTCTGACTGTTCGCCCTATCCCTTCAGAATACCCTGCAGCTGTTCAGTGACATCCTTGACCCTGGCACCAGGGAGGCAACATATCATCCTGGAGTCACGTCTGCAGCCACAGAAATGTCTATCTGTTCCCCTTACGATAGAATCCCCTATCACTATTGTTCTCCCACTCTTTTTCCTCCCCTCCTGTGCAGCTGAGCCACTCGTAGTGCCACGGACTTGGCTCTTGCTGCATTCCCCAGAGAAACCATCTCCCCCATCAATATCCAAAACGGAAAATCTGTCGGAGAGGGAGATGGACCCAGGGGACTTCTGCACTACCTTCCTAGTTCTTTCACTCTGTCTGGTGGTCACCCATTCCCTGTCTGCCTGTGCACTCTTTACCTGCGGTGTGACCACCTTGTTAAACGTGCTATCCACGAAGATCTCAGCTTCATGGATGCTCCACAGTGACTCCAGCCGCAGCTCCAGCTCCGAAACGCGGATTTCGAGTAGCTGCAGCTGGAGACACTTCCTGCACACGTGTTCGCCCTGGACATCTAAAGTGTCCCTGACTTCCAACATAGCACAGGAGGAGCACTCCACGCTGCCGAGCTGCCCTGCCAAGTCCTACCCTTAATTTACTCCCTTTAAATTAAAGAATATTAAATACAGTAGGGACCTTACTTCCCTTTAAACACTACTTACTCTAAACTAGAGACCTTACTTTTACTTTAATGACTGGAATGTAGAAAAACTGTAGAAATACTCACTGCTGGTTCTCTGTCCCCTCTTGTGCAGCTTTTTAGCTCCTGCTCGCCTGGAAGCTGACAAAGATGGAAAAAGAAAGGAACACCTCCCTCCCCGAACGAACGAACGAACGCACTCACGAACGCACTCACTCACTCACTCACTCACTCACTCACTCACTCACTCACTCACTCACTCACCAAACTCGCAGCTTAACACTCTGTTCTGATCTGCACTCTGTGACAAACTGAACTCTAGCCTCCCTTATTTATATTGCTGAGATTTAAATAAGTGAGCTCTCTGGCAGTTACAGAACCAGATTAGACCACTTAATTAATTAATTACTCTCACCTGCTCTCCAGCACAGAGCTTGCTTAGCCTTGCCCAAGCATGGAAGAAACTTAAAACTTGAAACAGTAAATTTAAATGCTAATTGCAAGCACACAAGACTAGAATTTATAAAAATAAGAGATTAACCTTTAAGATTTACTCCCTCACTCACCAAACTCGCAGCTTAACACTCTGTTCCGATCTGCACTCCGTGACAAACTGCACTCGAGCCTATTCTAAAGTATTTAATCTAAGGGGTGTGGCTGCCTCCTGGAGCAAAAGGTCCAGGTAATTTTCTCCCACCCTGATGATAGATGTGTAGATTTTTAATATAATCCAGACAGGTGGACATTAATGATCCTATGACACTATTTGTAGAGCAGAGTTTTCTCCTGGTGTCCTGGCCAACAATCCTCCCTCTACTAAAAACAAAGGGCTAGAAATTTGGTATTGTCCCGGTTGGGGTGCTAAATTTTAAAAAGTTGCAGAGTTAGCGCCAAGCGCTAATCCTTCTGACCCCTCCGCTAAATTGATTGTTAGCACTCCAAGAAAGAACTGGAGCGTTAAATTAAGTGCTAATCACCTAACTTAGGGTGCTACCCACAGAGCGATAACCAATTTGAGGTGCCCTCCAATCGGGACTCATCATTCACACTGGCTCCTTCCAGTTCTTAAAGGGAAGGTTCATTCATTCAGCACAAACTCATTCTCAACATTGCTGGCTCTGAAGGTGACCTCCAAGCAACTCACCAGCTACACCTCTTATCCTCATGGCTGACCCCAGTCCCAGGGAGAGAGCTCACCGTTTCAGCAACCAGGCATTGGAGGTATTGGTGGTGGCAGTCGAAAGAAGGAGGGCAGTGCTGTTCCCGGTCACTGGCAGGAGGCCATTGCCCCAGGTCTTCAGGGCAATGTGGAGCGAAGTGGCCCAGGACATCTCGGCCAGTAGTGTGGTCCTCAGGATTCTCAAACAGTGCCTTAAAAAATTCAACGACCTCACTCGGGTGGTCAGGGTGAATACATGCTTCAACAAGTCCTACATACCAGCATCTGAACCTCAGTCTGTACACACTGCACAAACCACCACACCCCCACCACTCACCCACCAAGCATCTCCACCTACCAAAACTCACATCCACATCTCACGCCTTGCCTACAATCACAGCTATTCAACTATGGCAGGCACATCTCCCAAACACATAGCTGCACACTCACTCACACACTTTCCTTTCTCTTGCAGGCCAAGCTGGCCCACAATAGGAGGGAGCAGGAATGCACAAGTGGGGGTGAATCGGACATCCAACAGCTTACAGACCTGGAGGAGCGAGTGCTGAGAGTCATTGGGCGCCAGGTGGTGGGCGCCATGGCCGTCGGCCCTTGGGGACAACGACAGTATGTTCATCCCCTCTCGTTCTGTTATCCCACTTCCCCCTCACACCACAAGCCTTTCCCACTTTCCAGCTCATTATACTGTCTGCATTCCTTGCTCCCTTCCTGCCCCCCTGCTCTCACCTTAACGCAAGTCTTGTGCCTTTATGCTTTGCGGTAATCAGCAACCAGCTGACCAGCCTGTCCCTGAGCCTCCCAGTGAGAGTGAGGCGAGAGAAGGGGAGGACGAAGAAACCACCGCGCCACTGCATGTCTCACCCGCAGGCACCACCTCAGATACTGCAACTACGCGATCTTTAGAGGCAAGTTTAGCAGAGGGGTCTGTACTGGCTGATGGACCGGGGACGAGCGGGCTGCAACAAGGCCAGGGGGAAAGGGTAGCTCGGGAGCCAGCTCCCCGGAGGGCGAGTTCTGCTGCACATGACTCAGATGAGGACCTCGATGGGGAGGCCTTTAAAAGAAGGGTGATGGGCATGCACACGGAGATGGTAGGTGCAATGGCAAGGGTGCCCGAGAGCCTGTCGGCAATGGTAAGGTGCGTGGAGGACAGAGCTCTGCGCACACCATGGAGCCCATCCTTGTCAGTTTGCAAAGGATGGTGGACTCCCTGAGAGATCGTGGCGACCCAGACCTGATGCCGCGTGTCATGGGCGATATGGCAGCAACCATTGCAGCACAGGCGGAAGCGACACAACGTCTTAGCGCTGTAATGCAGTCAATGATTGCTGCCATCGAGTCTGAGACAGCTCTCATGCAGTCTCAGCTTGATGCTACACAAGCTCTGACTGCTGCCATCGTCGCTGGGTCCACCACGATCCACCGGGTATCTCACGATGTTGCAGCAGGCCTGCAATCTGTGCTCCAGCAGATTGGTAGGGATGCTGAGGTGCTGCCCCGGGCGAGTGGCAGTGGGTCAGTGGAGCAGGAACCTGCTGTCCCCTCTCAGGATGACAGCATTCCTGCTCCCACTGCCACTCTGCCATTGCCCTTGTCACTGCCTGTCATCCAGCCAGGCCAGACTGCCGCCGCCCAGCCTGAGATGGTGCAGTGTGCAGCCGGGCCTTCCAGGCTCAGAGCTGGTCGAGGGCGTCCTGCAAGGCCACCTGTAGTCTCTGGCACTGACACTCAGCAGCTTTCCACCAGCCCTGCTGCAGCCACTGGGAACAGGCTATGTAGGAGCACTGGATTAGGAAAAAGGATTGTAAAGATTGTAAGGGTTTGCACAAGTGTCATTAGTTAATATTGTTGTATATATGTGTTTTCTGAATGTTGATAAATTTATTAATGGAATTTTGCAGAACTTGTGCTGTCTCTCATTTCAGCTTTGCGCTGTGATATGGCATGTGAAATGGATGGAATGATGGGGATGTGGTGAGCAACCGGGATGTGGAGTAGAATTTATTGGAACCGCAGTCTGATGAGGCGATCACGGACTGCCCTTCCAGAAGACCGATTGAGTGGCTGCTTCCTCCCTCGCTGCAGTTCCTCCTCCTCCTCCTCCTCCTCCTCCTCCTCCTCCTTCTCTCCCTCTTCCTCCTCCTGAGGTGCTCCCGCTATGCCTGGTGTCAATGGCTGGGCCCTCATGATGGCCAAGTTGTGCAGCATGCAGCACACCACGACGAAAAGGGACACCCACTCCGGCAAGTACTGGAGGGCTCCTCCCGAGCGGTCAAGGCAGCGGAACCGTTGCTTGAGCACTCCGATGGTCTGCTCGATGATGTTCCTGGTGGCGGCATGGCTCTCATTATACCAATGCTGGGCAGGAGTGTTGGGGTTGCGGAGGGGAGTCATGAGCCAGGTGGAGATCGGATAGCCCTTGTCTCCGACCAGCCAGCCGCGAGCTTGATGTGGTGGCTGGAAGAGTGCTGGAACACCGGTCTGGTGCAGGATGAAGGCATCGTGGCTGCTGCCAGGATAGCGGGCATTGACTGTGGGGATTCGCTGTCTGTGGTCGCACACCAACTGGACATTAAGTGAGTGGTAGCCTTTGCGGTTACGGAAGATCTCAGGATTGTTACAAGGTGCCCACAAACGATGTGGGTGCAGTCAATGGCGCCCTGCACCATGAGGAAGCCCGCTATCCTGGCAAAGCCACATGCACACTCGTCCTGCTTCTCTCTGGTGATGGGGAAGGAAATACAGTCCCTTCTCCTTCTGTAGAGAGCCTCTGTGACCTCCCGGATGCAGCAATGCACGGCGAACTGTGAGATGTTAGCTATGTCTCCTGCTGCAGACTGGAAGGATCCGCTGGCATAGAAGTTGAGGGCGACGGTGACCTTGACTGCCACCGAGAGCGCCGTGGTGGTCCTGATCTGAGGCTCGAGGTCTGACTGCAGGAGGTGGCAGAGCTCTGTGACCACCTCCTTGGTGAAGTGGAGCCTTCTAAGACACTGTCCCTCAGTTAAATTTATGTAGGAGAAGTGCTCCCAGAATACCCTGGGAGGGTAAGGCCTCCTGTTGAGAGCCCTGTTGGCCCTCCTCCCTCTGGCCACGTTTTCCAATGCTTGTCTCTGCCTCCGATGTTGATGCTGGAGGGCGAGGTCGAGTCCCAGTACAGCCCCCATTAATGTAAGCAACTGTAGGACTTCCAAATGTAAGCAGAATGAAAGTGACAATGTTTTAGCTGGCAGAACACTCCTGAAAGTTACAAACGTCTATCTCACTCAAAACGGCTGTTTCACAATGTGAAACTGAGCAGGCAGCATTGATTGACAACTAAAAGTAAACCGGATGTTGATCCCTTTAAATACCGCCCCTACAGCGGCCATCCGAATGCATCACGCCTCCTCTTCCTGTCGTTGTTCAAGCCAAGCGCTAAGGCAGGGGGCGACAGAGAATTTTCCATCTGGGCCGTTAACAGGGCCTTCCAAATGCAATGACATCACGATCTGGCATCCGCTAAAGGCCTAGGCGCTAAATCCCGGGTGAATTCCTCGTACGGCGTTGGATTTGCTACGCCCCATCGCAAACCTGTTAGCGCTCTCCCCCCCGGCGCTAACATGCCAAATTTCTCCCCCAAATTGACTTGTCATTCATCTCATTGCTGTTTGTGGGATCTTGCTGTGTAAAAAGTGGGTACCACATTTGCCTATATAATAGCCACATCACTTTGAAGTAATTCATTGCGTTAAGCACATTGAGGTATTTCTGAGACACAATGGGGGAGAAATTCAGTAGCGGCCAGGAAGGGGCGCTAACTTTTGAGAAGTTGGAAATTTAGCGGCAGGCACTAATCAATCTCGCTGCCTGCTAAATTCAGTCTCAGCGCTTAAAGAATGCAGGGGAAGTGCTTAATCAGGCACTAATGATATAGGTGAGTGGCGTTAGGCTCCAAGCGATAATGAATATGAGATGTTGCGTAATCGAAAGTGAGCATTGGTGCAGGCATTAATGGGAGGGTCACTGGAGTCTGCACACCAGCCCCCAATGAATCGGGGAGTGCAGAACGGCCATATGCTATGAGATGAAATACAAAGTGCTTTGACGACCCCCAACACTCTGGCTGGTTCACGCCTCCGCTCCCTGGCGCTGGCGGCGTGAGGCGGTAAAGGCAGGGGGCGCTACTGAGCGTTGCACACTCGCTGACGTCACGATCTGCATGGCGAAAAGGACCGAGGCGCTAACTGTTATCACCGGCGCTATGGGGTCAGCGAATTTGCTGCATGGCGCGGGATTTGCTATGCCACGGCGCTACTGCCTGAGCACCCCATTAGCACCCCTGCCAGGCACTAACCTACTGAATTTCTAACCCAAGGTTCTTTATAAATGCAAGTATTTCACATCCTTTTAATTTACCCTCTGATGGAGGGACAAGATGTTATAGTAGTCAGTGACACTTTCAGGCAGCATTTTGGAAAGAAAAAGTGGTCTGTATGATTTTGTAGGGGGATAGGAAGAATACAAACATGCCTTTCTGGGCATAATAGAAAGGAAAGGAGAAAACCCATAGACAGTCATATTGTTTCGTATCAAAATCCCCACTAACTTTAAAGTTGACATAGAAGCAGGCATCAGCAATAAATGATTCCAAGCATAGTGAAAAGGAAATGGTGCCACGAAAACTGCCAAATAAAAGCATGCTCTGTGGACTGGGGCATTATGCTCTAGAAATGTGTGTAAATTTCTTGTCCTCAGGCAGAAAGAGAAATTCAGCAAAGAATATATAGCGTGAGATATCAGACATGATCTTATTGAATGTTCTGCTATATAGTTAGTTGGTGAAAGAATAGATCAAGATGTAACAGCATAGTTTCCTAATCTTTCAGAGCGCTTGGGTAAGATCTTGGATGAATACCACATTAAACTCAAGCCTGATTGGCACATTTCAGGATTTCTGATGATTTCACCATGGGAGGGATCTTAGTATGGTGTATAATAAAACTGTCACCTTTAGTTAAATCCAGCTCTCAAGTGGTTAAACTTACCACAGCTGCTGGAGGATGGCAGAGCAGCAGGAAATGCATATTAAAGCTAAATGGACCAGCTTGTGGAATACATTCCACTTAGAAATGAGACACACCCTGGGGTGGCAGTAGCTGGTTTGTATTGTTAGTCCTACTGGCTAATCCTGAATGGGGAGTGGGTCAGAGGTCAGCCATTTGTTCTCCCCCCTTCCTTCTGGACAGAAAACAAAGACCCGCATGGGCAGTTCAGTTAGAAGATCTGGTAAGCGAGACAAGGGTTGCATAGATTCCCCAGGTTAAGAAGAAAGGCCTGTATATACCTTTGTCTGATTCAATGCTAAGATGGACTAAAGGTAAGTGCATTTACTCCAATAACTGGAACAGGGCTGTGTAGTTTATTATTTTCCTTGTTCATGAGGAGGGAATGGAAATTAGTTGGAGTAAGGGCTGTTTTGTTACAATTGCTCTTCTGTACATTTACTTGCAGTCTGTAAGATAAAGCTGCCAAATGATTCATATTTGACCTTGTCTCACTAAAATGCTATCAATACGTCTACTGAAAGATTGAAGAATTGCACATGACAGATAATGGGCAGGAGGGTGTGTGCCTGAAGGTAAGACACAGGGACCACGATGGGAGTGACCAGTACCACTGAACCCGAGAGAATATCTAAGGCAGACCTGAAATTTGTAACACTGGTGCAAAAACATTTTCCATATCAGCTCCTATTCTACTGTGACTGAAAGTGAAAAAAGAATTGACCACAATGGAGTAATAACAAGAATATAGAAATCTAAAAAAGAGTGCAAGGGAAAAGTTATAACCTCAAAACCAAATGGCCGATTTTGAATTTCTGTGGAATTGAAAAAGTTAATTGAGCATGTGTGTTAGAGAAAGCAATCCAAACTCAGCTCAGAGGAGTGTGTGATTTTTTTTCAAAATTAGGTAAAATATTTGAATTCTGGCATATCACTGTCAAAATAATCTGTTCTGCATACAACATTTACCATCACCCTTTTTGAGGTTTCCATTTCAATCGGCTTCAAATGGTATCACTTCAGCTTCAGAGTATTTCCAGAGGCATATGTCAATACTCTTGGAAAGCTTTTGTGGGTTCTCTGCCAGATAGATGGTATTCCAATCTTCAGAGAGACACAGTCAAAGCATAACAAGAATGGAAAGCCAATTAGGTCAGTTTCAATCAAATTTCACAGAGAAAACTGAAGTTTTAAAGAACCTTCCAAGCAAAAACAAAAAATGTGAAGTTATCCACTTTGGTAGGAAAAATAGAAAAGCAGTGTATTTTTTAAATGGTGAGAGATTGGGAAATGTTGGTGTTCAGAGGGACCTGGGTGTCCTTGTACACGAATCACTGAAAGTTAACATGCAGGTACAGCAAGCAATTAGGAAAGCAAATGGTATGTTGACCTTTATTACAAGAGGATTTGAGTATAAGAGTAAAGACGTCTTACTGCAATTATATAGGGCCCTGGTGAGACCACACCTGGAGTATTGTGTACAGTTTTGGTCTCCTTATCTAAGGAAGGATATACTTGCCATAGAGGGAGTGTAACAAAGGTTCACCAGACTGGTTCCTGGGATGGAGGGATTGTCCTATGAGGAGAAATTGAGTAGACTAGGCCTATATTCTCTGGAGTTTAGAAGAATGAGAGGTGATCTCATTGAAACATACAAAATTCTTACAGGACTTGACAGGGTAGATGTTTCCCCTGGCTGGGGAGTCTAGCACCAGGGGTCATAGTCTCAGAATAAGGGGTTGGCCATTTAGGACTGAGAGGAGGAGAAATTTCTTCACTCAAAGGGTGGTGAATCTTTGGAATTCTCTACCCCACAGGGCTGTGGAGGCTCAGTCGTTGAGTATATTCAAGATAGAGATCAATAGATTTTTGAATATTAAGGGAATCAAGGGATAGGGGGATAGTGCAGGAAAGTGGAGATGAGGTAGAAGATCAGCCATGATCTTTTGAATGGCGGAGCAGGCTCGAAGGGCCGAATGGCCTGCTCCTGCTCCTATTTCTTATGTTCTTATGTAAGGATATGGGTAACAAATAAAACAAGTAACCAACATAGAGGGCCTGAATTTGCGGAACATGCAGAAATCCCAAACTTGCGGTCAGTTTCAAAGGCGGTATGACGGCGTACTCTGACTGTTCGCTGTCATACCGACCGCAAATTCACGGCCAGAGTATTTAAAGGAATAAAGACAGTGCTAAGTATTTTACCCATACCGTTATTTCATGACTCCAAGAGAGAAACCCTGTACTTTTGTGGATGAAACTTTCAGATTTTAGACCTCTGTTAGACCACAGCTTCCCTTATCAGGCCTTTTAATAAATTACCAGACAATGGTTGTGGGTTACTTCTCTTATCTTCATGTATACCTCATCTTGTTTTTCATCTATTTTCCCCCAAATAAGCAGTCTGGAAATCTTTGGTCTTTAGCCGAGAAACTGTAGCTGTCTGTTTTCTGGTACTCGTGCTAACTTTAGCCTACCCAGAATACAACCCTGCCACTGTTAGCCATTCTTCTAAATTTACACTAAGCTATATTAATCTACCAATTTAACACGTTAGTCCAGTAAACCTATTTGGACAAGGTGTTATCCTACAACAGATGTCCCCTCTAGGACAATGACTTCCAGTAAAGCACGCCTCGTGACTAATGAGCACCATAGAAGGAAGCTACATAGAAATAGAGAAAGAAGTTTTTGTTATTACTTGGGAAACCTTTCCATATTGAGACTATTTTGAGGTAGATTCCTCCTATTTCAAATGATAATATTTGAAGATAATGCTGGTAATTTTCACCCTTACTGCTTGGGTGGTAAACTAGCAGAGCAGATCACCCGGCCGTTATAGAACCCATTCAATTTTCATTATGGAAATGAAATTGTGCGGCTTTAATAAGGGAGGGATGCGATATACTTCGCCAGTTTACCACCCAAGCAGTGAAGGTGAAAATTACCCCTATATCCTTGGGCCAATGTAGCAACTATGTGCATGGAAACCTCTTTATCTGTGACAAATACTATTAGTTTACTCAGATATTGCCAGATCACTGGAACGAGACAGAAATCAGTCAGCATAAAGGTGTGCACTTTTTGTATTGCAGCTGATGTTGCTCATTTAAGCGAGTGTCCCATTTTGACAGCTGTAGTTTTTATGCATAATTTGACCAGCCAAGAATTGTACAGAGTAAATAGTTGAATGATAATCTGACAGACTAAAAATTAGTTGCCAATGGGAATCTATGAGGAGAATCAAAACATATCTCTGAATCTTTGAAAATTATTCAGAGACAAACATAAAGTAAATATATTGTACAAGGCCGAACACAAATCAATAAAAACAAGATGAGCAAAGGAAATTAATACTTATACACAAAGGTTAATGAGCAATAACAACAGAAAACGCTGGAAAAACTCAGCAGGCCAGGCAGCATCCGTGGAGAGAGAAACAGAGTTAACGTTTCAGGCCGAACACCTTTCGTCAGAACTAGAAAAAAGCAGGAAATGGAACAGATTTTAAAGCAAGGTTAGGGGCTGGGAAATGGGGTAGGGGATGAAAGAACAAAAGGGAAGGTCAGTGATAGGATGGAAGGCAGGAGAAGTAAAGAGGCATTAAGAGATATTCAAAATAGAATTTTAAAATGATTATTCGTGAAAGTGTTACGAAATGTAAATAGTTGAACTTTTATGATGCACTGATGCTCCAATGTGCTAATCTATTGACTGGTAGGTTCCTGGCACAAGCCCACGATTCTCCAAATGGCGAGCTGGCAATTAGGGGGAGCACTGGGCCAAGGTGAGGTATTTCCTTGCTGTAATGGTGGAGGTGGGCAAATCTTCCTGAATCAGTTCTGTGCTCAACCTTGCAGCTAGGTCAACAGCACCATCAAAAGATGCTGGGGAGCAGGTTCGCTGCTTGCCCCACTGCTAGGGAATGTTGTCAAGTTCAGGGAGACTTAGAGATGGAAAACAAACAATTGAAAATAGATACAAACATAAACAGTTGAACAAAAATCAATTAAAACTAGTCAAGCTCAATATTCATATATTGTAGCTAATTAGGACATTTGTGCTTATTTATCATGGCCTGCAACTTGCGGTCCTGATGACGGTGAACTGGCAGCGTTTGCAGTCATTTTGCCGTCGAAACTGACCACAACTTCAGGATTTAGCGCATGCGCAGCCTAACGATGAAATTCTGAAGTTGCGGTCTGTCATTCACTGCTCCTCCATGGGCTGTTCTGTGGACCCCCCTCGCGCCCCCCCCCCCCCAACCCCCTCGCCGGTAATCAGTGAAATCACTGATCTGATTAAACTGCCCCTTTTCCAAACATATATTGCTGTTAGAAACATCATAAAAAGTTAGACCTATTCAAATGAGGCGTAACTGGGTTTTTAACAGCGATCTGAGTAATAACTATTGATAAACAACCATTCTGGCCATGAAAAACTAATGTTATATTGGTGCAATTTCAAATTTCTCCATTAAGTTAAAAATTATTAGGTTTTAAAATTAATTAAAAATTATTTATTTTTTAAAGTTTGTTCATGATATTTCAGCTACTACCTTAACCCAATTTGTATGTCCCAATCTTTATTTCACTCTCTGTAAATTTTTTAAAAAGTGATTAATTATTAGTGCTTTTTATTTCCTGGTTCCCTGTCTGAGAATTCTGCTTTGTGATTGGTTGCTTAGACAGTTTGTTGACATCACACCAGCTCGCACTATGGGATTCCCACTATACAACATTGATTTCATCTGCACATTGGAAAAACCAAACTTCTTGCCATAGACATCATGAGATCTTTGTGGGAAGCTTACTTTGGGGCCAGTGGCGAATGCCTTTGCTTCACCGCTCACCACAAATTACGGGTCCATGTCTTTAGCCAATGAATGGCTCAATTTTCCACCATTTTATATTCAGTATAAATACGTGCGAAACACTGATGAATTTTGTCTAGTTTACATCTAGATAATATGATGACAGATTAGGTAGTCAATAGCTTGAGTTTCTATCTCAATATTCAGGGGAGGTTTTTTTGTAAGGTAAATTCACAGTTCATTGTTGAAATGCTTGAGAAACAGAAGATACTCTGTTCAAAATGTAATAAGCAAAAAATTGAAATCCTTATAATGGAACAATAATGAATTTAAAAATCCAAGTTAAAATAGCACACAATTGGCTCAGTTTTATATATATAAAAAGATATGATTTTAAAACTGGGTCTGATACAGACATACCATAGATAAAGTAAGGTATACTTTTTAAATGCTTTATTTAAGTTTGGTTGCATATTTTCTTAAAGATAAATAGCTCCTTTGAGACACACGGTGTGGGCCCTAACATTATGAAACATCGCACTCTTGTGAAAAGATCATATATTCTGTGCAACTAATGCAAAACAAATTTTCAAGATCTTGACTAACAGCCACCCGCACCTAATTAGGGGGTGCAAGATGGTTCATTCCCAGACTATGACTTGCAGATTAATAACTGCAATATTCAAGCTCCTAGACTTGACTGCTTAATCTAAATCCATATAAGCTTTGCTACTAATCTGCTACGATTATAGGCATGCCCTATATATTCTGAAGAGAGGTGTGAAATGTACTAGACTGTTATCAGTGGGGGTGAAAAGTAATGTAAAAAAGTTATATTTAGCTGCATGTTTTCTTACAAAATATTTCAATGCACATTTTGAAATTTAAGTTTTTATCAAGACTCCAAAATGCATTGTATTTGACACACAATTCAAACACATCAGTAATTCCAACATACATTCCTCAGATATTTTGCCGTCTCTGAACACTGACATATTTGTACTGCTTTGTGTTTAAAAAGAAAAACACAAAAGAGAGAAAAATACACAAGATCGTTCTTTCAATAGTCAAGGCATTGATTTATTTTAAAAATTGCAATGGCACAATGCACCAATTTTGTTGGAATATAACATTGTGACTATTCACTGCTATGTGGAAATTTGCACAACTTTGGGATGGGGATGGGATACAAGTGCGAGACACAACTGTGTTATCCCAAATTTGAAGTCATTTTGTTGTAAGATAGTCCAATCTCCTCCCTGTATGCTATTTGCAGAAAATATTTTTTTTCTAAAAATCACAGACTTGTAGTTTAAAGCCTCTTCTGGCATTTTACAGACATAGTTTGAATTCCTGCTAGAAAGGTAACTCTTTGGCAATATTAGTTTTTTTAAAGTTCAATCTTTGAAAGTCTATGATGCACACACAATGCTCAGCTAAATATAAAAATATAACTCTATACCCACGCCACATAAAAGTTAATTTTGATTGACATTCTACACCCACTTTTACTAAGCTAAAAATGAGTATAACCATTGACTGTATATGTTGCATATGAAATTATAGCTAGTGAAATGGAATTTAACACTTATTACCAAGAACACTGGTTTTTACAAAGAAATAGATGGAACTGTGGAATGCAATTCACAAAAATACTGGTAAAAATCCCTAAATCCCAGTTAATAAAAATGGAATTTGACTTATTCAGTCACCATAAAGCAGTAGCCCTCTTTGTAGGGAATATTAGGCCCTTGTATATTATGGGCAAAGCTTCTGGGTTTCCATTTCCATGAAAAGAATAAACAGAATCACATAGCATAATCCCCAAATACTGGTAAAAATCCTGGAATTCCATGTAATGAAAACAGAAATTGACGTTCAGTCGCTAGTTGCTGTGGTCATTGTGCTTTACAGTCAATCACACTGGTTAAGCAAAATAACTACAGAAGACAGCACATGTACTGGAAACAATCAATGTTGTAATAAGTCAAATCTCCAATAGGATTTGAACCTACAGGGTATGCACAAGAACCTTCTAAACCCATTCTCTTTGTACTTCTGCTAAACTGGCAGCTTGATGTGCAATCAATGAATTCTCTCAAGGTAGCGGAAATTTGAATTAAGAATCATATATAGAACCTGAATACTGAAGCTTAAGACGTTGAGAACTTCCATTTTTCAGCTGAAGTGGCTCTCGCCTCGATATGGAACTGGAATATTCTAGTCAGGGAAATTTTCTTTTATATTCCAATTTCCATTCTCCCAGTATTGTGGTATCAGAGTAACTAATGAAGCCTATTTTTGCAGTACGGGATGTTTATCTGCTGTGCAATATGTAGATTTCCATATCTAGTGTCTGTGTTGGATGCATTTTACAGTAGGACCCATTTGAAAACATTCTCTAGCTGAATTTCAGATACTTCCACTGAGGATATGAGCATATAGCACCAAATCATTACTTTGAGATATCTTCATGGTTTCTCATTGAAACTTCTGCAGGAATGTAACTAACTATTGTCTCCGGTCCTTTAGGGGGAAAAACTCAATTTTTGATACAAGTGAAGATGACAAAGTTACATTAAAATATAAATGTTCAGAAATTAGTTCCTAATTCCAAGCACAATTCTCCCACCCACCCTCCTCCACCACTTCATTTACACAGCGAAGTCAACAAACATAGATGCTCTCTACTCACCAGTACACTGCCATTATCTGCTTTGGAGTGACTGGTGTCAGCCTTTTGTAACTAGACACAGCAACAAAGACGATAGGAGCAGGAGTAGGCCATTCGGCCCCTCGAGCCTGTTCCGCCATTTAATGAGATCATGGCTGATCATCCAAATTCAGTACCCTGTCCCTGCTTTCTCCCCATATCCCTTGATCCCTTTAGCCTTAAGAAATATATCTAACTCCTTCTTGAATATATTTAATGAATTGGCCTCAACTGCCTTCTGTGGTAGAGAATTCCATTGGTTCACCACTCTCTGGGTGAAGAAATTCCTCCTCATCTCAGTCCTAAATGGCTTACCCCTTATCCTTAGACTGTGACCCCTGGTTCTGGACTCCCCCGCCATCGGGAACATCCTTCCTGCATCTAGTCTGTCTGGTCCTGTTAGAATTTTATAAGTTTCAATGTGACCCCCTCTCATTCTTCTAAACTCTAGCGAATATAAGCCTAATCGACCCAATCTCTCTTCATATGTCATTCCTGCCATCCCAGGTATCAGTCTGGTGAATCTTCGCTGCACTCTCTCCATGGCAAGAACATCCTTTCTCAGATAAGGTGACCAAAACTGCACACAATACTCAAGGTGTGGTCTCACCAAGGCCCTGTACAACTGCAGCAAGACATCCTTGCTCCTGTACTCGAATCCTCTCGCTATGAAGGCCAACATACCATTTGCCTTCTTAACCGCCTGCTGCACCTGCATGCTTACCTTCAGCGACTGGTGCACAAGGACACCCAGGTCTCGTTGCACTTCCCCTTTTCCCAATCTATTGCCGTTCAGATAATAATCTGTCTTCCTGTTTTTGCCACCAAAGTGGATAACCTCGCATTTATCCACATTATACTGCATCTGCCATGCATCTGCCCAATCACCCAACCTGTCCAAATCATACTGGAGTTTCTCTGCATCCTCCTCACAGCACACACGCTGCCATAGGAATTTCCATTGTGGATCCAGAATAGTCAGCCATACCCACACTCTTGGTGCATTTCATAGTAACATTTACCAAAGGTGGCATAGGTCGTTGAGTATATTCAAGACATAGATTTTTGAATATTAAGGGAATCAAAGGATATGGGGATAGTGGAGATGAGGTAGAAGATCAGCTATGATCTTATTGAATGGCGGAGCAGGCTCGAGGGGCCAAATGGCCTATCCCTGCTCCTATTTCTTATGTTAGGTATTAAAAAAATGTATATATCAGCTTTTCTTTTTAATACCAATAAATAAACCAAAACAGATATTAGGAAAATTACAATGAAAAATGGACCTGTACGGAACAGAAAATATTTTCCAAACACTCAGAATATTCAAAACGGAGGATAGGTGAGGAGGGTACCTCGGAAGCAGGGCTCCATCGCACATTTATTTCAACAGAAGACCATTCTGAATGAAAAATGAATGGGCTCATCAGCACCAAGAGCTCTTAAGATGCATCAGGATACCCATGCAATTATTACTTCTCTTTTTAAAGACCATATCTGATGATGTTTAAGGAAGCCATGATCCAGAGCTAATGGAGTAATGCAAAATGAGAAGCACCATTGAGCAGTCAAGTAATTGGGCCGAACATACAAAGAGACAATGATAAATGAAGGTCTGCACGAAATTAATGACCAAAAGTAAGGGTGAGATAAAGTAATCAGTGTCAGTGATGAGGGCAAAATGAGCTTATTAGCATAGTTTTAAAAGTAATATGTCTTATGGGAGCATAACCTTGATTTTCAAACTGCAGAATGAGGATCAATTGAGGTCATGGGAAACCATTTCACTTCTCATGTAAGGTGTGGTTGCAATGCACAAGATCCAACTATTATTTCATCCTACTGGAACTTTTTAACCTACTCCAATGCCGTTTTAAAAAAATTATTATCTTGCAACCCCTTCAAGCTCAATGTTAAAAGTACTTGATAACATGCAAGTTCTTGAAATTATTAATCACAGTTTGAGCTCAGGGACTCTGCGATGCGGTAAATTCTGCAAATGACAATGTCAGCTCTTCGCAGGCTCATACATTCAGTCTTGATTGAAGACTTTAGAAATAATTTCATGGTTACTGATACATGTTTGAGTGTTGCTGACTCAGTTTGAACCACTGGTAATCAGTATAACAGAATCTGATGTGTAAAATCTCAATCTATTTTTATAAAGGCAAGTGATTATTGAAATGAGACATACTTGTAATTAACTATCTGATTATTGCAACATTATATCTATTGATAACATGTCACTTTGGAAACAGTTTCACAAGCTTCTTACGGACGAGGAAAGCCATTCAGCCCATCTTAATTCCTTCCTCTAGAACAATCCTATAGTGCTCCATCTATTTGCTTTTAAAATGATCCCAGGGCTTACACCTCCACCACTATGCCTGGAAGTCCATTCTATAGGTTGATCATTCTCTGTGAAGAAGAAGGTCCTGATATCAGTCCTAAAGTTACCTTTTACTAGTTTGAACCTGTGTCTCGTCATATTGCTACTGCTTCTTTTAAAAGTAGTATTCTGGATTTACCTTTTCCATACCATTTACTATCTTACATACCTCTATAAGAACACCTCTCAGACAACTCCTTTCCAAGCTGAAAAGTCCAAGTGTCTCTACAGTCTTAACTTATAACTCAGACCCCTGACACGAGGGCTCAGCCTCATGGCTCTTCTTTGCACTGCCTTCAGCACTTGATGGTCTCCCACGTTTCTCAGTGACCAGAAATGGACGTAGTACTCAAGGTGCGTTCTGAGCAAAGCACCGTACAGCTTGATCACAAAGTCCTCTGAATTGTATTTTACTGTTTTTGGCTATGTAGTTCAATATGTTTTTGGCTTCGTTGAGTGCTGCTCTGAATTGTTTGGACATGTGAGTCTACCAGACTCCTAGGTCTCTTTCAATCTCATCCTTAGCTATTTCAGAACTATTCATTAAGAGTAATGCATCATCCATTTTCCTTCCTACGTGTAGTACTTTGCATTTGTATGCATTACATTTCATTTGCCATTATTCGGCCACTCACATTTTGTTTACAAATTCAGAGTTATAAAATAGCTCCCAATGCTTCTGTAGTTTTACTTTACTCTCTTCCTCTGGAATTAGGTAACATTTATTGCAAGTTGTGCCATTACAAAATGGAAAAAAATGAAAGCAATAAAGTCCTTTGGTGCTTGAATGGTTTGATCCTTGTGATGTTTGACCCGAGAAGCAGCAGAAACATATGCAAACCCTGTTCCAAGTTTAACATGCTTATTACCTGTACAAATATTGCAGCACTTTAAGATTACCCCTCAATCCTGAGACCGAGGCATTGTCACACACTTCTAATTAATTGAAAATGTTAATGCCTAAAGCACTACTTGTGAAAATAATTTGTAGTAAACCCAATTTAGCAATCTTAATTCCAACCAATACCTGCCCACACTACAATCTGATTTGAGAGAGTTTCCATTATTTGAGATTGGGCAGAAACTCTCTGATAAAATTTCTATGTTGGCCATAGTAAAGACTAGAGGGTCAATGTGTGACCATCTTCTGAAGTTACAGTGCCACTGCCACCTTCCTTCCACAAGCCAGCATACCTTACAGTGTGTGTGTGTGTGTGTGTGTGTGTGTGTGTGTGGGGGGGGGGAGGGGGGGGGGAAAAGAGTTAAAAATAAGCATTCACTAGAATAATTTTAGTGTTACAAGTTTCAGCAGACACCAAAATCTGTTTATTAAAAAAATTATTTTCTTCAATTAACTCCTCCATGCTTCACAAAGTATTTGTGCTATTACTTGTGGAGGGTGGGGGGGGGGAAATACTCTCCAATCTCCAATTTAAATTATTTCACCGAGTATTTCAACTTCAGGAAAACAACCCACTAAAAAATTTTAAGTCCTATATTATCGCTGGTGTATAAGATGGATATGACAAATCAGTAGCGAGTCAAATCCTGTCTAACCTATTAAACAGGATCTCTATAGTGTTCAGCTATATACAGCACTCTATGGAAAGCCATACACTTAACCTTTTATAGGGACCAGTATCCTGGAGTGGTACTAAACGGTCAATAAGCTGAACAAAAATAAGAAAGAATACCTTACAGACAAAGCAGTCACAGAGACAGTCTAGAGTGTCAGAACCGGTGTGCGGCAGCTTTCATGAGTGCTTAGTTGCACTGTGACAGATAGCTTGCCTACCTCTGGAAAATCTGCTTACTGTCACCATCTGTCAACAGCATCCTTCTTCAGGCAGTGCTAATGGTGGCTGCTGTGGATTCTGCTGTATGCAGGCTCAGTCGTGACTGCACTAATTAGACTTTTGAAAAGCTGCTGATCTGTTCCTGCCACACAACCTTCGGTTGTCACATATCATAAAGTGTTGAATCTTACTTACGAGAGGTTTACAAAAATAACCAGTTTAAACCAGAATATGGACAGCAGAGGAATAATAAATGTGGGCCTCCAGGCAACAGCGAAGTTCTAACCTGCATCAACACCTACTGCAGTCCTTCAGAGAATATGGAAGTGCTTGTAAAATTAATAGGGTTTTGACTGCTCTAGCACCTTGAAACTGGGAGTTTATTGCAGTTGAAGGTCTGAACATCATAAGATTATCTATTACACACATTTCAGTCCAAGACGATTAATCGGCAAAACCAACCAGTGAAACCTGTTTGTGTTTTTTCCAAGCAATTGTGTGCATAATTAAATTTTCTGTAGAAATTATTTCACTGTTTATAGACAGAACTCAAAGCAATTTTGAAGGGACCAAAATTTTAAACATAACAAAAAGGGACCCAGGAGCAGCTTGTTGACTGTATCAGGAAACTTCACTTAATACTTTTGGTAAAACTTTATTATTCAAGTTTAGATGTAAATGACCTCATTTCTGTCTGAAATAGCTTTCATGGGAGATACAGAAAGAATGTGTAGGTGTGATAAAAAAAAGAAATAAACATCACAAAATTACATGCATGATGAAAATCAGGAGCATGTCCCAGTTGCTTTAAAGGCAGAGGCAGTGGTTCCTTTTGCATTCCTCGGGATTCGGATCTTTTTACTGGGATATATCATTGAATAATATTATAAGATTTGAAAACCCCCAAAAAACTGTAAAAGCTATGATTAATTTCCAGATTGCTCAATTTTTTTTAAGCTCCTGGAAACACTGCCTCTGCACTGAAACAAGACTGTATTTCATTATAAGACTGATGTATGATGCTACTGGAAAATGCAATAAACAAAGTCAACAGTAAACAGCGATTCCAACATCACTTGATAAGAACCATCAACTTTCAAACTGTTTCACTTGAAACATAATATTGAAAAGCAATTAACAAATGTGCATATAGTCTTTTCAAGCTTAACAATATGAATTAAGAGCTTTGATAGATAACACAAGGTACATTAATATTCATTAAGTGGAATGCATAGTGCTACCCTCTTTTCCCCCTATTTAAGCATGAAAATACGTTCAGCTACTTTTCATCCATACTTTGCATTAGCAACAACCATAATTATTTCATGTTGGTATTCAGGGCTACTATGTGAAAGAAAAAAAATTATAATGAAATAGAAATAGGTGCTTCATTACTTCTTTTGCTACATTTGCACATGTAAACAGCTAGAAAAGAATCAGTATTCTGACTCTAAAGCATAATGCAATATTTTTGTTGCATACTTTATAGAAAAAAATTATACAATGTGTCAGGCACCATCATTTTCAAATGTTTTACATTTACTCTTTTTTAGAAAAATAATATTCTGATTGTTCTCCCAAATTCTAAAATGCAACATGTACTCATTGTGTTACAGTACTAAAAGTTCTCTTCTTTAGGTTTGCAATTTTTATCAGATTGCACATTTCTATGCAGGCCCCTCTGAATGTGTGTCATAAAGTCATACTTGTCTGTACAGAAATGCTGGCATATGCTACACTGGAAAGGTCCGCTTTCACCATGGCAACTCATATGCAATGCATACATTACTTCATCCATAAAGAGAATGCTGCAATGAACACACTTCGTCAGTGATTCATCTTGAGTGCCTCGGTCAACTTTGTCCGGAGTTTTTACCACATTTTCTACGCTCTCCTCCATCGTAGTTACCGATGCATTAACATTGTCCTTTGCGGCACCATTTGCAGTTGGTCCTGATCTGGAATGCTTTGTTGCCAGATCCAAAGGAATGTCATTATCAGATCCAAGGGATGAGAAAGTTGGAGGCAGGTTAAAGGCAGGATAAGGCACGAAGTTTTGGCAAGGATTTGGTAGGCCAGACACATGGTAGTGTGGATTCCCAGCGACAGACAATTTATACTTACTCCAGAACCTCAGCCAATCAGCTTCATTTTGTAAATCACTATGCACAAACTGAAATCCAAACAGAGGATACTGGTACTTTTCAATAGGGCTTCCTGGAGGAGAGTAATTTGGGTGCTTTGTAGGTCTAAGGTATTTTTCAATAGGACTCCCTCGTTCTGAACTTCCTTTTCCTTCTGATACAGGCAAACAATTTCCTGGGTCTACACAGCTTTCCTGAGGGCTCTTTACTTGAACGTGCAGAGGCTGCATTCTTCTGTGAAGGTCTCCAGTCTGGCCAACCACCAATGTAGACTGGCCCTGATGTGGCTTACTCACTGAACCGTAGAGATCAAGTTTGCTCAGATTAGACTGCTGCTGCTCCCGGTGCTGACTCTCTGAAGAATGCTCCTCCGATTTCCTTTCTAGTGAGCTGTCATTCAGTTGCTCCTCGTTGCTTACTCTCTGCTGTTTGTTGACCTGATCTGTCTGGAGTACGTCAGGGTTAAGTCGCTTTCTTGTCCGCCTTCGAATAATCTGCTCCCCATTACTTTGCTTTATAATATTTAAAGGCCTTGGAGTCTGGAAACAAGCAAAAACAGGCAGATCTTAACTTACACTTGCACAACTCATGCTATTTTTCATTAAATTGTAACTGTGTACAGACTAATTGACCATGAGGACTGAATTCGGTTTATTTGCAAGTCGTCAGTTTGTGGGGGGGGGGGGGCACACGAGTTCATTAATGCCCAAAAACAAGGGAATTATACATTTATATAATTGTTCCCAAACATGTTGTTTTGTATAACAAATAGTATAAGTTTATACTTGCTCCTGTTTGTTAAAAAAAATTGCATCAGCGTGAGGTAACCAGACAGGAAAATAGATGGATTTGTAACATGAAGAAAGGATGTGCAAGGTCAGAACTAGAATTCTGATGTAATAGAATACAGATTAGGAAGATACAGTTTAATTATCTGCTTTTCTGATGAAAAAAATCAATAGCCTACATTACTGAAGGTGTAGCA
This sequence comes from Squalus acanthias, assembly GCA_030390025.1. NCBI lineage: Eukaryota > Metazoa > Chordata > Chondrichthyes > Squaliformes > Squalidae > Squalus > Squalus acanthias. The sequence goes on from CM059432.1 coordinate 103,456,176, forward strand.
TTAAAGTTGTATTTTCACCCATGGCTCATTTTGTGACTGTGTAACTGTGAGCACTCCAGTCTACTGTGGTAAAGAACATGCTTTAAACTTCACTGCAAACAGCTGTCTATACAACGGCTGCAGATGCAGCAAATGCATATTCAATTAGGGGGACAGCTGTCTACAGAGAAATGGACAATATAGACTTTACAAATGCAGAATTATTGGGTGAAACATCCCGCACGAACAGTGAGTCTACTGTACCAGTGTCGGCAGCAGTATTTATTATAGTGTGACAATGACAGCTGCAAAGTCTACAACCAGCATATGCATTAGATGGTGTGTGCAGCAGGACCATCAAATCAAAGGAAAAGCCTACTCCTTCCCTCCTCCCCCACTACGGATAAATGGTGGGGGGGAGTCCAGGTCACTGAAGGATTGCCCTCACGGCTACCCTATTTACTGCTGCTTCCTGGAAGATGGTGGTAGGTTTGAAGAAGCGGTGGTAAAGGCCCCAATGAGAGTTATCATAGAAACATAGAAGATAGGAGCAGGAGTAGGCCATTCGGCCCTCGAGCCTGCTCCGCCATTCAATGCGATCATGGCTGATCATCCAAATTCAGTACCCTGTCCCTGCTTTCTCCCCATATCCCTTTAGCCTTAAGAAATATATCTAACTCCTTCTTGAATATATTTAATGAATTGGCCTCTACTGCCTTCTGTGGCAGAGAATTCCACAGGTTCACCACTCTCTGGGTGAAGAAATTCCTCCTCATCTCAGTCCTAAATGGCTTACCCCTTATCCTTAGACTGTGACCCCTGGTTCTGGACTCCCCGACCATCGGGAACATCCTTCCTGCATCGAGTTTGTCCTGTCCTGTCAGAATTTTATAAGTTTCATTGAGATCCCCTCTCATTCTTCTAAACTCCAGCGAGTATAAGCCCAATCAACCCAATCTCTCTTCATATGTCATTCCTGCCATCCCAGGTATCAGCCTTGTGAATCTTCGCTGAACTCCTTCCATGGCAAGAACATCCTTCCTTAGATAAGGCGACCAAAACTGCACACAGTACTCAAGGTGTGGTCTCACCAAGGCCCTGTACAACTGCAGCAAGACATCCTTGTTCCTGTACTCAAACCCTCTCGCTATGAAGGCCAACATGCCATTTGCCTTCTTAACCGCCTGCTGCACCTGCATGCTTACCATCAGCGACTGGTGCACAAGGACACCCAGGTCTCGTTGCACTGCCCCTTTTCCCAATCTATTGCCATTCAGATAATAATCTGGCTTTCTGTTTTTGCCGCCCGGCACCTCGCCTTTAAATAGCGCCGCCCCAGCCGCAGGTAGGCCCCCCTGACCCTGTCCAATGGCAACTTTGAAAGATGCAGATTCGGGCAGTTCTTTGTCTGGAGGGGGACCTTGCTGGGGCTCCTGTGCTGGGTCAAAACAGAATAGTGTTGCTCTGGCTTTCTCAGCTTTCTGTTGGGCTGGGCACTAGTAATGCACCCTTAGAGGTGCCAATGGCTTGCCGAAGTATGGTAATGGACCCGATCCCCGGAGTGGGGCCTAGGGCTACTCGCATGGAGGGGTGGTCCGCTCTGTTGCTCTTCCACCGGTGGAACGTCTATCCCTGAGGAATTACAGGGCCTATATTCTTATACGTGCTGAAGATGGAGAGCATATATTCAGCTGTGGCTCAGTGGGTAGCACACTCGCCTCTCAGTCAAAAGGTTGTGGGTTCGAGTCCCACTCCAGGGGCTTGAGCACATAAAGCTAGGCTGACACTCCAGTGCAGTGCTGAGGGAGTGCTGCACTGTTGGAGGTGCAGTCTTTCGGATGAGACATTAAACCGAGGTCCAGTCTGCCCTCTCAGGTGGATGCAAAAGATCCCATGGCACTATTTCGAAGAGCAGGGGAGTTAACCCCGGTGTCCTGGCCAATATTTCTCCCTCAACTAACAAAAACAAATTATCTGGTCATTATCACATTGCTGTTTGTGGGACCTTGCTGAGCACAAATTAGCTGCTGCGTTTCCCACATTACAACAGTGACTACACTCCAAAAGTACTTAATTGACTGTAAAACGCTTTGAGATGTCCAGTGGTCATGAAAGGCGCTATATAAATGCAAGTCTTTCTTTTTCTTTTTCATCAGCAATGGTGGCTGTTAATGATTTTGGAACTTTACACTAGATATTTATCCTGGGTTCAGAAGCATTAGCCATTCTTGTAAGTGGACCTCATGGCCCCTACAAACTGGAGTGTGCTTTTACCCCCAAATATCTAGGTAAATGTAGCTAGACCTAGGAGAATGCTTGTCACTGTACTCCAGGCAACTCGATATGTCACATGCCACCAAGGGTCCAGCAAGAATGAGGAACTGAAAGAAATTAGTAAAAAAAAGTACTGGAGAAATTAATGGAACGGAAAGCCGATAAATCCCCTGGACCAGATGGCCTACATCCTAGGGATTTGAAATAGGTGGCTATAGAGATAGTGGATGCATTGGTCATTTTCCAAAATTCCATGGATTCTAGAACGGTTCCCGCGGATTGGAAGGTAGCAAATGTAACCCCACGATTTAAGGAAGGAGGGAGAGAGGAAAAGGGGAACTACAGACCAGTTAGCCTGACATAAATAGTAGGGAAAATGCTAGAATCTATTATTAAGGACTTGGCAACAGGGCACTTAGAAAATAATAATAGGATTGTGCAGAGTCAACACGGATTTATGAAAGGGAAATCGTGTTTGACGAATCTACTAGCATGGACTGAGGATTGGTTAACGGACAGAAAAGAGAGTAGGAATAAACGGGTGATTTTCAGGTTGGCAGGCTGTAACTAGTGGGGTACAATGATCAGTGCTTGGGCCTCAGCTATTCACAATCAACATCAATGATTTGGATGAGGGGGCCCAAATGTTATATATCCAAGTTTGCTGATGATACAAAGCTGGATGGGAATGTAAGTTGCGAGGAGGATGAAAGGAGGCTTCAAGGGGATATAGACAGGCTCAGTGAGTGGGCAAGAACATGGCAAATGGAATATGTGAAGAAATGTGAAGTTATCCACATTGGTTGGAAAAATAGAAAAGCAGAGTATTTTTTAAATGGTGAGAGTTTGGAAAATGTTGGTGTTCAGAGGGAACTGGGTGTCCTTGTACACGAATCACTGAAAGTTAACATGCAGGTACAGCAAGCAATTAGGAAAGCAAATGGTATGTTGGCCTTTATTACAAGAGAATTTGAGTATAAGAGTAAAGATGTCTTACTGCAATTATATAGGGCCCCGGTGAGACCACACCTGGAGTATTGTGTACAGTTTTGGTCTCCTTATCTAAGGAAGGATATACTTGCCATAGAGGGAGTGCAACAAAGGTTCACCAGACTGATTCCTGGGATGGGGGGATTGTCCTATGAGGAGAGATTGAGTAGACTAGGCCTATATTCTCTGGAGTTTAGAAGAATGAGAGGTGATCTCATTGAAACATACAAAATTCTTACAGGGCTTGACAGGGTAGATGCAGGGAGGATGTTTTCCCTGGCTGGGGAGTCTAGAATCAGGGGTCACAGTCTCAGAATAAAGGGTTGGCCATTTAGGACTGAAATGAGGAGAAATTTCTTCACTTAGAGGATGGTGAATCTTTGGAATTCTCTACCCCACAGAGCTGTGGAGGTTCAGTCGTTGATTATATTCAAGACAGAGATCGATAGATTTTTGAATATTAAGGGAATCAAGGGATATGGGAATAGTGCAGGAAAGTGGAGATGAGGTAGATGATCAGCCATGATCTTGTTGAATGGCGGAGCAGGCTCGAAGGGCCAAATGGCCTACTCCTGCTCCTAGTTCTTATGTTCTTATGTTCACTCAATGATCTGTGAGATGGGACCCCATCCAAGGGCAATGGTAGCAATCAAACAATACATATCAAGACCTTTCTGAACTATGCATTCCGTCTCCCTTGCCTTGAGGTGTGTACATCAGCTAAGTATTTTCTGTGGCCTTCAGAAACAGCTAGCAGTAACCAATTTTACCTTGTGTGCGCGTGTGCTGTGACCAGCAGGAAAAGAAATCCAATAACTAATCCATCATGTGGTCCATTTTTATTGTAGGAGCAAATAATGTCTCAGCAATATCATATGACTAGTCGGTTGTTGTTTCTGCAATGAGATACTGGAATTTTAACCGAAGTTTAAGTCATTACTATCTGCTCTTGTGAACGCTTTAATAAAAAAGCCAGTAAACTTTGATCATGCAGTTTCAGGTTGTGCAGATGTCTCTGAAAGTGTGTTTCAGGACCAGCCTGGAGGGGAGGAAGTGTGCCAGGATCACCACCATCTGGTCCAATTAGCCCATCAGCTATTTTTTTGGTTGCATATTTAATGTGGTTAATACATCCGTGAGACCTTCACTACTACTTCGTATGGCTAATGTAGATGTAGAGTAACAGCTATAATTTTACATTTAGGTGGTTAAGCCAGATAATTGCATAGGATTACTTAGGATATACGGCACAGAAACAGGCCATTTGGCCCAACCAGTCCATGCCGGCATTTATGCTCCACTCGAGCCTCCTCCTGTCTTTCCTCATCTAAATCCATCAGCGTAACCCTCTATTCCCTTCTCCCTCATAAGCTTGTCCAAGGGTCAGGAGTAACAGAGTGTATCGCTGTGATGCCTTCTTTGTAGTTGTGAATCAGGCATTGAGTTGTTATATGTTCCTTTGTCTGTTCTGGGTGATCACAGTCGCACACTGGAGAGTTTTTAATTCTCTATTTGTGCATCAAGTATCTGTATCTGCCATGGTTTGTGCGGATGCGGTTTAGGGTTGCCCATAAGCTTCGTGGAAGATCGAAGCCAGGGATCTTCCGCGTCGGGTCTTTCACGAGGTGTTTGTTTTTGACTTCTTGTGAACTCCATTCGACTGTCCAAGCATCATCAGAGTTGAAGTTGCATTGTCGAAGGTTAAGCACATGGGTCCAAAAGGGCTTGCGTGACTTCAAGCGGTGGTGAGGGGAATATATTTCATGTATATAATCTAAATCAATATACTACGATACTTTGTATTACTAGGAACTTGGCGGGACAGGGTAGATATGTTCAAGATGGCTGTACGAGCACTGGCACTAGAGACCTAGCTGAGCTTTTTCCAAGATTTAAAAAATATATTTTACTTCCTACTCTTCCCAAAAGCATTTTATCCTCGAGAGAGCTATGTGCTAGAAGAGGCTTGGGGGAGGCAAGGCTAGGAGAGAAGCTGCTCTGAGATAACTGGGGAAAAAGCAGGTACTTGAAGATTTGTTTGTGTTTCTGAATACTGAGCAGGTTGAGTGACAGCACTGTGGGCAGATTGCCTGACAAGGAGGGTGGATAGAACACAAGGCTAATTATAATGGACTGTACCAGTGGGTTTCTCATGCTGGTGCTGTTGAGAGAGAGAGAGAGAGAGAGAGAGAGAGAGAGTCCCAGTCAGATTATTAATTATCAATGTTACGTTATCTGCAAACCATTACACAAATGATCTGCATTCCATGAAAAGGATTTGAGAGTTTCACTTCATAGCAAAATGATAATTTGCTGCAATGAATCACTTAAATCCCTTTTACATTGTGGAACTACTCCAGTGCTGAGGCTTCAGGCTGCTGCCATTAACATTCTACAGTGGATTCAAAATGTTGGCAGCAACAGGAAGGGAACTGTGACTTCTAAGCTTCTCCCTCAATATCAGGGGAAGATTCCTCCAGGTTAGCAATGTACAAAAACGCACTGTTGACCTGCTTAGACAGGCAATCTTAATTGGCCTGCAGGATTCAGGGAGCAAATGCAGCTCGAGGTGGTTATCTGTCCTTCTGGAAGCTTGTATGCTGCCTCATTTATACCATAGCAATGCCTCCGATGGCATGGCTTGTTGTAGTGTAAAAGCCCATTCTAATTTGCAGTTAGCATGCAAAAACTGATTAGAATATGAAAATCACTGCGAATGTCTTACTAAGTATGCTTTATCATGTGCAAAAGACAGTCACAATTAGTCTGCAATTCAGTTTTTTGTGAATAGGGTCTGTCTTGGTTGTGAAATGAAAACCAGATTTCCACTACTGATACAGTATTATCCCATGGAGAAATACATGTTTATATATCTACGAAGAATCTATGAAGAATGTATTCGTGATTCTAACTTAATTTCGCATCATTTTGATGCTGTTATGTTTTGAAGATTATACTACTACTACTAATATAGTTCTCTTAATAAAGCACTCTGTGTATTGGCCTGATTGAGTCTGGGCTCAGGAGGGCTCCCACTCTAAATTGCTATCCAAGGACAACTGCTGGAAAGTCATGTGTGTAGACATCAGGTGAGAACAGGATCAGCCTCAGTTATGATCGCTCTCATGTTCAAATAGCCCACTAACACTTGGGTCTAAATATTATGCGTATGCCCTAGTCATGGAAAACTTTGTCTGCTCCCAACGTAATTCAGAAAATCACAGGTGCATTGTCGGCAATTTTCCATCCACGGGATTCAATGGATAGAAAAATCACAGGCCTGAGACTTTGCGATATGCACTGGCAGCAGGCGAGGGTCCTCGCCGCCTGCAGATACTCCGAAAATGTAGGCCTTAGTGCCGAGGCTAACACATGAAGAACAAACACTTAGGTGAGAGGACAGAGCGCTGACAGTCTCTATAAATCATACTCCATCCAAGTGGGTGCATTCAGGGGTGGATGCAAGAAAAAGTGGGTGGCAGAATTTTCACAAGTGGTCACAAAATAGACTTTTGCTTCCTTCTATCATCTCACACCTCGAGCAGCCACCAGATATTATGCCATTGCAAACAGGTGACAACATTTCAAACAGATAAGCAAGTTTTTTTACTGGCGTGCTTTCTTTGTAATTGCTGCATACATAGCGATCCTATATTAGATGACACTGTGTTCTATGCCCTTGTGTTTGACAAAAGGATTAATAGATAGGCCATTCATCAAACACAAGGACACAGATTACAGTGTAGCCATTTTACTGTAATGGAAATGTGGCAGTAACACCCATAAAGAACAGCTCAGTTATTTGAAGTGTTTCGGTGTTGTTCTTCTCAAATTCAACTATCAGTTCTTCTTACTGGCAGCAACACTGAAATGCCGAGGGGAGTTCTGGTAGCTGCTAAACAAGCCAACAGGATTCCCTGAGGAAATACAGAATTGTGAGAGATCATTTTACTTGCAATTGCTTTGGGTAGGCTGGCTGACTGGCATCTGGCATGCCGTGAAGGAGAAGAAGGAGGAAGAGAATCAAGACAAGGACAAATGGGAAGAGAGAGAGAGAGAGAGAGAGAGAAAGACTGACTAAAGAGAAGTAAGCAAAACAGAGATGCATTAAGGCAAGTGAACAGTGAGATATAAATGTTTCAATCAAATTTTCCTGTACTGATGTGAGTGAGGGCACTCCAAATATGTAATAGTTGCATTGCTTCCATCCTTTTTATTACTGTGTTTTCATATGTGTTTACTAAGGAAAATGAACAACATAATGACTGGAATTTGCGGCTGTAATGACGGCAAAACTCGTCGGCGCTCGCCAACATTACTGTGTAAAACTGACAGCAACCTCTGGAAATCTGGAAGTTGTTGTTGGTGATACCCTGCTCCTCCACAGGGTGCGTTGTTGCAGTCTTCGCAAAGGCAATCAACACAGAATCAGTGCTTTGACATGAACTTCAACATTTTATGCAATATTTTCAAACCATTGAAAATGTTAAGCCTTGTTGAATGAGGTGTAAATGAGTTTGTAACAGCGTACTAAGTCATAACAGAAGAGAGGATGATGCAGACATTGTCGTTAAGGAAGAGGAGTGTGAAATATTAGATGAAATAAACATAGTGAGAGGAAATTAAGGGGTTTAGCATCTTTGAAAGTAGATAAATCGCCAGGCCCGGATGAAATGTATCCCAGGCTGTTGAGAAGCAAGAGAGAAAATAGCAGAGGCTCTGACCATCATTTTCCAATCCTCTCTGGCTATAGGTGTGGTGCTGGAGGACTGCTAATGTTGTACCATTGTTTAAAAAGGAAGAAAGGGATAGACCGAGTAATTACAGGCAATTCAGCCTGAAAAAAATTCTGAGGGACAGTATTAACCGTCATTTAGAAAGGTATGGATTAATCAAGGCCAGTCAGCATGGATTTGACAAGGGAAGGTCATGTCTGACTAACTTGATTGAATTTTTTGAGGAGGGTCGATGAGGGTACTGCTTTTGATGTACATGGATTTTAGCAAGGCTTTTGACAAGGTCTCACATGGCAAACTGGTCAGAAAAGTAAAAGCCCATGGGATCCAAGGGAAAGTGGCAAGTTGGATCCAAAATGAGCTCAGTGGCAGGAAGCAAAGGGTAATGGTCGATGGTGTTTTTGTCACTGGAAGGCTGTTTCCAGTGGGGTTCCGCAGGGCTCAGTACTAGATCCCTTGTTTTCTGTGGTATAGATCAATGATTTAGACTTCAATGTAGGGGGCATAATTAAGAAGTTTGCAGATGATATGAAAATTGGTTGTGTGGTTGACAGTAAGAAAGCTGTAGACTGCAGCAAGATATCAATGGACTGGTCAGGTGGGCAGATAAGTGGCAAATAGAATTCAATCTGGAGAAGTGTGAGGTAATACATTTGGGGAGGGCTAACAAGGCAAGGGAATACACAGTAAATGGTAGGATACCGAGTAGTGTAGAGGAACAGAGAGACCTGCGAGTGCATGTCCACAGATCCCTGAAGGTAGCAGGACAGGTAGATAATGTGCTTAAGAAGGTACACAAGATACTTTCCTTTATTAGCCGAGGCATAGAATGTAAGAGCAGTGAGGTTATGCTAGAACTGTATAAAACACTAGTTAGGCCACAGCTAGAGTAATGCGTACAGTTCTGGTCACCACATTACAGGAAAGATGTGATTGCACGAGAGAGGGTACAGAGGAGATTTACGAGGATGTTGCCAGGGCTGGAAAATTTTAGCTATGAGGAAAGATTGGATAGGCTGGGGTTGTTTTCTTTGGAACAGAGGAGGCTGAGGGGAGACTTCATTGCGGTGTATAAAATTATGAGGGGCCTAGATAGTATGGATAGGAAGTATCTATTTCCCTTAGCACAGAGGCCAACAACCAGAGGGCATAGATTTAAAGTAATTGGTAGAAAGATTAGAGGGCAGTTGAAAAAGAAAAAGACTTGAATTTATATAGCGCCTTTCATGACCACCGGACGTCTCAAAACGCTTTACAGTCAATGAAATACTTTTGAAGTGGAGTCACTGTTGTAATGTGGGAAATGCGGCAGCCAATTTGCGCACAGCAAGGTCTCACAAACAGCAATGTGATAATGACCAGATAATCTGTTTTTGTTATGTTGGTTGAGGGATAAATATTGGCCAGGACACCGGGGATAACTCCCCTACTCTTCTTTGAAATAGTGCCATGGGATCTTTTACGTCCACCTGAGAGCGCAAACGGGGCCTCAGTTTAACGTCTCATCCGAAAGACGGCACCTCCAACAGTGCAGCACTCCCTCAGCTCTGCACTGGAGTGTCAGCCTAGCTTTGTGCGCTATATTGAGGAGAAATTCTTTCACCCAGAGGGTGGTGGGGGTCTGGAACTCACTGCCTGAAAGGTGATAGAGGCAGAAACCCTCATCGCATTTAAAAAGTACATGGATATGCACTTGAAGTGCCGTAACCTACAGGGCTACGGACAAAGAGCTGGAAAGTGGGATTAGGCTGGATAGCTCTTTTTTGGCCGGCACCGACACGATGGGCCAAATGCTGTAAATTTTTATTATTCTATAATTACTGCTGAACAACCACTGGCCCTGAAAAACTAATTTTATAAGTGTGGAGTGTCATTCCTTCAAAATAACATTTAAAAATTCCATGATTCTTAAAATAATCTTCTACCTTAATCCCACGGTTTTAGCCGTGGCTCAATTGGTAGCATTCTCACACCTCAGTCAAAAGGTTGTGGGTTCAAGTCCCATTCCAGAGACTTGAGCACAAAAATGTAGGCTGACACTCCAGTGCAGTAGAGGGAGTGCTGCACTGTTGGAGGTGCTGTCTTTCGGATGAGACGTTAAACCGCGGCCCGTCTGCTCTTTCAAGTGAACGTAAAAGATCTTACAACACTATTTCAAAGAAGAGCAGGGGAGTTATCCCCGGTGTCCTGGCCAATCAACATCACTAAAAACTGGTGATGATCACATTGCTGTTTGTGGGTGCTTGCTGTATGCAAATTGGCTGCTGCGTTTCCTACATCACAATAGAGAATACACTTCAAAAGTACTTCATTGGCTGTAAAGCGCTTTGGGATGTCCTGAGGTCATGAAAGGTGCTGTATAAATGCAAGTCTTACTTTACTTTTTTACTTTAATCTTTATTTTGCTTTCTCTAAATGATTAAGAAATGAATTATAATCTGTGCTTTTTACTTCCTGGTTTGCTGTCCATGAGAATTCTTCAATCTGATTGGCTGAGCAGCCTGCTTAATGACATCACTGTTGCTGGATGCCACAGATCCCCTATAGATGGCACCAGATGCAAAGTCACTTCGAAACAGGGGAAATTGTTGTTCTAGATCCCGCTAAATCTTTGCGGGCAGCTTTTTTCAAGGTCAACGGCGAATGCCATCCCTTCACCACTGACCACAAAATCCGGACCAATAAAAGTGTGCGGTAAATCAGAAGGACTTCATTATGATTTAGAAGCCATAAAATTTAGTATTTTCAAATAAATTTATAGGCAGCAACCAAACAATTCAGACAAAGCACTTGTATCAATTGGTTCCAATTTAAAAAATATAATTTCTTTGATCAACATAAGAAATAGGAGTAGGAGCAGGCCATTTGGCCCCTCGAGCCTGCTCCGCCATTTAATGAGATCATGGCTGATCCGATTTTGGCCTCAACTCCACTTTCCTGCCTGTTCCCCATAACCCTCGACTCCCCTGTTGCTCAAAAATCTGTCTCTCTCAACCCTGAATATATTCAATGACTCAGCTTCCACAGCTCTCTGGGGTAAAGAATTCCAAAGATTCACGACCCTCAGAGAAGTAATTCCTCCTCATCTCCATCTTAAATGGACGACACCTTATTCTGAGATTATGCCCCCTCGTTCTAGATTCTCCTTCATTCTAGATTCTTCCACGAGGGGAAGCATTCTCTCAGCATCTACCCTGTCCAACCCCCTCAGAATCTTATGTGTTTCAATAAGATCACCTCTCATTCTTCTGAACTCCAATGAGTATAGGCCCAACCTGCTCAACCTTTCCTCATAAGGCAACCCTTCCATCCCAGGAATCAACCAAGTGAACCTTCTCTGATCTGCCTCCAATGCAAGTATATCCCTCCTTAAATAAGGGGACCAAAACTGTATACAGTACTCTAGGTGTGGTCTGTACAGTTGTAGCAAGACTTCCCTACTTTTATACTCTATCCCCCTTGAAATAAAGGCCAACATTCCATTTGCCTTCCTAATTACTTGCTGCACCTGCATGTTAAATTTGTGTTTCATGTACGAGGACACCCAAATCCCTCTCTACTACCGCATTCTGTAGTCTTTCTCCATTTAAATAATATTTTTCTTTTCTATTCTTCCTACCAAAGTGGATAACTTCACATTTTCCCACATTATACTCCATCTGCCAAATTCTTGCCCACTCACTTAACCTATCTATATCCATTTGCAGACTCTGTCCTCCTCACAACTTGCTGTCCCACCTATCTTTGTATCGTCTGGAAATTTGGCAACAGTACACTCGGTCCCTTCATCCAAGTCATTAATATAGATTGAAAATAGTTGAGGCCCCAGCACTGATCCCTGTGACACCCCACTAGTTACAGATTGCCATCCTGAAAATGACCCATTTATCCCAACTCTGTTAGTTACCCAATCCTCTATCCATGCTAATATATTACTCCCAACACCATGAGCTCTTATCTTATGCAGTAACCTTTTATGTGGCACCTTGTTGAATGCCTTTTGGAAATCTAAGTACACTACATCAACTGGTTCCCCTTTATCCATCCTGCTCGTTACCTCCTCAAAGAACTCTAATAAATTTGTCAAACACGATTTCTCTTTCATAAAACCATGCTGACTCTGTTTGATTGTATTTTGATTTTCTAAATGCCCTGCTACTACTTCCTTAATAATGGATTCGAGCATTTTGCCAATGACAGATGTTAGGCTAACTGGCCTATAATTTCCTGCTTTTTGTCTCCCTCCTTTTTTGAATAAGGGTGTTACATTTGAGGTTTTACAATCCGCTGGAACTTTTCCAGAGTCACGGGAATTTTGGAAGATTACAACCAATGCATCCACTATCTCTGTAGCCACTTCTTTTAAGACCCTAGGATGCAGGCCATCAGGTCCACGGGACTTGTCAGCCTTTAGACCCATAAGTTTGCCTAGCACTTTTTCTCTAGTGATAGTTTTAAGTTCGTCCCTCCCTTTTGCCCCTTGATTTTCTACTATTACTGGGATCTTTTTAGTGTCCTCTACTGTGAAGACAGATACAAAATATTTGTTAAATGCCTCTGCCGTTTCCTTGTTTCCCATTACTATTTCCCCAGTCTCGTCCTCTAAGGGACCAATGTTTACCTTAGCTACTCTCTTCCTTTTTATATACTTGTAGAAGCTCTTACTGTCATTTTTTATATTTCTTGCTAGTTTACTCTCATAAGCTATTTTCTCCCTCTTTATTATTATTTGTTTAGTCATCCTTTGCTGGTTTCCAAAATTTTCCCAATCTTCTGGCCTACCACTAATCTTTGCAACATTGTATGCCTTTTCTTTCAATTTGATACCATCCTTAACTTCCTTGGTTAGCCATGGTTGGTTCATCCTTCTCTTCGAGTCTTTCTTTCTCATTGAAATATATCTTTGTTGAGAGTCATGAAATATCTCTTTAAATGTCTGCCACTGCTTTTCTACCATCTTACCTTCTAATCTATTTTCCCAGTCCACTTTAGCCAACTCTCTCCTCATACCTTTGTAATTGCCTTTATTTACGTTTAATACTCTAGTTTCAGACCCAAGTTTCTCACCTTCAAACTGAATGTGGAATTCTATCATGTTATGATCACTCTTCCCTAGAGGATCCTTTACTATGAGATCATTAATTAATCCTGTTTCATTACACATTGCCAGATCTAAAATAGCCTGTTCCCTGGTCGGTTCCACAACGTATTCTTCCAAGAAACTGTCCCGAATACACTCTGTGAACGCGTCCTCAAGGCTGCTTTTGCCAAATTGATTTGTCCAATCTATATGAAGATTAAGATCGCTCACGATTATTGCAGTACCTTTCTTACAAGCCCCCATTATTTCTTGATTTATACTCTGTCCTATAGTGTAGCTATTGTTAGGGGGCCTATAGACTACTCCCACCAGTGCCTTCTTTTCCTTACTATTTCTTACCTCCACCTAAATTGATTCTACATCTGGAACTTCCAAGCCAAGATCATTTCTCACTATTGTACTGATCTCATCCTTTATTAACAGAGCTACCTCACCTCTTTTTTCTTTCTGTCTATCCTCATCAAAACTGGTGCCGATTAAGGCAGGATAATAGGATCAAAGCTCAGAAGTACAAACTAATGAAAAATAAATTTAGTACAGATTAAGAAGAAACTTCTTCATGCAAAGGGTGAAAAATGTCTAGAATAATCTGTCAGGCAAGATAACAGAGACATAGGCCCTGACATTCTAGGAGACCCGCTGTACTGCTGAAAGTGTGGCAAAATTGTACGCCCATCCACCGTCAACCAGCGATGTAGGCCCAGTCTCAAATTGTGGGAACACGATCATTACCATTATCGGGGTAGCAGCCCATGACCAATGTTCCCTCTAATTCTTTTGTACCGAGCGGGCCACCAACTCCTTTGAGCGCAACCTTTTTGTCCGTAGGCAAATTTGACAACAACAACTTTTACAACATTAAAAACTTTTACAACAACAGCAACCACTTAAAAGCAGATATACAGTAATGCCAAATTGCCACCCCACGGTCTCAAGTCATGATACAATCAGACAAACTTTTAAAAATCATGAAATCAGTTGCTCTTTTTTGGATAATAAACCTCATTAGTGGCTTTATTTAATGTCTAACAGGTCACAGCTCTTACAATATATGTCAGGTGTCCCATCAACGTTACTAACATCTCGGGGTCAATGTCCGATTAGGATATGCTAATATTGGTGATTAGTCGGAACAATGGGGGAGTAGGAAGAAATTGAGAGGTTGCACAACACCAGGTTATAGTCCAACAGTTTTATTTGAAATCACAAGCTTTCGGAGCTTACTACTCCTTCGTCGGGTGAAGTAAAAAGTAGGAAGAGTAGGAAGAAGCAGACGAGTCGGCAACATTCCATGTGAGGTGTTAATAGCAGATTGGACAGAACAAGAGGGGCAATTGTGCATTCTGGGCATCATGTGATTTGACTCACCTTAAAGTCCAACACCTACGGAAGCCAAGCTTGATCACCTTGTGTCTACCTCTGTCTCCTCCTTTAAGAACCTCCTGAAAGCCCACCTCTTTGACCAAGCCTTTGATCACCCAATCCTAATATCCCCTTCTTTGACTCTGTGCACCTGACCAGTGATCACGCCTCTGTGAAGCGCCTTGGGGTGTTTTTCCACGTTAATGGTGCTATACAAATGCAAGTTATTCTTAATAAACAGTAAGTCCGAACTGTTATACAGTAAATAGCCCTTACCCTGCTGAATAAACGGTATCTGCAAGCCCCACCCCTCACTCACACACACACACTGATACACACTCACTCACACCACAGACACACGCACCACACAAACACACTCACACAGACACAAACACCATCCAGCCACACACACACATATACACTCACTCACAGACACACACCACACAACACAGACACGCCGCACACACTGTTCACTCTTTGACCTCTTGAGCTCTTGTGAACATATTGCCACTTTTATAAGGTCCATTAGAGAGGAAGACAGGACTGGGCAGAGGAGCGTGCTAGAGAATAACTTCCATTCCTAAGTACCCCCTTTAAACTTCGCCACCCTCTTAAGTTTGGGCCAAAGTCTCTCTCAGAAGGCAGTCGTTTCTCATACAGAAAAAGCAAATCCTCACATCATACTGCCTGGAAAGACCATAATGCTCATCGACTCTCGGCAGGCACAATAATCACAAGCCCCGCTCGCAACATCTGCTGCCAACTCCCATCTGAGCTAAGCTGAGGCCAGATAATCTCCAGATAAAGGGGCTGCCATAGAAACCTTGCTGTGGTTGGTGTAACACATCAAGCGGCAGGGGGTACAAGTGGCTCTGAGCCTGGCAGCCCAGTGCGCTGAGGTACATAGCAGACAACGGGCAGTCAACGAAAGACACTATTAACTAGTGCCTCGCTCGCCAGGCACAAATCTGAAATCCTCTTTTACTGGGAAATACCGTTCAACACAAACAATTCTTTTTAAAACATAAGTTTTGAACCAAACTCTAACAGCACAGCCAAACCCAGAACATGGCCCGACCACCAGGAGCAGGGTAACGAAGGAACAAGGAGGGAGAAAGGGAACGAGAGAGAGAAAATTAAGGCATAAACTTCACATCTCCCATCACCCACATTCATCTGGAGTGGTGGAAAGAGGAAACTGAACTCTGAAAACTATATTAAACACATTTTGTGCAGATCACCCCACCAAATGGTCCAAGTATGTTGCCAATGTGTCTAATGGCTATTAGGTCCACCCTGCATAACACAACGGGTATCTCGCCCTACCAGGCTATGACCGGGTGACTAATGCAAATGCCAGCCCATCTGTTAACCCCTTCAGCCACACCTTGGCTTGAAATGGTGGTAGAGAACACAGAACAAACTAACAAACTAACATGTTTGGAGCTGCACAAACATGCAAATCACAAAACCAAGCAAGAAATACTTCGACAAGAAGGTCCGACCATTTGAGTATCAAGTGGGAGATGTTGTAATGGTACTAAACTATGGGAAGAAGCAACATTGGTTCGAACCAAAGTGGAATGGCCCCTTCCCGATTATTGACAGGGCTAGTCCTTCGGTCTATCTGGTGCAATTCCCTGGGAAAAAGGGGAGGTCCAAGGTAGCTAAATGGTACCATATCAATCAGTTGAAAACTGTGAAAGAATAAATATTCCTGGTTAAACTGTAGCTTTCTTTACAATTTCTGTATTCTTTGTCTGCATCATTGTCGCTTGAAATCTATGTACTTAGTCGACGTGCTAATGATTATAAGACTGAATTATAACTGTGACTGTAATAATTGTATTTTGTAGGTAACAGAACATGGGAAAAGCCAGTACGACCCAGTATGAGCTGCA
This sequence comes from Squalus acanthias, assembly GCA_030390025.1. NCBI lineage: Eukaryota > Metazoa > Chordata > Chondrichthyes > Squaliformes > Squalidae > Squalus > Squalus acanthias. Next base: position 103,472,519 of record CM059432.1, read on the forward strand.
GAGTTATGTAGCACAATTCGGGTACGACATTCCCCTGTTGTCTGAGGGCTTCAGTGAGCTTGTGATGCGACTGAACTCCTCCCTAAAGCATTTTTATCTTTTGGAGCAACACAATTCGAGAATAGATATTGAAAATTACAGCATAGGGGATGATTCACACTGGTGGGATATTGGGCTTTATATATCAGCACACCCTTGGGTTCGTATTATTTCACACGCTCTGGTAGTTCTCCAACTTGTAATGATCGTGTATTTGATATATGTAACCCGTGTAGTAAGACTTTGATGCATAAGCCAAATGTGTATCTATAATCATGACTAACTGTACTAATGAATTAATGATGGACGAAAATCAGAGGCAACGTAGAGGAGACCCCAGGCGGGGTAATATCAGGAAGAAAGAAGAAACAGAGGATACCCCAGGTAGGGAAGAATTGGAACACCAGAACAGTGAATTGAACCGTCAACCTAATAATCTAGAGTTGGCACGGTTGGTAGAGGGTCGAAAATGAGAGGTCAAAATAGAGTTTTCTTCCTCTCAAGGTGGGGACTGTTAGAAACTAGGGGTGTCTAAAAATGTATATGGCTACGCAAATAATACTGTGTTTAAATGATTGTATGTTTCTGCTGGAGACAAGTAAGGGGTTAATGCATAAGTTATAATTTACTGGAACTGTGTAAGTTTCTTTTTCCTGGAGGCTTGTATTCAACTTTGAGACAAAATGTTTTCAGTTAGTTAGATTAGATGAGGCATAACATTCCACACAGGGGTCCATAGCATGGCCTTGCCCTGCCAGGCTAGCTGTCTATTGTTTGTAAGTTCGGGTTTTGACTTTGTTAATGTATCTTTCATTTGGACAATGAAGGCCCAACCTATGTTTCTTCCATTATTATTAATAACCATATTCCATTATTACTAATAACCATATTATAATGCTACGGTAGAATTTGGAGTTTGTTTAACAGAACTGCTTGCAAAGATAATTAAAAGTTAATTAGTATAAAGGACATAGAATAGAAGGAATGTATGGGAGTTAAGGTACCATCTCAGGATGGAATAGTCTTTTAGATTAAGGGAGATAGTTTGGATAGCAGCTGGTTGAGTAAGACAGCTCTGGCTTGGGCCTCTGATTTAATGGCCCAAAGCTGTGCCTGGTACACACACTGGTTGCACCAGGGGGGACAAGACAGGATGAGATAAGAGACTATTGCTTTGGAAGGAAAGGGCCGGATGAGATAAGGGAAGACAGTCCTCAACATGCTGTAAGGCCATGATTGGTCAAGTACAGAAAGCATGTGTAATGGTTGTGAAGACCCCTTGAGGGAAGGTCTTCATCGGAAAGTTTAGACAAAGATCTCGACATGCCATTGGGCACCTTGTTTTAAGGGGAACCTCTATAGGTTAAATGGGCTTGTCCATTATTCTACCTCAGGCCCACCCCTAAAAAGAGAACAAAAGGAAGAGCTAAAGAACTCTTAGCTCAGACAGTGGAGCGTGGGGCTCCCAAGAGTGGAAACGGTGGTCTAACACTCTTCAGAGAGTGGACCCATGCAGACCCTAGTCTAACACTCTTGCGTAGTTCAGAGAAGGATAGAGAGAGAGAGAGAGAGACACACACAAAGAGAATGAATAAGAAGAGTTGTTAGTGCACGCCAGCCGTCTGTCCGATCGGGTCCGGTACCAGCTACTTGTCACGGTCGTATGCTTTTGCTGTATAACTAGTGTGTTATATTCCATCCTAAACGCCGATTAAACACAATATACCCACCATATTGGTTTGCACTCGATCCTGTTTAACAGAGATATGCGAAACCCTACAATGGATTGCCGGATTGTGTCGCCAATATCTTGAGGAGGAGGGGTAACGGAATCTGCACAAGAACTCGAGTGACTCTCCCATCACTCTGTGCTCGTTTTAATAAAAAGATACAACAGGAACAGTGTACGACGCCTGAACTCACCACTTTACAGAGCGATTTCTTGGGTCACATCATTGCCGCACGCTACTTCCATGCCTGGGGTCTGGAAGGCCCGAGGACGGCACTGCCACTCTGGTGAGGAGTTTGGGGGGGGAGGGGGATAAGGATTTGCACTTCAGACGACAGAGGATACAGTCCCAACTGCTTGGAGGCGTTGGGACGTACCGTCTAATGAATCTCCTCAGACAGCCAGCAAAACAAAAGCCACATAACCCTCCCCAACACACACCCCCTCTCCTCCACAGTCAGTAATGGAGTGGAATCTCTAGGTTTTGTGTTGCCACCACAGAGAACGTCTCTCATAACAGGTTGTGTTGCTTCAAAGTGCAGCTGCCGTTCCGTCCTCAGGAACAGACTAGATGCGTCTCCATAGAAAAGGTACTGACAGAATCCCGAGACAATGCTCGCCGGGTTCCAGGGCTCTGTATCTTAGCAAATGCCGTTCCAATTCGGATCGGCTCTGAGGTCACAAACGACTCTCTGTGAGGATTCCCGGGCCATTGTGTATTGGGTCCCTCCCCCCACTCCAGCTCTCCGTGTGGCCTGTGAATTTACAGATCGGTGCATCCGCACAGCTTAGAGGGAACAGTGCCCATGACTGTAAGGGTACAGAGGTGCTCGCTTCAACAGCATTGTGGGCAATTGGAGCAGCACCATGCCAAATGGAGAAGATAACTGATGCCCTCTGGGAGTGATTATCTCCCTCTAGTATAGGCATATGGCCTTTCCAAGGACCTCAACAGAACTCATGGCTGCTCTCAGCCGGTGAATTTCCATTGAGCCTTATAACGGTATAATGGGTGAATTACCAGGGTACCCATGAATTGCACCAGAACTGGCCCTTGATGTGGGAAAGGGGATAACAGAAGGAACACTCGCACACACTCGTTCCCATCACCACTCCCCCAACCCACCACCAGAATTTTCTGGGTAGATTCCTGGTGGTGTCGGGTTCTGCATCCACGATGTGCCCACTCTCCATTCCTTCCAGTCCCCAGAATTTCAGGGCCACAGACTTTATGGGGCATGCAAAATGCAGTACAATGCTTGACGGACAGAGTTAGAACACCAGTGAAATGTGCTTTGTTGGGCTGAGTGGCTTTTGTCATCTTTGACTTATGTTCAATATCACAGCCAACAGCAAAACTGTCACATAAAGTGTTCCGTTACAGCCTAATAAAATATCACTCCAAATGTCAACCACTGTCATTCTTCCCAATAGTCAATTGCTAACAACTGGGCATAAAATTCCTGGACATTAATGGTAATCACTGCTATTGCCAAGTTATTATTTCCAGCTGCAGACAATACATTATGAAACGCAAGTGCCAAACTTAAGTAAAATAGAAAAGGCTGATGTAGCAGCCAGTACAGATAAGTGGAGCATCTGTCTCACAACTAGATGGTTGCAGAGTAATTTTTTTTTGCACTACCCATCACCAATGTTCCCTTTTAATTTTTGGGGGGGTCCACAGCCCCTTTAATGGGCTGCGCAGCCTATTCAAATTTCCGCGCATGCACGGTTTTTCCAATTCAAAAGCTGGTGACCGGCCCATGCGGGACCTCCAGAGCACTGTGCGGTCACACAGTTTAACGGGAGCATTACCCATCACTCAAATATACTTATCGTTGCTCATCCAAGAATTGGATAATGGGCAGAACCTACTTCTGTAAGGAGTCTATCAGCTACCAATGATACTTGGAATTAATAAATTCTGCCTTCAAGATTTATTGGCCCGGATTTTGCGGTCAGTGGTGAAGGAATGGCGCTTGCCATTCATAATGCTTACAATGCCCACAGACTTTTTGCTGGCTTTTGAGCAGCAACTTGCAGTTACTGGAGATCCTTTTCAGCGTGGCGCCCTCTACAGGGGATCTGTGGCATGTGTGAGCAGGGCAAAAAACAGCATGCCTCTTCAACCAATCAGATTGAAGAATCCGCACTGAGCCACGCAGAGTCTAAACCAGGAAGTATACATTAGAATATTTAATCCATTGTAAAATCATGTACGGAAAGCAAAATAAAGAAAGGGAAAAAGGATGGGATTAAGAGAGAGATAAAAGAGACAAACAGAGTTTTTTTTTAAATTTAAAAAATCTCCCAACACTAATGAAATTCTGAAGGAATGAGACTTCACACTTGTAAAATTAAATTATCAGTGCCAGAGAGGTTGTTTGGCAGTAATTATGAGTTATTACGCCATTAAAAAATCACTTATCCCTGAATGCACCTGCCCTAACTTTTTCTGCTGTGTTTAGTGGGTAAGTAATGGGTAAGTATAGCAACTTCACACCCTTACATGTATGTGAATGCAGAGTCTATCGGCAAGGTACTGGTGTAGCGAGGCTTGTGGAGGAGCAGGGCAAATCGGACAGCAATTTCCAGATTTCCGCGTTTAACTACGCATTTGCGGACTCCAAAGTTGCTCTCCAATTTGCTCCATAATAACGGTGAGCCTCACCATTATCCCCAGTGCAAAATCTGGGCCAATATATTACTGCATACATTTGAAAACTCTCAAGACCAAATGACAGTACCCATCAGTGGCACTGATGGAAATCCAGACAATGTTGTAGCACCAGAAGAGGCAGGAGGCCACTTTAAAGGGTGGAAGAGCCCCGACAACCGCAGCAAATTTTTAACTAAAGGCTCAAGTCGAGAACAAGGCCTTCAACAGGTAAGGGATCAGACCATAATGGAGGGAGAGGAGGCCATTACTGGATGCTCCCCCTCCATTAGAAGACTTCAGGGCTTTCCCATCTCTCCCATTAAGGTTCACCAAAAGTCCTGGGCAGTGATGGTAAGGGAAGTAGATGGGAGGGAAATGGGCTGAGAATTCAAGTTCCGCTTCCTTGCTTGCATTTGCATGCAGTGAGCAGGGAAGAGTTGGCCAACGGCTGTCCCAGCAGGGAGAGGGGGGAGAGAAATTAAGGTCGGGGCGGGAGGCTGTCAGCAGGCTTTGCAGCTTGATTTTCTCCGCTGTGTGCGCCATTATCCCGTCTGATTATATTATATATAGAAAAGGTACAGGTGACCGCCTCCAAAACCTTTATACGGCAGAGAAGTTCACAGAGTACTTTTATTTTGTGGGCAGAAGTATAAAGAATTAGTACCAAGAATCAGCCTAACGTTATCCCAGAAGCTTAAGTTGTTACCTTTTGGCTGCTTCTATATCCACAATTAATAGCCGCTACTGAAATACTACTTTAAAAGTAGCTTTAAAAGTGTTAAAAGACATGTCCCAAAACAACATTAAATGCTTCAGTGCACGATTTTACATTTTTCTATTCCAGCAACCTTTTCCTGATTTTCATTCTAGCTAATTAAATGCAACAACCTTAAAACACACACACACAGCTGAGAGATTTCTACTCTGCCAGCTTTAGTTGTTGTTTAATCAAATACATCTGATTTTTGGGTGACCATATTGGGAAGCCTCCTTCAAGAAAATTAATTGCAGGCAAAGCAGTGGCTCTGATCAAACAGAGCCATGTCACGTCTGCCCAATTTGAACAATCTTTGCAAACATTTTCCTGAACAACTAATAGGTTCTTCCTACCGAATGCAGCTTCTGGTACAGGCCACATGCGTTGCATACATATCCACCGTTTGCATTCTTTCGCCAAAGAGAGGTCTTTGTGGTCAGGCAGTTGGCACAGAAGACTCCAGAGCCTCTTCGTCTCTGAAACAGCAAAAGGTCAAAGGTATATCATGTGATCTGTGAAGTTAGGACAAATCAACACAAGAGTTTTGTCTCTATTCTGGCAGAAATAACTAAGAAAAAAAGTTGCTCACAATAAGGTCACTTTTAATTGTGCTTCGTCGCAATAATTGAATCTCATTATAATAAAGCAGAGATAGATTAAGCATAGAAAACACATAAAAGCATTGTTAGAGCAATATGCCAAATATTACAATGGTGATCATATTAATTTGATGTGTCTGCAAAATTTTCACCATTTAAACCAAGCAATAACTAATTTTGAATTAACAGCCCTCCATAAAAATAGCAGAAAAGGGATTTCATCTGCATGCTGTAAGTATAGGGTTGAGAGAAGTACTCTGTTTCACCTTTTTATGAACTGTCTGTCAAACCTTTAGTAATTAAACACACCAAAAGGCCTCACCCATTACAGATACAATAGTTACAACTCTCACATCCCAAATGAAATTTTGGGGTTTTAATGAGTTTCTCGAATGTCAGTGACAAGTGGGGAGTAACTATTATACGTAGTTTAATATAATTTCCCACCAACTTACACTTATGGAATGAACTATTCTGTGAGACATTAATGTACAGACACATACCCCACTCCCCGGCTACTTGACCAGTTTCAACTTTGACCTTCTGTTCGGCCCAGAACTGAGTTTCAAACCTCATATCCTATTCATCAACCAGGCCACTTACTTCCAGATCTGCAACATTGAAAACCTCGGTCACTACCGTACCTCCATTGCTGCTGGACACCTGACCCATTGCTTTTTCATCACCAGATGTGACTTATGCAATGCCCTCGTTGCTAGCCTCACAACCTTCACCTTTCATTCATTTCAAATGATCCAAAACTCCATTACCTGCATCCTGTCACGCACTAAGACATGCTGGCCCATCACACCTGTACTTAATGACCTACATTGGCTCCCTAACAGATCAAATTTTAAATAACTAGTTATCATCTACAATCCCTCCATGGGTCAAAATTGCTCTATGGCCTTGCTCCCCTCTACTTCTGCAATCTTCTCCAGCCTCATGTGCCTCCTGTTCTCTGACTCGAGCCTATTTTGGTGATAAAGCCTTCAGCTGTCTTGACCCTACTTTCTGAAACTCCCTTCCAAAACCCTTGCTCCTCGCTACCTCTCTTCCCACCTTTAAAGGCCTTTCCAACCAAGCTTTTGGTCATTTCTCCTGACCCTCCTGCAAAGGCTTGGTGTCCTCTATGAAGCAGCTCAAAATGTTGTACCATGATAAAAGCAAGATTTTTACTGTATGAAACAGAAGAAAGAACTTGCAATTATATAGCTCCTTTCTTGACCTCAGGACATCCTCACTTTACAACCAATGAAATACTTTTGAAATGTAGTCACTGTTCTAATGTAGGAAACGCAGCAGCCATTTGCGCACAGCAAGGTGCCACGAACAGCAATTTGATAATGACCAGATAATCTGTTTTAATATTGGCCAGGGCACCGTGGAGAACTCCCCAGCTCTTCTTTTAATACTGCCATGGGATCTTTTACGCAATGATTTAACATCTCATCTGAAAGACAGTATTCCCAATAGTTCAGCACTCCCTCAGTACTGCACCGAAGTGTTAGACTAGATTATGTGCTTAAGTCTCTTGAGTGGGATTTTAACCCACTACCTTCTGACTCAGAGTGCTACCACTGAGCCAAGGCTTACACCCTCTATTTTAACAGAGGCACCAACCTCTTTTAAAATGAGTTAACGCTTCTGTTAAAATTGCAGACTGAGGAATTTCATATGAACATGTAAAGTGGTCATATGCTAATATTGCACAGCGTGAAAGTCCATTACTCATTCTTCTTCTCCCCCCATGCCTCTTGGTTCCTCCCTTGCCCCTGCATGATTAGTTTCAGTCACTGAGGAAAAAATGAAATACTAAAGATTCGATAAGAATAATGTTTTAGTGTTTATTCTTTTGAGATTTTAAAGTTAGATTATTTGATTTTTGCATGCCAGAAAACAAGATTTTAGAACTCATCATTTTCTGCAGTTTTGTAGGGCCATTGGAGCTCAAACTGTGACATTAGTTTGACATCACCATCACATTACATAATTGATGATGACTATTTAGAAACTTTTGTTAAACTTCACAGGCCTACCTTTAAACAAAATGGGGCCTGCTACAAATATTTTATTCAACATGACAATTCCATACCAAATAAATTTCCATTTCATGTCATTTTGACATCAGTTTTTCGCATTATATTGAATGTGGGTTATAAACCAACTAGACTGAGCAAAATGATTTGCACCACACACACAATGCACATCAAAGCTGTGCTGAAAGATTTTAGTTAATATGAAAACATTGTAAGCTTTTTTACTTTCCTGATTTTACAGACACAGAAGAAGAATGAAACCATTGCTCTTTAATGATATATTAGGTTCAAGATTTGTAGTCTGATCAATTTTTGTATGCATATGTGAATCAATTATGGCCTCATTCTATCCTATTTCTAGGTCCCAGAGCCAGGGAAACAATAATAATGGTAGTGACACAGTAGAGTAGTCTAGTTGCCTTTTCATTGCAACCCGAGTTCAAGTCCACGCTAGCTTCACAAATGAAAATGCCTTCTTTCTGCTGACTGTAACGTGCTAAGTGGAATGAGCCTGGGCAGTCTCAACCCAGTCCTAATGAAGAAGAGTGGAAGTATAACCAACAAAGTTACAGGGAAATGCCAGATTGGATTGAAAACGGTGCATGCAGTCTGGGAAAAGAGGAAATATTAGAATACCTCTATAACTGCAGTACCGTTGAAACACAAATAAAAGTTTTAAAATTATCTCTTAAATGTGCGCTATAACTCGAGATATACTTCAACATGGCCAACAATGGGTCATCTAGTTTCTCATATTTGAAATATTTATAACATCTCATTGCTTCCCAAGGCAGATCATCTGTATGTATAGAAGAAAGCACTCTTATCTTTGAAAGACTATTATGCACAGCCGCCACTTAGTTCTCCTTCCAGGTATACAACATCTGTTGGATAATACCAGATAGTGTAGTTCATTTCATGAAAAATGTAATTTATGATTGGTACAAACTATGGAAATATTGTATTAAATTAAAATAGTTTTGTATTTTTCAGAACAATTATAGTTTAGCCTGAAGATGCAAATTTTAAACAAGTGCAGGTTCTATAACTCTTCAGAACACATCTCCATTCATTTCCTTTATAAATGCGTCCTTCTTTTACCAAGAGAACTTAACCATTTAAAAAAAAACTAATGTTATTTACAGTTCTAAATGGCTGAATTAGTAGACAGTGAAGTTAGATTTTAACTTCAGTGACAGTCCACTATAACAAAGTTAAATTGCAGATAATAGTGCTATGCACTTTGACGAAACATTAAAAATTCATGAGTACAAAGCAACTACATCAAGTGATATACAATATCCTCATGTTGTTTGTAGCTAAGCAATTCTGAGGCTCTGAATTGTGAAACTCTAATGCCACAGTATAAATGGAGGCTATTCTGAATGAATTCAGAATTGTACTCTTAAAATTACATACTCCACTGTTCACAAAGAAGCAGGAAAACAGTGATTTTTTAAAAATTCATATACAAATCTTTGGGAGAATTAGATACATCTTATAATAGAAAAGGGTTACCCTCAGACTTTTTTTTCATTTCTATAAATACATTTTTAAAATTAAAACATGTTAATAAATGGTCACAAAATTAATATACTGTAAACTGATTTTTAAAAATTTGACGGTCTTTCTTTAGAAATGGTGTGCTCACCAAAAATAGCCAGGGAGAGTACAATGCTAATAATTGTATTCTGATATATTCAAAGTGGAAGGCTTTTATAGGCATATTTCTGCCTTCAAGACTCAAGCAGTTTCTTGGAACAAAAACGCACTTGATTCATCTGGCGTTTCACAATGTATTACAGAGAAAACCTGGTGAGCAGCCAGTTCCCTATAGGGTAATTTTTCCATCCAGATGCAAGTGCCATTGAAGGACTCGTCAGCTAAACTAATTACAATCTCGCATTTGCTGATGCCTGCTCACTCCAACATTCAACATTGTCCATTAATCATTGATACAAGGAAAATGAATGCAGCCAAAAGCAATGAGTACTGGTAGACTGCACAGCCATAAAATGTGAAATGACTGTAATAATTTAACTTGATTCTAGAAATATTTTCAGTTAGCAATAAACAGCTGAAAAGTCAGTCTCACAATTACCCTTTCAAAACAAGAATACTTCCCCACCCACCCCGCTTCCCCCACCCCACCATCCCATCACTAAGTGTTTGTGCCACCACTGGCCACTTTGGGTAATGTGAAAAAGTCAAGACTTTTATTGGAATAAATTGTAAGGTTTAATTAGAATTACAATGCAATACGTTTGCAACTTTTAAATAGAAAAACTACCAGATCTCGTTACCGGCACGGTAATTATTAATCTAACTAACAAATGATTGCCATGACTAAGTACATTTCCTCAAGCATTAGTTCATGCTCACAAACAGTTGTAGGGAAAATACATTTCCTTGGCTGTACTGTGGAGGACCATGCTCACTCGCTCTCTCCTCCCTCTCTTTGCAGAAAGAATGCAGTCAATAAAACTCCACAGATCTAATTACATCCTTTGTGATAGCAACCAGCCAAAACAAAATTAGCATATTCCATGCAACAATATTAGCTGCTGTGTAATCACTTGTTGAATCATATTAAGACTCTGAGGATATTAACCTTTCATTCATGATGTCTGTAACGCACGATAGTTATCGAATAAGTACGTCACGCAGAAAACATTTAAGTTGTTCCTTTGTGTGAAGTACCGTGCACAATCATCATCATTGTGGAACAACTTGGAAGGAATAATTTCTTGTGCTTATGGTAATAAAATTAACTACATTGCGATATTATTCATGATGTCAAAGACAGAAGTGTCAGAAAGCTAGAAATTATTTTCTTTATTATATAAAGATAATCTAATAATCTTGGCAGTGTAGAATTAACTTTCCTTCTGAGCCTTGTTTTGAAGAAAAATACAGGATTTGGTTCTAACAGAACGGCTTTGTGTGGCTTGCATCCTACACACTGTTGGGTAATTTAGTCAAGTACTTGGAGGGAAAATGCAATAATTTTTAATTGTACAGAAGTAAGGGTCTCAGGAGTGATTAGACCAGCTAAGTGAGGTAATAGGCTGTCCCCATCAAATACCTCACGTACACGACTTCCTGTTCAATTACCAACTTGTCTGCACTGCCATCTGCAAAAACTAATACATATCTTGTTCTGCCAGTTTCTGCTTTTGCAGTTTCATTAGCTGGCTGCAGCTGCTGTAGAAGAAAGCTCCAATTGTCTTTGTTTTTCCCAAGTGCAAGCCCATTTTTCTCCCTGCCACGCACATCATTTCAAGGTAGAGCATTGTCTTTACTGGGGCGCAGAGCAAAGGAACGGTATTCTGCACAATCTGAGCTTGCTGTTTTTTCCAAAGTAATTTCATGTCCAGCATGAGCAAAATGGTATCCGGTGTCTGCTACAGTCCAGCTTATACCATGCATTTACCAGTGATGTCTGACTCACCAATGTCAGACACAGGGTGTCGAGTAGACTTGCCCACTCTCCAAATGGTCTTTACATGAGCTCTGATATCTTTTAATTTAAATACTTTTTCCCAGAAGAAAATATCAAGACATACTGAAGTGACTGTTGTAAAACATCTGGCTACAATATTGGATATCAGTTTCCAGCCATCGAGTCCTTTCACCTGGGAATGGTTTGTGCATGATTCACTCCCCTAATTTTTCCCCTTAAAGCACATATCTTGGCTTTTCGCATTACAGCATGGTATGTTGAAATGTCAATCTAATATCTTTAAGATATGAACAGATGTCAGACTTCATGTCAAATGTCAAATGTTCAGACTCCAGATGTTTAATGTCCAGACTTCGCTACACTAGTTTTTGTTTTAATTATACCAGATTGTCATTGCACTTCCATAGCTTATAGAAATATTTTTTTTAAATTTCATGTAAATGTTATACTAATGAGCTGCTGTACTGACACACTTTCATTAGATTTTAATGCGATGTAACACTTTATTTTCATTGGATTTAAATTCCATAAGCTTATTGTTGTTCTTAATGCTTTTCAATTTTGTTAAGTGTGCTAATGCAAGTCAGATGATAAAAAAAATTAAATTGTTCAATCCCTGGTCTGTGATCTTGGCTCGGGCAGCAGTTGCACTGTAATGAGAAGGGGCAAAGAAAAACCAGCCAGTGTTTCTGCTCCTGATTTCTATCCAGGGACCCAGCGAAAGCCACTGCCTTCACAAGGGGCAGGGAATTAGAGGTAATAAAAACAGAAAATGCTGGAAATACTCAGGAGGTCAGGCAGCATCTGTGGAGAGAGAAACAGAGTTAACGTTTCAGGTCGATGACCTTTTGTCAGGGACCCAGCAAAAGCCGCTGCCTTCACAAGGGGCAGGGAATTAGAGGTGTATGTTTGTGAGGGATATTATATGGGCACTTTGGGCAGGTGTTCCATTCGCAAGATCCAGGATAATTAAAAACTTTTAACAGATACATGGGTAACAGTGTTCTTCATCGTTCCTCATTAGTGTCAATCTGTTCAACTTGCAGTTATATACACTATAACAATATTCCTTTAAATTGTGTTGCTCTCATATTTTAAAATCCTCTTGTGTCTTCTAAATATAAGAGGAGAAGGTATTTTAGTACTCAAGGTAAGAGATATTGGTGCTAGAGAATAGAACAGTGTAGGTACAGCACAGCCAGACGCAGAGTAACCATTGCACTCAGAAACATAGAAGCAGGAGTGGGCCATTCGGCCCTTCGAGCCTGCTCCGCCATTCAATATCATGGCTGATCCTCTATCTCAATACCATATTCCTGCTCTCTCCCCATACCCCTTGATGCCTTGCTGTTTATTGCAATGCGCCCTCTCTACCATGGGCCATCACACGTATGCTCTCAACCTCTTTCTTCTACAGCGTCAGCTCAATGCACATCGTAACTGTCCTCGTCCTCAGTCCCGAATTATGTTTTGTCTCATTAAGCGCTTTAACAAAAAAATACCTTTCTTCCTTTCCCGCAGTAAGGACCAGAAACTCAAACAATTCTTGGATGCCAGAGAATCCACATGATCTCTCTTCCCCTTCACTTTACTCTGACCATCTCTCTCCCAATTTCACCCATTGCCACATTTTCACTATACCCTCTGACCGTCTCCTTTTTGACCATTGACAATCAGCCCTCAGGCAAGAGCCTCAGTTTCATCCCCATCTTAATGAATTCAATGTTCAACATGATGCTAAGCTCTTTTGCCATCTCCACCTTCATGTCTGTGTGTTTCTGGCCAGGAGGCTCCTCCCAACTCCAGATACGAACCCTTACTCCGGATCCTCCCGGAACCCTCCAGCTCTGGCTTTTTGCCCTCTTGTCTACCTTTTCCTTGAGAATTGCTGCCAAATCAGTTTCTTCACTCCCCTTACTCACTCTTTCCACTCCCTTTACTCACTCTAATCTATCTCACTCTAAACTTGGAAGTGTGCCATTCTGAGTTCTAACCTAACGTCATCAAACCTGCTGACAAAGGGGGCACTGTTGTTATATGGCAGAAGAACCTTTGCCTGGCTGAGGCGGAATGCCAAACTCTCTGATGACTCCTCCTATTTCCCTCTAGACCATGACCTCACCACCAAACACTAAATCCTTATTTCCCAGACTGTTATCGATATCATCTATTCCAGAGATCCCCCCCCACATTGCCTCCAACCTCCTAGTTCCTCAACCTTGCAGAACCTATTTCTATCTCCTCTTCAAAATACATAAACAGCACTGTCCCGGTCGATCGATTGTTCATCTTGCTCTTGTCCAACCAAACTAATTTCCTCTTATCTTCCCCCACCCCCAACCCCCGGTCAGTCTCTAACTATCTACATTGATGATTCTGCTTTTGTGGGATGAACAAATGGTCTTGTGAACAGATACCATGAATGACGTACTACTTTTGGTTCACAGGAGACACGTTCCTGGGGAAGGGTTTGCAATAGAGCTGCGGCCATAAGAGAATAGATAAAACTTGCCCAATGCAGATAATCAAGAAATAAAATCAACCAGGTCTAGGATTTGTGGGCTGGGATCTGGCCCTCAATGTAGAAACTTTCACTCTTATTTAATTGCAGTGCGGTTTAAGAGAGCAAAAATATTCAAAATTCCACTTGAGGTCAAAATTATTTTTTGGAAATTAAAAGAAATACTCCTGGAATTTAATTACCATGTACACTGAAAATCAAATAATTGTGCAGTGCACATTTATGGGAATTGCACTTATGCATAGTCAAAGAAACAAAATGCTGTAGGCCATAACTTGTTAGACTTAAGTCCTCAGGTACCAAACAGCAGTCGCTACAGGTTAGAAGTATGACAAATTATGACCTACAGCGAACCTAGGTTGAAGGTCCGAAAACAAAATCTCAATTCAACCAGCTGGGCAAAAGAGGCACCTTCCTGTGAGCTTTGAGACGGCTACCTCAAAATGATCACTCAATCACTACCCTGCTGGAAGGACACATGTGTGGATGGCAGATAGCATTGGACTTTCGCTCTGATCTGTACTGAGTTAGCTGACATCAGCCAGAGTGGCAGAAAATATGTAAATAGGAAATATATAAAGTCAACTGTAATTTGATACTCTTCCTCAAGCCAAGTACTCCCTTAACTGCTCCCATTACTTATGGATACAAGAGACTGCATTGACTCTGTGGTCTACTTCCTGCCATGCTTACTGCACAATGGCTCTGGGAAGAAGGTTCTTTTCTGCCCCAAAATTGAAGACCTTCCTCTGTTGTACCTCCTCCAGCAACACATCCAGTGGCTTCTCAACAGAGGAGGCAGTTCTGGCACTTGAGCCACGGTGACATCTCGCCTTCTCCCCAACAGTTATCTGAAATCAAAAGGAGCAGCAGTCCTTTCAGAGCTGCCGCTCACTAGATTCTGGCCCTTTGCTGCCGTGTTTCCTACATTACAACAGTGACTATACTTCAAAAAGTACTTCATTGGCTGTAAAGTTCTTTGGGACGTACTGAGGGCATGAACGGTGCTATATAAATGCAAGTTCTCTCTCTCATTCTTTGCAGCCGCAGCACTCTTGTGCATGTGTAAAATATGCAGGGTTTATATTAATTACAAGACTCTGTGATCCCTGCTGGAAGGACAAGGATGAATGTCAGGCAAGGGTAGGTTCGGGCTGGTCTCTGAAGCCCCAACGGTCAAATAAAATGCCAATCCTTAATGTATAGCTCAGACATGAATAATGACCTCTTGGGTGAAGATGGTGACCAAGTCCAAAATTGAAAGGAGAGGACAGAATAAATGCAGGGCAAAGCTTGAGTTTTGACATTTGCTTTGCTGATCAGGAAAGTTTGTTGAAGACTTTAATAATGTCTTCACATTATAAGTGGAACGAAAGAATCCCATTTTTAAAATCTGATTTTTAGTGGCTAGTTTTCACTTCAGAAATTTTCAGACACAATTGAAAACCAGATGGCTGGAGCTGGGTAGCACTGTGGGTTAGATGTTGGTCTTCCACCTCCGAGGCAGGAGTTCAGATCCAGGTCAGACTGATGGAATGACAGCTGCAAAGTTCATATGTGGAATGGGTTTGGGTAGACTTCATCCAGTTCCTAGTGGGCATGGGCCTACAAGTAAAAGTGGCCCTATTTCAACATTAACTGGGAATGTGACATGCTTAAGGATGCTTGATTTAAGCAATGAATAATTGCTACACTGGTGTACTAGGCATTGAAGCTGAGGCACATTGTTGGGGCAGACTAGAGACAGCTTTGCTCTGCAACTTGGCTGTGCTGTACCTGACCTAGGGGGTACTAGATGCCTGAAATGAAAGTGTTTTATTCCCCAGACCTGGCAGCCCTTACAACAATGAGCACAAAAAAAATAAGAACTGCCTAGTCTAAAACTGGACAGGTGGCAATCCCACAAGGAGCCATATATCCTGTAATACCTTCAGAGAGGAGGAAGTGCAGAAAACTGGTCAGAAACAAAGCACTTATTTATTACAAGTAAGATTTACAAGCTAAATATTGAAGACCAGTTAATGAAACCATGCTGGAGGAAGGGAACAGGAGATTGCTGTACTATCCTTAAATAAGTTCAGTTACTAGATTTCACAGCCAATGATATAGTACTTATTTTAAACTGTAAAGACAGTGATAGACAGAGAAATGGATAACACATGGACTGAAGAGATTGTTTCCAGCACTAACAATATTCACTGAAAGAACGTCTGCAATTACTGTGGCCTCATTTCCATATCCTGAATCCCAACATTAACTCGGGGGGGAAAAAACCTGAAAGAAATCCTTTAAATTAATAAAAAATGATTACCACTGATACTCATTATGGATTCAATTTCAGTTTACAGGGAACTGGTTGCCCTGAATGCTCTGTGACAAATTCAATAACAAGTCTGCTTCCAATTACAGATTGCCAGTTCTGGTACTGAAGGAAGTCCCTAGCTGATTAAAGATTGACATACTGAAACTGTGCTACTATATAGATACAAAACTATTTACAAAACAATTTCATTAGTCTGAGCCACTGACCTCTCCTGATTAGTTGAGTTCCACACCATTAAGCACGTATATGTTATAACACAGCTCTCGTATTGTTAGCACTGATGGGCTACATGCGCTCTAATTTCATTTGTGGTCTATGATCCTAAAGACTATAAAATAGCTCTTGCCTGTCCTGAAATAACATTAAATGGATATAGCTACAGAAATGTCATGTGTGTGACTTTGGGGTAGGAATTGGTGTGAGTTGCACCTGTTTTACCAATTTAGCAGTGGGACAGCCTGCACTCAATCTGCTAACTTTGGGCGGCTAACTTTTTTTGGGCAGCCTGAGCATAGCGCCTGTTAAAGGACCCCTCTTCAAAAGAAGTCAGCAATGAGCGGGGTAGGCGTCAGGCCTGCCGCCCCAGTTAGGATTCTTCAGTGGCCCCCACAGCTGCCAACTACAGGCAAGTTGTAAAAAATGTTCTTTATTTTTATAAAAACCCTTCCTTTGGAGCCAGGAGGAGCAGGAGTTCTCCCCCGGCTCCACAAGCGAGCGACCCACCCCCACCACACCCCGTAACCCGCTCCAACCCCCTCTTGGGCCTTACCGGAGAGCCGCTGTCAGCATTGTGGCGGCCCGACATGGATATCCGCCTCGCCAGCGAGCTGCCTGCTGGTTTAATTTAAATTCCTACCCCTTTATGTTTTAATATTTATTTTAAAGAGGAAAGATTTACTTTAAATACTAGCAGATCTCCTGTGGTGTTGTTCATGAGAAATCAGATGATATGCTGTTTTAAAAGGAATGAAACATTTCACCACGTAGTACACAATATTATTTTGCTATTAAACTGAAGCCGTGATAAAGCCCAAGACTAATTGCTGTTAAGTAAACATTGGGTGAGGTCTGAGTTTTATTGCTTTTCAAGGTCACAGGTCAGAACTCTAGTTGTCTTTTAGGTAATATCAAAGTTTGTGGACTTTGAAGTTTTAATTCCTGAAGGATTTTCTCAAGTTTTTCTCAAACCACCTTTGTTTTTTTTTTATTTTTAAAGTGTGACAGGAAGGAAAGGCACGATACATGGGCATTTTTATTGTATTGGATTATATACTTTATTTATTCATTAAAATAAGGAGTTGATGTATCTTTGTCTCTCTTGGAAGGAAATACTATTTCCTTAAATCATTTTAAAAAAATTATTTTGCCCTCCTCCAAAAATTTCCTCCCCTTTTCTCCTGAAGGTAATGACTCTTGCTGGAGTATGGTTCCACAGGTGTGGTAGCCCTTCAATACCTCACTTAAGCGGCTATTCCCTATGTGAGTCTGGGTAGTCAGTGATAGAGGCTATTCAATCACAGAGGTCATCGCAGCTAAACCCAATCCTGTTCACTAATGTCTACATTCTAGTAGGTGTAACTGGATTACGCTGGGGGAATAGGAAGCGTGGCTGCACTCTTTAGACCAAGGGCAGAGGCCAATAACAGTATCCTAACTGCTGCCCTAGCTAAAAATCAGAGATTGAGGATCAAACCTAGGCCTGAATGGCTAAGCTCTATACCATGTCGTACAATTAGTTAGTGTACAAAGGATTGGCTGAGATGGTTAATCAGTATTTTTCCTCAGTTTTTACAAATGAGGGTGAAGCCAAGTTTGCAAGAGTACTAGAGGAGAAACCACTAATAGATATATTTAATATTACAAAGGAAACTACATTAAACCCGGTAATGAGATACAAGAAACCAGGTCCAGAGGGAGTTTAGTGATCAAATACAGATGTACTAACCAGAATTTTCCAGAATTCTTTGGAAACAAATACTGAACTGGAGGGTGGTGAATGCCACATCCCTGTTCGAAAAAGGGGAAAGGGATAAAGCAGGTAACTACAGACCAGTTAGCCTCATGTCAGTAATAGCAAAACTACTAGACTATAATAAGGGATAACATTAGTGAACACTTAGAAAGGTGTGGACCAATCAGGGCCGGGGCATTCAACATGGACTTAGAGAACTCATGATACTCGACTAATTTAATCAAATTCTTTCTGGAAATTACCAAGCATATAGTCAAAGGGAACAGAGTATATATGACATACTTGGATTTGATAACGTGCAACACAAGAGACTTATTGTTAAGATTAAGGCCCATGGTAATAAACTGATGGTACAGATACAGTGATTGCTAAATGCTAAAGGATAAAAAGCAGATCATCAGATTTTAAAAATATTACCCAGGCTGACCAAATATTGCTAGTGGAGCACAAAGGATTGGTGTTGAAATCTTGTTTGTTCTCCAGACACACAAAATTATTTGGATTTGGGCTTAGAAGGAATACTGTAATATCAACATTTTTCAATGATTCCAAATTCAAACTGTAAGGAGGAATGTGTAAGACTGTAGGATATTGAGATATTGTGAAATGGTAAGACATGTGGTAAATACAGTTCAATATATTTTGAGGATAAAGGGAATGGAAATATACCCTAAATGGTAAAACTCTCAATGCAGTGGTGAAAGGGAGAGATCCAAGAATACAAATACAGAAATTTTTAAATGCAAGATTTCAAGTGGAAGAGGCCAATAAAAGGTGCAGATAGGATTCTGGGTTTGAAATAAACAGCTATTGAATACTAAAGCCAGGATCTGGTGGTAAATCTATTCAAGACATTGTGGAGAGTGATAGAGAGCCTTGTGCAATTTTGGCTCACAATATAAAGGATATTAGAGCCATAGAAAAGATGCAATGTGGATTCACTTGCATGATATTAGGGATGAAGGAATTGTAATTATGAGGAGAGACTTGAAAAAAACTAGGGCTGTATTCATTAAATCAGAGGTGGTTAGTGGTGGCAGGGGTCTAATAGACGCATTCAAAATTATGAAAGGGCTCGAGAGGGTAAATAGTGAAAGATCATTTGCATGATACTTTAAGATCAAAACCTGAAAAAGAAAAATATTAAACGTTATAGGGAAAAGAAGAGATAAAGCATTAGAGTTGACAGCTCCAGTGTGGAGCTAGCACTAGCACAGGAAGAGGCAGGGTGGACCAAATAGGCACCTTTTGTGTTGAGATTTTTAGGATGCCATGATTTATCCACTAAGCCATCTGTGGAGATATATATGGATAATGAAAATATAGATTTTTAATATAACAAATTCACTTTTAAACCAACCTTTTCCACACTATTTTCAGGTCAATGAGATTCTAGCTCGGAATTTCCTTCCAGTTGCACATGCTCCGCCACCGTAACTTTCCCAGAGGAGCAGCGGAAACCCCGTTTTCACCACACGGCCGCAAAGTTATGGTGGCAGAGCGGGAGCAGCTCTGAGCAAATGTCAGCCCTATGCCAAATGAATACACCTCACGCTAACTGGAAAATATAGAGAAACTGCAGATAATCAGGAACATGCAACTGCAGTTCTCGCAACTGTTCCATGTGGGGTAGTGGGAATGTCGTTCCTCATTAATTTAAACAAAAGGTCTTTGGTTTTTCTCTTTGGTCAGATATATCGTTTTATTTGGCAGTTTTTTTCTTGGTGGTAAAATTGCATTATCAGCAACTCTTCCTAAAGGCACAATGCTCCTTTAAACATTGTGAAGAATTCTATTCTTTTAAGGAGTGTGGGTGTGGACACTGACACATTATGGCTCGAGGCACCAGAGTTATTCCAAGCGCACCACCAGAAAAATATGAAACAATTAATTTAAATGGACGTGGTCAATACTAAATACATTGGAATTCAAGGGAGGAAACAACCTTGCATCATTCACGTAAATGCTGCAAACATTTCCTCAGAAATAAGGGGAGGGGACGGGAGGGGCTCATTTAAAAAAAAACATTTATAAATATCTAATCTCAACTTTTGATGCACCGAGGACTGGAATGCAAATTTGAGAAAAAAGGCGGAGGAAAAGGGATTTTGTACAGGGTAAAGCGGAAAAAATGGGTTGGAGGAGAGTAGGGCAAGGAGGCATGGTCAAGGAATTACAATTTCTTTATTGCAACAAACCATTTTCATGACGTTTGGCAAGCTACATTATAAAAAGAACTTGCATTTATATAGCGCCTTCACGACCTCAGGATGTCCCAAAGTGCTTTACAGCCAATGAAGTACTTTTGAAGTGCAGTCACTGTTGTAATACATTTCTTCCTTAATTTCCTACGCCGGCAGTTATCTTGCTTTCATGTCAATGCAAAACGGTTTTGGACGCTCAACGATGCAAAAATGGCAGTTAGACTCAGGAATCATGTCAGCCATCTGGCTCCAGAGTGCACTAAAGTGAGAGTTGCAATACTACCTCTCTCTTAACATCAATAGTCGGTCACCAAGCAGCGGACCTTTGTGTATGCATCTAGAGGCACATGCATGGCTCGCCTTTGTTGCTAAATTCAGCAGGCCCTGCTACCAACAGTATAACAGTCGCAACTGCTGGCTGCACATTACACAGGTACTGTACCTGGAGTATAATTTCAGCCTAAAACATAAAGGCCTGGATTTTCCAGTGGGTAATGGGAGCAAACTGTCAGCATTCGCCATCATTACCCCTCTAAAACAGAGCGCAACTTCAGGAGGTTGCGCATACACATCTAAACATGGAAATCTTGAAGTTGCGGTCAGTCATTCACTGCTCTGATACAGGCTGCGCTATGGATGCTCCCCCCACCCCCATAGGCGTCAATCAGTATAATCAGTGGAACTGACAAAAACTTGAGCTTTGCTGCGCTAATATCGCTGTTAAATAACCCATTAGATGTGAAGCCTTGTGGGAATAGGTGTAACTGGGGTTTTAACTGCATATTGACTGCTAAACAACTGTTCTGGCCCTGAAAAACTAATTTTTATATTTGTGCAATGTCAAATTTCTCCACTATGATAAAAATGACTAGATTTTTAAAAATAAGTTTTTTCATGATATTTCAGCTTCTACCCCATGTGTATGTTCCAATCTTTATCTTACTGTCTGTAAAAAAAAAAATTAAATGCAGATAATCAGAGCTTTTCATTTCCTGGTTTGCTGTCTGTGAGAATTCTTCAATGTGACTGGTTGCTTATACAGATTGATGATATCACGGCTGCATCGCGCTAGGAATCCCCTATTGACAGCACTACAATCAATTACATGTCAAGAAACCTAAAGTTTTCGCCACAGAGATGGGCAGCTTTCTTCGAGGTCAGCGGCGATCGCCGTAGCATTGTCGCTGACCGCAAATTATGGGCCAATTTCTTTTGCAATACCAAAATATTTCAAATTACCTTTCCCCTGCTCAAAAATCCTTATTTCAAAGTTAAACGTTTTATAATTAAATGGCCTCATGCACATCAAAAATGGATCTGAGTTTGCTGGACAGCATAAAACGAGCACCATGATATCTTTGAGGCAACGTACTAGCTAGAGTTAGAGCAAGCCTCATTGTACTTGCACAACATTTTCCACCATGCTGATTAATCCGTTTAGTTTTTATTGTGGGTTGGGTGCACCTCTTTGATCTTTGGTGTGCTGGCCAGTGTCCTTGGTGACATAATGGTATCTGTTTAATAATTGGCGGTTAGTAATGGGTAAAGAAAGAAAAAAGAGCTTGCATCTTTATGCCATATGCCATCTTTCACGACATCAGGCAGTCCCAAAGCACTTCATAGCCAGTGAAGTACTTTTAAAGTGTAGTCACTGTTGTAATGTAGGCAAAGTTGACAGCTAATCTGCACACAGCAAGATCCCATCATCAGCAATGAGATTAATGACCAGATGATCTGGGTTTTTTGGTGGTGTTGGTTAAGGGATAAATATTGGCTGAGACACCAGAAGAACTCTCCTGCTTCTTTGAAAAGTCCCATGGGTCCTATTACACCCATCTGAGAGGGCAGAGGGAGCCTCAGTTCATCTGAAAGACGGCACTTCTGATAGCAGCACTGAGGGAGTGTTGCACTGTGAGGTGTTAGCCTAGATTATGTGCTCAAGTCTCTGGAGACATGTGTGCTGCCAACTCTGCAAGTATGCATGTTTTGTCTTCTCTAGCTACCGGAGAGGAAGTGAGCCAATCTGTATTCAATTGCAGGCTGGATAGTGAAGACAGCTAGGTAGTGGATCAGAGTAAAATGACTGTTAGTTTTGTGTGCATGTCTGTACACTCTGTCTAATGGGTGGAGCTGTAGTATGCATCAAATCTATAGTTGTCTAATGGAGACATATGGAGGCTAGGTCTGAACCAGGGTTAGTCTAGTTCTAGATATACACAGTCATGGCTGCTGGGTGGGGGGTGGGCAGTAAGCATCTGATTCCTTATCACAGTCAGTGGTAGTAGCAAATATATGCCCTACTTATGGTGGTCTGGTACTGCACATAATACCTGTGCTGTCTGGCTTTTGCAGGAGGGGTAGGTATGAATCCAATTCATTGATGTGGAGTGGGAGCATCTCATGGGTACAGGCCTGATCCAAAGTGGTTTATATGTATGTACATCCATGCTCCATGGCTATCAGAGAAGGAGGTTGGTATACATCCAATTCCTGATGTTTAATAGGTGAGCTACTTGCCAGTGTTCCTTGGCAGTCAAGCAGGAATTCAATCTCCATGATAATCTGTGACTGGACTCCCTATTCTGAATTGCTAACTTTTGGGTCTCCAATACGGAAACCCACTACCTCCCCCCCCCTACTAAAATCATTACAACAATGACTACACTTCAAAAGTACTTCGTTGGCTGTAAAGCGCTTTGGGACGTCCTGGGGTTGTGAAAGGCGTTATATGAATGCAAGTTTTTCTCTCTTTTCTAGAGTGTAATTTCTATTAGTGACAATTTGTCCTTGTTCCCTGGCAGTTAGGCAGGAGTCCAATCCCCATGATATTTTTGTGACTCGACTTCCAATTCTGGTTTGTCAACTCTTAGGACTCCAATACTGAACTAACGCCCAGCCCCCCCAAAAAAACTATAGTCACACCTATCAGTGACTTAGGTCATTTCACTGAACACCAAGTACACATAACTTTTTTAAGTCATTTGCAAAAATACTACGGTGATTCACAAGTTCAATGGTCAGAAACTCAAGTAACAAAATAGAAGTTCAGCTGTGAACAGTTTGAGTACACAGAATTCATTAACTTTATCTCCGAAGCCGTTTGAAGCCTGATATTTACTTAGCATAACAATCACACAGAAGCCCGGTTACAAAAATCCACAACAAATCTCTCACTCCAAACAAATCAGAGTGCTTCAGAACAGCTGCCAGCATCTCATGGATGCTGATCTTGACAGCAGAAAGCCACTTCTACAAACAAGCAGCTCGCTCGAGGCCTGCTGGCTCCATCCCAAGAATTCCTTATTTCTATTTCATTTTCCCATTTTCTGTGGTATCCTCCTCCAGTAATGCTGCAAATTAAAGGTGGGAAAGAAGCAGCTGCACCCTGGTAAGTACAGAATTACTGGTTAAAAAAAAAAATCAGGCCAGTGCCTGAGCATGACTGGTCAAGTTAAAATGTTTCAATGATTACAGGAGAGTTATAGGCCATGCACATTGGAAGAGTTTGTTTCTGACATCCTCTGGAAGTGCCTGACCTGAATGCATTGAGATTTTTCTCAGCATTAACTTAAAAATGGTGTTTTAAGTTAAAAGGAATGTCATTATTTTTAAATACATTTTAAAAGGACTGCAAATGTTTGACATAATCTCAAACTGATTAATTTTTGGAGTGGGTATTTTTATTGATACCTGAAAGGTTTGGTTATTGTAGCTTCTCAAAGCATTCTCTATCTCTACTAGTTTCAAGTAACTTGTGTATTATATTTTAAAAATTAATTTAATATGTATCTTTATGTATGTAATGCAAAATAGCATTTTTGTACTGATTTGACATGTCTTGGTTATGTCTAAAGCTGCTGTCATTATGTTAAAACAATGCTTGTAATATGTACACATCTGTTTTTTTGAGCTGCCTAAGCTCTACTATTAGTGCTACAGGGGCAGGACAGAGCCTGGAGATTGCATAACAGTAAAAGGAAAGGGAAGGGAAAGACGAAGGGAGATTAAAGAAGATAAATATTGAAGGTAAAAAAATGCTCAACTGGGGAAGAGCTTCTTTCAGTGATTTAAGAAGGGACCTAGCACAGGTAGATTGGAAAAGGCGATTGCAGAGTAAAGCAGTAACGAAGCAATGGAGGGCATTCAGGGAAGAGATAGTTCAGGTACAAACTAGGCATATTCCTTTGAAGGGAAAAGGTAGAGCATCCAAAGCTAATGCGCCCTGGATGACAAAGGAAATAACATTTAAAATAAAACAGAAAGAGAGGCTTATGACAAATGTCAGGAGCAAGATTCAGTTAATAACCAGGAAGATTATGGAAAGTACAGGAGGGAATTGAAAAATTTAATACGGGAGGCAAACAGAGGTTACGAGAAAAGATTAACAGGCAACATTAAATTGAACCCTAAAACATTTTATAAACATATACAGGAAACTCTCGTTTAAACGGCACCTAAATATCTGGAATTCTCTATTAACCGGCAAAATTCATACTCTGAAAACACCTCAATAACCGTTTTGTTTTACTGTTAAGTAATTAAAGAGTTATGGATTACCCTCAACTGGCAGTACTGTATTTAATCAAGCATCTTCCACCATCCATTTAACACAACATTCTGTAGTGAGTACCCAATTACTGTATACTGCACATTTCTTGATTTTTTTATTTTTGTGTGTTAAAAATAGCCTCGGTAGATAACACTCTCCGTCATCCGGAATTTTTAATCAACCGGCACCATCCCGGTCCCGGATACCAAAGAGTTTCCTGTAAAATGTAAGCAGTTTGCTAGGGAAAAATTTGGGCCTATTAAGGACCCAAGGGGAAATCTTCATGTAGAGGCAGAGGACATGGCTATTGTATTAAATGAGTACTTTGCATCCGTCTTCACAAAGGAAGCGGATGATGTGAAGGTTACACTAAAAGAGCAGAGGGCAGTTATAGACAGGATAGTAATAGATTAGCATTACTGAAAGTTGGTTAGTCACCTGGTCCAGATGGAATGCATCCTAGGTTGCTGAAAGAAGCAAAGGTAGAAATAGCAGAGGCATTGGTCACAATCTTTCAATCCTCATTGGATACAGGAGTAGTGTGGGAGGACTGAAGGGTTGCTAATTTTATACCACTATGCAAGAAAGAGGAAAGGGATAAACCAGGAAACTATAGGCCAGTCAGCCTTACAATCGGTGGTGGGGAAGTTATTGGAAACCATTAACAGGGACAAAATAAACTTGCATTTGGAAAGGCATGGGTTGATCAAGGAGAGCCAGCATGGATTTGTTAAAGGCAAGTAGTGTCTGACTAACTTGATTGAATTATTTGATGAGCTAACAGAGAAGGTTGATCAAGGTAGTGCAGTAGATGTTGTATATATGGACTTTTGGAAGGCATTCAACAAAGTGCCACACAGGAGGCTTATTAAGAAGATGGAAGCCCAGTGGAATTGAGGGGAAAGTGACGGTATGAATACAAAATTAGTTCAGTGACAGGAAGCAAAGGATGGTGGTGGATGGATGTTTTTCAGACTGGGAGGTGGTTTGCAGTGGTGTTCTCCAAGGGTCAGTTTTGGGTCCATTACTCTTTGCAATTTTTATAAATGACCTAGACTTGGGTGTAGGGAGCAGCATTATAAAGTTTGCAGATGATACGAAACTTGGCAAAGTAGTAGATGATGATGAGGATAGTTATAGGCTTCAGGATGACATAAGCAGGATGGCGAAATGGGCAGAAGCTCGGCAGATGGAGTTCAATGCGGAGAAGTGTGAAGTGATGCACTTTGGGAGAACTATTATGGAAAGACAGTATACTATAAATGGCACAATTTTGAAAAGTGTAGATGAGCAGAGAGACCTTGGTATCCATATACACAAATCCTTAAAGGTGGCAGGGCAAGTTGATAAGGTGCTTTAAAAGAAACATATGGGTTACTAATGTTTATAAATAGAATATAAAAACAGAGATCATGCTAGAACTTTGTAAATCACTGGCTAGGCCTCAGCTGGAGTATTGTGAACAATTCTGGGCACCACACTTCAGGAAAGATGTAAAGGCCTTAGAAAGGGTACTGAGGAGGTTTACCAGGATGCTACCAGGAATGAGGGACTTCAGTTATAAGGAGAGGTTGGAGAAGTTAGGGCTGTTCTCCTTGGATCAAAGAAGGTTAAGAGGTGACCAAATAAAGATTTTCAGGATGATGAGAGGTTTTGATAGAGTAGAGAGAGAAAAAATATTGCCTCTGGCGAGTGGGTCAATAACTAGAGGCCAAATATACAAAATCATTCAAAAAGATCTAAAGGGGAGATGAGGAGAATTTTTTTCACTCAGGAGTTGTCGGGATCTGGAACGCACTACCTGAAAAGGTGGTGGAAGTTGATTCCATAAATAATTTTAAAAGGGAGTTGGACAGGTATTTGAGAGTGAGGAACTTACAGGGTTCCGAACAAAAAGAAGGGATGTGGGACTAAGCACGACTGCTCTTTCAAAGAGCCAGCACAGGCACGCCAAGCCAAATGGCCTCCTTCTGTGCTGTAAATATCTATGATTCTATGATAAAGTCAACTAGAAAAAAGAATATGCAGAACTAATGTAAAAATGAAGGAGTCAGAAAAAGGGAAAAGAAATGAAAATGAGATAGTAAATCCTAAAAAATAGCAATAAAGGGAAAAAGATTGACAAAAATGAAGCAGTTCTGTCTTGTAAAATGAGATACATTATGTGTGAGTTAAAAAAAAAAGCAATCTGCAGCATCAACGTATTTTATTAAATATGTTGTGAAGTTTGTCGTTACAGTCTCCCTGGTAACAAGCTTGAGAGAAAGTCGAACACATGATTTTCAGTGTATATAGAGTCCATGATCGGTTCAGTGCTGAATATGACAAACTGTTATTTTTGAATGAGGCTGGCAGTTATGAATTTATAACCAGCTTTGGCAACAGGTCGAGCTATAAAAGGAGTGTATGGACAAGTGTAGCTGAACTCAACAAACACATCTTCAAAGAGAGGCAGGTAGATTTTAGTTAGCTCCCATAGACTGTAAGGACCCAAGAAAGAGGGGAGCTGGTACAGGTTAGCATTTAGATTCACAGCTCCTCCTGGTTATTTTCCCCTTGGAACAGTTATTTTGTATAGATTCACTTGCTCATTGTTCGTTTAATAGTCGAAAACTAGAACAAGGTCTATCGCTTATCAAGGAATGGGAGATGGATCTTTTGGAAACCTAGGACTAATTCAAGTAGCTTAAACATGACTAACATACTAGGGTTTTTTGTTCATTGTTCCGGACATATTGCTGAGCATTTATCTAGATCGTAAGGCTAGTGAAGGCACGCTCCAAGACCTAGGGAATTAGGACTCACCTTAGAGAGTGATCAAAGATTCAGCGGCTGAAAAGTTTAGATTAAAAAAGTGTAAAAAAGGACCGAAAAACATAAGCTAGTCAAAACACGTGTTACATATCAAGCACCAAGGACATATATAGGGGTATTCCCTCTACCACTAGTCTTTCAGGCAGTGGGCAGATACATACCTCACACAAGGTCACATAATCTTCTCACTAGACTTTAACCAGACATCAAATGAAGAAATTATCATTTTAAGGCAATATACCTTTTTACCAACTACAGCATTAGGGATCCAAATAAATATGCTAGATTTCCCATGGTGCTGCTCATGGTGGGTCAGAGGATGCAGTGGCACAAGCTACAGTGGAAGTACAACTCCACCTCGTGACTG
Organism: Squalus acanthias; assembly: GCA_030390025.1. Classification (NCBI taxonomy): domain Eukaryota; kingdom Metazoa; phylum Chordata; class Chondrichthyes; order Squaliformes; family Squalidae; genus Squalus; species Squalus acanthias. The sequence continues at coordinate 103,500,557 of CM059432.1, forward strand.
CAGTCTGCAAGTACAGCATCACCAGGGCCTGTTGACATAGGGAATTTACATTAGAACTGATTACATGGGCATTTTCAATGTTAAATGTGGACATAAAAAGCATGACCAACAATCATGACAACAGAGTGAAGTTTGTGGACAGTGCACATATACAAGATTCCTGATTATAATAGAGATTTTAAAAAGTATGAATTCTAGTTGCTGTGGCTTTCACAAAATATACATCTGCAAAAGGATCCACAAAAGGTGTGAAGCTTCCAGAAGCAACTAAAATGGAATCAACGGATAGAGAAAAATATTTTATCCATCTGTGCACGGGCATTGTCATTGTCTAGTTTAAAGTAACGTGCACCATCAGATTGAAAGTTGCTAAATTGGGAAAAGTTTGGGTTTCAATTAAACCAAACTGATCTGATTCAGATTTAGTCTGATGTCTATCGCTATTATTTCTACTACTCTAGATTTACCAAACTCCTTCAATCATTTTTCCACACATCAGCAAATTTTCAGATTTAATGCCTTTTTATGCACAAACTAGCAAACGCAGCAAGTATAATTATTAGTAATAAATGCTTTGTCATCAAAAGCTGAATATCTGAGCTGACTTATAACTGAGTTGCTGATAGTTAATTAGTTGGATGTTATCTGAAACATTACACTAGCCATTCACATCTTCCCTCCACCATTTCATGATTTACTCCTCCATTAGGTGGCTCAGGAGGAAGCTGAGGAGGGGGCAATTCCCCATAAATGCAAATCCCTTCCCATTACCCTAAGTATTTATTATATTAAATTATATTGTTTACTTGTTCCTCTGTTGTGAGCCGTGAAGTTTAAATTAAAGCTGCATCCCTCTAACAATATTTTTGCTAAAATAAACTGTTTTACATTCATGGCTATTAATCACAATTGGCATATAAATATTCAAATAAACTTTCAACAGACCTTTTGCAGCAGCACTTTTAAATTTCTTTCTCAGAGACATTCCTGCTGCAACCACATTAACTGCTGTGCAGAGATCACAAAAGATGTCTAGATTATATGTGGCCTATGGTCAATTCTGATAGCATAATGTCATTGCACTCTGCGTCAGCAATCATAGCTCTTACAACTGATTTTGGACCTGGTGCAGCATGGATATGAAAAGCAATTGCATTAAATCTTATTCATCAAACTTTCCTTTTCAGTATCTCAAATAAAATAGATTTACATCACAGCTGTTGTGGGAGCAACTTATTTTGATAAGTTGGGATTGAGCTACGGAACCAAACAGAAATCCCAAAGTTTGACCATTTGAGACAAGTTTGCAGATCAGATTTGGTGTAAAATTGTGACCAATTTCGATTTAAGGGCCGGCAGGGCGGGGTTGTCAGGTGAGTGCAGCAGGAGGCTGCAGCCGGAGACATGCGGGAAGGGTCCCCGGCAATCAGGTAAGTGGATCATATTTGGGGGTGGGGGTGGGAGCCTGGTACAGGAGACACCCAAGGTTTTCTTGTGGGCCTCGGAGGAGTATTCCTGCTTTTCCTGGCCCACAAGGAAACTTTAAAAAAATTTTTACCTTTTTGGCCCTCGTCTAGACCTGCTCTCCTGTGGCACTGGGTTTCCTTGACAAGGCTAGCCTTGCGAAATGAAGTTAAAATAGCCTCGGGTCTGATCAGACTCCGACTTTGAATCTCAATGAGGCCCTGGTCTGCCTCAGGTGAGAGCCTTACATGTTGCTCCAAACACGCCTGTTAAAGTGGCCGTGTGCAGCATTGATCCGGTAAGTGCCATACCGCTGATAGTTTAAACCTCTCCCCGTACACCCCATTCACGTCAGGCATGAGGAGTTAAAATGGGGGCTAGAATTTTAAATTTCCAGGCAATCTTGGAAAGGGCTCAACATAAATGACAGAATACAGTTTCATCTTTTCTTCCACAATCTGAAAAATTTACTCAAGTAAAAAGGTTACTGTATTTTTTTTTTAAAACTTCCATCATCACAATTAGTGTGGGTTAGAACTGCCCAATGGAACAGTCATGGTTCAATCAGCCTGGATTCCATATGTTCTACTGCCATGAACATACTGAGATCTGGAGAATAAACTATGGCCTCGAGTGTTGACAAGGTATATACAGTTCATGTCTTTTTGCTACCACTATTGACCACAGCCATTATGGCTGCTAAAGCTTTTCTGTATGGTGGAGGGAAGTGTTATAGCATTACCATATTAGTCTTGGGTTGTAATGGAAGGTAGTTGACAAGAAAAAGGGTTTACTGAGGAATCTAATCTTGAATCATAACACTCCTATAAATATGGTTTCATAACTTATTATTGCATTCCTATTCACAATTTTAGGATGCATTTCTCGGTATGTGCCTTACTCTAAGCTAGTATTCTAATCTCAATCCCCATTGAACTAGATCTCTAATCCCTCACCACCCGTCGACTACATCCCCAAACATCGTGGAAACCAGCTATACAGTTCAAGGAGCATTTATGTTTATTACAACTTTGTTGGATGCTGCTTTGAGTTCAAAACCAATCATCAATTTTGATTTGTTTCCACATACATATCAAGAGCACTATAAACAACTGCATTTCAATAAAATATCAACTACTGCAAATGCTCAAACGGATTCTGACCCCCTCTGAATAATTCCCTCTTGTGGATTTCCATGTTTTTAATTATCATGTCACAGTACTCGCTTTGGAAATTAAAGACATGCCGTCTTTATGATTTTTCACTTGAATTCTGACCTTCATGTAAATTGATGTTAAATGCACATTGTTTCCTGAAGCAGCAGATTTTATAGCAATTACTTCAATTTTCTCCTTTCTGCTCCTGCTCATCATTGGGAAATCAAAGTCTAATTCACAGTCAAATTACAGTGTCTACAGTCTATGCTTGGGCAAGCCAAAGGAAGAGCGAGCCAAGCTCAACACTACTGTCTGGCTCGGTATGAAGAAAAGAGATGAGGTAAGAATGAGCTGGGAGGGATTGGCAAAGTGAAATCTGCCGGAAATGAGAGATGTTCATCTGAACCACTTTCGGGATTATTAAAACAGATATTGCAGAGATCAAGCTCCGATGTTCAGCCATGATCTTATTGAATGGCGGAGCAGGCTCGAGGGGCCGTATGGCCGACTCCTGCTCCTATTTCTTATGTTCTTATGTTCATGTTGCAAAAGACAGCTAAGGACAGGCATTAAACTTACTCAGGTAAACTAATTCATCAAGACGTTCTTGCATTGCAAACAAAAGGCAGGTATACAAATGTGACCTTCACTGAAATGATTGTCGCTGACGATGAAGCAGTAAAATTTATTCTGGTCCATATGCATTTTAGTCAGTGTGAAAGAGTGGTGAGATAACTTTCACGTTTGGTGTGTTGCTTCTGCTCCATTCTTCAGTGTTGAATTATCCCTTTTTGTTCTGCAGTGTCCACTCAAAGGAGGAGGGAAAGAGAGACACTGCTGCTGAGAGTGGTGCTGCTAAAGTAAGCAGCAAAGATTGAAAGAGTTGGACATAAGGAGATAGTCTGTGTGCTCCCTGAAAATAAGTGCCAGAGATGACAAAAATAAAAACAAAAACAGAAGTCCAAAAGATATTTCAGAGAAATGAATTTGAGGACAGTACAGGGTACGTGGTTGATGGATCTGACCAACATAGCAATGAGCAGAAAGGGACATGTTAGGAGCAATAACCAAGAGTGGATCACTGTCCGAGTAAGTCAAATAGAACAAAAAAGAGCCTGTGTTCTTAAATGGGGTGAGAGGAGAGAAAGGGAAAGGGAGCTAATTCTCAAGTAAGACTCATGGTTTGGCTCTGGTTGTACTGAGATCAGCTTTGTAAAGAACAGTTGATAAGTGGGTCTCGAGCAGCAGAGAACAAACACGGTTATCAAAAACACTGAACAACAGCTGGTCGGAAAGTAAGTGATCATCTTGGCTGCCATTAATTTCAGAGAAATTACGAGAAATGTTTACAAGTGGGAAACTCCTTGCTAATCCAAGATTTAGGAGGGAGAAAATCTAGTGGTGGGGGACCCAAAGAAAGTGGCAATAACACTCTGCATGTAATAGATAATTTGATCTTTCCCAATGGTTCAGTGGTATGTGTGCTCTGTAGTCCAACGCTGCGCCCCACAGAGATAGAAGGTCCCAAGTATAACTTCTGGTCTATGCTATGTACCTGTAATTGGATTTAAGATCGATCAGTGGTGGGAACACAACTGGATTCTGTGTCCTCGGGCTTGCAAGGGCCAACAGAAGATAGCCCAGGGCTCCTGATTGCTATCCACTGATCCCTGCTGAAAGCTGCACATGGTCAGATGTCAGGATGTCATAATCAGGCTAGGTTGCAATGGTCCTCAAGGTTGAATAGTGCACCACCACTAATATTGTCTTAAAAATGACTATCCACTTTGGGGCCAGGGGGTTAAGATACTGGAGAAACGTCAGCAATCATGGAATTGTAACCCAATGCGAGTCGCCACGTTTAAGAGGGAAGGAGCAAGGAGTGACAATCAAGAGGAGAAAAAAATGAACTGGAAAGTTACCCCCATCTAGCAATACTCACTGATGAATCCTCCCCATCATGTGGAGCTCCTAATCAGACCCTGGAGTACATCATTGAGCACTGTTACAACAGAAGCTTTGGCCTGGATATCTGACTTAGATGTTGACATTTGATTTGCTTTGCTACTACCATACGAAAGACGATGACGACTTAGGAACAATTAACCAAGGAATGGAATATATAAATAAAAAAGAATTTCTCAAGGAAGTCCTTGCTCTTATTTAGAGCACACCTGAGGGAACTCTCCCAAAAGATAAGACGCACTGAGGGTAATTTTCATTTTCACTGGTTGGGTATTAGATCAGTGGAGCAGATCACCTGCCTATTATAGAAATCATCTGATTTTCATTTCCACAGATTTCATTTTTTTTTAACTTTTCATTGTGAGAATGTTGAGCTCAATAAGATAAAGGATGCTAGTACTGGGAAATTAATATTTTTATTTTGGGCACCCAATGCCAGCATCAAGTCAGGCATGGCACAGGCCCAATGTACTTCAGCCCCCAATTAGACACTTCCCTAATACTTTAATGTGACACTTTTCCATTTCCCACAATGATGAAACTCATTGGCCCAATACCTACTTGCAGTAGAAATTGGGATGTGTTCAGCAAACCTCATCTGGGCAACAATATTCTTTAAGGACTGTTGGCCTTGGCCTGTGGGGTCCATGTCCATTCCTCAGAAGCAGCATGGTGCTGAGCATCAGAAGATCTCCAAGACTGTTGGAACGTCTTTGGATGGCCTTGAAGAATGGTTTTCTGACTTTTCATTGCTGCTATAGGGGATTGCAATCGGCCAGGCTTGGAGCTTCATAAAGTGGTGCTTCCTCTCCAAGGTTCATCAATTACATGGCATTAATAGAGAGTACAGCAATGTAGCTGCGAATAACTTGATACTGCTTTGCTTTCCAGTTTCAGGCTTAGACATTGCTGGGAAACTTTAGACCACTAGCTGATTAAGGAATCACTTATTAGCTATCTTGGAGAAGAGTGCACATTCATAAAATAGGATGACTGGCAGGTTGGGCGGGGCTGCAGGCATCTGCGCTATAAATTATCAAGTCAAGCACTCTGCCACAAGAAGGATATTGCAGATCACAAAGCCTGGGACCAGGTTTGTGTGAATGCCATAGGGTGGACTCAACAGCAGATGATGTAGTCAATTATTGTCTGCTTCTGCAACTAAAATGATAGACAAACTACTAAATCTAGAGCAGCAGCCAATTAATGTAACTGCAAAGCACAAGAGAGCGGTTAGGTGAAAACAAATCAGCTTTCTTGGAGTAATCAAGGGCTGTTGCAAGAGTGGATTATTATACAGAATAGTGTGAGGCCAAAGACGGTCATTAGGGAGATTAAGTAGCACAAGTGGGTTGCATTTATCTGCAGGGCCATGCAATTCAACAAAAATGATTCTTGACAGTTTTTCCATTGACCGAAATCTGTTGTCAGTCACGATCAAAAGGGTTCCTCTAGGCCAGGGGTTCCCAAACCGTGGTACGCGTATCCCTGGGACTACGAGAGACATCTCTGGAAGGTATGTGGGAGAAATGGTCTAAAGGTGGATTTTATTTATTCCTTATTTTATTTATTTATTGCATTTTTATAATAGGCTGCTCAAAAGAAGCTTTAAAACTCTGGGAATTTGTTATATAGTCGTTAATTTACTTCAAGATGTACCAATTAGAACACAGATACACAGAGACAATGACGTACAGAGCCCCCACCTCCGTTGTCGTGTCGTGTCGCTACACCTTCCCTCGCCACTAATCCATGCAGGCTCTAGCTCGAGAGTTGAAATCCCTCAGATCTTTAGGTCTGCATGGCTCTGGTAGTAGAGGGCATTCTAGGAGATGCTCCATTGTTTGAGATGCCTCTCCGCAGTCACAGTTGGTAGTATCAGTTTGGCTGTATCCTCACTTCTGCATGAGGGCTTTGCAGCGGCCGACACCAGTCCTGAGACGATTGAGACACAGCCAAGTAGGCCAAGTCTCACTGGCTCTTGTTGGAAGAGATTCCTCTGGATCAAAAGATAGCTTGTGTGGCTTTGTCTGCAGATCCTTTGACCAAGCATCTAATCTACAGCTGTGGGGATTACATTCCAAGGGCTGGAAAGAATGTAAGAAACTGCTCCTGGACTTGAGCCTCCTAGTTGCTGGATCGTGTTGAAAAAGTGGATGATGGGGATCACTTGTCTGCTTTGACCTTTCCACTCTTGATGAAACTCGCCTTATGAAAGGTGGGGCAAGACCAGCAAGCAAGTAAAGAATATCCATCCTCGTAGGTGTCAGGCAGCCAGGAATAGCTCTGCAGGCTGCGTTGAGGACTGGATCCATCTTCTTGGCGTGCAAGGAGCGTTCCCAGACTGGACAGGCATAATCAGCTGCTGAATAGCACACAGGGCAAGGGAAATAGTCCGTAAGGTCCTTGGGTCAGTTCCCCTTTTAGAGTTGGCAAACTTCCTTAAGATGTTGTTTCTGGCTCCCACCTTCGCCTTTACTTTGATGACATGATCTTTATAGCCGAGGGTACGATCTAATGTTACGCCAAGGTATATTGGCTTAGAATTGTGTGCCAGTCTTCTCCCATACCACCAGACATTAAGTTCTTGGTTTGCATCTCTGTTCTTAAGATGAAAAGCACTGATCTGTGTCTTTTCAGGGTTGGCCCGTAGATGATTGGTTGCACAGTAGTTGGACAGCTCAGCTAGTGCATCGCCAAGGGACTTCTCTACTTTATCAAAGGATTGGTCCCGAGATGCTATGCACAGATCATCGGCATAGAGGAAACTTCTGGTGTGTAGGATGGATGGGCTGGTCGTTGGTACAGATGTTAAACAGCAAGGGTGCGAGAACACTACCTTGAGGTAACCCATTCTTCTGTCTGCGTCATCTGGTTCGCTTGCCGCTGAAGTCAGCAAAGAAATGTCTGTTGGCCAGCATGTTGCACATCAGCTCAGTCACTCTGGCATCTTTTGTTATGTGGAATACCTTCTGCACAAGAATCCGATGATTGACCATGCCATATGCAGCAGATAAATCCACAAAGGCTGCACCTGTTATTAGCCTGTCTCATAGCCCCCACCTACAATCATCGTACACTACAGCGTGGTTTCAGTTGCCCAGCAACAGTCCAGTCTAACTGAGCTCAGCAGTAAGTCGGGTTTTTTCGGTTGTATACGTCAGTTATGACGAAAGGTCATCGACCTGAAACATTAACTCTGTTTCTCTCTCCACAGATGCTGCCCTGACATGCTGAGTATTTCCAGCATTTTCTGTTTTTATTACTAATACATAAAATTATGTAGCTGCTATAATGTTGCAACTTGGACTGGCTTATCAAGGTAATAAAATAAACATAGTGGCAGAGAATTCATGCATTTTTGAAATAATGAACCACAAAAATGCCATCACTGGATTTTAGATATGCAGCATGTGGAACTGCCAAAAGGCATGTACTGGACTGCAAATTATTTCCATTCAATATTTCAGTGGAAATGCAGGCTCAAATTATCAGTAAAAAAAATTAAAAAGGGATTGAAAAATGGCACAAGTTACCTAAAAATGATGACAATTGAAATATTTTAACTAAATATTTTGACAAAGAGGTAACCTGTGCTTTTTCTCCTTTGTATTGGCCAGGAATTTTGCATCAGATGATTAAATTGATTCAAATAAAGTGCTATGGAGCTACTCCAACGGCCTAATGGGTAAAGGCAACAGCCAGTATAGTACAAAAGTATGCAGACGAGAAGGACTTGGGTTTGATTCTTGGTCTATGCTGAGATAGCAGATCTCAGCCAAGCTGTAACTGGAGAGCTCCAATTAGCACACGGACACCTGGACTAGGGAGAAGAAAACAAATTCTGCTAGGGTTACAACACCTGGTTGCTTCCCAGTGATCCCTTTGGAAAAAGTGTGTGTAGATGTCAGCTTTGGCCCGATTACAATGCCGTCCATGAATACCATTACGGCACTCAGTGTCGAGGCTCACAAGTGAAGAATAGCCCCTTAAGCAAGATACTGGAGGACACTTGGCACCCAGGCCACCAACCCCAGTTAACAAGTTCTGGAGAAAATTGTAAAACAAATATTAAATGTTGGGAGACTAAAAATCAGATCAAGTTTCAGCAAGCTCTTTCGCAGTGTACAAAGACGTTGTCCAGTGACAGAAATCTAAGTGCCCCTTGGTGATGAAATGTAAATTATACTGATATTAAAGAGGCGTTGTCAGCTCAGGGAGGAATTATTGTGCAGGCTCAGTGCCACGCTGGCTGCTGTGGTAAACCCATGCTTCCTGTAGCATAAATTGTGTTCAAAGCATTTGTTTTGTACAGAATAAATTAATAGCAGCAGCAGCACAATCAACAACATAATGACATTGTGTTTGACAAAGTATCAGCCAATGGCTCAGTTGGTAGCACCCTCGCCTCTGAGTCAGAAGGTTGTGGGTTCAAGTCCCACTCCCGAGACTTGAGCACAAAAAATCTAGGCCGACACTCCAGTGAGTGCTGCACTGTCAGAGGTGCCGTCTTTCAGATGAGACGTTAAACCAAGGCCCCGTCTGCTCTCTCAGGTGGACGTAAAAGATCCCATGGCACTATTTCGAAGAGGAGATGGGGTGTTATCCCTGGTATCCTGGCCATTATTTTTCCCTCAACCCTAACAAACAAATTATCTGGTCATCATCACATTGCTTGCGGTGTGTGTAAATTGGCTGCCACATTTCCTACAACAGTGACTACACATCAAAAATTGGCTGTAAAACACTTTGGGACATCCAGTGGTCATAGAAACATAGAAACATAGAAACATAGAAACTAGGAGCAGGAGTAGGCCATTCGGCCCGTCGAGCCTGCTCCACCATTCAATACGATCATGGCTGATCATCCAAATCCAGTACCTTATCCCTGCTTTCCCACACAGAATCCCCATCGAGCCTGCACCGACACATATCCCACCCTATCCCCGTAACCCCACGTATTTAATTCCCCCTAACATATCCCATCCTATCCCCGTAACCCCACATATTTAATCCCCCCCTAACACTAAGGGTCAATTTATCATAGCCAAATCAACCTAACCCGCACATTTTTGGACTGTGGGAGGAAACCGGAGCACCCGGAGGAAACCCACGCAGACACGGGGAGAATGTACAAACTCCACACAGACAGTCACCCGAGGTCAGATTCGAACCCGGGTCCCTGGCGCTGTGAGGCACCAGTGCTAACCACTATGCCACCGTCATGAAAGACGCTATATAAATGCAAGTCTTTCTTTAAAGGTAAAATATATTGTAAGACAATTTAGCTTAGTAACACAGTCGAGGCGATTTTCTACAGCTGCTCGCCCATTTCTCACCTGAAAACCAGGCGCCTGGCAGAGGAAAATTCAGGTGGGCAACTTGGACAACACTTTGACACCCAAACCCACAAGCAGGCCTTTAAATGGGCGCCCTAAAGAAGCAGGAGGCTTTTTAAATATGCAAATCGGGGTCCTGCGCCGAATGTGGGACCCCGATTACCATTTTCTTTCGGGTGGAGTGTGTGCCCGTACATGCTAAGCCCAGTTGAACCAGGCATTGAGCTGCCTAACCAACGAGTCTTAAATGGATCACTGCTGGCTACTCCACAAACGGCCTGGAACATTTTTTGCAGAATTTATGTGGTGCTCAGAGGAGCAAGAGTAATTTTGGGTGGGCACTGTGGGACCAAGTTAAAAATTCCCCCCAATCTATTTAATGTACTGTACATGTAGGGATATCATTGGTTATAGTTTTGCTACTCCTGTAATAATGTAACTGAAAACTAGTTTTACACAGATATGAGTTTAGTTGCTGGATTTTGAAGCTTTATCCAAAGAAATTCCAGCACTTTAAAAGGTAGCATACATCCAGTTTTATGGAATAAGTTGCATCAATAAGGCACCAATACGTTATCCAAAGGTGCCATAAACCTCAACTTCACAGGTGGCATTGTTGCAATTTAAATAATTTAACTTCGAAAAGTACTGGTCCACATTGAAAGAAAGAACAGTTGAGCAAGATTGTTGAGAGCAGCAACAAAACTGGCTCTAAGCTGCTCCATTGTATGTTAGATCCACAATAAGATAAAGTGAGAAGTCGCACAACACCAGGTTATAGTCCAACAGTTTTATTTGAAATCACAAGCTTTCGGAGCTGCTCCGAAAGCTTGTGATTTCAAATAAAACTGTTGGACTATAACCTGGTGTTGTGCGACTTCTCACTTTTGTCCACCCCAGTCCATCTCCGCATCATGGCCACAATAAGATAGTTTACAGTTCTTATGCAAACACAACTAATTTAATTTGATGAAACGCTTATCTACACCGTGGATTATTTCTTCTTCAGTTTTAGCAAGTCTTATGTTTTTGTTGTGTAGTATCAAATATCCATATGTCTATGGCCGGAACTTTAATATTACATGTTCAACCATTGTTATGGCTTTCTTGTGGTCTGGCAACTGTGGAAATAAGTCACGTTTCCAGGGTTGCCACATCATCAGCCCACACACCGGCATCATTTCCACACCAGACTGTCCAGCAACAGAGGAAGGACACGCCTGATCTTTTGCTACATTCAAGATCTCTGTACCAGCAGCACTGTTTTTGCTGTATACCCTTGAAGTGGTAAAACAGCTCTCTGTCCAGCAATTAACTATTTGAAGAGATACTATCATTTTTGTTACTACTTCTCTCAAGTATAGAAGCAAAAAATACATGGTAATGCCATGAATTACTGGAGAAACAAGCAGTTTTTGTAACTGAGACGGTCCTTTAAAAGATATAATTTCACCAGCATCTCGTTGATTTTTAAAATGAGTGCCAGTCACCTTTAGAAAGAAGTAAAAGACAGCATGTATTGGAGGGTATTAAAGGGCGCTTTGTTCTTGCAATATTCCTCATTAAAATGAAAAATCGATAGCCAATCATCAAAGTGTATGCGCATTATAGATGGGATATGCTGTGATGGCCAGTGAAATAGAATAACTATCACGTCTACCTCATTCACGAAAACAAAACAAAAAATCATTTTTCGTGATCATCTGCTCTACATCTTACTTCTGTCAACAACAATTGAGATTTTTAGCTGACAAGTAGGAATATAACAATGGGAGTAGGTCATTCAGCCCCACCATTCAAGTAGAACAAAATAATAGCTCTAACTAGAACGAGAGAATTTCAGATCATCTACTTAGATTCAAAGTACAGCAATCTTCTCCCTAACCATTTCTCAGCTAGAAGAACCAGTGCAGGACTCCAAAAATATGTGGGAAAAATAACTGCCATCTAAAAATTAGCGAAATTCTTTATTACTAGCCATGACATAGAATGATAAATGACCTCATCAATCTGTTACATTAGATGGTTTTGTAATCATGTGGAGGAGTTACATTGTACAATCAATTTTGCTCTTAGTTTAGGAAATCAGCTTACTAAATGTTTTTCATCATCTTGGGCAAGGAGTTGTTAGAATTGATATTTGCCTGGTCAGCTCACCACAGGATGTGTGCTGGCAATCTTGGACGTGCAGGGTTAGTAATGTGCTCCAGAATATGCAACAAAGAGTGGACGCCAAGCTCACTGTGGGGAAAGGGTGGAGAATTATGAATTTAGGATGAGTAATATTTTTATATTAAACAGTTAGGGTAAGTCAAGTGGTTGCTTCAATGATACATGCTGGGAGTTTTACGAGTGTCGTCAGATCACGTGACCCAGCGTACCTTCCATGATCAAAGCAACTTGTGATAAATTATTGCATTCAACTTGCATTCGATTTTAATGCACAACCATCTCCGGATAAACAAGGATATCAAAACACAGAATACTGAAATCCAACAAAACGAATGGCACAACGCATCATATCAATGTGTGTGCATAGTTCAAAAGTTGTCATGTTAACTGTAAAGACGACTTTCTCCTTTCTGTAGATTATGCAACAAACTGTAATGCTAGCAGCCCAGGTGATGTGGCTAGTCAATGACTTTTATATGCAACTACCTTATATTCATTCCTTTAGTCTGGTATATCCACTTTATATACATACACACACGCACACACATATATGCATACATATATACATGCACACATACGCCATCAGATAACACTATTAAAATCATACCCAGTGGTGTACATTCAAGGAGTTATTTTACAACTTCCAAAAAAAATATATTCCACTGAAAAGAAAAGGGTGTAAAAGAAAGGACAGTCATCCGTGGCTAAGTAAAGAAATTAAGGATAGTATTCGACTAAAAACAAGGGCATATAAGGTAGCGAAATCTAGTGGGAGGACAGAGGATTGGGAAAACTTTAAAAGGCAGCAAAAAATAACAAAAAGATTGATTAAGAAAGGGAAGATAGATTATGAAAGTAAATTAGCAAAAAATATAAAAACAGATAGTAAGAGTTTTTATAGTTATATAAAAAGAAAAAAGGGTGGCTAAAGTAAATGTTGGTCCCTTAGAGGATGAGACCGGGAAATTAATGGTGGGAAATATGGAGATGGCAAAAACACTGAATGAATATTTTGTATCAGTCTTTACAGTAGAGGACACTAAGAATATCCCAACACTGGACAAACAGGGGGCTATAGGGGGAGAGGAGCTAAACACGATCAAAATCACTAAGGAAGTGGTACTCGGTAAAATAATGGGACTCAAGGCGGATAAATCACCTGGACCTGATGGCTTACATCCTAGAGTCTTGAAGGAAGTGGCGGTAGGGATTGTAGATGCATTGGTAATAATTTTTCAAAACTCCCTGGATTCCGCTAAGGTCCCGGCAGACTGGAAAACTGCTAATGTAACACCCTTATTTAAAAAGGGCAGTAGACAGAAGGCTGGTAACTATAGACCGGTTAGCCTAACATCTGTGGTAGGTAAAATTTTGGAGTCCATTATTAAGGAAACAGTAACAGGACATTTGGATAATCATAATTTAATAGGACAAAGTCAGCATGGTTTTACGAAGGGGAAGTCATGTTTGACAAATTTGCTGGAGTTCTTTGAGGAAGTAACATATAGAGTGGATAAAGGGGAACCAGTGGACGTAGTGTATTTAGACTTCCAAAAGGCATTTGACAAGGTGCCACACAAAAGATTATTGCTTAAGGTAAAAAATCACGGGATTGGGGGTAATATTCTGGCTTGGATAGAGGATTGGCTATCTAACAGAAAGCAAAGAGTTGGGATAAATGGTTCATTCTCAGACTGGCAATCAGTAACTAGTGGTGTTCCACAGGGGTCAGTGCTGGGTCCCCAACTCTTCACAATCTATATTAACGATTTGGAGGAAGGGACCAAGTGTAACATATCAAAATTTGCAGATGATACAAAGATGGGAGGGAAAGTAGTGAGTGAGGAGGACATAAAAAACCTGCAAGGGGACATAGACAGGCTAAGTAAGTGGGCAGAGATTTGGCAGATGGAATACAACACTGGAAAGTGTGAGGTGATGCACTTTGGCAGGAAAAATCCTAGAGCAATTTATTATCTTAATGGCAAGAAACTGGAGAGTACTGAAGTGCAAAGGGATCTGGGGGTCCTTGTGCACGAAACTCAAAAGGTTAGTATGCAGGTGCAGCAAGTGATTAAGAAGGCAAATGGAATGTTGGCTTTCATTGCTAGGGGGATAGAATATAAAAATAGGGAGGTATTGCTTCAGTTGTACAAGGTATTGGTGAGACCGCACCTGGAATACTGCATACAGTTTTGGTGTCCTTACTTAAGGAAAGACATCCTTGCTCTCGAAGCAGTGCAAAAAAGGTTCACTCGGTTAATCCCGGGGATGAGGGGGTGGTCATATGAGGAGAGGTTGGGTAGATTGGGACTCTACTCATTGGAGTTCAGAAGAATGAGAGGCGATCTTATTGAAACATATAAGATTGTGAAGGGGTTGGATCGGGTGGATGCGGGGAGGATGTTCCCGATGACGGGTGAGACGAGAACTAGGGGACATAGTCTTAGAATAAGGGGCTGCTCTTTCAAAACTGAGATGAGGAGGAACTACTTCACTCAGAGGGTGGTAGGTCCATGGAATATGCTGCCACAAAAAGCTGTAGAAGCTACAACATTAATTAAATTTAAAACAGAAATAGACAGTTTCCTAGAAGTAAAGGGCATTAAGGGTTACGGGGAGCGGGCAGGAATTTGGACATGAGTCTAGGTTCGGATCGGTCATGGCCCTGTGGGTAGTGGAGCGGGCCCAGGGACTGAGTAGCCTGATTCTGCTCCTATTTCGTGTGTGCAATTCTGTTAGATTCAGGAGATGGTTCTGTGATAGATAGTAGATTGGCGGTTAGGATCAGATCAGCCATGATCTTATTGAATGGCGGAGCAGGCTCGAGGGGCCGATTGGCCTACTCCTGCTCCTATTTCTTATGTTCTTATGTTCTTAAGTCCCTCCAGTATCATCGAATATTCATCTGAAAAATATTTCCTGTAATTTTACTTTTACTAATTAATGGCAGGTAAGGAAGCCAGGTGGCGCAACAGCACCCCAAACGTACTCACTGGCCTATGTTTCAGGCCCGAGGTATTTTGATTCCCGGGCTTCATTTAAATGTCACAGGTCCATTTACCTTGGAGAGTCTCTTCTGTTTGAAGACCAGGTAGGAAAGCTACGGCAACTTCCCCGCTCAGGCCCCAGTTAAAATGAAATTGGGGTCCCGTGGACGCAATAGGACCCTGATCTGCATAAATTCATCAGGTTCCCCATCTCCAGAATCCTACAGGTCAAAATTGGAGATGGCACTAAAGGGTCGAATTCTGAGCGGATAAATAACCGGGCGGGTAGGGTTAAAATTGAACCCATAATTTAAAATGTTTGCTGCATCTTATTTACCTTCTGAAACTCCAGCCATATTAAGAACCAGTAGTGAGTATAAGCAGGCAAAGAATCTATGGTAATTGCTTAATTAGAATCATCTGAAGAATTTAGTAATGTAATAGTTGCACACCTGCTGGACTCCAGTACATAGATGACGACGACTTAACAGATCAGCTATTAAAACACTGTGATTGGAGTATCAACAGCAGTTGTTTCCTTTAGAGAAAAAAAGATAGCTTTATAATCCAGAGCTCAGGACCATCTGGAGCATTTGCAAGAGAAAATTAGAGTTCAGACAGGGATGGGAGTGAATTTCCTGGCGTGGGTTTGCATAGAAACACAAGCACTTTAATCCTGTCTGGAAGCTGAATAGGTACCTCTCAAAAAAAACCACAATTGTGCAAGAGTGCACAGTAATATTTGATGTTGGCTTCATGAGATGAGGGACAGCAGGAATGGTAATGATACCAAGGGGACCTGACTGAATGGAAGGGAATGCTGCAGAAGACGTGTTCTCTGACCATAGTCATCTGCTTTTCTCTTCCTCTACTTATTGTACACTTAAGCGGGGAAGATTCTAGGATCCAGCTTTTCCAGCTGGAGACATGTTTGCGATTCCCCGAGATGGCTGTTGGACGAACCAAATCATGGAATCACTGCTTTAACAGAAAGGGCCTCCCAAATACATGCACAGTAGAAATTATAACATTTAAAAAGAAACCATACGCTTGAGCTGGATATACAATTGTGCCAGCCTTTTTCTTAAAAAAAAGAGCTAAGTTTCCCTCTTCTTCTCCCAAAGATTCTGGGATGTGACTTTATGGGCACTGTGCCCTCTCTAGTACCTCACCCTAAGTGGCCATTCCTCATGTAAAAGCCTAGACACAGCATCAGCAGGTCATTTAATTTTGGTGCATTACAGCAGTCGAGTCCAATTTAATCCTGCCCACACACGTAGAAGCAGAAGGATGCAGAGAAGTGCAATTACTGGCTGATTTTCTCCTCCCTAACCCAAGGCCATCGAGGTCAATTGCAACACCCAGCCTCTACCCTGGCGGAGATGAGTAAAAGAAAGACTTACATTTATATACAGCCACTGAAGTACTTTGGAAATGCAGTCACTGTTGTAATGTAGGAAACGTTGCAGACAATTTGAGCACGGCAGCAATGTCCTGATAATGTGTTTTAATGATGTTGGTTGAAGAATAAATATTGGCCAGGACACCGAGGGGAACTCCCCTGCACTTCTTTAAAATAGTGCCATGGGATCTTTTACAATACCTGAGGGCAGGCGGGGCCTCGGTTTAATGTCTCATCTGAAAGATGGCACACCTCTGACAGTGCAGCACTCAATCAGTACTGCACTGGAGTGTTAGCCTAGATTTTGTACTCAAGTGTCTGGAGTGGGACTACACAACGTTTGACTCAGAGGCGAGAGTGTTAGCACTGAGCCATGGCTGACACTGTAACTCAGCACTAGGGACTGAACCTAGGAACCTCTGATTTGCATGACTCAGCAACACATCATGTGGATGCATTAACCTACAAGGGGAAACTTGTTGACCGCATTTATCAAAACGTTAACTTTTTCTTTTCTTTCATCGTGTTGGTTCTTGATGTCCTGGGGTGGGGAAGCAGAATTATTTTTTAATGAAAGGCAGGGCAAGTAAAGACAAGGAAAGGAAGGGAGTCTAAATTGTCAGACTGCTTGTCCGATATACAGTTCTGGATGAGCAAATATTTTCTCCAATTAAATATTGGGAAGACTGAAGCCATTGGTTTCGGTCCCCACCACAAACTCCATTCCCTAGCCACCGACTCAATCCCTCTCCCTAACATCTGTCTGAGGCTGAACCACACTGTTCGGAACCTTGGTGTCATATTTGACCCTGGAAATGAGCTTCCGACCACATATCCATGGCATAACAAAGACCGCCTACTTCCACCTCTGTAACATCACCCGTCTCCGCCCCTGCCTCACCTCATCCGCTGCTGAAACCCTCATCCATGCCTTTGTTACCTCTAGAATTGACTATTCCAACGCACTCCTGGCTGGCCTCCCACATTCCATCCTACGTATACTTGAGGTCATCCAAAACTTGGCTGCCCGTGTCCTAACTCACACCAAGTCCCGTTCGCCCATCGCCCCTGTGCTCGCTGACCTACATTGGCTCCCGGCTAAGCAACGACTCGTTTTCAAAATTCTCATCCTTGTTTTCAAATCCCTCCACAGCCTTGTCCCTCCCTATCTCTGTAATCTCCTTCAGCCCCACAACCCTGAGATAGCTGCGCTCCTCTAATTCTGCCCTCTTGAGCATCCAGCCTGGACGCAGCCAGCACTGAGTGCAGTGAGCACAGTGTGAGCAGCTGGGAGTTTGGCAAGTGTGGGGGTTTTAAGGGTTAATCTCTTTTAAAATCTAGTGTTAATTGCTAGTAGCTCTTAAGTAAGATCAACTGTTTAAGTTAAAATTTAAACTTTAAAGTTTTAAGTTTCTTCAGGTTAAAGCAGAGACAAACAAGCAAGCTCTCCTACTGGAGAGCTGCTGTAGTCAGTTAATTAGCTAACTGGACTAAACTGGTTCCTGAAATAGTAGCAGAGCAGTGTTGACTCATCTGAGTCACAAACAGTGTAAACACAGGGGCCTGAGAGTGCAGCCAGCACTCAGTGCAGTGAGCACAGGGTGAGCAGCTGGCAGTTTGGTAAGTGTGGGAGTTCGGTGAAGCGGAGGAATGAAGTGCTTGCATTTCCTAACTTCTCCCGCAGAGCGGCGGCGGACCTGAGTGGGAGCAGACCGAGGCCCGAGAGCGGGGATAAAAGCAGCAGCAGACCTGCATCAACAAGAGAAAACAGCAGTGTGACATCACAGGTAAGGCAGGTAAGTGATTGTTAGTGACTGTGGGCCAAGTTTTAAGTCAACATATAACATATAACTAAATTTTAAAAACTAAACTTAATTTAATTAATTTAATAAACTAAACGAGGTAAGTAATTTGATTAACACTAAACTAATTAATTAAATAAATAAAATAATGGGCCAACAGGAGACGTGTTGCTCCTGCAATATGTGGGAGCTTGTGGACATTTTTCTCCAGGGTGACTACATCTGCGGCAAGTGTCTGCAGCTCGAGGAACTTCGGCTCCGAGTTGAGGAGCTGGAGTCCGAGCTGCAGACATTGCGAGACATCAGGGAGGGAGAAAGTTACCTGGACCTTTTGCTCCAGGAGGCAGCCACACCCCTTAGATTAAATACTTTGGAATTGACACGTGGTCAGGGACAGGAGGGTGTGACTGCGAGTGAGGCAGGTGCGGGGATCCAGGAGGTAGTATTGCAGGAGCCTCAGTCCCTGCACTTCTCCAATAGATTTGAGGTTCTTGAAACCCTTGTGGACCAGTGCGGGGACTGCAGGGAGGACGAGCAAACTGACCACGGCACCGTGGTACAGGAAGTCGTTTAAGTGGGGGGAGTAAAAAGGAAGGTGGTTGTAGTAGGCGACAGTATAGTTAGGGGGATAGACACTGTTCTCTACAGCCAGGAGCGTGAGTCCCAAAGGCAAGGTAAAGGACATCTCCTCCGGGCTGGAGAAGAACTTGGAGTGGGAGGGGGAGGATCCAGTTGTCGTGGTCCATGTAGGTACCAACGACATAGGTAGGACAAAGAAACAGGTTCTGCTGAGAGAGTTTGAACAGCTAGGGACGAAATTAAAAAGCAGAACCACAAAGGTCATAATCTCTGGATTATTACCGAAGCCACATGCAAATTGGCATAGGGTCAATAGGATCAGAAAGATGAATGCGTGGCTCAAAGATTGGTGCGGGAAAACTGGGTTTCGATTCGTGGAGCACTGGCACCAGTACTGGGGAAAGAGAGAAGTTCCGTTGGGACAGACTACACCTGAGCCATGCTGGGACCAGAGTTCTAGCGGATTGAATAACTAGGGAGGTAGATAGGGCTTTAAACTAAGCAAGGGGGGGGGGGGGGGGGGGTGAGGGTCAGTGGAGAGAAATCTAGAATGCTAAACAGAAAAGACAAGGAAGCAATGCAGGAAAGTGATTGGGGTAAGGATAACCAGATTGTGTCAGGAAGGGACAGAGCATACAAACAAAGGAGTGCACTAACAAATAGGGTCCGGGTAAGAAAAAATGGTAATAAGACAAATAGGGCCATAGTACCAAAAAATGTTAAGATGTCTAAAAATGTTAAAAAGACAAATCTAAGGGCACTGTATCTGAATGCATGAAGCACTTGTAATAAGGTAGACGAATTAACAGCGCAAATAGATGTAAACGGATACGATATAATTGCGATTACAGAGACATGGCTGCAGGGTGACCAAGGCTGGGAGCCGAATATCCAAGAATATTCAATATTTAGGAATGACAGGCAAAAAGGAAAAGGAGGTGGGGTGGCGTTGTTAGTAAAGGATGAAATCAGAGCAATAGTGAGAAAGGATATTGGCTCAGAAAATCAAGATGGAGAATCAGTCTGGGTGGAGATAAGAAGCACCAAGGGGCAGAAAACATTCGTGGGAGTTGTCAATAGGCCTCCAAACAGTAGTGGTAATGTAGGGGATGGGATCAAACAGGAAATTAGAGATGCATGTAACAAGAGTACTACAGTAATCATGGGTGACTTTAATCTACATATAGACTGGCCAAACCAGATTAGCAATAATACTGTGGAGGATGAATTCCTGGAGTGTGTACGAGATGGTTTTTTAGACCAGCACGTTGAGGAGCCAACTAGGGAACAGGCTATCCTAGATTGGGTATTCTGCAATGAGAAGGGGTTAATTAATAATCTTGTTGTGCGGGGTCCTTTAGGGAAGAGTGACCATAACATGATGGAATTCTTCATTAAGATGGAAAGTGAAGAAGTCCAATCCGAAACTAGGTTCCTAAATCTAAACAAAGGAAACTACGATGGTATAAGGAGTGAGTTGGCTATGATAGGTTGGGGAGCTTCATGAAAAGGCATGATGGTGGATAGGCAATGGCTAACATTTAAGGAACGAATGCATGAATTGCAACAGTTATACATTCCTTTCTGGTGCAAAAACACAAAAGGAAAAGCGGCCCAACCATGGCTAACAAAAGAAATTAAGGATAGTATTAGATCCAAAGAGGAGTCATATAAAGTTGCCAGAAAAAGTAGCAACCCTGAGGTTTGGGAGCAGTTTAGAATTCAGCAAAAAAGGACCAAGAGATTGATTAAGAGGGGAAAAATAGAGTACGTGAGTAAACTTACAAGGAACCTGAAAGCAGACTGTAAAAGCTTCTACAAGAATGTAAAAAGAAAAAAAGAGTAGTGAAGATAAATGTAGGTCCCTTACAGTCAGAAACGGGAGAATTTATAATGGGGAACAAGGAAATGGCAGAGCATTTAAACAAATACTTTGGTTCTGTCTTCACGGAAGAGGACACAAATAACTTCCCAGAAATGCTAAGGAACCAAGGGTCTAGTGAGAAGGAGGAATTAAAGGAAATTAGAGTTAGTTAGAAAGTGCTGGAGAAATGAATGGGACTGAAAGCAGATAAATCCCCAGGGCCTGATAATCTGCATCCCAGAGTACTAAAAGTGGTAGCCATGGAAATAGTGGATGCATTGGTTGTCATCTTCCAAAATTCTATAGATTATCGAACAGTTCCTGCAGATTGGAGCGTGGCAAATATAACCCCACTATTTAAAAAAGGAGGGAGAGAAAACAGGAAACTACAGACCGGTTAGCCTAACATCAGTAGCAGGGAAAATGCTAGAGGATGTGATAACAGGACACTTAGAAAATATCAACAGGATTAGATAAAGTCAACATGGATTTATGAAAGGAAATCGTGTTTGACAAACCTACTGGAGTTTTTTGAGGATGTAACTGGTAGAATAGATAAGGGAGAACCAGTGGATGTGGTGTATTTGGATTTTCAAAAGGCCTTTGATAAAGTCCCACATAAGAGGTTAGTGTGCAAAATTAAAGCATATGGGATTGGGGGCAATATACTGGCATGGATTGAAAATTGGTTAACAGACAGGAAACAGAGAGTAGGAATGAATGGGTCTTTTTCGGGGTGGCAGGCGGGGACTAGTGGGGTACCGCAGGGATCAGTGCTTGGGCCCCAGCTATTCACAATATACATCAATGATTTAGATGAGGGAACCAAATGTAATATTTCCAAGTTTGCCGACGACACGAAACTAAGTGGAATTGTGAGTTGTGAGGAGGATGCAAAGAGGCTTCAAGGCGATTTAGACAAGTTGAGTGAGTGGGCAAATACATGGCAGATGCAGTATAACGTGGATAAATGTGAAGTTATTCACTTTGGCAGGAAAACCAGAAAGGCAGAGTATTATTTAAATGGTGATAGATTGGGAAATGTTGATGTACAAAGGGACTTAGGTGTCCTTGTACACCAGTCACTGAAAGCAAACCTGCAGGTGCAGCAAGCAGTTAGGAAGGCAAATGGTATGTTGGCCTTCATTGCAAGAGGATTTGAGTACAGGAACAAGGATGTCTTACTACAGTTATACAGGGCCTTGGTGAGACCACACCTTGAGTACTGTGTGCAGTTTTGGTCTCCTTACCTAAGAAAGGATATACTTGCCATAGAGGGAGTGCAGCGAAGGTTCACCAGACTGATTCCTGGGATGGCAGGACTGTCATATGAGGAGAGATTGGGTCGACTCGGCCTGTATTCACTAGAGTTTAGAAGAATGAGAGGGGCCAGACAGATTGGATGCAGGGAGGATGTTTCCCCTCGCTGGGGGGTCTAGAACGAGGGGTCACAGTCTCAGGATACGGGGTAGGACATTTAGGACTGAGATGAGGAGAAATTTCTTCACTCAGAGGATGGTGAACCTGTGGAATTCTCTACCACAGAAGGTTGTGGAGGCCAAGTCACTGAATATATTTAAGGAGGAGATAGATAGATTTCTAGACACAAAAGGCATCAAGGGGTATGGGGAGAGAGCGGGAGTATGGTATTGAGATTGAGGATCAGCCATGATCATATTGAATGACGGAGCAGGCTCGAAGGGCCGAATGGCCTACTCCTGCTCCTATTTTTCTATGTTTTAATTTTTTCTATGTTTGTATCCCTGATTATAAATCGCTCAACCTTTGGTGGCTGTGCCTTCTGTTGCCTAGGTCCTAAGCTCTGGAATTCCTTGCCTAAACCTCTCTGCCTCGCTACCTCTCTTTCCTCCTTTAAGACACTCTTTAAAACCTACCTCTTTGACCAAGTTTTTGGTCACCTGCCCTAATTTATCGTTACGTGGCTCGGTGTCAAATTTTGTGTCTTAAAATACACCTGTGCCACGCCTTGGGACGTTTTACTACGTTAAAGGCGCTATATAAATACAAGTTGTTGTTGTTGTGGTGAGATAGAAGAAAAGGAAAGGTTTGCATTTATACAACATTTTCTAACCTTGTTCTCAAAGTCCTCAACATACAGTGAATTACAGTGTAATGACTGCCAGGTAAGCAAATGCAGCAGTAATTCTGCCCCCGCAAAATCCCACAAACAGCAATGAGGCAGAATGGCCTGTTAATCTGCAAAGTTAGAACATGCATTGCTTTCATTTCTAGTAGTTTTATGTCACTTCATGCAATTTGGCATTAATGATAAACTATAATTTAACGTTGTGGCTCAGCGACGGTTCAGTGGAATAGCACTTATTTCACACCTTTCTGCTCATACATTTGACTCCTGGCAGGGACAGGAATCAATCTGCAGTAACAAACATGATAAGCGCGCCAGTGTTCCCAGCCAACTGCTTGTTCAGGAGCCCTATTGACAATCCTAGCTTGGAACCTGGCCATACTCCCAGCTGGTAAGGTGCAAGTGTAAGGTATCTCAATGCTTGAAATGCCACTCTTACTTCAGAATGGCCATGCCAAAAAGTCCCAGGTCACATAACAGACATTACAGTAGAGAGGAGTATAGATTTGATACAACACACATTCACCTAATAGAGCAACTCCATTAATATTGAATATCACTTGTAAAAATGATCTAAAACTTGTAATTTGAGGCACAACATGATAGTTGCAGGATAATAACAATAGCCAGCAATTTGTATATCATATTTAAGGTCCTTCCTTAGCAGGGGAGTTCTCCCCGGTGTCCTGGCCAATATTTATCCCTCAACCAACATAACAAAAAACAGATTATCTGGTCATTATCACATTGCTGTTTGTGGGAACTTGCTGTGCGCAAATTGGCTGCTGCGTTTCCCACATTACAACAGTGACGACACGTCAAAAAGTACTTCATTGGCTGAAAAGCGCTTTGAGACATCCGGTGGTCGTGAAAGGCGCTATATAAATGCAAGTCTTTCTTTTCTTCCTTTTCAGATTTAGCTTATTTTCACTAAAATGTCTGAATTATTAAATTAGATTTAGACAATGGTTTGTGATTTTCACCCCCAAAATTAAGAAGCCAAGTGATATCCAAAATCAACCTAGATTTAGTTCCAGGTGCTTCTTTCAGCTATACCGGATGATAACATTCGGCACGCCCTCTAGCATTTTCTCATCTTTTTTCCACTTTCCATCAAAGAAAGTGCAATGTAAATAAAATTAGAAATTAAAATCTACTTTTGCTCAAATCTAAATGTAAATTTTGGAACATTGAATTTTAACTCAAAAGAATTATTTCCCCCAGACTTTCACATAGATTTCATTTTTGAATAACTTAGTTTTTTTCTGCAAATCTAAAAAACTAACTTTGCTAGTGTTGGCCCAGATAGTGTGTGCTCGTAAAAGGTTTATTTTCCTTGTGTCACCCCATCTAATAAACTTGTAAAATAGGCACAAAAATCAGCATTTTAAATCTTGAATAACATGGCATAAGCCATGCTATGTAAGTTTGAGATGCTGGATCATATTTATCTGTTCAGTGCCAGTACAAACTAGGCCCTAAAGAAATTTCAGACATTAATTAATTCTGTTCCAAAACAAAATGTAAAAACAATTGTATTTTAAAAACATTTCAACACAATTTTGGAGGTGGGTTGGTTGTACAGTCTCCTCCATTTGGTACTTTTATCATTACCGCAAGTGTGTGTATGCGTGTTTTCTTTAAAAAAAACTAGTAAAACCAAAAAGCTAAAAGCATACACCCAGTACCACAAAATTATTTTCATTTAAACAAAAACAAAGTTCACATCCTAGAAAAAAAACAAGATCCTTCCAGATTAATACCAAGCTTCTTAAAATTAAAATCAAATCTGATAAAATGGCCATTTATAAGGGTACTATTTTCACGAAAAAGTATTTGATCAACTTTTTTTTTTGAGAAGAACCAGAAAACAAGTATATTCATTTTCACCATTATCACATTACATACAAGTAATGATGCATTCTAATGTGAATTTGTCAATGAACCAAAACAGGCTCACCAAATACTTTTTTTTCATAAAGATAGTGCCCCTTAGCTTACTTTACAGCTGGTTAGCAATGTGTCCTCAAAATGGCAACTTCAAAGGCATCAAACTTCATATTTAAATATACAAGTTAATAAGTTACTGGTTGGCTTAGCACAATTTTCTGCCACACAGCTCCGTAACACAAGAAACCAAAGAGACTATTGCTTCCACAGGGAATTATGTACACATTCAAATCCTGCCAGATCCTTCTTGTAAAAACTCGTCATAATGCTGTCTGTTGATCAGAATGAAAAGCTCATTCTTTTAAACAATGGATAGTTGTGATTAATGATGAAATCTTATCAAGGCTCTATTTTTAAAAAACACTACCCAGGTACTTTGTTTTGTATGATTAATTCACATTGTAAATTTTTTGCCAGGTGGAGAACACAAACAGCACTGATTACATCCCACCACCAGCTCTACAACAGCACAAATTAGGGATGTTATTAAATAGGAGCGTAGCTGAGTGCAGATGCATCGTTCTCTCTCCTAACACTCGTAACTATCAAAAGTGTGAGCTGCGGGAAACTGATGGCAGCATGTGCCCAGGATATTATGGGTCTATCAATTTGCCATCAGGTTAAGGCTGCCTGTTCCATGAAAATAAATGCAGAGAGTTGGTCCTTTTTGTTTGTAATCTAGGTTGTAGAGACAAATGTGTAAAGTAGACTGGCATTCTGGTATAGAGAGGAAGTCAGTTCATGGAAGTCACTCCCCCATAGAACCAAGATAACCCAGTAATACAAAAGCACCTTATGGTATGCGTGTGTGCGCATTAACAGAAAACAGATCAAATGTTCAATGACTGCCTTCATTGGCAGATCTGAAGCTAACCATGACTGTTACCGTCTACCCAAAACTTCATTTTTATGGGCCAGTGAACCACGCAAGCTAGGCCCATCAGTTTCTTTCAGCATTTACAATTTCAATCTGAAGGGATAATCCACTTGCAAAGTAGGACAAACACAATTCACGATTTCCATATTAATATAGCTAATCATCACTGAGTAAATAGATAATGGGAAAAATTCAGTCCTGTATCTATACTGTTACAATTTAAATTCAGTCATCTTTATAGTCAGCAGGTACCAATTAACATAAATAAACTAATCTACATAATTGTTTCAAAAGCAAAATACTGCGGATGCTGGAAATCTGAAATAAAAACAGAAAATGCTGGAAATACTCAGCAGGTCAGGCAGCATCTGTGGGGAGAGAAACAGAGTTAACGTTTCAGGTCGATTACCTTTCGTCAGAACTGGAAAAAGTTAGAGATATAACAGGTTTTAAACAAGTGCAGGGGCAGGGAAGGGGGGGAGCGGAAAGAACAAAAGGGAAGATCTGTGATAGGGTGGAATGCAAGAGTGATTAAATGACAAAAGATATGATTGTACAGAGCAAAAGGAGATGGCAATGGGACAAGTAAAGAAATAAAAGATGAGTCTAGAAGAGGTGTAAATGGGAATAGCAGAATCATCAACAGCTGCCATGTGAAAAAATGGGGGCAGAGGTTATGGTCTGAAATTGTTGAACTCGATGTCGAGTCCAGAAGGCTGTAAAGTGCCTAATCGAAAGATTCACAAAAGAGGACACAAATAACCTCCCAGAGATGTTGGAGAACATAGGGTCTGATGAAAGGGAGGAACTGAAAGAAATCAGTATTTGCAGGGAAATGGTGTTAGGGAAATTGACGGGATTGAAGGCCGATAAATCCTCAGGGCCTGATAATCTACATCCTAGGGTACTTAAGGAAGTGGCCCTAGAAATAGTAGATGCATTGCTGATCATCTTCCAACATTCGATGGAATCTGGAACTGTACCCATGGATTGGAGGGTAGCTAATGTTACCCCACTATTCAAAAAGGGTGGTAGAGAGAAAGCGGGGAATTACAGACTGGTAAGCCTGACATCGGTAGTGGGGAAAATGCTAGAGTCCATTATAAAGGATGTAATAGCTGAGCACTTGAAAAACGGTGACAGGATCGGACAAAGTCAACATGGATTTACAAAAGGTAAATTGTGCTGGACTAATCTACTGGAATTTTTTGAGGATGTAACTGGGAAAATAGATAAGGGAGAACCAGTAGATGTGGTGTATTTGGACTTTCAAAAGGCTTTCGATAAGGTCCCGCATAAGAAATTAGCGTGTAAAGATAAGGCACATGGGATTGGGGGCAAGGTATTGACTTGGATAGAGAACTGGTTGGCGGACAGA
The DNA here is from genome assembly GCA_030390025.1 of Squalus acanthias. Lineage (NCBI taxonomy): Eukaryota > Metazoa > Chordata > Chondrichthyes > Squaliformes > Squalidae > Squalus > Squalus acanthias. The sequence continues at coordinate 103,527,603 of CM059432.1, forward strand.
AAGCAGAGAGTAGGAATTAATGGGTCTTTTTCCGAGTGGCAGGCAGTGACTAGTGGGGTACTGCAGGGATCAGTCCTTGGACCCCAGCTGTTCACAATATACATTAATGATCTAGATAAGGGAACTAAATGTAATATCTCCAAGTTTGCAGATGACACAAAGCTGGGTGGGCGTGTGTGCTGCGAGGAGGATACCGAGAAACTCCAGGATGATTTGGACAGGTTGGGTGAGTGGGCAGAAGCGTGGCAGATGCAATATAACGTGGATAAATGCGAGGTTATCCACTTTGGTGTCAAAAACAGAAAGGCAGATTATCTGAATGGCAATAGATTGGGAGAAGGGGAAGTGCAACGAGACCTGGGTGTCCTTGTGCACCAGTCGCTGAAGGTAAGCATGCAGGTGCAGCAGGCGGTGAAGAAGGCAAATGGTATGTTGGCCTTCATAGCGAAAGGGTTTGAGTATAGGAACAGGATGTCCTGCTGCAGTTGTACAGGGCCTTGGTGAGACCACACCTTGAGTACTGTGTGCAGTTTTGGTCGCCTTATCTGAGGAAGGATGTTCTTGCCATGGAAGGAGTTCAGCGAAGATTCACAAGGCTGATACCCAGGATGGCAGGAATGACATATGAGGAGAGATTGGGTCGATTGGGCTTATACTCGCTGGAGTATAGAAGAATGAGAGGGGATCTCATCGAAACATATAAAATTCTGACAGGTCTGGACAAACTAGATGCAGGAAGAATGTTCCCGATGGTCGGAGAGTCCAGAAACAGGGGTCATAATCTAAGGATAACGGGTAAGCCATTTAGGACAGAAATGAGGAAGAATTTCTTCACCCAGAGAGTGGTCAACCTGTGGAATTCTCTACCACAGAAGGTAGTTGAGGCCAAGTCATTAAATATATTCAAGAATGAGTTAGATATATTTCTTAAAGCTAAAGGTATCAAGGGATATGGGGAGAAGGCAGGTACAGGGTACTGAGTTTGGATGATCAGCCATGATCTCATCGAATGGCAGAGCAGGCTCGAGGGGCCGAATGGCCTACTCCTGCTCCTATTTTCTATGTTTCTATGAGGTGCTGTTCCTCGAGCTTACATTGAGCTTCATTGGAACAGTGTAAGAGGCCGAGGACGGTGAGGTCTGAGTGGGAGTGGAGCAGAGAATTAAAGTGACAGGCAACCGGAAGCTCGGGGTCACACTTGCGGATTGAAGAGGTGTTCCGCAAAGCGGTCACCCAATCTGCGTTTGGTCTCCCCAATGTAGAGGAGACCGCATCGTGAGCAGTGAATACAGTATACTAAATTGCAAGAAGTATAAGTAAATCGCTGTTTCACCTGGAAGGAGTGTTTGAGGCCCTGGACAGTGGGAAGGGAGGAGGTAAAAGGAGGTTGCATTTCTTGCGCTTGCACGGGAAGGTACCGTGGGAAGGGGAAGGGGTGTTGGGGGTGATAGAGGAGTGGACCAGGGTGTCGCGGAGGGAGTGGTCTCTTCAGAATGCTGAAAGGGGAGGGAGCGGAAGGTCTGTTTAGTGGTGGGATCAGCCTGTAGGTGACAGAAATGACGGATTCTGCTATTCCCATTTACACCTATTCTAGACCCATCTTTTGTTTGTTTACTTGTCCCATTACCATCTCCTCATGCTTTGTGCAATCATACTTTTGTCATTTAATCATTCCTGCCTTCCAACCTATCACAGACCTTCCCTTTTGTTCTTTCCTCCCCTCCCCCACCTTTCCTAAAACCTGCTAGATCTCTAACTTTTCCCAGTTCTGACGAAAGGTCATCGCCCTGAAACGTTAATTCTGTTGCTCTCTCCACAGATGCTGCCTAGCCTGCTATATAATTGTTGCTGCTCTCTCACAAGATGATTACTTTTTACCATATGGTTAAAAGCTAATGAAAACAATGCCATTAACTGTGCTCTCTTTACCTCAATTGAACAATGAGAAGTAATCCAATAATGGTAGGGGTGGGGCGGGGAGGTCCAGGTGGAAATAATAGCAAGCTAAATAGAATAAAAAGGGGGGTTAAGAGCAGAGGCCAGAGTACAAAAAGTGCTAAAGATAGTGTAAATACTCCGGGAACAGAAAGGTTAAAGGAAGTAATAATAAAATACCTGTTAAAAATAAAGCAGGAGTGATGAAAAATACGAACATATTAAATTGCCTGTGCTGCAATTTACAGAGCATCAGCAACCAAAGTGGGATAGGTCAAAAAGTGTGAGAAATACACCATCAGGGCAGGGTAGGCACAGATACCCAAATAAGAGTTCGATACACAAGTGCACGTAGGATACGAAATAAAAATGAGTTAGAAGCATAAATTCAGCTTAAAGGGTATGATGTAGTAGTCATTAGACTACTGGGAGCTAAATATTCCAGCCTATAGGATCTTTAGAAAGGACAGGGAAATTAGGAAAGGAGCAGGAGTAGCAATATTTATAAAGACACAATGACATCAGTGAAAAGAAAGGATTTCAGTAAGGTGGTCAGGCAGTGGAAACAGGGTGGGTAGAACTAAGGAATAGTAAAGGATGCAAAACTCTGGTGGGAGTTACCTACAGACAGTAGTGATGAATAAATACAGAGATCAGGGAAGCATGAATCAAAACAATGTGGTTATAATAGGAGATATTGAGGCAGATTTTGTGGTGGGTATGATAGCGTGCTCAGTATGGCGTCATACCGCCTTTGAAATTGACAGCAAGTTCGGGATTTCCGCATGCATTTGCTTCGCTAAATCCCGAACTTGCAATCTGTCAAGGTACGCCTTGACAGATGATCCACACAGACGGGGAAATACTCATTGCTGGTGCAGAGTTGGGCTAATTGCCCACCAACTGCCCAGCAATTACGGATGAAAATGTTACAGTTAGTGAAAGCAGGCGCAGGAGCCTGTTCACCGTGAAAGGAAGCCAGAAGACCGTGCAGGCATTTTCTGCCGTGGTTCCTGACAGCGGGTGCACTTTGAAAGTTGCCGAGAAAGTTTGCAGAGTGACTTCAATAATTTAGTATTGTCTGCAAAACTATATTACCCACCAAACACAATTTGATAAAGTAATAAATACCATTTAGGCATATGGTAATGACATGACTCAATTATTATGACCAAAATTTTAAGTGGCGGAATTCTCCCTCTTCTTAGGCAGTCCCTCGGAACCGAGGATGACTTGCTTCCACATTAAAAATGAGTTCTCAGGTGACTGATGAGTCCAATGCGGGACCTGCAGTCTCTGTCACAGGTGGGGCAGACGGTGGTTTAAGGGGCGGGTGGGTGAGGTGCTTGGGTTGACGGGCGCTCCTGGCGAAGAGACTCGAGGTGTTTGGCGCCTTCCCGGATGCTTCTCCTCCACTTTGTGGGGTCTTGGGCCAGGGATTCCCAGGTGTCAGTGGGGATGTTGCACTTTTTCCAAGGAGGCTTTGAGGGTGTCCTTGAAGCATTTCCTCTGCCCACCTGGGGCTCTCTTGCTGTGTCGGAGCTCCGAGTAGAGCGCTTGTTTTGGGAGTCTCGTATCGGGCATGCGGACGATGTGACCCGTCCATCGGAGCTGATCGAGCGTGGTCAAAGCTTCGATGCTGGGGATGTTGGCCTGAGCAAGAACACCGACGTTGGTGCGCCTATCCTGCCAATGGATTTGCAGGATCTTGCGGAGGCAGCGTTGGTGGTACCTCTCCAGTGCTTTGAGGTGCATGCTGTACATGGTCCATATCTATAAGGCATACAGCAGGGCGGGTATCACTGCTGCTCTGTAGACCATGAGCTTAGTGCCGGGTTTGAGGCCCTGGTCTTCAAACACTCTCTTCCTCAGGCGACCAAAGGCTGCACTGGCACACTGAAGGCGGTTTTGTACTTTGTCATCGACGTCTGCCCTTGTTGACAGCAGGCCCTTGAGGTATGGAAAGTGGTCCACGTTGTACAAGGCCTTGTCGTGGATTTTGATAATCGGGGGGCAGCACTGTGTGGCAGCACTGTGTGGCGAGGGCAGGTTGGTAGAGGACCTTTGTCTTACGGATGTTTAGTGTAAGGCCCATGCTCTCGTACGCTTCGGTGAAGGTGTTGACGATGGTTTGGAGTTCGGCCTCCGAGTGAGCGCAGACGCAAGCATCATCTGCATACTGTAATTCGATGACAGAGGATGGGACGACCTTGGATCTGGACTGGAGGCGACGGAGGTTGAACAGTTTCACGTTTGTTCTGTAAATTAGCTCCACTCCAGCGGGGAGCTTATTGAGGGCGAGATGGAGCATTGCAGCAAGGAGGATCGAGAAGAGCGTTGGTGCGATGACACAGCCTTGCTTGACCCTGGTCCATACGTGAATTGGGTCTGTGGTGGAACCGTTGGTCAGGATCACGGCTTGCATGTCGTCATGAAGCAGGCGGAGGATGGTGACAAACTTTTGAGAGCAGCCGAATTTGAGGAGGACACTCCATAATCCCTCACGGTTGACGGTGTCGAAGGCCTTTGTGAGATCAAAGAAGGCCATGTACAGCGGTTGGTGCGGTTCCCTGCATTTCTCTTGTAATTGACGCGCGGTGAAGATCATGTCCATTGTGCCCCTTAGTGGGCGGAATCTGCATTGCGACTCTGGGAGGAGCTCTTCGGCCACTGGGAGATGGCAATTGAGGAGGATTCTTGCAATGACTTTCCCTGTGGCAGACAGCAGGGAAACTCCTCTGTAATTACCGCAATCGGACTTGTCACCTTTCTTGAAGATGGTCACGATTACAGCATCTCTGAGATCCCCTTGCATGCTCTCCTCCTTCCAGATAAGAGAAATTAGTTCATGAATTCGCGCCAGTAGTGCTTCTCCGCCATGTTTTAGCGCCTCGGCGGGGATTCCATCTGCTCCTGAGGCCTTGTTGTTCTTCAGTTGTCGGATGGCCTTTTCAACCTCATGCCGGGCTGGGGTTGTGCTGAGATGGTGGCGGGTGGCATGCTGCGGGATGGAGTTGAGGACACTCGCGTCGAAGACAGAGTCTCGGTTAAGGAGATCTTCGAAGTGCTCCTTCCAGCGGGCACTGACTGCCTCTCTGTCCTTGGTGAGTACCTCTCCGTTCTTGGCCCGCAGTACGGTAGGACCTTGGGTGCCTGGGCCGTAGATGGTCTTGACTGCGCTAAAGAATCCACGCACGTCGTGGTTGTCGGCTAGCTGCTGGATCTCCTGCGCTTTCTCCACCCACCATCTGTTCTTTAGGTCGCGAGTTTTTTGTTGGACCTCGGCCTTCAGGCGTCCGTAGAGCTGCTTTCTTGCTCTCGAGTTGTGTTGCTGTTTCCAGATCAGGAATGCCTTGCACTTGCGGCTTATTAGCTCCTGGATCGCCTGGTCGTTCTCGTGGAACCAATCTTGCGGAATAAAACGTAACTGTGTACATATAATTTCCAATTACTTTAAAAATTAAATGTTACTTTAAATGTCATTGTATGCAGATCAGAACAAATGTTACTTTCCATTTTCTTCCTTGCATTAATTTTCTCTCAGACTGGGAGAAGCAGAACAGCTCAAGTAGTAAAGGCAACAAATTTCTAAAATGTATTCGGGACAGTTTCTGGAACAATATGTTTTAGAACCAATAAGGGCTAAGGCAAATTTAGTGATGAGTAATGAACCAGAACAATCTGACAGTCAGGGAACATCTTGTGAATATGACCATAATACGATTGAATTTGACATTAGGTTTGAGAGATAGGAGGGAGTGGCATAAACAATGTTCGCCCTAAGGTGCGCGGAGGTGCACCAATCGCGAGGTCCCGCGCAGGCCGCTCACCAGTGCTGCCGCTGGAAGAGATACCGCGCAGCAAATTTAAAGGGCCCTTGCAGGGGGAAAAAAATTAGAACATTGGTCACAAACTAAAGTTTTAAATTTAAGCAAGGCAAACTTCAAAGGGCTGAGAAATTGCCCACCGTAACTTGGGTTGAACTGTTAATGGGTAAACCTACAGACAAACAGTGGGAAGTATTCAAAGACATTTTTGGTATAATACAAAACCAGTACATATCCCTAAAAGACAAAAGCTCCACTTGTGCAGTTAAGCAACAATGATCAACAAATGAGGTAAGAGACAGTATCGAGCTAAATGAAAGGGCTTACGCAAATGCAATAAAAACTGGAAATCCAGCAGACTGGGAGAACTATAAAAAGCAACAAAGGAATACAAAGAAAGTAATGAGGTGCAAAAAGGGAATATGAAAGCTTTGATATCCCTTGCAAGTTAACAGTAAAAGTTTTTATAAATATATTAAGAGAGAGAGTGGCAAGATGGAATGTGGGCCCATTAAAGACAGATGCAGGTGAGACTAAAATGGATAATAAGGAAATGGCAGACATGTTAAATGAATACTTTATATTCATTTTCACTGCTGAGGAAGAGATGAATACGAGAGGTACAAGGGAACCTAAAAACAAGTCATGGGGAGGAATTTAGTATAAGTAAAAAATGGTAATGGAGAAAATAATGAGAATTAATATAGACAAATCTCCAGATCCTGATGATTTCCACCCTAGGGTATTAAAAGAAATAGGTGAAGGTATTGCAGATGTGTTAGTCATAATTTTCCAAAGCTATCAAATTGCAAATGTCACTTTCATTTAAAAAAGAGGGAGGGAGAAACTCAGTAACTACAGACCTGTCATATGGACTTCTAGAAGGCATTTGATAAGGTCCCGGATAAGAGATATTAGCAAAAAATAAAAACACACCAAATTGGAAGTAACCTTGTGACAGGGGTTGGGAGACAGAGAGAAAGCAGCATAAAATGGCTTGGTGAAGGGAAAGCGCACCGGAAGACATCGGCCCACGGCTCACTGGAAATTAGACCTTGAGCCTCATTTACATAAAACAGGCAAGCTGCGAATGCCAATCGGATGTCCTGGTGCAGCTCGCTGGTCAGGGCCTCAGGAAATAGGCTGGTTCTGACGTCGGACCGGTCCGCAGGTAGGTCCAGGGAGGGGGCGGCAGATGTGAATTGGAGGGGGCAACCCATGGCCCACAGTACTGTTGTGGAGCCAGAAGCATGCCCAAAAAATGGGCACACCAGAGACAAATTTCTCCCCCTATATTCCCACTTCTCTGTTACTTAATTCAAATTATTGGATAATTCAACAATATTTTAGTGCAGTAAACAACGTTGAATTATCAAAGAAAGACTTACATTTATATAGCGCCTTTCACAACCACCAGTTGTCCCAAAACACTTTACAGCCAATGAAGTACTTTTGAAGTGTAGTCACTGTTGTAATGTAGGAAACGCAGTAGCCAATTTGCGCACAGTTGAGGCAGAAGATCAGCCATGATCTCATTGAATGGCGGAGCAGGCTCGAAGGGCCTACGCCTGCTCCTATTTCTTATGCTCCTAGTGCCATGGGATCTTTTACGTCCACCTGAGAGAGCAGACGGGGCCTCGGTTTAACGTCTCATCTGAAAAGCGGTACCTCCGACAGTGCAGCACTCCCTCAGCACTACACTGGAATGTCAGCCGAGATTTTTGTGCTCATGTCTCTGGAGTGGGACTTGAACCCACAACCTTCTGACTCAGAGGTGAGTGTGCTGCCCACTGAGCCAAGGCTATCAGGAGTAGATTGCACCAGGGAAAAAAACCTCTTGATTTAAAAAGCAGTAAGTGTTCAGAATAATCTACCAAGCAAGCTAAAGACAAAAACATTGGGGTTATTCAGAAAACTTCTACATGCTATAATGGAAGAGTTAATGTACTTGAAGTATGAGCTTTGATGGAGTAGATGGTCTTTCATGCAGGAGTAAATATTCTATCTGCCTTTTTTTCAGGGGGAGAAAGTTGTACAAAGTCCACAGGACCGGTGAATTAGTTTGAGCAGTTGCTGCATCTGTTTTCTGACACCAGCGGAAGTGCAACTATTTACATAGCTTACCGAGGGCCTCTAGTGGTGCAAACCTACTATTAACAAACATTGCAAAGGTAACTGGACCCCTGTAAAATGCCCAAGGGCTAACATTTTGAAACTGTCAGATTCCTTCTTAGTAGGGACACATAATTCTTCCCGCCCTGTTGGATGCTATTTCCAGTTTTATCTGAAAGGAGAATCACAGTCCAGTCAATTTGTTCCAAATCTTTCCCTATTGATTTACATTAAAGTTAATCTGTCATGCATGCAAACAATTAAAAGATAGGCAGGTTTTGAAAACAAACCCCGAAAGTAGATCCCTGATTCAACAACTTAAAAAAAAAGATAGTGAACAGCTTCTTGATTAAAACCTGGTGTTCAAGACATCCAAATTCTGAACGAACACCTTTTATTAAAACAATGCTACTTCTTTTTTCATGTTAACTGCTTATCCATGGGACACAATGGTTTCTGTGCTGCTGGGCTTGGGCGTGGAAGTAAACGTGATCCACACTGGACTGCTAGCCAGCATTTGACTATGGAGATGTGGGATGAATATTCCTAAATTTCTGATTACCCTTTAAGGGTCAGAAAGTATTTACACAGAGCCTTCCCGTAGACTCAGGGTGGGATAGAGTCCATGATTGGTGGAAGGAATAGGCTGGTTGGGCTGAGTTGCCTTTTCCAGTTCCATGGTTTATCTTCATATGAATTATGTTACAGGTTCAACAGATAATGTAAAGAGTATGGCTGAAATTTAATTCATGGCGTCATCAGTGGAAAGCTCGACTGAGACCAAGGGGAAGCAGCTTAACTATGACCACAAAAGCCGGGACTATATATTATGAACAAAGAATTTTTAGGTACAGGAAAAAGGCCTTTTGGTTCAACAAGCCCATCCCTTTTTAATACCTTCTATTTTAAACCACTCAGCACCAGAATTGTGTTATGATATCTATTACTTATCAAAATATGTATTTTTCCCATTAACAAGTTGCTATGCAGATTTACTTTGAGGACGCACTAAATGTGTAGAAAGTAATTTTTAATCCTGTGGGAAACATGGGGGAAATTTGCAGTTAAAACAAGAATGACAGAATACTCTATTTGGAAATGCTAATAAATGTTTCCAACAAAAGCCAACATATATATTACTCCTTTACTCTTGACAATCATAATCAGTTATTCATCTTGTAGTTCAACAACAGTAATGACTGCCAACTTTGCATTTCAGTGAGTCTGTCTTGTCACATTCTGCCCCCATAATGCCACATAATAATGGGCATTACTAGACATACTTTGAATGTGCATAAATTATAGAAACTTGAGCGCACGGGAATAATGTCTCTCAACTTCCCCAAATTCAGAGATTACAGCAATAGATTATTTTGCAAACTCCTTTAACTGAACTTTATATTTCAATAAGGGAAGTCTGCTCTGCCTCAAGCTCACATGCATTACAACCTAATTGGGATACATTTCATAAATTATACTCCGTACATTACATTCAAATAAAAATGGCCGCATTTATACTTTCCTGTGAATTGGTTCAGTTTTTAAACCTTTTTAATACTGCTCAACCATCATTAACCCACTAAGCAACAGCACAGCTAAACGATATTAGTTACTGATTTTTTGATTACAAACCAGTTACAGTACATCACAAGATGATTAAGTAAATACGGATAAGGAAGCCCATTCAGCCCATCTTAGCTTATTGGTCCACAACACACCTACGGTTCCATCACAGCACTCAACTGTTTCGTAAATTGCTGCAAAAATTTCATGGCATTACTCGAGCTTGCCTTTCAGCAGTTTGAACCTGCTCCCTCTTGTCCTACCATTATGACTTAAATCAAAGTAGGGTCTTGAATGGTCGCTGAAGAATGTGGGTTAAGTTTGTAAAATTAGAGTTGCCAATTCTGATTGGAAGCATTCCTGGAGGTTTGATCACATGATCTGCAAACAGCATTTTTAACCCCTTTATTAATTATAAAAATATTGGAGAAAAGCGTCAAAGAAAATGAAACAAAACAAACATTTTTTTTAATTCCCCGCATGGGATGCTCGCAGCAGTGTTCAGAAGATTAATCTTTCATTCATGCAGACTCCAGGACAATCCTGGAGGGTTGGCAACCCTACTTGTGGTTGCACTGCCACTCTCACACTCTTCAGGCTGCTTAACCCCATGATGTCCTCAGAATGCCATCCCTTAAATTCCAGTCTAGTAATGTACTGTCATATATGGAATAATGTAATCCATATGTGCACCGAGGAAGGTTCCACCTGAAACATCTACCTTTTTCTTTTAGATTCCACACATCTTCAGCATTTTGTTTTCATTTTCTATCTGTTAGATGTGATATTCGATCTTGAAATATATTCACAAATGGCTTCCACTGAAAGGCGCATTCAGTTCCAAAACAAACTGCAAAACTCCTTTATATGCAGTACTTGGAAGCGAGAGTGAAATCTAACGTCCATTTTTCTTACAACTAAGGGCATATACATCAATAATCATAAATCAATTAAGCGTGCATTCCAAACTAAATCGAAAGGAGGGATGAAAGGAGAGACTTCTTTTGTTAACTATTTGTAATGAAATCGTAAACACATTATACTCACATTTACGATTTCACTACAGACTGTGAACAGAGGAAGTCTTCTCCCATTATCACCATTAAATTGAATAGCATTTGGTTGGGATACAACAATAATTTCTTTACGAATACAAGTATGGCTTATGCGGCCAAGTGTTGTCCCTTACAGGTATTCAAGAACCTTTGGAGTATATTAAACTAAATGTATGTGTCCCCTTTAAAATGACTTGAGTAAAAATGCAGAAGGGGGTGAAAGAACTGCTCATGACTGTAGAGAAAGCATATGTTAATTTCTTAATGTCACAAGTGAGCCAACAATTGTGGTGTGGGAATACGGAGAAAAAAAAACACAAGGAAAGCAGGGAAATGAGGAGAAGTTTCAGATAGAGACTTCAAGTCTAAAACTGTTCCAACATTTTCATAGTTACCGCATCTTGAAGATCAAGTGCCCAATTTTCCCTCTCTTGGCCTGATGAATTTGAATCTGAATTAAACCATGAGCAAACTATCATTCCAACAAGTGCTGGAGGCCAAAATGTTTTAACCAGCTACATAAATTAGATGTGCAAGAGAGATTCAAATTATGGGGCTGATGATGGCAATATTAATGTTGAACAGCATGGCATTTGAAAATCTTACTAAATTTATACCAGCAATATAGGAGTTAAAATGGAAACGGCTTCATGGGGTCAAAGATTTCTTCCTTTGATCAAGCAGATGTCAGCAAACCATTATCTGTGTAATAAGTGGGCTTGTTACAAGCTTCAGAGACAGGCAAATGTACAGAAGATTCATCTGATCTAATACCTAATTGAGAATTAAAAGTAATGTTCGAATTATAAAGAGTAATGACTAAAAAGAGCACCAGTAAGGTCACATGCCTCTCTTGCTCCATAACTTCAGGTATCAGAAAGCTTATCAGTGCGCTAAACAAGGTTGTTATAAGTCTTACAGATAGTCAAAGGGAAAAGAGTTATTCTTTCCAATATATTTTTAGTGGATGTCCTGGACTCAGAAAAGAAAAAGTTGTTAATTATTCATTTCCAGATGGCCTAGTATCTGATTACAAGTTGCAACTTCAGGTAATTAAATGAAAACAACAGAGCACCTCTTGATCACTCTACTACTCGGCCCATTTGCTGTAGTCCATTGAGGGTGCTTTTTCATTCCTGCACCACATTCAATGGTATGCTCTGACACACAACAGTCAGTAAACATCTATCTCTGCTCATTACACTCAGGGATAAATGGGTGATTTTTCAGATGAAAATAGAAAGACATCAACTTGCACTGCTTACACAGATTGGTTGGCAACACATTGACTGGAAAAGGTTTCTTGAAAATCATTGGTATTAAACAAATGGCATTTTTTAAATTATTATTCATCGGAGCTGTACCCGAATGGTTTCCACACATCTTTTGCCTGTTAGCAGCTTGAAAGGTCACATGTCGTTCTGCGGTATTAATTGGCAAAGTTAGATTCTATTGTGAATTGCTAAAGTTAATATCAATACAACCATACTGTATTGCGACATCCTACATGTCAAACAAATTAGCTTTGTTCAGTAGTGCATAGCATGTCGCATCAAGCCACCACTTGATGTCTTACACACCTCACTTAATGGGCCGGATTTTCCAATCGGCGGCTTCCTGCAGGGAGATGCCTCCGATCGAAAGAAATCTACGCACTTACCTGCTGGCTCCGAGACTTCCGATCCTGGGCCTCTGCTCTCCGAAAATGCACAGAGGCCCAGGTATCCGAGGGGTGCAGGCAGTTCGCAAGATTCCCTGGGATCACGTGGGCCATGGGGAACCAATCATCAAAGAAGGGAATCCCCCTGCACACTTTTGACAGGTCTCTACGCACGGATCTGCCAAAAGTATGAATGGGGATCACTTGAAAAAGTTAAACATTAAATAATTTTTTTTTAAATCACGTATTTAAAATTAGTTAAAATTACATTAAATTAAATATTTGAAACAAAAAAAAAATTTTTGTTTACGGCTAAAAATAGGCTTGCCTTTTTTTAAAGTATTTTTAAATTATAAATGAGTGAAAAAAATATTTTTTTACATTTTTTTTAAACTCTTATGCTGGTAAAAGCAGGCATTATGCCTGCTTTTACCAGGTGTAAGATTTTTAAAGGTTTTCAGCGGGCGGAGGTTGTGCAGAGTGCGGAACACTCTGCCCGCAGAGGCCCTTCTCCCGGGCAGGCGGATGATCTGTCAAGAGGATTCTTGACAGATCGGAAATGCCGGGTTTTAGTGCATGCGCTTCGCATGCCTGAAACCGGCACTTGCGAGGCCCCTACGGGCGCGTACACACCTCATACACACCCGTGGGGGTCAGAATATCTGGCCCACAGTATCAAATGGTAGCAGGATTAGCCTACAAATCAGCTACCAGTTGCTACTATAAATGCACAACTTGTTATAATCTGACAATTCTAGTAGGTTTTTGTTAAAAGCGTGGAGGGTGGGGGGAAAAGCAAGTAGTTTACTTGTTAACCTCTCCCTTCCCCTTTCTGGGCTTCTTGTATTGATGAAGAAGTACTGTACTGTCCCAACAAATTCAGTGGCCAGTTTTAATTGCCTGTGCAGTTAGTGAACTTGCTTCACACTATAAAGTGCGCTTTCCACCCCCTCCCCTGGCAGCTTTTACTCACCCTGATGGTGACCATGGTTCTATCATGATAGCAAAATACTGCGGATGCTGGAAATCCGAAATAACAACAGAAAACGCTGGAAAAACTCAGCAGGCCAGGCAGCATCCGTGGAGAGAGAAACAGAGTTAACGTTTCAGGTCGAAGACCTTTCGTCAGAACTGGAAAAAGGCAGGAAATGAAATAGATTTAAAGCAAGGATAAAGCTGGGAAAAGGGGGAGGGGATGAAAGAACAAAAGGAGAGATTAAGAGGCATTGAGAGACATTAAGAGATGCAAACACAAGAAGGGAAACTGAAAGCAGTGAAGATGAACAAGGTTGAAGAGACAAACGGAGGTCCTGTCGAAGAGAAGAGCAGAACTTCTTCAAGGTAGGCATTCCTAGAAGAGAGGTGGCAGTGGATCTCTTGCACACTGGCTACTGTTAACCTTCTTGTGATGTAAACAGGGTGGTTTTAATGGCAGTACTGCTTCCTACAGCAAATTTACAATATTGAGGTTTTAAGTGCAGATCAGCACTTTGCAACATTCTGAGTTGTGAGAAGAGTTCGAAGTTTTCAATTTTCACCTGTAAAGAATGCTGAGTGAAACCTAAATGGCTCTTCTATCCTGTTCCGTTTGTAACGTTTGCTAGGCAGCCATTACTGTTAAATGTCACGGATTTCTGTAGATGTTTATTAATACTTCAACTGTTGGTTTCTCATACGATAGCAAAATACTGCGGATGCTGGAAATCCGAAATAACAACAGAAAACGCTGGAAAAACTCAGCAGGCCAGGCAGCATCCGTGGAGAGAGAAAAAGAGAGTTAACGTTTCAGGTCGATGACCTTTCATCAGAACTGGGAAGAGCTGGAAATCAAATAGATTTAAGGCCAGGGTAAAGCTGGGAAAAGGGGGAGGGGATAAAGGAACAAAAGGAGAGATGAAGAGACATTAAGAGATATGCAAGGCTAGAGGTGGTGTTAATGTGACAGATTAAGGCTGAATGAAGTGTGAAATCCACTGGCAGAATGAAGGACAGCTGCCAGCTTCTAGGAGGAAAAAAAAGGTGGGGGGGGACAAATAAAAGGGTGGATAAAATAAAATATAAATGTGATTGGAGCTGAGGTTATGATCTAAAATTGTTGAACTCGATATTGAGTCCAGAGGGCTGTAGCGTGCCTAAACGAAAGATGAGGTGCTGTTCCTCGAGCTTTCGCTGAGCTTCCGTGGAACAGTGTAATAGGCCGAGGACGGTGAGGTCAGAGTGGGAGTGAAGCGGTGAATTAAAGTGACAGGCCACCGGGAGCTCGGGGTCCCCCTTACGGACTGAACGGAGGTGTTCCGCAAAGCGGTCACCCAATCTGCGTTTGGTCTCCCCAATGTAGAGGAGTCCACATCGTGAGCAGCGAATACAGTATACTAAATTGCAGGAAGTACAAGTAAATCGCTGTTTCACCTGGAAGGGGTGTTTGGGGCCCTGGACAGTGGGAAGAGGGGAGGTATAAGGGCATGTGTTGCATCTCCTGCGTGATCCCACCACCAAACACATCTTCCCCTCACCTCCCCTTTCAGCATTCCGTAGGGACCGCTCCCTCCGCGACACCCTAGTCCACTCCTCTACCACCCCCAGCACCCCTTCCCCTTCGCCCGGCACCTTCCCGTGCACGCGCAGGAGATGCAACACATGCCCTTATACCTCCCCTCTTCCCACTGTCCAGGGCCCCAAACACCCCTTCCAGGTGAAACAGCGATTTACTTGTACTTCCTGCAATTTAGTATACTGTATTCGCTGCTCACGATGTGGACTCCTCTACATTGGGGAGACCAAACGCAGATTGGGTGACCGCTTTGCGGAACACCTCCGTTCAGTCCGTAAGGGGGACCCCGAGCTCCCGGTGGCCTGTCACTTTAATTCACCGCTTCACTCCCACTCGGACCTCACCGTCCTCGGCCTATTACACTGTTCCACGGAAGCTCAGCGAAAGCTCGAGGAACAGCACCTCATCTTTCGTTTAGGCACGCTACAGCCCTCTGGACTCAATATCGAGTTCAACAATTTTAGATCATAACCTCAGCTCCAATCACATTTATATTTTATTTTATCCACCCTTTTATTTGTCCCCCCCACCTTTTTTTTCCTCCTAGAAGCTGGCAGCTGTCCTTCATTCTGCCAGTGGATTTCACACTTCATTCAGCCTTAATCTGTCACATTAACACCACCTCTAGCCTTGCATATCTCTTAATGTCTCTTCATCTCTCCTTTTGTTCCTTTATCCCCTCCCCCTTTTCCCAGCTTTACCCTGGCCTTAAATCTATTCGATTTCCGGCTCTTCCCAGTTCTGATGAAAGGTCATCGACCTGAAACGTTAACTCTCTTTCTCTCTCCACGGATGCTGCCTGGCCTGCTGAGTTTTTCCAGCGTTTTCTGTTGTTATGTTGGTTTCTCATGTTAGGAGAAGCCTGAATGTTCTTTTGAATTCTTGATTGGATTACACTGTGCTGAGCAAATGTGTTAATTGCCTTTTACCTGTGTAACAAAGAGCAGAGTGACTGGTGCTTATAGTTCAATATGACTTGGCGACAAAAGACTTTTAAACCCTGCCCGCTGGCAGGAACGGAGCAGGCTGGAGGTTAAAATGGCAGTCGGGTGCTACAGCACTGCATTCCCGATGTCTTCGTGCCCATCGCCATTACAACTCCTGGGTTTTCACTGCAGGCAGGCAGGGCCCTCGTTAACATTTAAATATCAGCTTGATGTCATTCAGACCCCAACATGATTTTAATTGCCGATCGTGGCAGTACCGCTCAGTGACGCAGCCACCAGTGAGAGCTGGCAGTAAGTAGGAGCAGGGCCCGAAAAGGCTAACAGAAGTACATTTAAAAACAATTTTTAGGTTTCCTCGTGTGTCAGTAGGAGCTGGAATGCTCCTCCAGGCTCCACAAGAAAACTTTGGGCCTCCCCTAACGTGGACCTCCTTCCCTCTCCCCCAACCGCAATCACCTCCGTACCTCCAACACCCCCCCACAATTGTAGGTCCCCAGCAGTGGCTTCCTGCCACCTGAAATCCCACTTCCACCGGCCAGCCACCTTGTCATTCCCACCAGGTGTGGGCAGGAGTCCACCTTGCATCAATTAAATGAAGCCGAGGAGTTAGACTGGCCCGGGCCCACACTGGCACTCTTATGGGGCGTTTCCCACCCCCCACACGCTGCACTCTTACCCCAAGTTAAAATCGAGGCTAAAGCTGGAGAGAGACGAAAGAGGATTGAAGTAGGTGCTGAACAGGGACCTGACTGACAGGGTGAAGCAGACCTCTCATCAGGATGAGCATGGAACTTGTTTTTGTAGCTTCTGTTTTTGTAGCTTCTGTTTTTAATGTCAGCCCTAGGAATAAGGAGCATTTTCACTCGAAACACCTCAAAATTACTGTATTGTTGCTTATGTTGCAGCTCATTTTCCAGGACTGCGGGGGCTCAGTACAAAGTAGCTCTGAATGGTGAATCAGTAAGCACACAGCTTCTAGACTTTGTCTTGGGGTCTCGAACGGTGGTTACGGTCCCTGCACATATTTAAATATTTAATTACATGGTTTTTCTATTTTAGTTTCCCAGATGGCGCAGAATTCTGCCTGCCTACCATCCATTTCAATTTCAAGTCCTATCCCATCCTTCCTAGAGATTGTTTTCTTCATTGTCCTACTAGAATTAGATGGCACAGGTACAAATTTAAACAAAAAATGATTCTGCCCCATTCAGGTCATGAGGAGCAGGTGTTACTTACAGCCACTGTTGGAGATTAAAATGTAAAATACAGTCCAGCGGACAAACACCACACCATTATTTACAGAGAAAAGCAGGCATGTAATGATTGTTCACTGGTGGAGTATGATGAGTTCTCACCTCAAGTGTGCATGCATAACAAAGGTAAACATAGTTGGGAAGTGTAACTGTTCCTTTTGTTCAAGGCACTTGTCTACTTGATTATCTACAAAACCGGTTAAACACTGTGCCTATCAGTATTAAAGGTCAATCCATCCAAGCGCCTCCTATAAACCAGTTTGTCAATTAAAACTATTTTTACAAGAACAGATGCATTTTTAAGTCTACATCCCTATTAACAGAAGTGCCAGGTGGGTTGCTCATTAAAAATCCATATGAGTAAAGGTCATAACTATTTCCACAAAAAGGTAAAAGTTTAGGAGCCACAAAGGTGATTATTGCACATTCTTTTGCGCACAAGTTTCATCCTCACACCGACGGTGAAATTTTGGCATGAACACCCATGTTATCCAAAAACAGTGAGGGTCAAGTCATCGGCAAGAAACAGCTACCGCAGTAAAGTGTTGACAAGAAACCAAATAAAACTTTGCGCAAACAAAATTTCTTCAGCCAGTGTTAACTGCAAGCATAGGCTCGTCCAATGTTAAATGCACACTGGCTAATCTGCGTTAATAGTGCTGAAATCATGTTAATGAGGAGTTACCAGGAGTTAATGCGGGGAAAGAAAACAGGCGTAATAATGTTTTTCTTCAGAACTGAATTGGTATACTCGGGTGACTTGAGCACAAAATCTAGGCTGACACTCCAGTGCAGTACTGAGGGAGTGCTGCACTGTCAGAGGTGCCGTCTTTCAGATGAGACGTTAAACCGAGGCCCCGTCTGTCCTCTCAGGTGGGCGTAAAAGATCCCACGGCACTATTCTGAAGAAGAGTAGGGGAGTTCATCCCGGTGTTCTGGCCAATATTTATCCCTAAACCAACATCACCAGAACAGATTATCTGGTCATTATCACATTGCTGTTTGTGGGAACTTGCTGTGTGCAAATTGGCTGCCACGTTTCCTACATTACAACAGTGACGACACTTCAAAAGTACTTCATTGGCTGTAAAGCGCTTTGATACATCCTAAGGTCATGAAAAGCACAATATAAATGTAAGTATTTTTCTTTATTATATACCACTAAATTCTGCATACTTTCCAATTGGATTTTTTCACTTCGAATCAAGATAGAGTAACCTACAATACTCGAAATATACTTGACTGTTGCAAACAGATAAAGATTTTCCTTTCCTGCATTAACTACTGCTAAAATGTACCAGTAACACGGTGTTAGCACTAAGAAGTGGACACTGGCTAGTACACACATATATTAATATTAATTGTGGTTCATTGGTAAACTCAAGTCCCAAAGAGAGCAGGGGTGGGGGGGAGGGGGGGAGAGAGAGAGAGAAAGAGAGAGCGGGGGGGGGGGGGGGGGGAGGGAGAGAGAGAGAGCGAGGGGG